>CM060916.1:615796325-617046325 GCA_030737875.1 Allium sativum
GAAAGTATCTCAATACTTTAATTTGAGTACCTCGTATAACCTCATTAGTATCTTTATTTTTTTCTCTCATCTCGAAGAACAACATATTGGAAAAGTTTCTAAATCTTTATATTCTTTTTTGACATGCATGTATCTTTTCAAAACCAAATTTTGAATACTCTAGGAGATTTCTTTACTTCATATAAGGGAAGTACGTTATCCTTCAGCAGAAATAAATGTTGCATAGTTAAAAGCTTATCAAACCCACTACCAGACAAGCCAGTCTCACATTTAAGATTATACAAGGCGGTGATGGCAGATAATTTTGTGTGATTTGTGCAACCAGGTTATAATGGAGTTTCTACATCTGCCAAGTTCTTGAGTAACTCATCCTCTTTACTTTGAGAATCAACATTATCTTTATCATCATAAAAAAATCATGATTCACAAAATCTTCATCTTCATAGTGAATCATCTTGAATAGATCATATACGTCAAACGTTTTAATTTTCTTCTCTACAATAATATCTTCAGCATGGTTAAACCATACACTACTAATGTATTTAGGATCCATTCCTTTTATAATTAAGTGTTCAACGACGATTTGGTCATCTTGACGACTAAGATTCCAACAATCTTTGCAAGGGAACAATTTTTTTTCTATAGTTCTTATATTCCTCTTTGTAGTATGCACGAAATTCATTTCTCCTTCTTGGTACTCTACATTACTTCTTTGACAAAAGTTAAAAACATAGAAAAATTGAGTTTTAATATTAGATTATATGTTCTAATTCTCAAAATGAATATTAAATTCAACATGGTTTTATCACATTTTTAAAAAAAAACCCAATCTTTTTCCATCATCAATATTAGAAGACAAATAAGTTTCCAATCTTTGACGTATAAACTGGTTACCTGTTGGAATAAATAAAATAAGTACACATTGAAGTTATTACCCAAAATGACATCTAAGAACCTTATAAATGATTTACTAACTATTTGGAACGAAATGACAAACCAAGCATGGATTGGACATATGCATGCAAAATGCATGCAAATCCAAAAGATCTATGTACACTTCTATGCAAATAATCACCAGGCTTGTATAACATACAGTTGAAACAAACATAGTATTATTAAGAAGTATAAAGAATATGAAAATATTGTGTTGTTAATTCATAATTTTAATATAATGTTAAGCAAAAGATCACAAGTTTGAACCATATCAAATATTTCAACGTGAATATCTAAATAAATCAAAATTATATGCATATTCATATTTAATTAAAAAAACTGTATATTATAACACCAACTGAAAGGTTGAAAAAAACCCGTATATCTAACGATTATAACATCACATGCATTTGAATAAAAGAAAATTTTAAATATGTTATTTTAATTATTTGTTACCTATTGATTTGCAATATTTTAACACCTGTTGAGTATAGAAGTTTCATGTTGGGTCCTTCCATTGCACTAGCAATTGGTGCCAAATTTGTACAGTTGAGAAGCCAAGAAAATTGCATAATACATAATTTTTATATCAGAGTCTGAAATATCAACATGATTTAACGTTGTAATTTCATTAGCAAGCAGGATCAGTAGTATCAACAGACAATATTCAGCCTAAAAAGTAATTTTGCAGTTCTGGGTCATATGTTCATCATTAATCATTAGTAATTTTATTAGCAGACGCAATAATAGTCCTTGTCTACCTGATCGGAAATCAAATTAGTTATAAATTGTTAAATCAATAACAATATATAGCCAAACAATTTTTCTTTAGCAAAACATGTTTCTAGTTTAAGAGAATTTATAAAAGAAAACGAGTTCCACATCTCTAAGTTTACAATACGCATACATGAACTTAAGAGAAGGTTTACCACAAAGACGTAAAATAGATAAAACTGTATAACATAAGAAATCAGATAGTTGGAATTTGATCATTCTAAAGTAGCAAAAACTAAAAAAACGTGCATTCATTTACATGTATAAAACCAAAAAATTCAAACAACATATAATACAAGTGCTTAAATTAATTATTTCAGTTAGGGTTAAATCAACTATTTCAGACAGATATACACAGACAAAATAAAATAAAATCAATCATTTCAATTAGAGTTAAACCAACTGTTTCAGTTAGGGTTTACGTAGAAATATGTAACGACCCAGAAAATCTGAGCCAATTAATTTTTTTTAAATTGGCTAAAATAATGGATTTTAAATATTTAAAATAAATATTTTAAATTATAGCAATGAAAAGTGAGTTTGAATCGATGTTTGAAAACGAATATAATTAATTATAATTATAAACAAGACCTGAAAAGGCACTGCAGTTTCAAAAATTGAATTCAAACTTTGTCGGACTGTACCGGGTGCAAAACAAAGCGGATTTGAGTGAAACAAAAAATATTTAAATCTGTTACTGAATACCTTTCTAACGAATATGAAAAATCGAATTTTCATAGCGGAAAGCAAAAGTTATGGCTAAATGAATTTTCAGAAAGGTCGCTATGGTATTTATATAGCCCGTGAAATTGGCCATTTTGCATACGACCTCGGAATTCGACGAAACCACTTTTGTTGGATCCGGGATGTGAAGTTATTGCTAGGTTTCAAATTTCATAATTTTTGAAGCTAGTATGTGAGCGTGGCAAAGGAAAACGTGTTTTGGTCAATTATAGTTAAATTTGATCGACCAGAAATGGGCCTTTTTGCAAATGGTCTCAGAATTCGACGGAACTAGTTTTGTTGGGACCGTATCGTCAAAACATAGCTAGATTTATTTTTCTGGAATTCTTCGAATCAGTTTGTGGCCCTGGCAAATTGAAATGTACGTTCAAATTGGATATTGAATGTTATATATTTTAATTTGAAGGAAAACTGACTGAAACAGTCGAATGGGCCTACGAAACATATCCCATTGTGTTCGGAATGGGGGTAAAACGCTAGGGACGACAGTCATTGGGTTTAGATTGGTGATCGTGTCAGAAAACCCCTTTAAAACTCCCTCGGCCAATCATATTTTTTTAAAAGAAAAAGAAAATCCCTTTTTTTTTCTCTCCCCGATCTGAAGGCGGAAAAGAGCTCCTCCCTTTCCGATCCGGTTCCGACCGCCTCCGCCACCTGCAGCCATCGCCACCACCCACGTTCGAGAGCCCCTTCCCCCCTCTTCAAATCCGACCAAGTCTCACCACCCCCCATCGCGCCACCTGCGAGGACGACCTCCTCAAAGTTTCTCCCTTTCGACCGCCACCACCACCGGTAGGGACCACCGAATCGCCAGCCACCACCACGTGCGTGAAGCCCCTTCCACCCCCTACGTCGTCGCGCAACCTGATCGAGACCACGTGCTTCAGATTGAAAGAAAATCTAAGACCTAGTTTTAAACATTTTCAGAAGGTAACGGCTGTTTTATTTTTAACTGTTATATAGCACTTCTAAGCGCTACGGATTTTGATTTCACTGTAAAAATCATATCTTTTTCGTTTCTTGACGAAATTCAGTGAAAAAAGAGACAGTGGACTCGTGTGGACGTCTTCTACATTCTATAGGAGACCGCATATTTTTCTGAGCCTTCTGCTATTTTTGGTGGAGTGGAACCCAATGTGAGATTTCTAATTTATAAACGATATGGAAAACGACGATGTATAAATTATATAGTCGTTGTATGAGTTATATAAGCGTTGTACACCTCATGTATAAGCGTTGTATAAGTTGTACGTTCGATGTATAAGTTATATATGCGTTGTAAAAATTATATATGTGTTGAAATAGAAGTGAATTGCTATATATAAATATATATATATATATATATATATATATATATATATATATATATATATATATATACGCCCCTCGTCCACAAACCATGCACGATATTTATTGGTTGTGATTGGTGTGAAAATTGATTGATAGCGAATGGTTGATTGGGATTGTTTGTGGTTGATATTGATTGATTGTGGTTGAAAAATACCCGTTTGTGGTTGGGAAATATTTGGTTGAAACCACATAGGATTAGTTTGTGGAAATGAAATAAATATATACATGCCGCCTGCGTGCGAACTAGATGCATGATTCCCATTGTCAAAAACCGCAAGGTTTTAAGGTAGAGCGAGGAGCCGTACTAGGGACGGTCCCGGTTTTAACTACCCTGCCGTTATGCTGCCGAAATTTTGAATAATATTCATGTGTTTGAATTATTTTCATTTGCTGAAACTATATTTATTCGTTGTATAGAAAACCTTCATGTGTTGAATCGATATTCATTCGTTGATTAGAAATTCTTGTGTTGAATGGTATTCGTGTTTTAAATATAAAAATCACATTTTTATCTATATATATAAACTATAGAAAACCTTCATGTGTTGAATCGATATTCATTCGTTGATTAGAAATTCATGTGTTGATTGGTATTCGTGTTTTAAATATAAAAATCACATTTTTATCTATATATATAAACTATAGAAAACCTTCATGTGTTGAATCGATATTCATTCGTTGAATAGAAATTCATGTGTTGAATGGTATTCATATTTTGAAATAAAATTGTTTTATAATAAAAATCCTATTTTTATTACCTATATAAACTATATAAAATAATAGTGTTTTGAAAAGAATTGTTTTACAATAAAAATCACATTTTTATTATATACATGAATTGTCAAATATAGTGAAGAGTTGAAATAGAAGACAGTTAGATAAAAATATCATTTTTATCAAATGTATGAAAAGAATATAGCTTTGAAATCGAAGAATCGATATATATATATATATATATATATATATATATATATATATATATAAATAGAATTAAAATATATCGAATAACGACGCTGCAGTTCGTATTTTGAAATCGAAACTTCAAACGATTATACCGGGAGATCCGACCGTCGGATTTTCCCGAAACTGGAACCGTTGGATTCGTTTTGAAAAGATCTTTCTAAAGATGTAAATTTTGTGAAGATCCAACGTTTAGATTTTCAGATATGTGTAAATCAAATCTGAAGAAAAACAACGCCACAGTCGCGTTATGGCCTGAAGCGTCGTTTTTAATAAATTGGCTATTTTACAATAAATAAAAATAGCGATAAATCGTTATAAAATATTATAAACGATATGGATGTGAAATTTAGAAATTAACTGAAGGTTGGCTAAGTCGAATGGTTTCCTGGGTGTTGATATGATGTTGGTTTCGGCCTTCGGGGTTAATATTTGGGAAATCGTTCTCTTACTGATTGACGGTTAGTGACTAATGAATTGAAATGATGCGTGTGTATGTTAGTGTTGCACTTGTTTATTATATACGCAAGTTGCTCAGAAAGACTGGGTTTATCCCATTCTGAATAACTGAATCGACGATAAGGAATCGAAGATAAAGACGGTGGTCGAAGATCGGAGATCTTCACCTCGTTTGGATGGTAACCGAGGTCCTGATTGGGAGGCATCCCGAAATATGGATAATGAGTGGTGATCGTCCAGACGTACGTGGTGGTCGATGGGTTTGCGAGGTATATAGTGCCTCCGGTTTCGTTCAGACCCAGAACGGACTTGTAAATGGACTGTGTGTCTGACATTGGATTTTATTCTGTGTTGATTAATCTCTTTTAAATATACCTCTGTTTGGCGGTGGAGAATTTATTCTTTTGCTTAACGCCCTTCTCTGAAACGCATGAGCTCAGAGGTTGTATATCGATGGACATCAGTCGCATGGCATGAATTGCTAGTGTGGCATGCCTAAGTGGCAAATGATCAGGGCTTCTGTTGAAAAGCAAAGCCTTGTGGTGATGATCAAAGCACCGCCTGTGTGGCGTAGCTTTGTGTATAACGTGAAATCGCGAGCCTCACACCCGGTATGAACCAGAAACGGGAGGAAGGACCTCGGGGAGGACATGCGTTTTTTTCTAGCTAGAAGTGGCGTCAGTGGTTTTACACGCCCTGACGAGTTTGACTTATGTGGTTGTTGCTGTTGCGAGGCGCCTCGGTTTGATCGGACGATCCGGGTCCGATGGAGTCATTCGTTGGCTCATTTACGCCCCATAGGGTGGGGAAACGCATTGTTCAGGAATTTTAATCCACATCGGTGGGCCGGCCCTGACGATCCAAGGGTCGATGCGTTCTGATCTTGAGGCTCGAGCTAGAGAGTCTCGAAGTCGGTAAGGACTATCTTTTGCCTTGGTTCATGACGGAAATCCAATTTCCAAATACGACATCGTGCGATTTTGATTGTATACCTATATATGGCGACATAGTGGTATGGGGCATTAATGCCGTCTATGATTGATAGTTATGATTCGAAATTGTTTTCAAAACATATAAACACTAGCAATAATATCAAATGCCTTTGTTTTATTCGTATCAAGCATATTTTGGCCGTTATAAGGTAAAAACTCTATCCTCCGGTTTGTGTTGCATTGTGTGATGGGAACTGAGTCTTATAATGGCTTCATTTTTATAAAAAGCATTGCGATGTTTAAAAGAATGATTTGTTTTAAAGCACTGGCAATCCAATGGAGTAAACCCGTTCCACGAAAGTGGCGTGGTCCTGTGATTAGCCATATTATAAATGTGTTGAGTAGATTTCTCATACCAATTCCATGACTGACTCGTAGTTTGTTTCACTTTCAAACTTGGGTGCCCCTTTTTCTACACGGGCAGCCTTGTATTCAGGTTTAGCCGGCTTTCTCTGGATAGCTGGAGCTGAAGATGGATTCTATCATTTATCTCTTTTTATGTTGTTCAGCTCCTATTGTACATATTTTTTTTGTTTCCACTGTAGACATATATGTATAGTTGAACTGTATTTGTACTAAGTAAGATCCTGTATACTGAGTAACTCTGATGATTGCTTTTATCCAGTATATTCTATTGTTCATTATCTGGTGTGTTTATTTAATTCTGTTTTGCTATTATCTGTTTCTGTGTTATATTCCAAAGATTACCCTTGTCTCCGTCAGTACGGGAAATGGGGTCGTCACAAAATACAAAAATAAGATGCATTCAAATTCATATAAAATCAGAATAGAATCACAAAATCGATTTAAAAAATTCATACCTAAATATACCTATATCGTGAGGATCCATGAGACTTTTGTGTGATGTCGTGATGAGGTTCAATGGAGTACAACAACGGAGTTGACGATGAAATTGGGGAAAGGAAACGACGATGTTGAATATGAATAAATTTGACCACGTTTAAATGGGAAAAAAAATTCTTCAACAAGAATCGAATTGGGGAAAATGAACGACGCTTAGAATTTTTTAAGTAGGGAAGGGATAGGAATAGAAAAATAGATAGGTTACGTTTATTTAGGTTACGTGAGCATATTTTTTTTCCAAAGGCGCGAACTTGAATTTTTTTTAGCCGCATTTACATTACATATATCCCCTTTTGGTTGCAAATAAACAGGCAAATAAACTGAAACACCACCAATTTTTGCAATTATAAATGGTTTATCTTGTAGTGTCTGCAGTACATAATCACTTTGAGTTATGGATGTTTTATGGATGTTTATAGATAACATGGTCATATGACATGGTTATTAGAGCAAGCTACGTTTTTCGCCCCTTCGAATTTTTTTTGGGATGAAATCTTTTTTATGGGGGAAAGAATGTAACACCCCATAAAAATGTACCTCAAATAAACATAGTAAAATAAAATTTAAAATAAATAATAATAATCGGTAATAAACTAATGGTATGAAATATAGAATTTTGGGCAATTGAGAATTGGGCCATAAAATTATTATAGTTGTATTCATGGCATGATTCTGCTTCGTTTTCATATTTTATTTACTAAAAACAGAGTTCGTATGCAGCAGTTATTAATAAAACAAGTTGTATGTAAAATGTTTACATATAAGATTTGAATTTCATACTGATTAAATATAAATCCGGAATATAATTAATAATAAATTAGAAAAAAGGAATATTATATGAGGATTTGAATTTGTGTGTGTGAGTGTATATATGCAGAGGGGACAAGAATGATCAACAAATGACAATTAGTCAATCTCAATAATGAGTAACTAAAATTAAAACAAACTTATAGGGAAATAAATTCCCTGCCTCGACATCAGAAGGGGGTCAACCTCCGCTATAGAGAGGGAGCCGACCTGGGAGTCAAACTCAGTTCTACACAAGGAGTCGACGCCCTTCGTTTGTTAGGTGGAGGATAGCTCTAATTTTTACGGGTTTATCAATAATTTCGCCATAACGGACCGACCAGATTAAATCAAACTAATCAGACGATCTATATATACGCTTGCAACAATAAATAATACCCTCTAGCCATTCCCTAAACCCTACACCACATTCCTCTATGCCTCTACTTTGACTTTCCGTTTCTTAATCCTAGAATACAAGTTAGGTTCCTCTACTCCCTTCAAACCTTATTCTATCTTTCTAGCTCTAAATTATTATGTGCACAAGCTCTGGAATTAAGTCATATATATGAGATTCTAAACTTTATTTCTCTTATATATATTAATGAGAGTTTGAATACATTGGTCCGAAGGTAGAAATCCAGATTTTTAATTGATTCTACACTATATTCCACTAATCACTTCTTTTAATCCTTATGAGTTGAATTTTAATAAGTTTGTTGTTTACTATTATCTGATAGTGTAAAATTTGGATTATTGTGTCTAAAAGGGATTTGGATTTATACATAAACAAAAGAGTATCAAATCCTCCAAATCCCTTATTATTTATATTTGTTTGTGGAATTGGTCAGTCAATTGTATTTGGATTTGGATTAACATCGTAATGAAAGAAAAGGCATTTGGGTGTTTATATAATTCTTGAAAATGGTCTAATTCCCATCATTGTAAATCAATAAATTAATGTATGTGTCTTTCTGTTGCAAAAGCTTAAGAACTTGCGTATTGCGAATTGAATACTTTTAAACATTTATTTTCAAAATAGGTTGTTTGAACGTATTATTGCAAACCACTAAAGTGTTAAGATTTTGTATACGAAAATTATATAAAAAGTGAATTAGCGCCAAAAAGGGGATTTTACATATGTATTTGGGAATATTGCACTTGTCTTTATTTTTTATTCAAATAATCATTTAAACCTCGGTTACAAGTTATGCTATGAGTGTTTGTTATTTGAATGTAAATATGTATTTTCTATTCCGATTGGAAAAATTAGGGAAATAAACTTGTATACCTTTTCTATGTTGTTGGGATTTACATTTCAAACATCTTAGGACGTTTCTTTTCATATGCTTGATTTATGCCTCATTTATTACTATATATTTATAGCGCAATTGATGCAATATTAATAGGTTTGAAAGTGTACTAACTATGTATAAAATAAATGATTAGATATTTAATGTCCCTATTGAAATTTGTATGTTTAAGAGTTAATGTCTTTAATTATAATTAATGACACACACACGAGCCATTACTTGTAGTAGAAGCCCTCCCGGAACCGCCCTACATATCTAACATCTACAAGTAAAATTGGTTAATGTGATATGTCTAGGTGTTATAGGCCATTAAGATTATTACACTTAGATGCGAGGTTAATCCCAAATTATAGTAGAAACTTGTCGGGAATCGCCTTGCAAATCCAACATCTATATGTGGTCGGTATAATGTGAGATTTCTAGTGTGTGTGCATATATATATATATGTATATATGTGTGTATATATATATATATATATATATATATATATATATGTGTGTGTGTGTGTGAAGTAGGCCTACCTTTAGGATGTATTAAGTGGATGACCTACCATGTTGGCTATTAAGTGGTTATGACTAAGTTTGTTCATAAGGTTCACCCCTTGGTTTTGGACCAGAGTCATGGGACCTTCCCTTATTAGGTCTTAAATGGTCGTTGGGTCTGCCTTTCTCTTATGTGGTGTCAAATGGTCCTAGTAAACATAACATACGAATGCAGTAGTTCTCTGGAAGTGTCTGCTTCTTATTAGTGGCTAAGTGAGTGATGACCTGGGGATCAGCTACTAAGAATTCTACCGATCATGTAAGGGGAACAGGCTATTTAAGGGAAGTATCAAGTGGCTAGGAGTTCACCTGTAATGCTTGTGAAATAGTAATGTATTGGTCCGCCAAAGGGGTCCTAATTGACGATGTGGGTTTACCTTGGCCAGGTATTAAGTGGCAGATTACTATTTCTTGTATTAAAATAGAGAGAATATTAATAGCTTGACGATTATAAGATAGAGTCTTAAGTGACTAGGATCCACCATATGGTATTAAGTGATAGTGGAAATCTGCCTAAGAATAAATATAAAGTGATGGCCTTATGTGACTGTAGGGTAGTCCGCCTTATAAATTTATGTGATTGATTGTGTGTTGGATTGCATAGACATAATGGAAGAATTTATACTGCCAAATATAGGAAATATTTATTCCTTAAAACTTATGTGATTTTCATTCACTTGAACTTTTTGTTCTAACCTCCCTCCTCATAACATATAAACAGGTTAATAGGTGGAGATACTGGATCAGTAATGCCTTGGAGTATGGAGTTAGACAAAGGCGGATCCATAGTTATTAGTTATTATTTATGGAAGTATTAGGATTATTGTTGTATTGGATAATTACTATATTTGATGTACCTCTTAATGACAGTTGATGTCCGTTTTAATCGACAATTACATGGTTTTTAATTATGATACATCTATGTTAGATTATTATATTTTATCCCTTCCGCTGTTTGATATTCTAATTTCGGTATAGTCTGCTCTGTTATATCAGTTAAAATATTTCCTTTAGGAACCAAAGATCCATTTGGAATGGCTTTAAGTTCCGATGGGCCTTTTCTATCCCATTCTGGGCGGGTTGTTACATAGAGTGCATACAAGTAAAGAGACACAAAATTTTGTAGTGATCAAAAAATCATGCCCACGTCCATTGTTTCAATCGCTTGACTATACTTTTTGATTACAAGTACAATTCTATTTGTTCTTAGGAATATAGAGGAAGATAGTTATAATTAATCCACAATAAACATCCTTGCGTAATGGAATTCCAAAGGAGAGATGAGATCCCTATAAAGTCCTATTTAGAGCTATAGAAGATATCGAGTCTTCCAAATATATATACGAAAAAAACAGGATCACTTATTGACCACATCCCTGAAAAACTTTGAATCCGGCTCCTTAGGTGAAGGGATCGGTACGGATCAACCATTTAGGGATTGGTCGAAAACATCCCTCATGTTGGGATCGGTAGATAACTTTGTACCCCTGCATTTTATCATTTCTTTGTGTCCATCTCCTATAGTTTAATCATCCATTTTGGCCCAAAATCACATGTTGATCACACCTTTTTGTCGGACCCGCCTGTTCCTTGAAATAATCGATCCATCTATGCAAAGTTTGAACCCAATCCTCTGCTCCTTATCCAAGCTTGATATGCACGATAATGATTTAGTTGAATTTCATGTGTTGATCAAGTCATTTCAAGTGATCTGACTCGTAGGCTAAGTGATCGATCACTTAGCTTAATCTTCAGATTCGAAGTCTGTCCTTGGGCGAGTTATACTTTGGATTCATGCATATCTTCATATCCATGCAGTTTATTCATGTCGATCACTAGGTTTTAGGCAACCGGTCTTGTAATTTTACTGGTCGATCATGTGATCACTTTCGGATCCGATCTTATGAATAATATTCATATTCGAGCTTCCATGCTCGATCATTTGTTTTCAAGTGATCGTATCGTGTTGATCACTTGTTTTTAGGTGATTTCCCTAAGTCATGTATTGATCATTTTCTTGTAAATACCGATCCGAGTTTTCCATCTCAAATTACTGATCCGAGTTTTGCATCCCAAAATATTGATCCAATAATTGGATTTTACATAGATCCGAGGTGCTTGGGTCATACCAATCTGATTTCTATAAGATTGAGCAAAGTGTTTTCTCTTCATTTCTATATGTCGAACATCATATTTTAAGTGATATGATCATGCTGATCACTGTTTTTCTAGGCAATCTGAAGTTTCTCTAGTCATACTAATCCAATCAATATCATTATCGAGTAAGTTTTTTAGACTGATCTGCTATGTCAATCCATCTGTTTTGAGTGATCGGGCTATGTTGATCACCTTTTTTGAATGTTGACCTGAACTTTCCGAAATGATTCAGCAAGTGTCCGATCATTCGGATTCTTGGTTTTTCAAGGTGATCGGGCCGTCCCGATAATGATTTTCTATGGTGATTGATCCAATCTTGTGCGTGATCGTTCAAACGAATATGGAGTAATCCAACGAGCCGATTAGGCTATTTCTGAGTGATCAGACGATGTCTAGAGATGATCGATCTGAGCTGAGTCATTTTCAGATCCCCAAGCAAACATTGACTATAACGCTAAGGCAAGCTCGTATAATCTGCGCTCTAGTAATGAGCAATACGGATGTTCGAATCCAAAGAGTAACGACCTTGGCAAAAGGATACTTAAAAATATATGTACTCAACATCTATCATTAAATGTGCTGATCTTAATTGGAAATTTTCCAAATTTCCTCTCCAAAGTTTAACTTGTAAATATCTAACCTAACACAAATTAATACTGCTGCCTCACTTTGGAAGTCGATCTATATAACCCTTCTTAAGAATCTTTTCATTCCTTTATACTACAAGTAAGCTTTTAGTTAATACTTAAGAATAAATTTCACGACCGTTTGATGTCATTCATGGTTGGACTACTATTTGCACATCATAATGCAAAAGCTACATCCAATCTTGTACATTGCATAACATACATAATATACATAATTGTGATGCAAAAGTTATTGTTTTCATTTGTTCTTTCTCTTTATTAGCATAAGAAGAATCTTGTACATGTCCTAATGACAACATTTGTCATTGAATACAATGAAAGACAAATGGTCAAGGTAAAATATAAAAAACTATATATCACCAAGTCACGTCAACCCAATCTCAAAGCGAAAAGATAAATATATATTACACCAAAAAAATGGTATAACACCAAATATATTAAGCTATATGAAAGTAACCATTGATTTAAGGTGTCGAGCAAGAGAACAAGGTTAGCATAACCTTGTGTTCACTTAGGTTTTCCAATGTTATTCATCATGTTAGGCTAAGCATAAAGTGAAATAATTCAAGATGAAATCATGAATGCCCCTGAGCCCTTAGTGTTTAATATGACACATGATCCTACAAGATGATACAAAATGAATTTCATGTCGTGTTCAGCTAAGGACTCATGCCATATAGAAAAAGAAATGTGTTAGGTGTTCTTAGGTAGGGAAGTATTCATTAAGCATGCTAATGAATACATTTAACAATCTTCTTAGTCTGTTGTCTTATGTCAATATGAGATAGGCATAAATTAGAACTATGCATATGCTATGAAGGTTGTATTTTTTCATCCATTGGATTGCATATGATATTGAACCTTGTAAAGTCCAAAATCTATAGGATTATGATCAATGCAAGTCCATTTGCATGTCGTATATGTTCAATTTACCCAACTAAAGTGATTAGTATAGTAAAATTACAAGTGCAAATCTTATATTGCTTAATGTAAAATACAATCCATTATTAGATTTGCCTCTAATTTAGTTAAGGTTATAACAAAATATAAAAAGTGGGGAATGATAGAAGAAATTTAAGCTCCTTGCTAAGAGTCCCTTAGCCTCTATTTATACGTTTAAGTCAGGTCTGTGTTGCCTTTACGTCTGTCGACTCAAACTGCATCAGCTTCTATTGTGTATATCATCCTCTTTGAAAGTTCGTAGAGATATTATTGACTATGTTTTTGTATCAAATGGATCTACATAGTTTATAGGGATGATCAAACGTATATCATCTTTACTAGATGGTAATATGATAAAGAAGGGTAACATGGTAACTAGACATAGGAAAGTGATAAATCTTTATTCAAAGAGGAGATAGGAGAGAGCAGAACAACACAACCCACTTTACTTTGTATAATGAAAAAAGATGGGATGTCTTTGTTGTGTTATTATAGGTGGCATTACTTTTATGATTAGTAAGATGCCTTTTGAGCAAAGGATAAAGACACAAATCTATTTGTTGAATCAAGGAGTTATGTTCCGATAGGGCGAGGCAACATGTTTTAATTAATCGAGTAAGAGCAATGTACGCATACCATAGTGGTGACACACTTGATATAAATAATGGAGAGGTTATATGACCATTAGAAGGCGATACAATTCATCTTATTATCAATGGGTGGTGTGACTTCATAAGTTTGATAGAGATGATATAGTCTTGCTAGTTATAACGACCCGAAATTTTGGGGCCAATTTAAAATTTTTATTTTAGAAATTTTAATGGATTTTTTAATATTTAAAATGATTTACTTAAAATAATAACGGCAAAAAATTTATTTTAAAATGAATAAAATTAATTTAATTATAAAAGGAGTTTAAAACAGCGCTGCAGTTTGAAAATTTGAATTTGAACTTTGACTGACTGTACCAGATTCAAAATAAATCAGAATTGAGCGAAACTAGAAATATTTAAATCTGTTTAATCATATCTTTCCAACGAATCTGAAAAATCTAAATTTCACTTTAAAAATCAAAAGTTATGGCCAGTTCAAAATTTAGAAAAGTCGTTGTAGAATTTTTATATATTTTAATATAATATATTGGCCTTAAAAATAGCCATTTTGCAAACGACCTCGGTTTTCGACGAAACCACTTTTGTTGGAACCGGAATGTCAAATTATTGCTAAGTTTCAATTTTCATATTTTTTCGAATTAATATGTGAGCGTGGTAAAAGAAAATGTGTTTTGACTGTTTCAGTCAAATTTAATCGACTTGAAAAAGGCCATTTTTCAAACAGTCTCAGAATTCGACGAAATTATTCTTGTTAGAACCGTATCGTCAAAACATAACTAGGAATAATTTTTCTGTAATTTTTAGAGTCCGTATGTGGCCTCGGTGATTTTAAATGTACGTTTGAATTTAATAATTAAATGATTTATAATTTAATTTAAAGAAAAACATATCGTAACAGCCGAAATAGGTTACGAAATATATTCCATTGTGTCCGGGACGGGGGTTATTAGCTAGGGGCGACACTCGTTGGGTTCAATTTGGAGTTCGTATTGATAAGTATGTATTTTTGGAAATAAATTAATTAAATATAACTAAAATACGGTATAAATACCATGGTATACGGTACATTCTAATACATAGTAAAACCCTAATACCCTACAGCGCCGCCTCCATCGGTTTAATGGCCGATTTCATCCCAATCTTGGTCGTTAAAATCTCACAATCTACTCCAAATTAAAACATTCAACCGAAGACAAATCGAAGCATCCTTTTTGATCAACAAATTCATACGGTTTTGATGGGAAACCGTTGTGCGGTTCTCGAGATACCGGAGTGCAAACATCGCCGGCTTGGGGGCGATTTCTGGTGGGAACAGGCGTGCGAGATGGGTGGCTCTCCAGGTGGCGACAGAGGAGACGGAGGGCGACGATATGGTGGCCTCGGATCGTTGGCCAGAGCTCCGGTGTGCGTGCGACTGTGGGAAGAAAGGGATCGAACAAATGGGTTCTCTGGAAACAGAAAGGAAACGATGGGGGTTGGTTAATTAAAAGGTGGATTAGATTAATTATTTTAATTAATTAATTAAATTAAGTGATTAAACTTTAAAGTGTCATATCTTATTCAGATCTAAACAAAATCGAACGATTTTCGTTGCGTTGGACTCGTATCAGGAAACTCTACAACATGAAGTTGACCAGAGCTTGAACAGAGCACTTTGAAATTTCAGATCTAAATGGTTTGGTGAGATTTCTAGTTTTAAATTAAATAAACCAATTATTTATTTTATTGTGAAGTCCATATTAATTCAGTATGAAGTTCATGTGATGTTGTATATATTTATTTTAATGTTGATTGTGCTGTGATTGTGATGAACAATTGATTGTGATGGTGTATTCATGTTTGTTAGGATTTAGTGTATACAATAGAACCATTATATATAAAATATATTATATTCATGTGTGTCAAAATTTATGTATAAAGTAAAAATCATATTTTTATTTTTATTTTATAAAGGTGACCCTGTTTGGTTTGATAAAATGAATGACAAAATAAAAATAACACTTGTGTTAAAATCTGTTTATTGAATTGAAGATAACATTTTTATCAATACATGATTATTGAATTTAAAACGTAGATTTTGTCAAAACATGACTAACGAGTTAAAAATATATTATTGTCAATATAAAAGAAGTAGCGACAAATTCATATTATTGTCAATATAAAAGAAGCAGCGACAAATTGTAACAACCCGAAAATCTGGGCCAGTTTAAAATTTTTATTTTGGCAATTTTGGCGGATTTTGATTTTTTAAAATGAATTATTTTAAATAATATCGACGAGAAATTTATTTTGAATATAATTCGAACGTATATATTATACGCGTCGTCGTTAGAATATAAATATTTATATATAATTATAAATAGAATTGAAAATGGCGCGGTAGTTCGATAATTCGATTTCAAACTTCAATTGAATGTACCGGGTGCAAAACAATCCGGGTTTTAGTGAAACCAAAAACATTAGGATCTAATTGATGATATCTTTCTATCGAATCCGAAAAATCAGGATTTCATAGCGGGAATCAAAAGATATGTCCAGTTGAAAATTCTGAATAGTCGCTATGGAATTCAGGCCCTTAAAAATGGACATTTTGCAAACGACCTCGGATTTCGACGAAACCAGTTTTGTTGGGTCCGGGATGTAAAGTTATTGCTAGGTTTCAAATTTCATAATTTTTCGAATCAATATGTGAGCGTGGCAAAGGAAAACGCGTTTGACCAGTTTCAGTTGATTTTAATCGACTGGAAATTGGCCATTTTTCTAATGGTCTCAGAATTCGACGAAACTAGTTTTGTTAGGACCGTATCGTCAATACGAAGCTAGAAAATATTTTTCAGGAATTTTTCTAGTTAGTATGTGACCCCGGTAATTTGAAATGTACGTTTAAAATTCAATATAGTGATTTAAATGTAAATTCAAAGGAAACTGATTGTAACGATCGAATCAGCTTACGATATATATCCCATTGTGTTCGGAATGGGGGTAAAACGCTATGGACGACAGACGGTGGGCCTCGTTTAGAGGTCGTATGTAAAAGTCAACTTTTTGCAAATTAAAGTAAATAAAAAAAAAATTCTCTCCCCTTAAATCCTCCTGGCCCCCCCCCCCCCCCCGTTCAGAAAATTAAATCCAGAAAAAAAAAGAAAAAAAAAAAAACGCCGCTTCCAATCGATGCCGCTCGCCGACGCCTCACTCCCCTCCGCCTCACTCCCCCCGTCGACGTTCATCGCCGCGCCAACCCCCATCCACGAGCCCACCGCCGCGAGAGGCCAGCGCCGCCCTCCGACCTCCGAGCGCCTTCCTCGCGTCAGAGCCCCCCCCTCCTCGCCAGAAGAGACGCGATACCCCCCCCCCCGACCTCGGCAGCGCTGCAAAATTCTCCCCCCTCCTCTCTGTAAGTTTTACTGATTGATTATTCATTTTAAAAACTGATTGTTATTTATTTTGAACACTGATTGTTAGATAATATTAAAACTGATTTTGATTAGCGAAAGATTAGATTTTTAAAAGGCGAAATCTTTGTATGGTGAAGAGCGAAGAGAAAATATGATTTTGATTATATAGAATAATAAAAATTTGATTTTTACATATTATAGCGAAGAAATAGATTAGATTCAAAAATATAAAAATAGAGTTTTAATTATATAATGATATCATATTATCGTAAGAAGAAAAGATCGAATTTTTGAAATATAAAAGATCGAATTTTTGAAACGAAAAAGAATATGTTTTTGAAATGAAAAGAGAACGTATTTTTAAAACAAAGAGGTTCGATTTTTAAAGTGATAAAAATATAGTCTTTACTATATAGAAGAGGTGAAAATGTGATTTTTGTTTATGCATCGAAGTAAAAATATGATTTTTATATATTGAACTTCGAAATAAAAATTCGATTTTTATATATTGAATAGCAAAATAAAAATTCGATTTTTATATATTGAATAGCAAAATAAAAATTCGATTTTTATATATTGAATAGCAAAATAAAAATTCGATTTTTATATATTGAATAGCAAAGTAAAAATTCGATTTTTACATATGTAGAGAATACGGGCAACGAAGATGACAATGGGCGAGAATGGCGAAGATTTCTATCAAAGGAGAGTCAAGATGTTTGGATAGCTATCGGTGAGAACTTCTCACTCTTCAATTTAAATTTCTAGTTATATATATATATATACTAGGATGCAGACGGTGTTTAGTAGCACCCGACACAATCGTCCACAGACCATGGACTTGTTTGTTTGGCTGTTTGGTGATTGATTGCGATATTGGTTTGAATGTGGTTTGTGGTGTGAAAAATCGAATCGATAAATTGGTTAGGATTAGACGTGCGCCGTTATAAAGCGAAGGAGTAAGGCTAGGTTAGACTCTTACTCCAAATTTTGTGGTTTGCATAACGAAAGTGATCTGATTGATATGGGCATGGCGGTGGCCATTATTAGACCGGGGACAAGGCTAGGCCTTATCCCGTTTCTAGTATCGTGTCGTTATGCCGCCGAAATTTTCTAAAATATGTTAGAAAAATAAAAATATCATTTATTGAATAAATGAACTGAAAAGAAAATTCATGTGTTGGAATAAATATTTTATCGTTAAAAATATAGTTTTTAACGTGAATGTGAATAAAATAAAATATTCATTTACAAACCAGACGGTTTGTTTATGTACACTGATTTGACTGATATTGATTGGGACGATAAATTTTACACCTCGCCCAACTGCACAAATAAAATCTGTGTTTGGTTGTTTGAAACCCCACACGGGTGTTGGGATGAAATTTGAAGTTCACTCATCCTGATTGATTAAATATGTCGATCGATTGATTGACATGCTGTTATAAGCGTTAGATATCTTTATTTGATGCTTATACAGTGTAGTGCACTTTGGTTGATGGTTGATCATTTTTCAATGCTATTATATACATGTGTTGTATGAAAATCCATATAATTAATTTTATATGGTAATTGATTGGGCCTCATTCCAGTTTAGAAATAGAAATATTTGAAATAGAAATATTTGAAATAGAATATTTGAAAATAGAAATTTATGAAGCCGTGTTGATTAGATTGACGCCATTTTGACGTGAACGATATTTATATCGAAATAAAATGAATTGAAAACGATTTCGAAATGAATTGAATTGAAAACGATTTCGAAATGAATTGAATTGAAAACGATTTCGAAATGAATTGAATTGAAAACGATTTCGAAATGAATTGAATTGAAAACGATTTCGAAATGAATTGAATTGAAAACGATTTCGAAATGAATTGAATTGAAAACGATTTCGAAATGAATTGAATTGAAAACGATTTCGAAATGAATTGAATTGAAAACGATTTCGAAATGAATTGAATTGAAAACGATTTCGAAATGAATTGAATTGAAAACGATTTCGAAATGAATTGAATTGAAAACGATTTCGAAATGAATTGAATTGAAAACGATTTCGAAATGAATTGAATTGAAAACGATTTCGAAATGAATTGAATTGAAAACGAATTCGAATTGAATTGAAAGTGAATTGAAATGAATTCAAATTGAATTGAAATTTGAATGGAATAGAAAGGAATTTTAAAACGAATTTATAAAGAAGAATTCAATTTTGATTTGAATTGAAAAGAAAGTTGAAATTGCTTTTGAAACGACTTTAAAACTATTTATATAATTCGTTTTAAATAGAAATCGACGAAGTATATATTATATATATTATATATATAATATAATGGCCTGAATAGAACGCGCCGCGCCGCGGCAGTTCGCGAATTTCGACCATTGATTTCAAACGGACATTACGGGAGATCCGACCGTCGGATTCTCCTAAAACCGGAACCGTTGGGTTCGTATCGAAAAGAGCTTTCTAACGAATGTTAGAAATTTGAAATCTAACGGTTGGATTTGGAATTATGTCCAAATCAAATTTGAAAAAGGTCGCTGTAAGTGCAGTTCGATGGCCGTAGATGGAAATCGACTGTACGGGCCTTGATAAAATTATTAAAAATAGTAATAATTTGTGTAAAATCATAAGAAATGATTTAGAAAGAATTGGGATGAAAAACTCCATATTTGAAAAGATAAAAATAGATTTTTATCGAAATGAACTAGTTTTGAACTAGAATTATAATTCTATTTATTTTTAAGTAAATAAATTGAATTTGAAAAGGGTTTTAAAAATAACCAGAGTTTCCAATGATTGCATTGGAGTGGATTTGAATCGAAATTGTCTTCGGAATATTTCGATGTTGGAATTCGTGATTATACAGATGTTGTTATGGAAATTTGAAAGATATATATTTATATCGTTATTTCCAATACGACATTTGTTAGTCGTAGAATTTGATATTGAATATAAGCCGATATATTTTCTATTCAGAGCCTTGTATTGAATATCAAATGTGATTTGGGTTTGTCGTGAATGGTGTCTTCACTAACACTGTTCTTGAACCCAGTTGAGAAAAAAAATTAAATCTTTTTATTTAGATTTAATGAAGTGTACCAATTAAACGATATTTAATTGGAATTGAATTGGTATTGATTTTTGGGTTTATCGTGAACAGTGTTTTAAATAACACTTGTTCTTTAACCCGATAATTAATGGAATGTGATTTTGGGTTTATCGTGAACCGTGTTTTAAATGACACTGATTCTTTAACCCAGTTAAAGATTAAAAATAAGTGGAGTTTTAATGAATCTTTAATTAGATTGAAATGATCGAAAATGGAGTATCACCAGTTTTGCTCCAGGCGATGGTTAAATCTTTAATTAGATTTGAACGTGAAATGGTAATTGAATTTACCGATAACACTGTGGTGTTAGATATGAAGTATTACCAGTTTTACTTCATGGGATGAATAAGTTGGGATTGGGAAATAAAATAAATGATTACTTCGGTGTGGTTCGCTAATCCCGACTAGTTTGAATTGATATTCAAAGGAGATTAAAGAATAAATTTAAAGAATTTATCTTGGATAAAATTTATGGGAACTTTTCCCAAAGTATAGGAATATTTGAATAAAAGAATATTCTGAATTGGAATGAGGCGTATGTTGTGTTTGTGTAACACTTTTATAATATATACGCGAGTTATTCAGAAAGACCGGGTTTATCCCATTCTGAATAACTGATTCGACGTGGTGTCAAAGATGAAGACGATGGTCGAAGATCGGAGGTCTTCACGTCGTTTGGGTAATTACTGATGATCTTGATTGGGCTGTACACCCAAGAAGATGGAAACAGTTAGTGATCGTCCAGACGTACTTGGAGATCGATGGATATGCGGGGTACTAGGTGCCTCCGGTTTCGTTCAGACCCAGAACGGACTTGTAAATGGACTGTGTGTCTGACATTGGATTTTAGTCCGTGCGATTGATCTCTATTAAATATATATCTGTTTGGCGGCGGAGAATTTATTCTCTTGCTTAACGCCCTTCTCTGAGACGTACGAGCTCAGGGGTTATATATTGATGGATATCAAACGCATGGAGTGAATTGCCTGTGTGGCATGCCTAAGTGGCAATTGATCGAGGCTTCTGTTGAAAAGCAAAGTCTTGTGGTGATGATCAAAGCAAGGCCTGTGTGGCGTAGCTTTGTGTAACGTTGATTCGCGAGTATCACACCCGGTATGAACCAAAAACGGGAGAGGACCTCAGGGAGGGCATGCGTTTCCTTCTAGCTAAAAAGTGGCGTCAGTGGTTTTACACGCCCTGACGAGTTTGACTTAAGTGGTTGTTGCTGTTGCGAGGCGCCTCGGATATATCGGTCGTTCTCGAACCGATGGAGTCATTTGTTGGCTCATTGACACCCCAAAGGGTGGGGAAACGCAGTGTTCAGGCATTTTAATCCACATCGGTGGACCGGCCCTAACGATCCAAGGGTCACTCGAGCTCTGATCCTGAGGGGCGGGCTAGAGCGTCTCGAATCGGTTGAGGACTATCTTTTGCCTCGGTTCATAGATGGAAACCCAATTTCCAAATACGTGATTCTGCGGTTTTATTTGTAGAGCCTAGTATGGCGACATAGTGGGATGGGACACTTATGCCGTCTATGATTGATACTTATGATTTGAAATTGTTTTATACACTATGCACTTATAATAGTATCAAACGATTTGTTTTAAACGTATCAAGCATTCTTGGCTATTATAAGGTAAAAACCCTATCCTCCGGCTTGCGATTGCATTGTGTGATGGGAACTGGGTCTTATAATAGCTTCATTGTTCTTTATTTAGCATTGCGCTGTTGTTTTATGCACTGGTATTCTTGGGAGGAAACCCGTTCCGTGTTATACGGCGTGGTCCCTTGATTTACCTAACTTTAAAAATAAAGATTAATAACTGTTTTAGTTCTCACACCAGTCCCATGACTGACCTGGAGTTTATTGTTTTAACCTAAACTCTGGGTGCCCTTATTTTGACACGGGCAGCTAGTAGTTTTGGTTTTGCAGATTTATATTCACAGGATCCTGGTTTACAGCTGGAACGATATCCGGAAAGCTTTGTATCCGTATATCCCTTCTAGTTGTGTATTGTATTATTTTCCGCTGCTATGTATTTAAATGTAATTTAAATCTCTGATATTTCTGTGTAATATTTATTCGTACTCTGTATATTCTTGTAATCTGATGTATTGTTGTAATATGCAATGAAATGTTCTTCTGTATGCGTTCTATTTTGTCGTGTTCTCAAAACAATTCGTTCTTTCTCTTCTCTTCGGAGACCGGGGAAGTTCGGGTCGTTTCATTTGGTATCAGAGCTTTGGTTTACAGAGCTCGAGAACAAGACACATTAGAACCGTACGAAAGAATTCATCAGAAATTGGATTAGTAATATCCAATGAGAATGACTCGTTAGAGATGGGATCAGTAGTATCCTAGAACGAGTGTGAAGAGTAAATTTTTAAAATAAAAGTGAAAACAAATTTTGTTTTGAAAAGTTAAATCAATTATTCGTATTTGATTATTTATCTATATTGATTAGGACAGTCCAGTATATAAATATTTCGCATATACGCCTTGCAAACGTGTATTTGAAGTTTTAATATACTGGATAGATATAGAATCACACTCTAGTCGCCCGGAGATGATGTTGATAATGACCATGGCATCATCAATATTTATGTTCGTGCTCCGAACGTGTAATATCTATATATTTCCTATTGACTGGTGTGAGAACCAAAATTAGATAGGGCCTATTGTTGTGATTTGGCATCAAAAATTTGATTTTTGTATATGTATCAAAATTATGAATTTGAAACTCTAATTCACTAATTGATTGATGTTTGTGTTGGTTGTTTATTTGTTTGCTAATTTTTAGTCATTTAGCCTAATTGAACCAAATATTGAATTGTATTGAAAATTGGTCGCATTTGCTTGCATATACATATACTTATATTGAACAGGTCATAGCAAGGAGGCTAGAGCAGAGAATAAAATTTGTTTGCCCGACAAATAGGTACATGTTTACTACATAATTTACTGTTTTGTTTGGGTGATGATGATTTTATGAGCCTATTGGCTAGCCGCTTGGCTTTTTCTTTTTCTTTTTGATATCTGAAGTACCGGGGAAGCTATTTGAAATTCCCCGATGCTCCCGGTGCAGGGGAGGTTATGGCGAAATTTTTCGAAAATTTAGGGTGTTAGCCAAATTTTTGAAAATTTTGAAAATTCTCAGAAACTGAAAAGTTAGGGGATGGAAGCCAGATCGAACGTAGAGCTGATTAATCAAACCACTTTCGACTTTGTTCCTTTTCGGGGACGAAAAGTTTTAAGTGGGGGAGATTGTAACAACCCGAAAATCTGGGCCAGTTTAAAATTTTTATTTTGGCAATTTTGGCGGATTTTGATTTTTTAAAATGAATTATTTTAAATAATATCGACGAGAAATTTATTTTGAATATAATTCGAACGTATATATTATACGCGTCGTCGTTAGAATATAAATATTTATATATAATTATAAATAGAATTGAAAATGGCGCGGTAGTTCGATAATTCGATTTCAAACTTCAATTGAATGTACCGGGTGCAAAACAATCCGGGTTTTAGTGAAACCAAAAACATTAGGATCTAATTGATGATATCTTTCTATCGAATCCGAAAAATCAGGATTTCATAGCGGGAATCAAAAGATATGTCCAGTTGAAAATTCTGAATAGTCGCTATGGAATTCAGGCCCTTAAAAATGGACATTTTGCAAACGACCTCGGATTTCGACGAAACCAGTTTTGTTGGGTCCGGGATGTAAAGTTATTGCTAGGTTTCAAATTTCATAATTTTTCGAATCAATATGTGAGCGTGGCAAAGGAAAACGCGTTTGACCAGTTTCAGTTGATTTTAATCGACTGGAAATTGGCCATTTTTCTAATGGTCTCAGAATTCGACGAAACTAGTTTTGTTAGGACCGTATCGTCAATACGAAGCTAGAAAATATTTTTCAGGAATTTTTCTAGTTAGTATGTGACCCCGGTAATTTGAAATGTACGTTTAAAATTCAATATAGTGATTTAAATGTAAATTCAAAGGAAACTGATTGTAACGATCGAATCAGCTTACGATATATATCCCATTGTGTTCGGAATGGGGGTAAAACGCTATGGACGACAGGCGGTGGGCCTCGTTTAGAGGTCGTATGTAAAAGTCAACTTTTTGCAAATTAAAGTAAATAAAAAAAAAAATTCTCTCCCCTTAAATCCTCCTGGCCCCCCCCCCCCCCGTTCAGAAAATTAAATCCAGAAAAAAAAAGAAAAAAAAAAAAACGCCGCTTCCAATCGATGCCGCTCGCCGACGCCGACCTCCCCTCCGCCTCACTCCCCCCGTTGACGTTCATCGCCGCGCCAACCCCCATCCACGAGCCCACCGCCGCGAGAGGCCAGCGCCGCCCTCCGACCTCCGAGCGCCTTCCTCGCGTCAGAGCCCCCCCCTCCTCGCCAGAAGAGACGCGATACCCCCCCCCGACCTCGGCAGCGCTGCAAAATTCTCCCCCCTCCTCTCTGTAAGTTTTACTGATTGATTATTCATTTTAAAAACTGATTGTTATTTATTTTAAACACTGATTGTTAGATAATATTAAAACTGATTTTGATTAGCGAAAGATTAGATTTTTAAAAGGCGAAATCTTTGTATGGTGAAGAGCGAAGAGAAAATATGATTTTGATTATATAGAATAATAAAAATTTGATTTTTACATATTATAGCGAAGAAATAGATTAGATTCAAAAATATAAAAATAGAGTTTTAATTATATAATGATATCATATTATCGTAAGAAGAAAAGATCGAATTTTTGAAATATAAAAGATCGAATTTTTGAAACGAAAAAGAATATGTTTTTGAAATGAAAAGAGAACGTATTTTTAAAACAAAGAGGTTCGATTTTTAAAGTGATAAAAATATAGTCTTTACTATATAGAAGAGGTGAAAATGTGATTTTTGTTTATGCATCGAAGTAAAAATATGATTTTTATATATTGAACTTCGAAATAAAAATTCGATTTTTATATATTGAATAGCAAAATAAAAATTCGATTTTTATATATTGAATAGCAAAATAAAAATTCGATTTTTATATATTGAATAGCAAAATAAAAATTCGATTTTTATATATTGAATAGCAAAGTAAAAATTCGATTTTTACATATGTAGAGAATACGGGCAACGAAGATGACAATGGGCGAGAATGGCGAAGATTTCTATCAAAGGAGAGTCAAGATGTTTGGATAGCTATCGGTGAGAACTTCTCACTCTTCAATTTAAATTTCTAGTTATATATATATATACTAGGATGCAGACGGTGTTTAGTAGCACCCGACACAATCGTCCACAGACCATGGACTTGTTTGTTTGGCTGTTTGGTGATTGATTGCGATATTGGTTTGAATGTGGTTTGTGGTGTGAAAAATCGAATCGATAAATTGGTTAGGATTAGACGTGCGCCGTTATAAGGCGAAGGAGTAAGGCTAGGTTAGACTCTTACTCCAAATTTTGTGGTTTGCATAACGAAAGTGATCTGATTGATATGGGCATGGCGGTGGCCATTATTAGACCGGGGACAAGGCTAGGCCTTATCCCGTTTCTAGTATCGTGCCGTTATGCCGCCGAAATTTTCTAAAATATGTTAGAAAAATAAAAATATCATTTATTGAATAAATGAACTGAAAAGAAAATTCATGTGTTGGAATAAATATTTTATCGTTAAAAATATAGTTTTTAACGTGAATGTGAATAAAATAAAATATTCATTTACAAACCAGACGGTTTGTTTATGTACACTGATTTGACTGATATTGATTGGGACGATAAATTTTACACCTCGCCCAACTGCACAAATAAAATCTGTGTTTGGTTGTTTGAAACCCCACACGGGTGTTGGGATGAAATTTGAAGTTCACTCATCCTGATTGATTAAATATGTCGATCGATTGATTGACATGCTGTTATAAGCGTTAGATATCTTTATTTGATGCTTATACAGTGTAGTGCACTTTGGTTGATGGTTGATCATTTTTCAATGCTATTATATACATGTGTTGTATGAAAATCCATATAATTAATTTTATATGGTAATTGATTGGGCCTCATTCCAGTTTAGAAATAGAAATATATGAAATAGAAATATTTGAAATAGAATATTTGAAAATAGAAATTTATGAAGCCGTGTTGATTAGATTGACGCCATTTTGACGTGAACGATATTTATATCGAAATAAATTGAATTGAAAACGATTTCGAAATGAATTGAATTGAAAACGATTTCGAAATGAATTGAATTGAAAACGATTTCGAAATGAATTGAATTGAAAACGATTTCGAAATGAATTGAATTGAAAACGATTTCGAAATGAATTGAATTGAAAACGATTTCGAAATGAATTGAATTGAAAACGATTTCGAAATGAATTGAATTGAAAACGATTTCGAAATGAATTGAATTGAAAACGATTTCGAAATGAATTGAATTGAAAACGATTTCGAAATGAATTGAATTGAAAACGAATTCGAATTGAATTGAAAGTGAATTGAAATGAATTCAAATTGAATTGAAATTTGAATGGAATAGAAAGGAATTTTAAAACGAATTTATAAAGAAGAATTCAATTTTGATTTGAATTGAAAAGAAAGTTGAAATTGCTTTTGAAACGACTTTAAAACTATTTATATAATTCGTTTTAAATAGAAATCGACGAAGTATATATTATATATATTATATATATAATATAATGGCCTGAATAGAACGCGCCGTGCCGCGGCAGTTCGCGAATTTCGACCATTGATTTCAAACGGACATTACGGGAGATCCGACCGTCGGATTCTCCTAAAACCGGAACCGTTGGGTTCGTATCGAAAAGAGCTTTCTAACGTATGTTAGAAATTTGAAATCTAACGGTTGGATTTGGAATTATGTCCAAATCAAATTTGAAAAAGGTCGCTGTAAGTGCAGTTCGATGGCCGTAGATGGAAATCGACTGTACGGGCCTTGATAAAATTATTAAAAATAGTAATAATTTGTGTAAAATCATAAGAAATGATTTAGAAAGAATTGGGATGAAAAACTCCATATTTGAAAAGATAAAAATAGATTTTTATCGAAATGAACTAGTTTTGAACTAGAATTATAATTCTATTTATTTTTAAGTAAATAAATTGAATTTGAAAAGGGTTTTAAAAATAACCAGAGTTTCCAATGATTGCATTGGAGTGGATTTGAATCGAAATTGTCTTCGGAATATTTCGATGTTGGAATTCGTGATTATACAGATGTTGTTATGGAAATTTGAAAGATATATATTTATATCGTTATTTCCAATACGACATTTGTTAGTCGTAGAATTTGATATTGAATATAAGCCGATATATTTTCTATTCAGAGCCTTGTATTGAATATCAAATGTGATTTGGGTTTGTCGTGAATGGTGTCTTCACTAACACTGTTCTTGAACCCAGTTGAGAAAAAAAATTAAATCTTTTTATTTAGATTTAATGAAGTGTACCAATTAAACGATATTTAATTGGAATTGAATTGGTATTGATTTTTGGGTTTATCGTGAACAGTGTTTTAAATAACACTTGTTCTTTAACCCGATAATTAATGGAATGTGATTTTGGGTTTATCGTGAACCGTGTTTTAAATGACACTGATTCTTTAACCCAATTAAAGATTAAAACTAAGTGGAGTTTTAATGAATCTTTAATTAGATTGAAATGATCGAAAATGGAGTATCACCAGTTTTGCTCCAGGCGATGGTTAAATCTTTAATTAGATTTGAACGTGAAATGGTAATTGAATTTACCGATAACACTGTGGTGTTAGATATGAAGTATTACCAGTTTTACTTCATGGGATGAATAGGTTGGGATTGGGAAATAAAATAAATGATTACTTCGGTGTGGTTCGCTAATCCCGACTAGTTTGAATTGATATTCAAAGGAGATTAAAGAATAAATTTAAAGAATTTATCTTGGCTAAAATTTATGGGAACTTTTCCCAAAGTATAGGAATATTTGAATAAAAGAATATTCTGAATTGGAATGAGGCGTATGTTGTGTTTGTGTAACACTTTTATAATATATACGCGAGTTATTCAGAAAGACCGGGTTTATCCCATTCTGAATAACTGATTCGACGTGGTGTCAAAGATGAAGACGATGGTCGAAGACCGGAGGTCTTCACGTCGTTTGGGTAATTACTGATGATCTTGATTGGGCTGTACACCCAAGAAGATGGAAACAGTTAGTGATCGTCCAGACGTACTTGGAGATCGATGGATATGCGGGGTACTAGGTGCCTCCGGTTTCGTTCAGACCCAGAACGGACTTGTAAATGGACTGTGTGTCTGACATTGGATTTTAGTCCGTGCGATTGATCTCTATTAAATATATATCTGTTTGGCGGCGGAGAATTTATTCTCTTGCTTAACGCCCTTCTCTGAGACGTACGAGCTCAGGGGTTATATATTGATGGATATCAAACGCATGGAGTGAATTGCCTGTGTGGCATGCCTAAGTGGCAATTGATCGAGGCTTCTGTTGAAAAGCAAAGTCTTGTGGTGATGATCAAAGCAAGGCCTGTGTGGCGTAGCTTTGTGTAACGTTGATTCGCGAGTATCACACCCGGTATGAACCAAAAACGGGAGAGGACCTCAGGGAGGGCATGCGTTTCCTTCTAGCTAAAAAGTGGCGTCAGTGGTTTTACACGCCCTGACGAGTTTGACTTAAGTGGTTGTTGCTGTTGCGAGGCGCCTCGGATATATCGGTCGTTCTCGAACCGATGGAGTCATTTGTTGGCTCATTGACACCCCAAAGGGTGGGGAAACGCAGTGTTCAGGCATTTTAATCCACATCGGTGGACCGGCCCTGACGATCCAAGGGTCACTCGAGCTCTGATCCTGAGGGGCGGGCTAGAGCGTCTCGAATCGGTTGAGGACTATCTTTTGCCTCGGTTCATAGATGGAAACCCAATTTCCAAATACGTGATTCTGCGGTTTTATTTGTAGAGCCTAGTATGGCGACATAGTGGGATGGGGCACTTATGCCGTCTATGATTGATACTTATGATTTGAAATTGTTTTATACACTATGCACTTATAATAGTATCAAACGATTTGTTTTAAACGTATCAAGCATTCTTGGCTATTATAAGGTAAAAACCCTATCCTCCGGCTTGCGATTGCATTGTGTGATGGGAACTGGGTCTTATAATAGCTTCATTGTTCTTTATTTAGCATTGCGCTGTTGTTTTATGCACTGGTATTCTTGGGAGGAAACCCGTTCCGTGTTATACGGCGTGGTCCCTTGATTTACCTAACTTTAAAAATAAAGATTAATAACTGTTTTAGTTCTCACACCAGTCCCATGACTGACCTGGAGTTTATTGTTTTAACCTAAACTCTGGGTGCCCTTATTTTGACACGGGCAGCTAATAGTTTTGGTTTTGCAGATTTATATTCACAGGATCCTGGTTTACAGCTGGAACGATATCCGGAAAGCTTTGTATCCGTATATCCCTTCTAGTTGTGTATTGTATTATTTTCCGCTGCTATGTATTTAAATGTAATTTAAATCTCTGATATTTCTGTGTAATATTTATTCGTACTCTGTATATTCTTGTAATCTGATGTATTGTTGTAATATGCAATGAAATGTTCTTCTGTATGCGTTCTATTTTGTCGTGTTCTCAAAACAATTCGTTCTTTCTCTTCTCTTCGGAGACCGGGGAAGTTCGGGTCGTTTCATATATTTTTGTCAATATAAAGTAGTAGCGACAAAATTCACAGGCACGTTTACGCATATAATATTATTTTATATGATATCAAAATTCACAGAAATGTTTACATATAAAATGTTATTTTGTATAATATAAGAATTCACAAGAGATTTGAACAAAATCATATTTTGATTACATAAGAGAGATTTGAACCAAATCATATTTTGATTACATAAGAAGGATTTGAAGAAAAATCATATTTTGTTTACAATGAAAGAATTAAACAAGATTTTCACTTTTGTTAACATTAAAAGAGTTGTACAAGAATTAACATTTTTGTTAACATCAAAAGGATTTGATTAAATTAACATTTTTGTTAAAGAATAAAATTGAAACAAAAATTCACATTCTTTTGTTAAAGAATATAATTGAAACAAAAGTTACATTTTTTGTTAATAAAGAACAAAGGTAACATTTTTGGTTAAATGTAATAAAATGACAAAAGTTACATTTTCTTGTGAATAAGAACAAGAGTTACATTATTTTTCGTTATAAAGAACAAGATTAACATTTTTGTTAGTTAGATTATAAAGAAGTAAATAACATTTTTGTTATGAAATGTTATACTAGACATAAAATAACATTTTGTGATAAAATGTTTATTGGATTAAAATTTGTTACTTTTGTGTTAAATTAGAAATGCACATTTTGTACATTAAAAAGGAATGAACCAGAAATGCATTTTTATATATTATAAGAAAGAATTAGAAAAGGACATTTTTGTCACATTATAAAGAAAGAAAATAAAAAGTACACTTTGATTATAAAATGTTAATGAAAATAAAAAGGACATTTTGATTATAAAATGTTAATGTGATTAAAAAGGGACATTTTGTTTATAAAATGTTAATATGAGTTAAAATTACCTTTTTGTCAAAAGAATGATTTGTGAAATAAAATTACATTTTATTCAAGAGAATGATTATTGAAATAAAAATAACAAAATTATCATATTTTGTTCATTGAAAAGAGTCAAACAAAATTATCATATTTTGTTCAGTGAAAGGAGTTAAAAATGTATATTTCCATACATTAAAGAAAAGGAGTTAAAAATGTATATTTTCATACATTAAAGAAAAGGAGTAAGTTAAAAATGTATATTTTTATACATTAAAAAGGAGTAATTTAAAAATGTATATTTTTATACATTAAAAAGGAGTAAGTTAGAAATGTATATTTTTATACATTAGAAAGAATGAAGCAAAATATTCATTTTGTCATTAAAATGAATAAGACCAAAAATATGCATTTTGGTAAATAAATGGAAGTTAAGATTTTTATTGTCATTTGTTCATAATAAAGAGAATTGAAATATTTGCCTGTGATGTTGTATTTTGATGTGTTAAATATAATGTAAGTATATTCACATTGAATATTACACTTCCATTTACAAGTCATCCGACTTGTTTATGTGATTGGGACGATTACTTTTACACATCGCCCAAGTGCATAAATAATTTATTATCTGATTGCTGGATGAAACCCCACACGGGTGTTGGGATGATATTTGATCTACACTAGTCCCAACATTTAGTGTAGAATTCACTTTGGTTGTTAATTGGATGTTTGATAATTATTTATCATGCTTGTTGATTTCATACAATATATGTTTGTTGATTGAGTCACATCCCAATAAGGAATATTCTAGAAAAGAATATTTAAGAAAATATTTTAGAAAAAGAATATATTTTAGAAAAATATATTTTTATTTAAAATGAACTAGTTATTAACTTGAATGAGTCATTAAACTAAGATTTAATGAAGTTTTTCCAATTATTTAATATTTAATTGAAAATTAAATCGAATACATTGGATTTTGGGTTTGTCGTGAATAGTGTCTTAAATAACACTGTTCTTAAACCCCATATGAAAAGAATAATCTTTAATTTATATTATTAAATTTTTCGATTATATTTAGCAATTGAAATAAGATGAAACGTGAGTTGGGTTTATTGTGAACGGTGTTTTTTAACGACACCTGTTCTTTAACTCAATTAACAATGAAAATATGATTTGGAATTTATAAATCTTTTATTAAGATTTAATGAAGAAAATTTTCCAAAAGTAAAGTTTTCCAATTTAATATATTAGAATGGAATTGAATAGAATTCAAATTAATTATAACCGGGATAAGCTTCTGTAAAAGAAAACCGATACTACATATGGAATTTAAAAGGCTTTGCCGTTATTCCATTTATATTATTGGTCGGATACAAAAATTTATAACGATTATATATTGATTTGATTTCTGTGAAGATTCCATATTTAATGGAAGTCGATTTTGGGTTTATCGTGAATGGTGTTTTAGAATGACATTAGTTCTTTAACCCAGTTAAAGATAAGATTAATTTCTTAAATTTAATTAATCATTGAATAATGATTTGTGATATTTAAAACCAAATTGGTTTCTTAATAAATCTTTAAAAGAAAGATTTAAGAATAATTTAAAGAGTTTATCTTTGATAAGATAATGCGAATATTTTATTAGAAGAATATTCTGAATTAGAATGAGGCGTTGTATGTGTTTTTATAGTGCTTGATTTTTAATAATAAAATACGTGAGCTATTCGGGAAGACTGGGTTTAACCCATTCCGAATAATTACTACGACGATGAAGAGTCGAAGATGAAGACGGTGGTTGAAGACCGACGATCTTCACATCGAATGGATGTGTTGCTACAGAGACCCTTGATGGGAGTAGCTACCTTGAAGGGGCTTCAGTGGTGGTCGTCCGGACTATTGTTGATTGTTCGGATTTGGTTTTCGCTCAGACCCAGAGCATAAGCCAGTAAACGGATGCGTGTTTGACATTGGATTTCGTTCCATGTGAATTAAATCGATTTCTATTATGTATGTCTGTTTGGTGGTGGAGGATTTATTCTCTACTTAACACCCTGGTATATATTAATAGTGATTGATCGCATGACGTGAATTGTCAATGTGGCACGCCAAGATGCAATTGATCAAGGCTTTTGTTGAAAAGCAAGGCCTTATGGGATGATCAAAGTATAGCCTATTACGGCATAGCTTTGTGTATATCGTGACTTCGCGAGCCTCACACCCCGGTATGAGTCAAAAACGGGATTAGGACTGCCGGGAGTGCACACGTTTCTTTCTAGCTAGGAGTAGTGCCGGTGCTTAAACTGGCTGGCATTTTACTTATGTGGATGATGAATTTTGAGGCACCTCGGATTTTTATAGGTCGTTAGTGGTCATACTATAGGTCCAAAGGGACAGGGAAGCGTGTGTTTAGGCATAATTAATCCACTACCCTTAGGTAGGGACCGACCCTGAAGATCCAAGGGTTCACTGCGGGGGATCCTGAGGCATTTGCTAGAGTGCCTCAAATCGGAGAGGAGCTTGCCCCTAGCCACGACTCATGATGGAAATCCAATTTCCAATACGACCTTGCGGTTTAGATTGTAGAACTAGTATGGCGACATAGTAGGATGGGGTACTATGCCGCTTATGATTGATAGATTATGATTGAAATGTTTTTGAAATATATATACCCATATATATACACACTAATACTAAATCCGATTTACCGTATCAAGCATCTTTTGACCATTATAAGGTAAAACCCTATCCTCCGATTTGCGTTGCATTGTGTGATGGGACTTGGGTCTTATAATGGTTTCATTTTTCTAAAAAGCATTGCGTTGTTTAACGTTCTACTTTATTTTATGCACTGGCAATCCAATGGAGTAAACCCGTTCCGCGTTAGCGGCGTGGTCATGTGATTTGCCTTATTATTAGATAAGTTAAGTTAAGATTTCTCATACCAGTCCCATGACTGACGTGTAGTTTGTTTCACTGGCAAACTCAGGTGCCCTTATTTTCGACACGGGCAGTCGAGTAGCTTTTTGCAGATATATTTACAGGATCCTGGCATACAGCTGAAGCGATATTCGGAAAGCTCTATATCCGTGTATTCCTTTCGGTTGTATATTTGTATTATTTTCCGCTGCTATTTAAGTGTAATTTAAAACTCTGATATTATTGTATTTCCAGTGTATTTTATTATTCATACTCTGGAAAATTCTTGTACTCTGATGTAATTGTTGTAATCAGTAATAAAATGTTCTTCAATTTGTGTTCTGATGTGTGTTGTTCTCAAAGATATTCAGGCTTTCCTTTACTGGGAGGTTTGGGTCGTTTCATGTGGTATCAGAGCATTGGTTTACAGAGCTCGAGAACAAGACACATTAGAACTGAACAAAGGAATTCATCAAAGATTGGATTAGTAATATCCAATGAGAATAACTCGTTAGAGATGGGATCAGTAGTATCCTAGAACGAGTGTGAAGAGTATTATTTTCTTTAAAATAAAAATGAAAACAAATTTAATTTTGAAAATTTTATCTAAAAATACGTATTTGAATATATTATTATATTTTAATGTTGATAATAGAGTATATAAGGATTTTGAATATACGAGTAATTAACGGATATTCGAAATTTTTATATACTAGATAGATATAGAATAACACTCTAGTTGCCCTGAAATGGTTCTGATGATTGCTCGCGTCATCAGAAGTTATGTTCGAGTTTCGAAGGTGGTATATCTATATATTTCCATTGACTGGTATGAGGACCAAAACTTAGTTAGTACACATTGCTATGATTTGCACTAAAAATATGATTTTTGACTATATATAAAAGTTATATATATTTGAAAAGTTAGTCACCTAATCGATTGCTTGTTGTGATGTTTGATAATTAGTTTCACTAATTAAAATATTAGAATGATAATTAATTAAAACCAATAAATAAAATTTAGTTGAATTGGTTAATTAAACAACTTTTAGCTTCGTTCCTTTTCGAGGACGAAATGATTTTAAGTGGGGGCGATTGTAACGACCCGGAATTTTGGGGCCAAATTAAAATTTTTATTTTAGAAATTTTAATGGATTTTTTAATATTTAAAATGATTTACTTAAAATAATAATGGCTAAAAATTTATTTTAAAACGAATAAATTTAATTTAATCATAAAAGGAGTTTAAAACAGCGCTGCATTTTGAAATTTTGAATTTGAAATTTGATTGACTGTACCGGATTCAAAATAAATCAAAATTGAGCGAAACCAGAAATATTTAAATCTGTTTAATCATATCTTTTCAACGAATCTGAAAAATCTAAATTTCACTTTAAAAATCAAAAGTTATGGCCAGTTCAAAATTTAGAAAAGTCGCTGTAGAATTTATATATATTTTAATATAAAATATTGGCCTTAAAAATAGCCATTTTGCAAACGACCTCGGTTTTCGACGAAACCACTTTTGTTGGAACCAGAATGTCAAATTATTACTAAGTTTCAATTTTCATAATTTTTCGAATTAATAATATGTGAGCGTGGTAAAAGAAAATGTGTTTTGACTGTTTTAGTCAAATTTAATCGACTTGAAAAAGGCCATTTTTCAAACAGTCTCAGAATTCGACAAAATTAGTCTTGTTAGAACCGTATCGTCAAAACATAACTAGGAATAATTTTTCTGTAATTTTTAGAGTCCGTATGTGGCCCCGGTGATTTTAAATATACATTTGAATTTAATAATTAAATGATTTATAATTTAATTTAAAGAAAAACATATCGTGACAGCCGAACTGGATTACGAAACATATTCCATTGTGTCCGGGACGGGGGTTATTAGCTAGGGGAGACACTCGTTGGGTTCGATTTGGAGTTCGTATTGATAAGTATGTATTTTTGGAAATAAATTAATTAAATATAACTAAAATACGGTATAAATACCATGGTATACGGTACATTCTAATACACAGTAAAACCCTAATACCCTACAGCGCCGCCTCCATCGGTTTAATGGCCGATTTCATCCCAATCTTGGTCGTTAAAATCTCACAATTTACTCCAAATTAAAACATTCAACCGAAGAAAATCGAAGCATCCTTTTTAATCTACAAATTCATACGGTTTTGATGGGAAACCGTTGTGCGGTTCTCGAGATACCGGAGTGCAAACATCGCCGGCTTGGGGGCGATTTCTGATGGGAACAGGCGTGCGAGATGGGTGGCTCTCCAGGCGGCGATAGAGGAGACAGAGGGTGACGATATGGTGGCCTCGGATCGTTGGCCAGAGCTCCGGCGTGCGTGAGACTATGGGAAGAAGGGGATCGAACAAATGGGTTTTCTGGAAATAGAAAGAAAACGATGGGGGTTGGTCAATTAAAAGGTGGATTAGATTAATTATTTTAATTAATTAATTAAATTAAGTGATTAAACTTTAAAGTGTCATATCTTATTCAGATCTAAACGAAATCAAACAATTTTCGTTGCGTTGGACTCGTATCAGGAAACTCTACAACATGAAGTTGACCAGAGCTTGAACATAGCACTTTGAAATTTCAGATCTAAATGGTTTGGTGAGATTTCTAGTTTTAAATTAAATAAACCAATTATTTATTTTATTGTGAAGTCCATATTAATTCAGTATGAAGTTCATTTGATGTTGTATATATTTATTTTAATGTTGATTGTGCTGTGACTGTGATGAACAATTGATTGTGATGGTGTATTTATGTTTGTTAGGATTTAGTGTATACAATAGAACCATTATATATAAAATATATTATATTCACGTGTGTCAAAATTTATGTATAAAGTAAAAATCATATTTTTATTTTATAAAGGTGACCCTGTTTGGTTTGATAAAATGAATGACAAAATAAAAATAACACTTGTGTTAAAATCTGTTTATTGAATTGAAGATAACATTTTTATCAATACATGATTATTGAATTTAAAACATAGATTTTGTCAAAACATGACTATCGAGATAAAAATATATTATTGTCAATATAAAAGAAGTAGCGACCAATTCATTTTATTATCAATATAAAAGAAGTAGTGACAAATTCATATTTTTGTCAATATAAAGTAGCGACAAATTCATATTTTTGTCAATATAAAGTAGTAGCGACAAAATTCACAGGCACGTTTACGCATATAACATTATTTTATATGATATTAAAATTCACAGAAATGTTTACATATAAAATGTTATTTTGTATAATATTAGAATTCACAAGAGATTTGAACAAAATCATATTTTGATTACATAAGAGAGATTTGAACAAAATCATATTTTGATTACATAAGAAGGATTTGAACAAAAATCATACTTTGTTTACAATGAAAGAACTAAACAAGATTTTCACTTTTGTTGACATTAAAAGAATTGTACAAGAATTAACATTTTTGTTAACATCAAAAGGATTTGATTAAATTAACATTTTTGTTAAAGAATAAAATTGAAACAAAAATTCACATTCTTTTGTTAAAGAATATAATTGAAACAAAAGTTACATTTTTTGTTAATAAAGAACAAAGGTTACATTTTTGTTTAAATGTAATAAAATGACAAAAGTTACATTTTCTTGTGAATAATAACAAGAGTTACATTATTTTTTGTTGTAAAGAACAAGATTAACATTTTTGTTAATTAGATTATAAAGAACAAAATAACATTTTTGTTATGAAATGTTACACTAGACATAAAATAACATTTTGTGATAAAATGTTTATTGGATTAAAATTTGTTACTTTTGTGTTAAATTAGAAATGCATATTTTGTACATTAAAAAGGAATGAACCAGAAATGCATTTTTATATATTATAAGAAAGAATTAGAAAAGGACATTTTTGTCACATTATAAAGAAAGAAAATAAAAAGGACATTTTGATTATAAAATGTTAATGAAAATAAAAAGGACATTTTGATTATAAAATGTTAATGTGATTAAAAAGGGACATTTTGTTTATAAAATGTTAATATGAGTTAAAATTACCTTTTTGTCAAAAGAATGATTTGTGAAATAAAATTACATTTTTGTCAAGAGAATGATTATTGAAATAAAAATAACAAAATTATCATATTTTGTTCATTGAAAAGAGTCAAACAAAATTATCATATTTTGTTCACTGAAAGGAGTTAAAAATATATATTTCCATACATTAAAGAAAAGGAGTTAAAATTGTATATTTTCATACATTAAAGAAAAGGAGTAAGTTAAAAATGTATATTTTTATACATTAAAAAGGAGTAAGTTAAAAATGTATATTTTTATACATTAAAAAGGAGTAAGTTAAAAATGTATATTTTTATACATTAAAATGGAGTAAGTTAGAAATGTATATTTTTATACATTAAAAAGAATGAAGCAAAATATTCATTTTGTCATTAAAATGAATGAGGCCAAAAATATGCATTTTGGTAAATAAATGGAAGTTAAGATTTTTATTGTCATTTGTTCATAATAAAGAGAATTGAAATATTTGCCTGTGATGTTGTATTTTGATGTGTTAAATATAATGTAAGTATATTCACATTGAATATTACACTTCCATTTACAAGTCATCCGACTTGTTTATGTGATTAGGACGATTACTTTTACACATCGCCCAAGTGCACAAATAATTTATTATCTGATTGCTGGATGAAACCCCACACGGGTGTTGGGATGATATTTGATCTACACTAGTCCCAACATTTAGTGTAAAATTCACTTTGGTTGTTAATTGGATGTTTGATAATTATTTATCATGCTTGTTGATTTCATACAATATATGGTTGTTGATTGAGTCACATCCCAACAAAGAATATTCTAGAAAAGAATATTTAAGAAAATATTTTAGAAAAAGAATATATTTTAGAAAAATATATTTTTATTTAAAATGAACTAGTTATTAACTAGAATGAGTCAGTAAATTAAGATTTAATGAAGTTTTTCCAATTATTTAATATTTAATTGAAAATTAAATCGAATAAATTGGATTTTGGGTTTGTCGTGAATAGTGTCTTAAATAACACTGTTCTTAAACCCCTTATGAAAAGAATAATCTTTAATTTAGATTATTAAAGTTTTCGATTATATTTAGCAATTGAAATAAGATGAAACGTGAGTTGAGTTTATTGTGAATGGTGTTTTTTAACGACATCTGTTCTTTAACTCAATTAATAATGAAAATATGATTTGGAATTTATAAATCTTTTATTAAGATTTAATGAAGAAATTTTTCCAAAAGTAAAGTTTTCCAATTTAATAAATTAGATTGGAATTGAATAGAATTCGAATTAATTATAACCGAGATAAGCTTCTGTAAAAGAAAACCGATACTACATATGGAATTTAAAAGGCTTTGCCATTATTCCATTTATATTATTGGTCGGATACAGAAATTTATAACGATTATATATTGATTTGATTTCTGTGAAGATTCCATATTTAATGGAAGTCGATTTTGGGTTTATCGTGAACGGTGTTTTTGAATGACATTAGTTCTTTAACCCAGTTAAAGATAAGATTAATTTCTTAAATTTAATTAATCATTGAATAATGATTTGTGATATTTAAAACCAAATTGGGTTCTTAATAAATCTTTAAAAGAAAGATTTAAGAATAATTTAAAGAGTTTATCTTTGATAAGAAAATGCGAATATTTTATTAGAAGAATATTCTGAATTGGAATGAAGCGTTGGATGTGTTTTTATAGTGCTTGATTTTTAATTATAAAATACGTGAGCTATTCGGGAAGACCGGGTTTAACCCATTCTGAATAATTACTACGACGATGAAGAGTCGAAGATGAAGACGGTGGTTGAAGACCGACGATCTTCACATCGAATGGATGTGTTGCTACAGAGACCCTTGTTGGGAGTAGCTACCTTGAAGGGGCTTCAGTGGTGGCCGTCCGGACTATTGTTGATTGTTCGGATTTGGTTTTCGCTCAGACCCAGAGCATAAGCTAGTAAATGGATGCATGTCTGACATTGGATTTCGTTCCATGTGAATTAAATCAATTTCTGTTAATGTATGTCTGTTTGGTGGTGGAGGATTTATTCTCTACTTAACACCTGGTATATATTAATAGTGATTGATCGCAAGGCGTGAATTGTCAATGTGGCACGTCAAGATGCAATTGATCAAGGCTTTTGTTGAAAAGCAGGGCCTTGTGGGATGATCAAAGTATAGCCTATTACGGCATAGCTTTGTGTATATCGTGACTTCGCGAGCCTCACACCCCGGTATGAGTCAAAAATGGGATTAGGACTGCAGGGAGTGCACACGTTTCTTTCTAGCTAGGAGTAGTGCCGGTGCTTAAACTGGCTGGCATTTTACTTATGTGGATGATGGATTTTGAGGTGCCTCAGATTTTTATAGGCCGTTAGTGGTCATACTATAGGTCCAAAGGGACCGGGAAGCGTGTGTTCAGGCATAATTAATCCACTACCCTTAGGTAGGGACCGACCCTGAAGATCCAAGGGTTCACTGCGGGGGATCCTGAGGCATTTGCTAGAGTGTCTCGAATCGGAGAGGAGCTTGCCCCTAGCCTCGACTCATGATAGAAATCCAATTTCCAATACGACCTTGCGGTTTTGATTGTAGAACTAGTATGGCAACATAGTAGGATGGGGTACTATGCCGTTTATGATTGATACATTATGATTGAAATGTTTTTGAAATATATATACCCATATATATACACACTAATACTAAATCCGTTTGACCATATCAAGCATCTTTTGACCATTATAAGGTAAAACCCTATCCTCCGGTTTGCGTTGCATTGTGTGATGGGACTTGGGTCTTATAATGGTTTCATTTTTCTAAAAAGCATTGCGTTGTTTAACGTTCAACTTTATTTTATGCACTGGCAATCCAATGGAGTAAACCCGTTCCGCGTTAGCGGCGTGGTCCTGTGATTTGCCTTATTATTAGATAAGTTAAGTTAAGATTTCTCATACCAGTCCCATGACTGACCTGTAGTTTGTTTCACTGGCAAACTCGGGTGCCCTTATTTTCCACACGGGAAGTCGAGTAGCTTTTTGCAGATATATTTACAGGATCCTGGCTTACAGCTGAAGCGATATTCGGAAAGCTCTGTATCCGTGTATTCCTTTCGGTTGTATATTTGTATTATTTTCCGCTGCTATTTAAGTGTAATTTAAAACTCTGATATTATTATATTTCCAGTGTATTTTATTATTCATACTCTGGAAAATTCTTGTACTCTGATGTAATTGTTGTAATCAGTAATAATATGTTCTTCAGTTTGTGTTCTGATGTGTGTTGTTCTCAAAGCAATTCAGGCTTTCCTTTACTGGGAAGTTTGGGTCGTTTCACTAGTAGAAGGAAGTGACATAACTTTGCCGAATGGAGTGAGATGATATACCTTTCTGGTTGAGATGATGCTTATTGGCGAAGGAGATGTGACACTCTTGGTAAGCAACAGTTCCATAGCATTTAGAATATAGGAGGTACAACTTTTGGTTATTAGGATGCAATAAAAAAAATTATTCGAAAGTGATATAATCCTTTTTAAGTAATGCAGTTCTTCTTGACTGGTCAAAAACATGCGACTCGATTGCTTCACGACATTATACTAAAAAGTTAGTACCCTTAAAAATACGAGGATAGCAATATACTATATATTCATGAGTGGAACTTGATTCACAGTTTAAAACAAAGAACTGCACTAATAAAAGCAACATATAAATAAATATCAATACAATATTACAATATACATTAATTCCATTGTATGGGGTTCTAAATACAATACTTGATCTCCTATGTTTTTTATGAAAAATGATTTGAATTGTCATGTACTAAATTGAGGCAGGTGTGTGTATGTGTACACAATATAATATGATGGCTTCATGCATCGCAAAAATTTGTTGTCACACAATCCTATCCTCGTTGCATTTGACCCCAAACTACCCAAATGTGTACCCAAGATTTTTCATGACACAAAAAAAGATAATACACGAGTCAAACATAAAATCTTGTATCAGGGGAACCTTTCTCAAAATATTACATATCATAAATGTATAAATATAACAAAGTACTATATAGCGTCGATCCTCTCCACAAAAATGGATCAAAAGTAACCCAGACTGTTCATAAAACAAGTGGAGTAATCATAATCCATAAAATAATAAATCATACTATAGCTTAGCGCTAGGGCTATGGCAACCCCCTAGGTGGGGACAACCAGGTAGAGAGGAAAAAAGAATATCGGAGTTAAAAAATTTAATGTCCATTATATTTTAGTTACTCTTGTTTCAATAAAAAGTGCTGGTGGGATGGTAGCAGGAATGATTCCCAACGCATTATTTGCGAGTTTAATCCTTGGCATAATCATATTTTCCCATAAATTTTTCCACCTAAAAATCCTTTATAGGCCAACATTTTTTCCAAACTTTCGCACTAACAACTCTGAGTTACCTCCAGCAACCCACACACATAGACCAATCTTGATCATAATATAACATGCTCTCCCACCTTTAATCACCAAGTAAAAATAATTATTGAAGTGTTTTTAAGGCAAAACTAACACTAGATTAGGGCGGTGAATAGTGTTTTTGAGGAATTCAAGAAAATCTAAAACTTATATGAATCACACACAACGGAGATAATCGCAGACACAGAATCAAACACAAACACATAAATAAGTAGAAATAAAATGCAGAAAAGGAAAGAACACACTAGATTTTATACTGGTTCGGATTTCTCCAACGTCCAGTCCCACGCAACACTGGATTGCGCAAAGTTTTTTTACTAGATCAAAATCTCAGTACAGTCCCCTTGATTTCATGGCTATAAGGTTAACACCGTTTCCATCACCCTTGATTTCCTGGCTACAAGGTTAACCTCATTTCCGTTCCTTGATTTCACGGCTACAAGGAGCACACCGTTCAAAGAATGTCCCAAAACAATCTCAAATGAATACAACATCCCTATAACTCTTCAATAACACTTTGATTTAGAGAGTAATGTGTGGAGAGTGAGAAGAGAAGAAATTTAATGTATTTAGAATAGAAATCGGCAGAGTATAAGTGTAGAAATCATAAAAGCATGAAATAAAAATGGAGGAATGAAAAGAGATGAAGAGGAGAAGAAGAATGAATAAAAAATTCAAAATCAACCCCTATTTATAAGATTTGAACGGTTGCAACGTTTCTGAAATGTTGCAAATGATGAAAAGACACTTCCTTTCAAAACTGAAAATACGACAGGTTTATGTCGACATCCCTACATATGTATTTCGACATATAAGCTTGAAATTTTGAATTTTGAATATTTTTAAAGTGTTTTAATATGTATATAATTCTAGAAATTCTTGAATTAAAACATAGTGATATAAATAAGTATTATAAAGTAGAAAATCATATGAAATCACAAATATAAACTATATAAACATATTTATAAAATTATAAAGTTTAAAACTATATAAATATAAATATAAAAATATAAAAGTATATAACTATATAAATATATATAAACTTAAGTTTAAAATCAAAGGTAAGATGGAAAAACTAATTGAAATTTGAATTTGAATTTGAAAATAGAATTTGAAATCATGATTTGAAAAACAGAATTTGAATTTGAAAATCAGAATTTGAATTTGAACCAGGAGTGCTATTCACAGTCTTACATATAAACTAGACTCTATTATTATATTTATCTTCAACTCGTGAACTCTTGATTTATTGATTACTCATGAGTCTTGGATTTTCTCTGAATTTTGAATCTCTTGAATCCCTAAAACTGTATAGTCTTCAGTATTAATCTTGTATATAACTCCTGCATATATATATATATACACATATATATTCTAAATAGAGATGTGAGTATATGTTTTATGATCAATTAATATTGAAATAAGGTGGTTGTGATCAATACTCCATTCTCCAACAATCTCCCCTTTTTTGATGATGACAACCTTAGTTCATGAAATATTCATACCTGTTGATGATGAACCATCTAATACCCCCTGTCAATATGAATCCTATATACTCTTCTTCAACTAAGTCTATATTTTATAATTTCTCCCCCTTTGGCATTATCAAAAAGAAATTCTAAAAATACTCCCCCTAAATCCTATATTTATCCATACCATATTTTTATTCTAAAGAAATAAGATATATGTGTATAACTTGTGATCAAAAAACTTAATGTATACGACTCCCCCTAAATTTGTGACTATATAACAAACTAATGAAATGCTTATGAAAGATAAAGCAAGCATTATATTAAACATTGTTTTTCAATACAAACAATACACACGAAAGCAAATTACACTAATTACTATACTCGTAGTACATCGAATCAATGAAAAGAAACCTAAATTCTATTTGTTCTTAACGATAAGAGACTTGGACAATTTGGGTAATGGAGACAAAAATCACCATTTCGTTCAATTACATTTCCACGTTGATCAAATAAGACTTCACCAGCGCATACAACTTGATCATCCTCGTCCATGACTTCTTATTGTACCTCTTTTTATTCCTCTTCTTCCATCATTTCTTACTCCTCCTCTACTTCCTTTAATTCTTCTTCCATTGCTGATTATCATCTTCGATAATGATTGGATTCGCTTGATTATCCATTACAAACTTATGAAGATTCCTCCTCATCTTTTCTTGTCTAATTTGCTCTTGACTTATCTAAATTTGGAGTACTTGAATCTCAGCAAGAATTTGAAGAGTATATTCTATTATCTCTTCTAATTTTGTTACATGAGAGAAGGTAGAACGTTGGAATGGACATTGGATGGTCCAGCGGATGATTCAGTGTTCATTTGGTTATTATAATTAGCAGAGGCAATGATTTATTTTGGTTTTGAGTTTTTATAGAAGTGAAATAAGAGAATGAAGAAGAAAATTCAAAATGGAGAGTTTAATTGGTTATTGTAACTAACTTTTGGTGGGAATTAATTTTTGAAGTCTGGCAGTTATATATCGACATAGTGACATAAGTATGTTGACATACTTGTGTTTTTTATTTTATTTTTCTAATTTTTAATGTTATTCATATATATTAATATATTTAGTTATCCTAACAAATACCTAATTCTTTTCTAAATTTAGTAAACGTTGCTTCATTTAATGGCTTTGTTAATATATTTGCTATCTGTTTATCTGTTTCCATTAATTCGAGTGAAATTTTCTCTTTAATTATGTTATCTTTTAGAAAATGATGTCGTATATCAATATATTTAGTTCTTGAGTGATGAGTTGGACTTTTCGATATATTTATAGCACTCATATTATCGCAGTATATTGGTGATTTATTTATTGTTAATCCAAAATCATTTAGAGTTTGTTGCATATTTATTACTTGTGAACAAGCCTAAGCAGTAGAGAGATATTCTTCTTCAGTTGTTGATAAAGATACGGTATTTTGCTTTTTACTAGACCACGAGACTAGTGAATGTCCTAAGAAATGACATGCTCCACTAGAGATTTTACGATCGAATTTACATCCCGCATAATCAGCGTCATAATAAGAGATTAAATAGAATGAATCATCCTTAGGATAAAATAATGCAAAATATGATGTATATTTTACGTATCTTAGAATACATTTTACGCCTTATAAATGTGTTTCCTTGGGTTGCGATTGATATATAGCACAAAGACATACACTATGTATTATATATGGTCTACTAGCGGTTATATATAATAACGATCCTATCATTCTTCTATACAATTTTTGATTAACGTCTTTTGATGTATCATCTTTACTTAAGCCTATATTAGTTGCCATTGGTGTTGTTCTCCCATTAGATGTTCTTATATAGTATTTATTAATTAAATCTCTTGCGTATTTTTCTTGATTAATAAATATTCCATTCTTTATTTGACGAATTTATAAGCCAAAGAAGAATGTTAGTTCTCCTATATGACTCATCTCAAATTCTTTTGTTATAATATCTGAAAATTCTTTATTCATCTTATTATTTATCGATCCGAAAATTATATCGTTAACATATATTTTCACTAATTGTATATCTTTATTATTTCTTTAAATAAACAAGTGTTATCTAGTTTTCCTATCTCAAAATTGGATTGTAGTAAGTAATTTTCTTAATTTATCATACCATGACCTAGGTGCCTGTTTTAATCCATATAACGCTTTCTTTAACTTATATATGTGATATGGTAATTTTTCATTTTCATAAAGAGGCGGTTGCTTAAATATACGTCTTCTTTAACAAATCCATTTACAAAAGCACTTCTAATATCCATTTGATATAATTTGAAATTATTATGGTTTGCAAAGGCTAGTAATATCCTAATTGCTTCTAATCTAGCTAGGGGGGCAAAAGTTTCATCATAGTTTATTCCTTCTTCTTGAGTATAACATTGTGCTACTAATCGTGCCTTATTTCTTACGACCTCACCGTATTCATTCATTTTATTTTTATAAACCCATTTAGTTCCTATTATAGTTTTATCCTCTGGTCTAGGAACAAGTTCCCATTCATCATTCCTAGTAAACTGGTTCAGTTCTTCTTGCATGGAAAGGATTCATGAATCATCGGAAGATGCTTCCCTTGAATTATTAGGTTCAATATTTTAAATAAATGCATAATTACTCATATTATTTATTTGAGTACGAGTCCTAACGACGGATTCAATATCTCCAAAGATATTATCTACAGGATGATCTCTTAGTAATCTAATTCCTTTATTTGGTTGACTATCTTCATGATTTGTTTCATTAACTTCATTTTCACATTCATCTTCATTGTTTTGTGTTGTGTTTCTTTAATTTTCGTCAAAGGATACGTTTAAGGTTTCTTCTATAGTATTAGTTCTTGAATTAAAAACTCTATATGCCTTACTTCTCTCAGAATATCCCATAAATATTCCTTTATCAGATTTCGAGTCAAAAATATCTAAATTTTCTTTAGTATTAAGTATGAAACATTTACTTCCAAATATTTTAAAATATGATACTTTTGGTTTCTTATTATATAAAAGTTCATATGGTGTCTTATGAGTTAAGGATCTGATTGAAATTCTATTTAAAATATAACAAGCTGTTGCAACTGCCTTTGACCAAAAATTTCTTGGTAAATTACTACCAGATAACATAGTTCTCGCACACTCTTGTATTTTCCTATTTTTACGTTCAACTACTCCGTTTTGGTTGAGGCATTCTAGGGATAGAAAAATTATGGGTTATTCCCTTTTTATCACAAATTTTTTCAAAATTCACGTTTTTTAATTTTCCTCCATGGTAACTACGTATTGTTTTGATTTTTAGGGATAATAAGTTTTGAATTCTCTTAGAAAAAGTATTAAATTGATCAAAAGCATCACTTTTTTTTAAGAAACAAAGTCTGAGTAAATCTAGAAAAATTGTCGACTATTACATGAACATATCTATTGTGGTTTATCGATTGGGTTTGAGATGAACCAAATAAATCCATATGAATTAACTCTAATGGTTTCAAGGTCGTAATTTCCTCTTTTGATTTAAATGAACTTCGTTTAATTTTCCAAATTAACAAGCGTCACATAAATTATTAACTTTGAACTTCATTTTGGGTAATCCCCTAACTGAATCTAATTTAGAGATCCTAGATATGTGTTTGAAATTTATATGGCTGAGTCTCTTATGCTAGATCCAAGGGTCACTTGTATTGGCCATAAGACATAGATTACCATTAGAGATTTTCATACTCAATATATAGATATTTTTATTCCTATCTCCTTCGAATATTACTTTTGAATTCCTATCTCCTATAAAATATTTATCTTTTTCGAAGTTTATTTTGTAACCCCTATCGCAGAGTTGACTTATACTTAGTAAATTGTGTTTTGTATTCCTAACTAATAAAACATCAAAAATAGTAGGAGTTTCAGAATTACAGACATTGTTGATCCCAATAATGTATCCTTTAGAGTTATCTTCAAAGTTCACCATTCCACCATCTTCATAGACAAGATTATTTAGTATTTCTGGATTTCCCGTCATGTAACAACCCAAAAAATCGGAATCAATTTAATTTTTTTGTTTTGGCAATTTTAATGAATTTTGAATATTTAAAATGATTTATTTTAAGTAATAACGACTAAAAATGTATTTTAATCGAAGTTAGAACGAATAAATTTATTTTAATTATATAACAAGCCTGAAATGGCGCAGTAGTTTGAAAATTCGACTTCAAATTTCAAATGAATGTATAAGATTCAAAATAAAACAGATTTTAGTAGAACCAAAAATATTTGAATCTATTTGAAAATATCTTTCCAACGAATGTGAAAAATCCAGATTTCATAACGGGAGTAAAAAGTTATGTCCGGTTGAAAATTTAGAATAGTCGCTATGGAATTTTATATAATATATAGCCTTTAAAAATAGCGATTTTGTAAACGACCTCCGTTTTCGATGAAACCACTTTTGTTGGATCCGGAATGTCGAATTAATTCTAGATTCCAATTTTCATAAATTTTATAATTAATATGTGAGCATGGTAAATTTAAACGTGTTTGGCGATTTCAGTTTGAATTTAATCGGCTGAAAAGTGACCATTTTTCAAACGGTCTCCAAATTTGATGAAATTAGTTTTGTAAGGACCGTATCATCAAAACATAGATAGATTTATTTTTCTGGAATTTTTGGAGTTAGTATATGGCGCAGGTAAATTAAAATGTGCATTCAAATTCAATATATATTGATTAATATTTTAATTTTGATGGAAAGTAAATGAAACAGTCGAATTGGCTTACCGTACATATCCCATTGTGTCCGAAATGGGGGTATTTGGCTAGGGGCGATAGTCGGTGGGTTTGATTCAGAGTTCGTATCAATGGGAGGGAATTTTTGAAAATAAAATAAAATAAATAATTATTATAAATACTCCGGGCCAATAGAATTTTTAGAAAACCCTAAAATGCTTTCTATGCCGTCGGCCTTAATCAAAGGCGTTAATCGTCCGAATCTTCCCCTCCCTTTTTCTCCAAATCGGCTAGATGATTTTTAAAAATTCCAATTGCAAATGGAAGAGCTCTCTGAATACTACAAATACAATGGTCAAGATTATTTCTCAGTTCGTAAATTTGGAGATTTCAAGGCCTAAATGACCACCGCTCGCACAAAGATTCCTGCGTTAGATGGACGCCGAGTTCGTCGAGGTGGGGTGCACGTGGAGCTGGTGGAGTGGCGTTTCAGGTGGCGATGTCAGATCCGGGTCTGATGGTCTAGTGGTGGCGTGGTTCGTGTTCAACGGCGGAGGAGCAATTTGGGCTTTATCGGCCTGAAATGATGAAGAGGGTAAATTAGGAAATTAATTTATTTAATTACATATTTAATTTATACAGTGTTTAAAAATGTATAACTTTTACATACGAGGTCCAAATCGCGCGAAACGGGATCCTTTGCGATTGTGGAGGTGAGAGCTTCACAACAAGACTAACCAGGCTCAATTTGGAGCATGTTGGAATTTCAGGGAACTTTGAACGCGAACAGAATCAAAATAGAAATTCAGAAATAAAAATGGCGGATTGGATCCCAAAATGAGAAATCTTTCTCACTCAATTTATTTACAGCTAAATATATACTAGGATGCGGACGGTGCTTAGCAGCACCCGGCACCATTGATTGTACAAACCATGATTGTTTGTTTGGATTGAATTGACATTGTTGTTTTTATTGATGGAATGAACTGTAGAAAATATTCATGTATGGAATAAAATATTTGAACAATAAAAAATATCATTTTTATTGAGTGAATAGAATATATAAAATATTCATGTATGGAATAAAATATTTGAACAATAAAAATATCATTTTTATTGAATGAATAAAATATATAAAATATTCATGTATGGAATAAAATATTTGAACAATAAAAATATGATTTTTATTGAATGAATAAAATATTTGAAAAATAAAAATATGATTTTTATTTAATGAATAAAATATATAAAATATTCATGTATTGAATAAAATATTTGAGCAATAAAAATATCATTTTTATTGAATTAAAAATATATATAAAATATTCATGTATGGAATAAAATATTTGAACAATAAAAATATCATTTTTATTGAATGAATAAAATATATAAAATATTCATGTATCATATAAAATATATGAACAATAAAAATATCATTTTTATTGAATGAATAAAAAATATAAAATATTCATGTATGGAATAAAATATTTGAAAAATTAAAATATAATTTTTATTGAATATATGAACCATATAAAATGGTCGTGTGTTGAAAATAAATATTCATTTACAAATCGGACGATTTGTTTATGTACACCCATTAAACTGATATTGATTGAGACGATAAATTTTACACACCGCCCAACTGCACAAGTAATGTTCAATATGTGTTGTTTGAAAACCCCACACTGGTATTGGGATGATATTTGACATACACTAATCCCGATATTTGGTTGTATATCAATCGATGGGTTGACAGGCTGTAATGAGCGTTAATTATTTATTTTTAATGCTTATACAGTTGTAAATTGCACTTTGGATGATGGTTGACTGTGCATGATTATTGTTGTGTACACATGTGTATGAAATCCATATAAATAACATTATATGGTAATTGATTGTATGTGATTCCTATTCAGAAAGAACGAATATTTTAAATTAAATAATATTTTAAAATGACGGATAAAGAATATTTTAAAATAACTTATATTTTAAAATAATATTCAGTAATGGATCAAAATGTGATTTTTATGTCCAATTTTGAATGGACACGAAAATATTGAAAAATATGAAGCTGTGTTGATTAGATTAACGCCATTTTGAAGTGAACGATATTTGTATCAATTTTATTCATTTTTATAATGAATATAAAAAAGGAAATGATTTCAAAATCTGATATTTTGAATATATTATCACTTATACATTATAATGATATGGAAAATTCAATTTTGTTTTAAAATTGAAAATGAAGTTAGAATCATTTAAAACGAATTCATATTATACGTTTTAAATGGAAATCGACGAAATATATATATATTATATATATTTAATGGTCCGAATAGAGCGCGTCGTGCCGCGGTAGTTCGCGAATATCGACCATTGACTTCAAGTTAACATTTCAGGAGATCCGACCGTCGGATTCTCCTAAAACCAGATTCGTTGGGTTCGTATCGAAAAGCGATTTCCAATGAATATAAGAGATTTGAAATCTAACTGTTGGATTTGGAATTATGTCAAATAAAATTTGGAAAAGGTCGTTATAAGTGAAGTTCAATGACCGTTTATGGAAATCGATTGAAAGGGCCTTGATAAAATTATTAAAAATATTAATAATTTGTGTAAAATCATAATTAATGATTTGGAAAGAATAAGGATGAAAGATTCAATATATTTAAAACATAAAAATATATTTTTATCGAAATGAACTAGTTATAAACTAGAATTATAATCCAATTATTTTTATATAAATAAATTGGACTAAGAATGGGCTTTAATATAACCAGAATGTCCAAAATATGAATTGGAGTGGATCTGAATGGAAATCATCCTCAGAATATTTCGATGTTGGATTTCATGATTGTACAGATATTGTTATGGAAATTTGAAAGATATATTTATATCGTTATTTCCAATACGATATTTGCTGGTTTTAGAATTTGATATTGAATATAATCCGATATATTTTCTATTCAGAACCTTGTATTTAATATCAAATGAGATTTTGGGTTTGTCGTGAACGATGTCTCAAACAACACTGTTCTTAAACCCAGTTGAGGAAAGAATAAATCTTTTTATTAAGATTTAATGAAATTTTCGAACTAATTAATATTTAATTGGAATTGAATAAAAGAATTGGATTTTGGGTTTGTCGTGAACGGTGTCTTCAGTAACACTATTCTTAAACCCCGTTTGAAAGGAATAAATCTTTTAGTTAAGATTATTAGAGTTTCCAGTTACATTTGACAATTGGAATAAAATGGAATGTAAATCGGGTTTATCGTGAACTGTGCTTTTAACGACATTCATTTTTTAACCCAATAAACAGTCAAAAGTAATTTGGAATTTATATGTCTTTTTGCTAAGATTTATTGGAAATTTTCCAAGGAGAAGTTTCCAATTTAATAAAATAAATTGGAATGGAATGGAAATCGATTTGGTAATAATCGAAGTGAACTTCTCTGGAGGAAGACTGTTACTATATATGGAACATAAAAGGCTTTGCCGTTATTCCATTTATATTATTGATTGGATACGGAAGTTTATATCGATTATATATATTGATCTATTTTCCGTGAAGATTCCATAATTAATGGAATGGGACTTTGGGTTTACCGTGAACGGTGTTTTAAATGATATTAGTTCTTTAACCCAGTCAAAGATAAGGTTAATTTCTTAACTTTGAATAATCATTAAGTAATGATTTTTGAGATTATACTGAATTAGAGTTATAATTAATCTTTAATTAGATTGGAATGTGAATGAGATAATTAAATTTATCGAATTCATGAAATGATCGAGAATGGAGTATCACCAGTTTTGCTCCAAGTGATAGTTAAATGTTTAATTAGATTTAAACATGAAATGGTAATTAATTTACCGATGACACATTGGTGTTAGATATGAAGTATTAGCAGTTTTGCTTCATGGGATGAATAGGTTGGGATTGGGAAAAAAAATAAAAGATTACTTCGGTAAAGTTCGCTAATCCCGACTAGTTTGGATAAATCTTAATTTGGTTTGAATTAATATCCAGTAGAAGATTAAAGAATAAATTTGAAGAATTTATCTTTGATAAAATTAATGGGAACCTTTCCCAAAGGATATGAATATTTAAATAAAAGAATATTCATAATTGGAATGAGGCGTATGTTGTGTTTTTATAGCACTTGTTTATAGGATACGCGAGTTATTCAGAAAGACCGGGTTTATCCCATTCTGAATAACTGAATCGACCATAAGTCGATGATGAAGACGGTGGTCAAAGACCGGAGGTCTTTACACCGTTTAGATGAATACTGATGTCTTGATTGGGTTGTACACCCAAGACAAGGTAATAAGTGGTGATCGTCCAGACGTACTTGGAGATGATCGGATATACGAGGACCTCTCTCCTGTATTGACAAAAGGGACGAGGAATAAGGTGCCTTCGGTTTCGTTCAAACCAAGAACGAACTTGTAAATGGATGTGTGTCTGACATTGGATTTTATTCCGTGTTGATTGATTTCTATTAAATATATATATATATATATATATATATATCTGTTTGGTGGCGGAAAATCTATTCTCTTGCTTAACACCCTTGTTTGAGACATACGAGCTCAGAGGTTGTATATCGATAGGCATCAGTCACATGGCATGAATTGCTTGTGTGGCATGATGAGATGCAAATGATCAAGGCTTCTGTTGAAAAGCAGAGCCTTATGGTAGATGATCAAAGCGCGGCTTTAATATAGCGTAGCTTTGTTTATAGCATTAATCCACGAGCCACATATCTCGGTGTGAACCAGAAACGGGAGAGGACCTCAGGGAGGACATGCGTTTCTTTCTAGCTAGGAGTGGTGTCATGGTATGGAGCCCAAACATTTTACTTATGTGGATGATGGAAAGCGAGGCTCCCCGGTTATATCGGTCACTACAGGGCTGATGGATGGTATGGTCGACATACTGACTATACTTACGCCCCACAAGGTGGGGAAACGCATGTTCAAGGATTTTAATCCACTTAAAATGTAGACCGACCCTGATGCTCCAGGTGCAGTTGCAGTTGAATCCAGAGGCTCGGGTTAGAAAGTCTCGAATCGTAAGGACGATCCCTAGCCTTGGTTCACAGATGGAAATCCAACTTCCAATACATGACATTTCGATTTTGATTGTAGAGCCTAGTATTGGTGACATAATATATGGTACCCATGCCGTCTATGATTGATATATTTATATTTGAAATTGTTTTATACACTATGCACTTATAATAATATCAAAATGATTTATTTTAAACGTACTAAGCATATTTGGCTATTTAAGGGAAAACCCTATCCTTCATCTTGCGTTGCATTGTGTGATGGGACCTGCGTCTTATAATAGCTTCATTTTTCCAAAAAACATTGCGCTGTTTGTTTGTGCACTGGTATTCTTGGGAGGAAATCCGTTCCGTGTTATACAGCATGGTCCCTTGATTTACTTTTAATGTAAAATATTTAATAACTGTTTTTAGTTCTCACAGCAGTCACATGACTTACCTGGAGTTTTTTTTAACCTAAACTCTGGGTGCCCCTATTTTCCACACAGGAAGCTAGTAGTTTTGGTATTGCAGATATTATATTCACAGGATCTAGCTGGAGCTATATTCGGAACGCTTTGTATCCGTATATTTCTTTCATTTGTGTTTTGTATTATTTTCTGTTGCATTATAATTTGTAAATCTATGATACTTATCAAATGTATATTATTTGTTCATACTCTGTATATTCTTGTACTCTGATGTAAATTGTTGTAATAGCAATGAAATTTTCTTCTGTTTGCATGCTGATTTGTCATGTTCTCAACTCAATCCGGGCTTTCCCAAAAGGGCAAGTTTGGGTCGTATTAGCTTGGTATCGGAGCTTTAGTTTACAGAGCTCGAGACCAAGACACATTAGAAGCGAACGAAAGAATTCATCAGAGATTGGATTGGCAATATCCAATAAGAATGACTCGTTAGAGATGGGATCAGTAGTATCCTAGAACGAGTGTGAAGAGTAGTGTTTTGAAAATAAAAATGAAAAACAAATTTCATTTTGAAAATTTAATCTAATTATACGCATTTGAGTATATTATTTTATACAGAATTCGGACAATCGAGTATATAAAGATTTTGCATCTATGCCTTGCAAATGTATATTCGAAGTTTTAATGTACTGGATAGATATAGAGTCACACTCTAGTTGCCCGGACATAGTCCTTGTGATGTTGTGACATCATCAGTATTTATGCTCGAGTTTCAAAAGTGAGATATCTATATACTTCCAACTGAATGCTGTGAGAACCAAAACATAGATAGGGTCTATTGTTGTGACTTGGCATCAAAAATGGATTTTTATATATATAAAATTTATGTGTTTGAAACGATAATCAACTGATTGATTGCTGATTGTGTTGTTTGATATTGGTTTGATTAATTAAAATTTTGAACCATTAAGCCAAATTGAATCAAATATTGAACTGACTTGAAAATTGATTGCAATTGCATGCCTATACATGTATATACATTGAACAGGTCATTGCTAGGAAGCTAAGAAGAGGAATAAAATTGTATGCCCGACAAATAGGTACATATTTACTGTTTTGTTTGGTTTGATGATTTTATGAGCCGCTTGGCTTTTTCTTTTTCTTTTTGGATTGATGAGCGTCCTGCTTGGCTAGTTGTGGTTTTAAATGTCTCCCCATACAAAAAAGGTTATGGCGAAATTTTTCAAAAATTTAGGGTGTTAGCCAAATTAGAAATTCTTAGAAATTGAAAAGTTGAAGAATGAAAGCCAGAATGAAAGTTGAATTGATTAGTTAAACAACTTTCAACTCCGTTCCTTTTCGAGGACGAAAAGATTTTAAGTGGGGGAGATTGTAACAACCCGAAAAATTAGAACTAACTTAAATTTTTTGTTTTGGCAATGTTAATGAATTTTGAATATTTAAAATGATTTATTTTATATAATCACGAATAAATTTTTTTTTTTAAACGAAGTTAGAACGAATAAATTTATTTTAATTATATAACGAGCCTGAAATGTCGCGGCAGTTTGAAAAATCGATTTCAAATTTCAAATGAATGTACAGGATTCAAAATAAACTGGATTTTAGTAAAACCAGAAATATTTGAACCTTTTTGAAAATACCTTTCCAACGAATGTGAAAAATCTAGATTTCATAATGGAAATAAAAAGTTATGTCCAGTTGAAATCTCAGAATAGTCATTATGGAATTTTAAATAATATATAGCCCTTAAAAATAGCAATTTTGCAAACGACCTCCGTTTTCGATGAAACCACTTTTGTTCGATCCGGAATGTCAAATCATTGCTAGATTCCAATTTTCATAAATTTTGGAATTAATATGTGAGCGTGGTAAATTTAAACGTGTTTGGCAATTTCAGTTTGAATTTAATCGATCGTAAAGTGACTATTTTTCAAACGATCTCCAAATTTGACGAAATTAGTTTTATTAGGACCATATCATCAAAACATAGATAGATTTATTTTTCTGGAATTTTTGGAGTCGGTGTGGCCCGATAAATTAAAATGTGCGTTCAAATTCAATAAATATATTTTAATTTTGATGGAAACTGAACAAAACAGTCGAATTGTCTTACTGGACATATCTCATTGTGTCCGGAATGAGGGTATTTGGTTAGGGGCGATAGTCTTTGGGTTTGAATTGGAGTTCATATCAATGGGAGGGTATTTTTAAAATTAAAATAAAATAAATAATTATTATAAATACTCTGAGACGATAGAATTTTTAGAAAACCTTAAAATATTTTCTGTGCTGTCGGCCATAATCAAAGGCAATAATCATCCGAATCTTCCCCTTCCTTTTTCTCCAAATCGACTAGATGGTTTTCAAAAATTCCAATTGCAAATGGAAGAGCCCTCTAAGTACTACAAATCCAATGGTCAAGATTGTTCTTTGTACGTAGATTGGGAGATTTCGAGGCCTAAACGGCCACCACTCACACGAAGATTCCGGTGTTAGATGGACGCCGAGTTCGTCGAGGTAGAGTGCGCATGGAGCTGGTGGAGTGGTGCTTCAGATGGCGGGGTCAGATTCGGGTCCGGCAGTCTGGTGGTGGCGTGGTTCGTAGTCAACGGGGGAGGAGAGGTCTGTGCTTTATCAGCCTGAAAGGATGAAGAGGGTAAATTAGGAAATTAATTTATTTAATTACATATTTAATTTATACAATGTTTAAAAATGTATAACTTTTACATACGAGGTTCAAATCATGCAAAACTGGATCCGTTGCGAATGTGGAGGCGAGAGCTTCACAACAAGACTAACTAGGCCTAATTTGGAGCACGTTGGAATTTCAGGAACATTTGAATGCGAACAGAATAAAAACAGAAATTCAGAAATAAAAATGGCGGAGTGGATCCCAAAGTGAGAATTCTTTCTCACTCAATTTATTTATAGCTAAATATATACTAGGATGCAGACGGTGCTCAGCAGCTCCCGACACCATTGATTGTACAAACCATGATTGTTTATTTGGATTGAATTGACTGTGTTGTTTTTATTAATGGAATGAACTGTAGAAAATATTCATGTATGGAATAAAATATTTGAATTTTTATTGAATGGATAAAATATATAAAATATTTGTGTATGGAATAAAATATTTGAACAATAAAAATATCATTTTTATTGAATGAATTAATTATATAAAATATTACTGTATGGAATAAAATATTTGAACAATAAAAATATGATTTTTATTGAATGAATAAAATATATAAAATAATCATGTATGGAATAAAATATTTGAACAATAAAAATATCATTTTCATTGAATGAATAAAATATATAAAATAATCATGTATGGAATAAAATATTTGAACAATAAAAATAACATTTTTATCGAGTGAATAAAATGTATAAAATGTATATGTATGGAATAAAATATTTAAACAACAAAAATATCATTTTTATTAAATGAATAAAATATATAAAATATTCATGTATGGAATAAAATATTTGAAAAATAAAAATATAATTTTTATTAAATATATGAACCATATAAAATGGTCATGTGTTGAAAATAAATATACATTTACAAATTGGACGATTTTTTTACGTACACCCATTTAACTGATATAGATTGGGATGATAAATTTTACATATCGCCCAACTGCACAAATAATGTTCAGTATGTGTTGTTTGAAAACCCCACACGGGTATTGGGATGATATTTGACATACACTAATCCCGATGTTTGGTTGTATGTCAATCGATGGGTTGACAGGCTTTGATGAGCGTTAATTATTTATTTTTAATGCTTATACAGTTGTAAATTGCACTCTGGATGATGGTTGACTGTGTATGATTATTGTTGCGTACACGTGTGTATGAAATCCATATAAATAACATTATATGATAATTGACTGTGTCTAATTCCAATTCAGAAAGAACGAATATTTTAAATTAAATAATATTTTAAAATGACGATTAATGAATATTTTAAAATAACTGATATTTTAAAATAATATTCAATAATGGATCAAAATTTGATTTTGATGTCCGATTTGGGATGGACACGAAAATATTGAAAAATATGAAGCTGTGTTGATTAGATTAACGCCATTTTGACGTGAACGATATTTATATCGATTTTATTCATTTTTATAATGAATATCGAAAAGGAAATGCTGAAATTTTGAAAATATTATCAGTTATATATTATAATGATAAGGAAAATTCAATTTTGATTTAAAATTGAAACTGAAGTTAGAATTGTTGTAAAACGAATTTACAAAATACGTATTAAATGGAAATCTACAAAATAAATATAATATATATATATTATATATATATATATTATATATATTTAGTGGCCTGAATAGAACACCCCGCACTGCAGCAGTTTCAAATTTCGACCATTGACTTCGAATTGACACTTCGGGAGATCGAACCGTCGGATTCTCCTAAAACCGGAACGTTGGGTTCGTATCGAAAAGAGCTTTTTAACAAATATAAGAGATTTGAAATCTAATGGTTGGATTTGGAATTATCTTCAAATCAAATTTGGAAAAGGTCGCTATAAGTGCAGTTTGATGGCCGTTTATGGAAATCGACTAAAAGGGCCTTGATAAAATTATTAAAAATATTCACAATTTGTGTAAAATCATAATAAATGTTTTGGAATGAATTGGGATGAAAAATTCAATATTTGAAAAGATAAAAATATATTTTTATCGCAATGAAATAGTTATAAACTAGAATTATAATCCAATTATTTTTAAATAACTAAATTGGATTGGGAATGGGTTCTAATATAACCAGAATGTCCAATATATGAATTGGAGTTGATTTGAATGAAAATCATCTTTGGAATATTTCGATGTTGGATTTCGTGATTATACAGATATTGTTAAGGAAATCTGAAAGATATATTTATATTGTTATTTCCAATACGATATTTGTTGGTTTTAGAATTTGATATTGAATATAAGCCGATATATTTTCTATTCAGAGCCTTGCATTTAATATCAAATGGGATTTTGGGTTTGTCGTGAACAGTATCTTAAATAACACCGTTCATAAACCAGTTGAGGAAAGAATAAATTGTTTTATTAAGATTTAATAAAATTTTCAAACTTATTAATATTTAATTGGAATTGAATAAAAGAATTAGATTTTTGGTTTGTCGTTAACGGTGTCCTCAGTGAAACTGTTCATAAACCCCGTTTGAAAGGAATAAATCTTTTAGTTAAGATTATTAGGGTTTCCAATTACATATGGTAATTGGAATAAAATGGAATGTGAATCAGCTTTATCGTGAACCGTGCTTTTAACAACATTCGTTTTTTGACCCGATAAACAGTGAAAAGTAATCTGGAATTTATAAATATTTTTGTTAAGATTTATTGGAAGTTTTCCAAGGAAAAGTTTTCCAATTTAATAAAATAAATTGCGATGGAATGGAATTCGATTTGGTAATAATCGAAATGAACTTCGGTGGAGGAAGATTGTTACTATATATGGAATTTAGAAGGCTTTGCCGTTATTCCATTTATATTATTGGTTGGATACGGAAGTTTATATCGATTATATATATTGATCTATTTTTCGTGACGATTCCATAATTAATGGAATGGGATTTTGGATTTACAGTGAACGGTGGTTTAAATGACATTAGTTCTTTTACCCAACCAATAATAAGATTAATTTCTTAACTTTGAATAATCATTAAGTAATGATTTTTGAGATTAAAACTGAATTAGAGTTTTAATGAATCTTTAATTAGATTGGTGTGAATGAGATAATTAAATTTATCAAAATCATGATATGACTGATAATGGAGTATCACTAGTTTTGCTCCAAGTGATAGTTAAATCTTTAATTAGATTTGAATGTAAAATGGTAATTAATTTTACCGATGACACAGTGGTGTTAGATATGAAGTATTACCAGTTTTGCTTCATGGGATGAATAGGTTGGGATTGGGAAATATTATAAATGATTACTTCGGTAAAGTTCGCTAATCCAGACTAGTTTGGGTAAACCTTAATTTGGTTTGAATTGATATCCAATGGAAGATTAAAGAATAAATTTAAAGAATTTTTCTGTGATAAAATTAACGGGAACCTTTCCCAAAGGATATGAATATTTAAATAAAAGAATATTCAGAATTGGAATGAGACGTATGTTGTGTTTTTATAGCACTTGTTTATAAGATACCCGAGTTATTCAAAAAGATCGTGTTTATCCCATTCTGAATAACTGAATCGACGATATGTCGACGATGAAGACGGCGGTCGAAGACCGGAGGACGTCACATCGTTTGGATGATTTCTGGTGTCTTGATTAGGTTGTACACCCAAGACAAGGTAATAAGTGGTGATCGTCAAGACGTACTTGGAGATCGACCGGATATGCGAGGACCTTTCTCCTGTATTGGACATATGGGACGAGGAATAAAGTTCCTCCGGTTTCGTTCAGACCTAGAACAAACTTGTAAATGGATGTTTGTCTAACATTGGATTTTATTCTGTGTTGATTGATTTCTATTAAATATATATCTGTTTGGTGGTGGAAAATTTATTCTCTTTCTTAACACCCTTCTTTGAGACGTACGAGCTCAGAGATTATATATCGATAGGCATCAGTCGCATGGCATGAGTTGCCTGTATGGCATGCTGAGATGCAAATGATCAAGGCTTCTGTTGAAAAGAGAGTCTTGTGGTTGATGATCAAAGCGCGACTTTAATATAGCATAGTTTTGTTTATAGAGTTAATTCGCGAGCCTCACACCCCGGTGTGAACCAGAAACTGGAGAGACCTCACGGAGGACATGCGTTTCTTTCTAGCTAGGAGTAGTGTCATGGTATGGAGCCCAGACATTTTACTTATGTGGATGATGGAAAGCAAGGCGCCTCGGTTGTATCAGTCACTACAGGGCCTATGGATGGTATGGTCGACATACTGATCAGATTTACGGCCCATAGGCGGGGAAACGCATGTTCAAGGATTTTAATCCACTTAAAATGTGGACCGGCCCTGACGATCCAGGTGCAGTTGCGGCTAATTCCTGAGGCTCGGGCTAGATAGTCTCGAATTGGAAGGACGATCCCTAGCCTTGGTTCACAGATGGAAATCCAATTTCCAATACGTGACATTTTGGTTTTGATTGTAGAGCCTAGTATTGGCGACATGATATATGGTACCCATGCTGTCTATGATTGATACATTAATATTTGAAGTTTTTTATACACTATGCACTTATAATAATATCAAAATGATTTGCTTTAAACGTACCAAGCATGTTTGGCTATTATAAGGACAAACCCGATCCTCCGGCTTGCATAGCATTGTGTGATGGGAATTGGGTCTTATTATAGCTTCATTTTTCCAAAAAGCATTGCGCTGTTTGTTTTATGCACCAGCATTCTCGGGTGGAAACCTGTTCCGTGTTATACGGCGTGGTCCCTTGATTTACTTTTGAAGTAAAAGAATAAATAACTGTTTTTAGTTCTCACACCAGTCACATGACTGATGTGACATCCCCAAAACCCCGTACGACGGTGTCAACGGTAATCTTTGGAATATAACACATAAACAGATAACAACAGAACAGAATTAAATAAATACACCAGATAATGTACAAATAATACACTGGATAAACATAATCATCAGAGTTACACAGTATATAGGATCATACTTAGTACAAATACAGTTCAACTATAAATAAATGTCTACTGCGGAAAACAAACATAATATGTACAATAGGAGCTGAACAGCATAAAAGAGATCAATGATAGAATCCATCTTCAGCTCCAACTAACCAAAAAGAGCCTGCTAAAACCTGAATACAAGGCTTCCTGTGCAGAAAAAGGGGCACCCGAGTTTGCAAGTGAAACAAACTACGAGTCAGTCATGGGACTGGTATGAGAAATCTACTTAACACATTTTATAATATGGCTAATCACAGGACCACACCACTTTCGCGGAACGGGTTTACTCCATTGGATTGCCAGTGCTTTAAAACAAGTAAATCTTTTAAACATCGCAATGCTTTTTTATAAAAATGAAGCCATTATAAGACTCAATTCCCATCACACAATGCAACGCAAACCGGAGGATAGAGTTTTACCTTATAATGACCAAAATATGCTTGATACGAATAAAACAAAAGAATTTGATATTATTACTAGTGTTTATAGATTTCAAAAATAATTTCAATCATAACTATCAATCATAGCGGCATGGGGACCATATATCATGTCGCCATATATATATATATACACACAATCAAAACGCACGGTGTCGTATTTGGAAATTGGATTTCTGTCATGAACCAGGGCAAAAAATAGTCCTTACCGAATTCGAGACTGTCTAGCCCGAGCCTCAGGATCAGAGCTCGAGTGACCCTTGGATCATCAGGGCCGGTCCACCGATGTGGATTAAAATGCCTGAACACTACGTTTCCCCGCCCTTTAGGGCGTAAATTAGCCAACGAATGACTCCATCGGCTTCACATAGTCACCGATATATCCGAGGCGCCTCGCAATAGTAACAACCACATAGGCGAAAATAATATATATGTCAGCCAGTTTAAGCACTGACACCACCCTAGCTAGATGGAAACGCATGACCTCCCTGAGGTCCTCTCCCGTTTCTGGTTCATACCGGGGTGTGAGGCTCCCGAATTCACGTTATACACAAAGCTATGCCACACAGGACGTGCTTTGATCATCAGCCACAAGACTTTGCTTTTCAACAGAAGCCTTGATCATCTACCACTTAGGTGTGCCACACAGGCAATTCATGCTATGCGACTGATTTCTATCGATATATAACCTCTGAGATCGTACGTCTCAGAGAAGGGCGTTAAGCAAGAGAATAAATTCTCCGCTGTCAAACAGATATATATTTAATAGAGATCAATCAGCACAGAACAAAATCCAATGTCGGACACACAGTCCATTTGCAATTTCGTTCGGGGTCTGAACGAAACCGGAGGCACTATATACCTCGCATACCCATCGATCTCCAAGCACGTCTGGACGATCACCACTTATTATCTATATTTCGGGATGCCTCCCAATCAAGACATCAGTTACCATCCAACCGAGGTGAAGATCTCCAGTCTTCAACCATCGTCTTCATCATCGACTTCTTATCGCCGATCTATTATTTGAAATGAGATTTAACTTGGCCTTTTCAAATAATTCACGTATATTTAGAATTTAAATCAATTCATTTCAATGGTTAAATTATTCGACATAAATTCACGCCAAACACATTCAACCATCAAATATAACATAAACCGAGAAAATTCAGTTTATTGCCATTCCATATCGTTTATAATTTTTTATCACGATTTAACGCTATTTTTATTTATTTTAAAAATAGTCATTTCATTCAAACGACGCTTCAAGCTATAACGTGGCCGTGGCGCTGTTTTTCTTCAGATTTGATTTACACATATATGAAAATCTAACCGTTGGATCTTCACAACTTTTATATCATTAGAAAGATCTTTTCAAAACGAATCTAACGGTTTCAGTTTTGGGAAAATCCAACGGTCGGATCTCCCGGTACACTCGTTTGAAGCTTCGATTTCAAAATACGAACTGCAGCGTCGTTATTCAATTTAATTTAATTATATTTAAATATATAAATATAATCGATTCTGATGTTGTTTTTCTTCTGATTTGAATTAAACATTCCAGACAATCCAACCGTTGGATTTTCACAAAGTGGGTGTCGTTGGAAAGATATTTCCAAGGCGAACCAACGGTTTCGGTTTCGGGAAAATCCAACGGTCGGATCTCTCGCACTAATCGTTTGAAATCACGGTTTCAAAACATGAACTGCAGCTTCGTTATTCGATTTATTTTAATTATATATATATATATATAATCGATTCTTCGATTTCAAAACCATTTTCACTTCACATATTTGATAAAAACGATATTTTTATCCAACAGATATTTACTTCAACACATGAATTTTGTTTATTTTATTTCCACACAGGAATTTCTATTCAAAACATGAATTTCTATTCAACACATGAATTTCGTTTCAACATTCAAAACATGAATTTTCTTTCAACATTCAACACATGAATATTTTCTATAGTTTATATATATAGTAAAAATCTGATTTTTATTGCAAAACAATTTATTTCAAAACACAATTATTTTATATAGGTTATATATATAATAAAAATGTGATTTTTATTGCAAAACAATTTATTTCAAAACACGATTATTTTATATAGTTTATATATATAATAAAAATGTGATTTTTATTGCAAAACAATTTATTTCAAAACACGATTATTTTATATAGTTTATATATAAGGTAAAAATGTTATTTTTATTTTTCAAAGAATTTATTCACTACATGAACTCCATTCAACACGTGAATTTATTTCAACATTCAACACATGAATTTTATTTCAACATTCAATACATGAATTTAAATCAAACACAAAAATATTTCAGAAAATTTCGGCAGCATAATGGCAGGGTAGGTAAAACCGGGACCGTCCCTAGTACAGCTCCTCGCTCTACCCTAAAGCCTCGCAGCTTTTGACAATGGGGATTTCATGCATCTAGTTCGCACGCAGGCGGCATGTTTATTTTTTTCTTTTCCACAAACTAATCCTATGTGGTTTCAACCAAATAATTCTCAACCATAAACGGGTATTTTTCAACCACAATCAATCAATTTCAACCACAAACAATTCTAACCAACCATTCGCTATCAACCAATTTTCACACCAATCACAACCAATAAATATCGTCCATGGTTTGTGGACGAGGGGCGTATATATATATATATTTATTTATTTATATAGGTATATTTCACTTCTATTTCAACACATATATAATTTTTACAATGCATATATAAATTATACATCGAACGTACAACTTATACAACGCTTATACATGAGGTGTACAATGCTTATATAACTCATATATTGACTATATAATTTATACATCGTCGTTTTTCATATCGTTTATAATTCAGAAATCTCACATTGGGTTCCACTCCACCAAAAATTGCAGAAGGCTCAGAAAAATATGTGGTCTCTTCTAGAATGTAGAAGGCGTCCACACGAGTCCACTGTCTCTTGTTTCACTGAATTTCGTCAACATAGCAAAAAGATATGATTTTTACAGTGAAATCAAAAACCGTAGCGCTTTAAAGTGCTATAGAATAGTTTAAATTATAATCAGCCGTATACCTTCAAAATTCGTTCAAAACTAGGGGTGGATTTTCTGGCCAAAGCGTGTAGCATGGTGACGATCAGGATACGCATCGTCAAAGAGCTTGGAAGGGGCTTGCCGGCGCCACCAGAGATGATCCGCTCGACGGCGGTGGTGAGGCTGGGCGGCGGCTCGAAGTCGGAGTCTTCGTGGCGATCGTTTGCTTCAAATTCACCACGATAAATTCCCAAACTTGTATGGATTTAAAGATCTCGATGAGCTCTACAAATTTCCCAACTAGAGTGTTTGATTTTGATGCGTGGATCAGAAGAAAAAGAAGAGAGAAGGAAGGAAGGGTTTAACACCGTCTTTCTGAAGATAAATCGGGGAGAGAGAAAGATGGTTAACCAATGATATTTTTTCTTTATATTTATATATTTTAAAAATCCAAAAATACCCCTCTTCACATACTAACACCAATCCAAACCCAACGACTGTCGTCCCTAGCCAAATATCCCCATTCCGAACACAATGGGATATGTTTCGTAGGCCCATTCGACTGTTTCAGTCAGTTTCTCTTCAAATTAAAATATAAAACATTCAATATTCAATTTGAACGTACATTTCAATTTGCCGAGGCCACATACTGATTCTAAAAATTCCCGAAAAATAAATCTAGCTATGTTTTGACGATACGGTCCCAACGAAACTAGTTTCGTCGAATTCTGAGACTGTTTGAAAAATGGCCTTTTTCTGGTCGATCCAATTTAACAAAAATCGACCAAACTCATTTTCCTTTGTCACGCTTACATACTAACTTCAAAAATTATGAAATTTGAAACCTAGCAATAATTTGACATCCCAGATACAACAAAAGTGGTTTCGTTGAATTCTGAGGTCGTTTGCAAAATGGCCATTTTCACAGGCTATATAAACTCTATAGCGACCTTTCTGAAAATTCCTTTGGCCATAACTTTTGCTTCTCGCTACGAAACTTCGATTTTTTAGATTCATTAGAAAGATATTCACTAACAGATTTAAATATTTTATGTTTCACTAAAATCCATTTTGTTTTGCTCCCGTACAGTCCGTCAAAGTTGGAATTCAAATTTTGAAACTACCGCGCCAATTTGGGCCTGGTTTATAATTAGAAATAATTATATTCATTTTCAAACATCGATTCAAACTTACTTTTCGTCGTCATTATTTAAATTATTTATTTTAAATTCACTAAAATAGCCAAATTAAAAATTTTAAATTGGCTCAGATTTTTCGGGTTGTTACAATCTCCCCCACTTAAAACTTTTCGTCCTCGAAAAGGAATGAAGTCGAAAGTGGATTCATTAAACAACTATACTTTCAATCTGGCTTCCATTCTTCAATTTTTCAGTTTCTAAGAATTTTCAATTTCTTCAAAAATTTGGCCAACAACCTAAATTTTCGAAAAATTTCGCCATAACCTCCTTTGTACGGGGAGGGGTTTGGAAATTTATGGGGCCGTATTAGGTACCCAATAAATCGTAATAAGCATGCACATATTTAAAGTGATATATTCTGGTGTCCACAGGGGAGTGTGTATAGATCATAACTCCAGAGAATAAATTATCGTCACCCTATAAATGGTTTTTGTGCCTTAATGACCGGAGAGACGTGTTTATTGTCATCTCCAAACCCGTGTGGGGTTTTTATTAATCTGGCAATTTACCGTTACATTTTATATGGTCCATATCAGTCATCAGTTCAACCTGTAATATACATTCATCGCCATACAAGCCTCTCGCTCGTATGGTAAATCTTCAACCTCGTCACCCAAGCCCCAAACGCTTATGTGGTATATGATGAAGTATGCATATCTTCAAGAAGTATTCCATGTAGTGTAGTTCAAAATTAATTGTTACTATCCTATGGCGACATTAATTATTACACACAGAACAACCAGCACTCCGCATCCAATGAAATTCACAGGAGTTGATATAATAATAAAATTTCTCATCCAACTCATTAAGGTTTACCTATTTGTCGGGCACGCAAATAAATTCTTTACTCAACAGTTAATCCACTTACCTGTTCAAACATATATAATGCACATGTATACATTTCTATCTATTTTTAAATCAGTTCCATATGCGATTTTATTAAATAAATTCTACCATTCATTCTCTTATTGATTAAATTAACTATCGTTCTTATAATTTAATTAATCATATCCACTATCACACAACACAAACAACAATCAATTTGTTTTTAACTTTTCAAAAATATACTAATCGATTCACATGCTCTTTTAAAATAATCAGACTACAGAATTAAAAGTATACATCCATGAAAAGAAAATAACAACAAAGTAGAGAACATAATGGAAATTTCAAAATATGGTAAATGTACATTGCACCAGAGTCAATCAGAGATATCCACCCTGCACTTAAGATAGGCTTTCTTAATGCTTTCCTCTGTTTCCCAAGTACAATCTCGTGGATCTCCGCTCCATTGCACTTTGACTAAGTGAACCTTTTTGTTCCTTAGTTCTTTGGTTTCTTTGCCAATAATCTTTAGCGGCTCTCTTCTTACAGCCAATTTTGGAGTAATTTCTATATCCTGTTGTGTGGCTTCTTCCACAACCAAGTCTGGATCATGAACATGATTTCGAAGTTGAGATACGTGAAATACATCATGCACTCCAGGCAACCAATCAGGCAATTGAACTCTATAAGCGAGAGTTCCAACCCGTTCAAGAATAGGGAATGGACCAATTAATCTGGGTGCCAACTTCCCATTTTTGCCAAATCGAATCACTCCTCTCATCGGAGAAACCCTTAGATACACATAATCACCGACAGAAAAAGCCAACCTCTTCTTCTCGAATCAGCATAGCTCTTCTGTCGGCTTTGAGCAGTGAGTAATCGTTTCTTAATGAAATCGACTTTGTCTGTAGCTTCACGGATCATATCAGGTCCCAATACAAGTCTATTACCAGGTTCAACCCAACAAGCAGGAGGTCGGCACGGTCTACCATACAATGCTTCGAATGGTGACATTGTCAGGCTCGCTTGGTAGCTGTTGTTATATGAGAACTCAGCCAAATGCAAATGGTCTTCCCATGATCCACCAAAATCAAGTACACAAGCCCGCAATAGATCTTCTAAAATATGATTCACCCTCTCAGTCTGAACATCTGTTTGAGGATGATAGGCGGTGCTTAGATTCAGCTTTGTCCCCAGTTCTACTTGAAATGCCTCCCAGAATTTGCTAGTAAATATTGGATCTCTATCACTAACTATACTGATCGACACTCCACGTAGCCTAACAATTTCCTTGAAACATATCTGCGCCAGATTCTGAGCAGTTCTGTTCGATCTGACAGGTATGATATGGGCGGTCTTCGTGAAGTGATCAACGATAACCTAAATACTGTCATTTCCTTTCCTGGTTCTGGGCAAACCATCTATGAAGTCCATGGAAATATGTTCCCACTTCCAACCTGGAATGTCCAGCAGTTGCAACAATCCAGTCAGTTTCTGTTGGTCGCTTTTGACTAGTTGGCAAGTAGAGCATCTGCTAACATATAAAGAAATGTCTCTTTTCATAAATCTCCACCAGAAAGTGCGTTTGATGTCATTATACATTTTGCTCACTCCAGGATGGATACTAAGTTTTGAATTGTGGCATTCATCTAGCACTTCCTTTCGGAGCTCAGAAATGTTAGGAACACAAATTCGACCCTTTAGCCTTAGAATCCCTTGGTTATCCATCTGAAAACTCAAGGGTTCGCCTTTCTGTATTCTTTCTTTGATTCCTTGAATGAAGTGATCGTCCTTCTGAAGAACAGATATCTTATCAATTAATGAAGTCGTAATAATAAAACTGGCGATCATTACATTCTTTCTACTTAACGCATCGGCCACAACATTGGCTTTCCCTGGAGTGTACAGAATCTCAAAATCGTATGCTGCAAGAAATTCTATCCAATGTTGCTGCCTCAGATTCAAGTCTTTCTGGGTGAATAGATACTTTAGCGACTGATGATCTGTAAACAGTTCGAATTTCTCACCCAAAAGATAGTGCCTCCAGATTTTTAAAGCAAATACAATGGCCAACAACTCAAGATCATGAGTAACATAATTCTTTTCATGTGGCTTCAGCTGACAGCTAGCATAAGCAACAACTTGGCCTCTTCGCATTAATACTGCACCAAGTCCTTCTCTAGAGGCGTCCTTCCAGACTTTCAAGTCCTGATTGCCATCGATAATTGTTAGTACTGGAGCAGTCGTTAATCTTAATTTTAGCTTCTGGAAAGCCTCCTCACATTCTGGAGTCCACTTGAATTTTGCGTGCTTCTTTGTAAGCTTTGTTAAGTAACTAGATATCTTCGAAAAATCTTTAACGAACTTCCGGTAATAACTAGCCAATCCAAGAAAACTTCGTACTTCTGTGGAAGTACTAGGCTGTTTCCAATTTTGAATAGCGGTGATTTTACTTGGATCCACAGCAATTCCCTCCTTTGATACAACGTGGCCAAGAAACTTTACTTCATCTTCCCAGATTATACATTTGGACAGTTTGGCCTTTAAAACATTCTTTCGCAGAATTTCTAACACTTGTTCCAAATGTCTCGCGTGCCCGCTCTCTGACTTAGAGAAGATCAATATGTCATCAATGAAAACCAGAACAAATTTATTCAAGACATCGCGGAATACTCGATTCATCAAATCCACAAAATAGGCAGGAGTATTACAAAGCCGAACGACATTACTAACCACTCATAGAATAAATCAGGACCTCGGAATGCTGTCATAGGAACACACTCTTCGGCAATACGAAGCTGATGGAAGCCTGTAGCTAGGTCCATCCTTGAGAATACTTGTGCACCGTTCAATCGATCCAGCAAATCATCAATTCGCGGCAATGGATATTTGTTCTTTAATGTTTGTTTGTTCAAGTCACGATAATCCACACATAGTCGAAGAGTACCGTCTGACTTTAGGACAAACACCACTACTGCTCCCCAATCAGAGAAACTAGGCCTGATCAGACCCTTCCAAACAAGTTGTCGAGTTTGATTGTCTAGTTCGTCTTTCTCCTTTAGAGTCATCCTCCGAATAGCGTGCACTACTGGCCTTGCATTCAGAATTAAAGCGATCTTGAAATCAACTTCTCTCTTTGGAGGTAAGCTAACAACTTCTTTGAACACATCTGCATAATTCTTAATGACAGGAATATCTTTTATGAGGTCCTGTATATTCTTTGTGACTACAGGGATATTTTCTATTTGAGCAGGAGAAACATCTAGAACTGACCAAAAGTCTTTTCTATCTGAATTCGGGCCTTCACATGGTATGGTGATATAATCCCCTGATTTAATCCTTGCTATAACCACTCTCTCGGCACATTTAACCTCTGCTTCATATTTGGTTAACCAATCCACTCCCAAAATAAGATCGAATTCGGTAAAATTCACGATGATCGAGATGGTAGGAAACCGATATCTGGAAAAAGAGACAGGCACCCCACAAATCCAGCTAAGATCGAGAGAACCCCCAACCGGATTATGGACAGTGATGGGTTCTTTGAGCTTTTTCAAATTCAAATCCAGCTTCTTAACTGCATTCTTTGCAATAAAGCTTCGCGACGTGCCTGCATCAAACAGTACCTTAAATGGAATATTTTTGATAGTAAGTGTGCCTTCCAAAAACATCAGACCTTTCCCGACCAGATGAAGATGCAGGCACTTCTGCCACTTCATTTACATGTACTGCTTCAGGTTTTCTAAATAGTGGGCAGGCCTTTAAAAGATGACTAGTCTGATGACATCATCGCATTTTCTATTCTCTTGAAACTTCTTACCGGATTTAGATTCATCCTTCTTTCGTTTCTTCGATGATTTACAATTCCTGGTTAATGCCCTTGCTTATTGCAGTTAGAGCAGGTGGCCGTCGTCGTGGGTTCTTCCCAGATTTACCTCTTTTTCTCTTGGCTTTGGCTTCTCATTGACCTTAGACATCGTACTGGCCTCAGGATTATCAGTTTCAGACTCCCCTTTATTACTAGAATAGACTTCCTCTTCGTAGCGCAACATACCTTTCTTGTCCAGATCCTCATACTGGTAAGCCATGTATACCATTTCAGAGAAGGAAGCTTCACATGCCCCATTACTTTGCTTTGGTACTTTCTTTGAAGCCCGTTAATAAATCTCAGATTCTTCCTCTTCGGATTTTGAATTAGATGAGGAGAAAAATGAGAAAGTTCATTGAATTTCTTATTATACTCTGGAATATTCATATCTCCTTGTATCAGATAAGAGAATTCAACAGATAACCTCTCAGTTGCTTCTGGAGGAATAAATCTTTCACTGAAAACCTCTTTAAATCTATCCCAGGTGATATCATCTTCTGGATTATCCTTAATAATCGAATCCCACAAGAACAAGGCTTCGTCTTTGAGTGCCCAAGATGCCAGTAATCTTTTATGGTCATCTCTCAGCTTTAAACTATCAAAGATTTTCACAGCAGAACGAATCCAAGCTTGTGTTTTAATAATAGATTCTTCGCCCGAGAACGGTATTCCACCCATATTTCGATACTTAGTTAATAGAGCCTCAATATCTAGTTCTGCATTCCTTCTGTTTCTGACACTCATTTTCTAGTACTTCTGCAAATAGCAGATCAAGTGTCAGGTCAACAGAAAAGATATTTTAAAGCATAGAGACATATACTTGAATGTAAACGCATCTATCGAGGTGTTATTTCATTCTGCTATACTCATACTTGGATATTACTGATCCTATCTATAATGAGTTATTCTTCCTAGAATACTGCTGGTTCTATTTCTGCCGAGTTCGTTAAAATGTTATATTCCAGCACTAAGCTTAACCAAAGCTCTGATACCACGTCGTGACGTCCCCAAAACCCCGTACGACGGTGTCAACGGTAATCTTTGGAATATAACACATAAACAGATAACAGCAGAACAGAATTAAATAAATACACCAGATAATGTACAAATAATACACTGGATAAATATAATCATCAGAGTTACACAGTATACAGGATCATACTTAGTACAAATACAGTTCAGCTATACATAAATGTCTACAGCGGAAAACAAACACAATATGTACAATAGGAGTTGAACAGCATAAAAGAGATAAATGATAGAATCCATCTTCAGCTCCAGCTACCCAGAAAGAGCCTGCTAAAACCTGAATACAAGGCTGTCCGTGTAGAAAAAGGGGCACCCGAGTTTGCAAGTGAAACAAACTACGAGTCAGTCATGGGACTGGTATGAGAAATCTACTTAACACATTTTATAATATGGCTAATCACAGGACCACGCCACTTTCGTGGAACGGGTTTACTCCATTGGATTGCCAGTGCTTTAAAATAAGTAAATCTTTTAAACATCGCAATGCTTTTTATAAAAATGAAGCCATTATAAGACCTGTTCCCATCACACAATGCAACGCAAACCGAAGGATAGAGTTTTACCTTATAATGACCAAAATATGCTTGATACGAATAAAACAAAAGAATTTGATATTATTACTAGTGTTTATAGGTTTCAAAAATAATTTCAATCATAACTATCAGTCATAGACGACATGGGTACCATATATCATGTCACCATATATATATAATCAAAACCGCACGGTGTCGTATTTGGAAATTGGATTTCCGTCATGAACCAAGGCAAAAGATAGCCCTTACTGAATTCGAGACTGTCTAGCCAGAGCCTCAGGATCAGAGCTCGAGTGACCCTTGGATCGTCAGGGCCGGTCCATCGATGTGGATTAAAATGCCTGAACACTACGTTTCCCCGCCCTTTGGGGCGTAAATGAGCCAACGAATGACTCCATCGGCTTCACATAGTCACTGATATATCCGAGGCGCCTCGCAACAAAAACAACCACACAGGTGAAAATAATATATATGTCAGCCAGTTTAAGCACTGAAACCACCCTTGCTAGAAGGAAATGCATGCCCTCCATGAGGTCCTCCCCCGTTTCTGGTTCATATCGGAGTGTGAGGCTCTCGAATTCATGTTATATACAAAGCTATGCCACACAGGCCGTGCTTTGATCATCAACCACAAGACTTTGCTTTTCAACAGAAACCTTGATCATCTGCCACTTAGGCGTGCCACACAGGCAATTCACGCTATGCGACCGATTTCTATCAATATATAACCTCTGAGCTCGTACGTCTCAGAGAAGGGCGTTAAGCAAGAGAACAAATTATCCGCCGCCAAACAAATATATATTTAATAGAGATCAATCAGCACAGAACAAAATCCAATGTCGGACACACAGTCCATTTGCAAGTTCGTTCTTGGTCTGAACGAAACTGGAGGCACTATATACCTCGCATACCCATCGATCTCCAAGCACGTCTGGACGATCACCACTTATTATCTATATTTCGGGATGCCTCCCAATCAAGATATCAGTTACCATCCAACCAAGGTGAAGATCTCCGGTCTTCAAACACCGTCTTCATCATCGACTTCTTATCGCCGATCTATTATTTGAAATGAGATTTAACTCGGCCTTTTCAAATAATTCACGTATATTTAGAATTTAAATCAATTCATTTCAATGGTTAAATTATTCGACAACAATTCACGCAAAACACATTCAACCATCAAATATCACATAAACCGAGCAAATTCAGTTTATTTCCATCCCATATCATTTATAATATTTTATCACAATTTATCGCTATTTTTATTTATTTTAAAAATAGCCATTTCATTCAAACGACGCTTCAGGCTATAACGCTTTCGTGGCGCTGTTTTTCTTCAGATTTGATTTACACATATCTGAAAATCTAACCGTTGGATCTTCACAACTTTTTTATCATTAGAAAGATCTTTTCAAAACGAATCCAACGGTTTTCAGTTTTGGGAAAATCCGACGGTCGGATCTCCCGGTACACTCGTTTGAAGCTTCGATTTCAAAATACGAACTGCAGCGTCGTTATTCGATTTAATTGAATTATATTATATATATATAAATACAATCGATTCTGGCGCTGTTTTTCTTCAGATTTGAATTAAACATTCTAGACAATCCAATTGTTGGATTTTCACAAAGTGGGTGTCGTTGGAAAGATATTTCCAAGGCGAACCCAACGGTTTCGGTTTCGGGAAAATCCGACGGTCGGATCTCCCACACTAATGGTTTGAAATCACGGTTTCAAAACACGAATTGCAGCTTCGTTATTCAATTTATTTTAATTAATTATATATATATAAATGAATATAATCGATTCTTCGATTTCAAAACCATTTTCACTTCACATATTTGATAAAAACGAAATTTTTTTATCTAACAGATATTTATTTCAACACATGAATTTTGTTAATTTTATTTCCACATAGGAATTTCTATTCAACACATGAATTTATATTCAACACATGAATTTCATTTCAACATTCAACACATGAATTTTGTTTCAACAATCAACACATGAATATTTTCTATAGTTTATATATATAGTAAAAATGTGATTTTTATTGCAAAACAATTTATTTCAAAACACGATTATTTTATATAGTTTATATATATAATAAAAATGTGATTTTTATTGCAAAACAATTTATTTCAAAACACAATTATTTTATAATAGTTTATATACATAATAAAAATGTGTTTTTTATTGCAAAACAATTTATTTCAAAACACGATTATTTTATATATAAGGCAAAAATGTTATTTTTATTTTTTAAAGAATTTGTTCACTACACGAACTCCATTCAACACATGAATTTATTTCAACATTCAACACATGAATTTTATTTCAACATTCAACACATGAATTTAAATCAAACACAGAAATATTTCAGAAAATTTCGGCAGCATAACGGTAGGGTAGTTAAAACCGGGACCGTCCCTAGTACGACTCCTCGCTCTACCCTAAAGCCTGGCAGCTTTTGACAATGGGGATTTCATGCATTTAGTTCGCACGCAGGCGGCATGTTTATTTTTTTCTTTTCCACAAACTAATCCTATGTGGTTCCAACCAAATAATTCTCAACCACAAATGGGTATTTTTCAACCACAATCAATCAATTTCAACCACAAACAATTCTAATCAACCATTCGCTATCGACCAATTTTCACACCAATCACAACCAATAAATATCGTCCATGGTTTGTGGACGAGGGGCATATATATATAAGTATATTTCACTTCTATTTCAACACATATATAGTTTTTACAATGCATATATAACTTAAACATCGAACGTACAACTTATACAACGCTTAAACATGAGGTGTACAATGCGTATATAACTCATACATTGACTATATAATTTATACATCGTCATTTTCCATATCGTTTTTAATTCAGAAATCACACATTGGGTTCCACTCCACCAAAAATTGCAGAAGGCTCAGAAAAATATGCGGTCCCTTCTAGAATGTAGAAGGCGTCCACACGAGTCCACTGTCTCTTGTTTCACTGAATTTCGTCAACATAGCAAAAAGATATGATTTTTATGTTGAAATTAAAAACCGTAGCGCTTTAAAGTGCTATAGAACAGTTTAAATTATAATCGGCCGTATACCTTCAAAATTCGTTCAAAACTAGGGGTGGATTTTCTGGCCAAAGCGTGTAGCGTGGTGACGATTAGGATACGCAGCGTCGAAGAGCTTGGAAGGGGCTTGCCGGCGCCACCAGAGATGATCCGCTCGACGGCGGTGGTGACGCTGGGCGGCGACTCAAAGTCGGAGACTTCGTGGCGATCGTTCTCTTCAAATTCACCACGATAAATTCCCAAACTTGTATGGATTTAAAGATCTCGAGGAGCTCTACAAATTTCCCAACTAGAGTGTTTGATTTTGATGTGTGGATCAGAAGAAAAAGAAGAGAGAAGGAAGGAAGGGTTTATCGCCGTCGTTCTGAAGATAAATCGGGGAGAGAGAAAGATGGTTGACAAATGATATTTTTTTCTTTATATTTATATATTTTAAAAATCCAAAAATACCCCTCTTCACATACTAACACCAATCCAAACCAAAGAAGTGTTATCCCTAGCAAAATACCCTCATTCCGAACACAATGGGATATGTTTCGTAGGCCCATTCGACTGTTTCAGTCAGTTTCTCTTCAAATTAAAATATAAAACATTCAATATTCGATTTGAACGTACATTTCAATTTGCCGGGGCCACATACTGATTCTAAAAATTCCCGAAAAATAAATCTAGCTATGTTTTGACGATATGGTCCCAACAAAACTAGTTTCATCGAATTTTGAGACCATTTGAAAAATGGCCCTTTTATGGTCAATCCAATTTAACAAAAATCGACCCTACACATTTTCCTTTGCCACGCTTACATACTAACTTCAAAAATTATGAAATTTGAAACCTAGCAATAATTTGACATCCCGGATCCAACAAAAGTGGTTTCATCGAATTCTGAGGTCGTTTGCAAAATGGCCATTTTCACAGGCTATATAAACTCTATAGCGACCTTTCTGAAAATTCATTTGGCCATAACTTTTGCTTGCTGCTACGAAACTTTTACTTTTTAGATTCGTTAGAAAGATATTCACTAACAGATTTAAATATTTTCGGTTTCACTAAAATCCGTTTTGTTTTGCTCCCGGTACAGTCCGTCAAAGTTGAAATTCAAATTTTGAAACAACTACGCCATTTCAGGCCTTGTTTATAATTAGAAATAATTATATTCATTTTCAAACATCGATTCAAATTTAATTTTCGTTGTAATTATTTAAAATATTTATTTTAAATATTTTAAATTCACTAAAATAGCCAAATTAAAATTTTTAAATTGGCTCAGATTTTCCGGGTTGTTACAACTGACCTGGAGTTTATTGTTTTAACCTAAACTCTTGATGCCCCTATTTTCCACATGGGTAGCTAGTAGTTTTGGTTTTGCAGATATTATGTTCACAGGATCCTAGTTTACACCTTGAGCTATATTCAGAATGCTCTGTATCCGTGTATTTCTTTCAGTTGGGTTTTGTATTATTTTCCGCTGCATTATAATTTGTAAATCTCTGATATTTATCAAATGCATATTATTTGTTCATACTCTGTATATTCTTGTACTCTGATGTAAATTGTTGTAATAGAAATGAAATGTTCTTCTGTTTGCATTCTAATTTGTCATGTTCTCGACTCAATCCTAGCTTTCCCGAAAGGACGAGTTTGGGTCGTGTCACGTCATATGTCTCGAACATCCACTATCCATTTGTCCTTTTGATTTCAACCATTTGTTTGCTAGAATTTGAATTTTCAACAGCCATGTAACATACCATTTCGGAATTTGAATTTTCAACAGCCACTTCTCCCTTCTTTTCACCTTTCGATTTTCCAATAGCTATATAACACATCTTTTCCTATATCGGACAACATTTCAGTAAATTAATTGAATTTTCAAGATAACTGAATGCATACTCTTTCAACATTAATATAATGCATAAATTGACACTATTTTTAACAATCATTTCAAAATTTGCCATTTAATATTTTCAAAAATCAGATTATGAACTTTTTGAAAGACCTTGCTTTGATACCAATTGTTAGGGAATGTGGAATGGATCTTAAGGCAAAACTAACACTAGAGGGGGGGGGGTGAATAGTGCTTTTGAGGAATTTAAGAAAATCTAAAACTTATGTGATCTACTATATGAATCACACCACAGAGATAATCATAGACACAGAATCAAACACAAACACAGAGATAAACAGAAATAAAAAGCAAAAAGGAAAGAACATACCGGATTTTATACTGGTTTGGATGGATCTTGTGTCCAGTCCCATGCAATGTTGGATTGTGCAGAGTTTTATTACTAGAGCAAAATCTCAGTACAATCCCCTTGATTTCACGGCTATAAGGTTAACACTGTTTCCACCACCCTTGATTTCTCGGCCATAAGGTTAACACCATTTCCTTTCCTTGATTCCACAGCTACAAGGAACACACCATTTCCCAGACTATCCCAAATAATCCCAAATGAATACAACAGCCTTATAACCCTTCAATAGCACTTCAATTAGGAGAGTAATGAGTATAGAGAGAGAAGAGAAGAAGTTTTATGTATTTAGAATAGAAATAGGCAGAATCTAAGTGTAGAAATCATGAAAATATGAAATAATAATGGAGGAATGAAAGGGAATGAAGAGGAGTAGAAGAATGAATAAAAAAATTCGAAATTAACCCATATTTATAAGATTTGAAAGGTTGCAACAGTTCTGGGACGATACGAATGGTGAAAAGACACTTCCTTTCAAAATTGAAAATATGACAGCTGTATATCGACATCCCTACATATGTATGTCAACACATGTGTTTGAAAATTTGAAATTTGAATATTTTTCAAGTGTTTTAATATATATATATATAATTATGGAAATTCTTGAATTAAAACATAGTGATATAAATAAATATTATTAAGTAGAAAATCATATGAAATCATAAATATAAACTATATAAACATATTTATAAAATTATAAAATTTAAAACTATATAAATATAAAAATATAAAAGTATATAAATATATATAAAATTATAAACTTTAAAACTTAAGTTTAAAACCAAAGGTAAGGTCGAAAAACTAATTAAAATTAGAATTAGAATTTTGAAAATAAAATTTGAAATCAGGATTTCAAAAACAGAGTTTGAGTTTGAAAATCCAAATTTGAATTTGAACCTAGAGGGCTGTTCAGAGTCTTACATATAAACTAGACTCTATTATTTTATTTATCTTGAACTATTGATTTCTTGATTACTCATGAGTCTTGAATCTTCTCTGAATTCTGAATCTCTTGTATCTATAAAACTATACAGTCTTCAATATTAATTCCTGTATATAACTCCTGCTTATATGTGTGAGTGTGTATACATATATGTATATATATATATTCTAGATAGAGATGTTAGTATATATATTTTATAATCAATTAAGGTTGAAATAAGATTGTTGTCATCAAAACTCCATTCTCCAACAATATTGCCATTTGTGTCCAACACACAATAAGCAGCATTATAAAGTTAATTATTATACAAACATTCTAACAATCAAAGATAAACAGAGAATAAGAATTAACGTTCATCATCTATGATGATAGGGTCCACTGAGGATATCCAATAGTCCAGTTTTTACCATCACTATCACGAATAAATGGGTAATACCTCAATCAAACCATAAACCTTTGAGCCATATCCAGTGTGTTCAAATTCGTAAACATCCCATCGCGTCTATATAAAATACAAATACACATAATCGATATCCATGTTGAATCGCCATCACTTAACATAGAGAAACTTCTAGAGAAACATCTATATTTTGGACTCCATAGAAAGTCAACAAATCAAAAGAAGTTGGCACATAGGTCCCGTTGCAGCATCCGATGATACCATAAAATTGTGTAGGGCCTACTCAAGACTGATTTCACAATATCTCTCTATTTCTGCTCATGACGTAGACTTGGAGATCGTGCTAAATTACCACACCAAAGACAATTGTCGAGAGCCATAACTATAATTAAGACTCCGTTAAACATCGATTAATCAATAGAAGTTGGCATATAGGTCCTATCACGGGACTCATTCATACAATGCAACAGTGATGACCTATTTTAGACTGACATCCTAGATTTTTTATTCCCCTGCTCTGTAACGATCCATACTTTTATCAAATTATTTTAAATAATTAAATTGTTTTAAATGTTGTGTTGATAATATAAATGGATTTTTATGTTGATTTATCAATTTAATAATAGATATATGATTTAATTTTGAATATATTGTGTAATGATAATACGAAAACAACTAATATTTGAATTCGAAGTTAAAACTGAATCGAAATGATTCAGATGATCAATATAAATTGTATTGACTATAAATGATGATAATAATAATTTATTATCAAGGAATTAATTATTTTGAATTTAATTTATATTATATCGATTTAAACTGATATGTTCTCCATATGATCGAATAAGGCTTCGAAACCTGTTCCAGTGTGTTCAGAATAGTTGTATAACCATGGGAATGCTGGTTATTGTGTTCAAAAAGGATTTCAGAATCACGGTGTATTTTAAATTAAATAAAATCGTACCGGTTCAAAGACAATTAAAAAAAAAAAAAATGCTTTTTCTTCTCCCTTAAGCTAAGTATGCAACATTTTCACACCTTGCTAATGTAAAATCGCAAGCCTACCTATCTCTTGTCATTCTTTTAAATTCTTGTACGTTGGTTCCCCACCTTAGTTACCAGGTAATCAGAAATTTAATGGCATACGTACTTCTGTTTCTTCCCTTAGTTTATATACATCGCAACTCCTTTATATTTCCGTTTTCATTCTCTATAAATAAAAATGGCCAATTGAAATCAAAAAACCCCCATTTCCCCATCTATTTTTTTTTCATTCCTTCAGAAATGAAAAGGAATTGAAATCGATCGTTTCTAAACCATTCAGAAAAATAAATGGCCACTTCCCTTTTTATTATTATTTTTGATTCCAAAAATAAAATAAAAATCGAGGGCTGAAGTGAAACTCGCATGCAATGGGGAGTTGGATCTCGACTTCGAGCAACGCTGGGTTGGGAATGAAGTTCCGGGTTGCTTTCTAAAAGAGAAATCGTAGTTCAGATTCGATTTCATGAGGGAGAGGCAACCTACTTCGTGAGGTTGTGGTTTTCCACTCGTGTAGTTGTTGCTGCTTGTAGTAGCAGAATGAGGAGATGGATTTTTACTAAGGGGGTACAGTGGTCGATAAGTAGGGTCAAAAGTGACATTGTTCTTCTAGAAGTAGGAGGGTTAAAATAACACAAATGGGTGAATTGCGATGAGCAAAAAGTGTGCGGTTAAAATTCCTGAATGAACTGAAGAAGAGATATAGTGGTCGATCAAACTGGTGATGGCGTAGCAGCATGTTTGAATTGGATTAGAGGATTGAAGAAGAAGGCACGGGTCAATTAGATATCAGTTTATTTTAAGGATAGTAAGTTAAAATTGAATTTGAATGTTAATTTTTTAGGAAGTTATTTAATAAATTAAGAAATTTAATCAGTTAACTATAGTATAATTAGGAAATTAAAAAGTAATAATCTTGTTATTCAAGGTTTATTCATTAGATTATCCGAGTTGGGTTCATAGTTGGAGTTCCGGAATGGATTTAAGATTTCTCAAGATTGGGTGGGATGTAAATCGAACTTTCTCTGATTTATTTCAACAATAAATATCATGGTGAGTAAACTCACTCTCTAGATTTGTTTATAATTTTATTATAAACGAATTCTTATGTTAAATAATTTTAATATGTTGTTTGGATGCATTGAAATATTATTGCGGCAATTATATATATATATATTAGTTATTTAGGCTTGGTAGTTGTGGCTATTATATATATATGGTTGGATATTTTCCACAGTACCATTAGCAGATGCACGCAGTACCATTAGCGGATGACCCTGTGCGACCCACAATAAATTATAGTGGATGACCTATTATACCGCGATATCCTGCCTTGAAGCAGGATGGGTATTATTTATGCTGGCCAACGTCTGATTGAAGCAGGATTAGGAAATAATCAAAATTATTAAGTTGGATTGGAAAAAATGGTTTAATATATATTAAAATATATAAGAATAGAGTTGGAATTTATTAATAAACAAAGTTTAAACATTTATATTTAAATTTAATTAAAATGAACTCGCCGCAGCGCAGTAGTACATAATTTGACGTTTCGGACTTCGATTGAGTATATATAACTCAATTTAAATCGGAATTCTTTGATACAAGAATCGTCAAGACCGATTGAATAATATTTTTCGAATGGAAGAGAAAATTGTGGATTTCATCTTAAATATTTGAGTTATGTCAAAATCAAATTTTCAAAACAAAAAAAAACCAGTGCCATAATCGTTTAAAAACCATAACAGCTTATTAAATTAATACAAGAATTTTAAGCAAATAAAAACTTAGATTTTCATTAGAAAAACCCAAACTTAAGTTGTAAAATAAATATGAACTCAAGTGGAGTAAATGGATTAAATTTTGAAACAACAATCAGATTTTTAATTATTGAATAGAATTGACTAATTTGAAGAATTATTATTTAATGGAATTTTGAATCGAAATTGGGTTTTGGATAAGTAAATTGGATTTGTGAAGTCATATTCGAAATCGAATATGAAAATTGAATTGAAAATGGAATTTGATTGATTTATAAGCAAATTAAAATTGTATATGAATATGATATGTTCAATTAAAAAGTGGAATAGGCAAAAGAGATAATTAGAGAATTAATTAGCGAGTTAAGTACAAATGATTGGATTGATTTGGAATAAATTGGTAGTGGACGTATATATGTGGAATAGGTATGGAATGAAGGGAATGAATATTAAAAGTCTAGTGCCCAACAAAAAGGTACACGTTTAAATTCCATTTGAGATTTTATGAGCCTATTGGATAAGTCGCTTGGCTTTTTGATTTTCATTTTGAATGGAAAGGGCCTAGAGAGGCGAGTTGGAGTTTGAGCTATTGAGTTGTACAACGGAGGTGCTGGCGAAGTTTTCTGAAAATTTAAGGAGATAGAATATTTTTAATAAAATTTAATAACTAGAAAAATATATCTATATATATATGTATAGAATTCGATAAGGAAACGAACTTAAAAATAGAATATTATAAACAAAAAGGAAATCTATAAATTTAAATCTGGTAAGAATATAAAGAGAAACGTATACACATTAAAAAAAATGGATAATTGGTTTTATATGATGTTGATTATCCAAGATAAGTAGTCATGCCCGATTTGAAGTTAAGAGATTATTCAATCAAAGTCTAAGAGGTAGTTATACCGTAACTTGATTGATTTCATTAATAACTAATAAATAGGAAGATTCAGTCTCGAAGATCAATGTTTAAATAAGATTCAGTTCAATGCAGTATTTTGGGTTGTTGTAACGATGTTTTATACAACATTCGTTTTAACCCAAGTAAGTGGAATTTTGGAATATAATAATAAATATTTCCCAAGTATAGAAAGAAATGAGTTAGGGAAAGAGACAAGTAATTGGAATGTTGTCCAATTATAAATAGAAGATATTTTCTAAGTGTGGAAAATAAAAGAAGGCGATATATGAAAATGTTTTCCAAATATCGTAAGAGGCCAAGAGTATTGTTGAAAATATTGGGTTAAGAAATATTGATAAGGAAATGGAGAAGTGATTTAATTAATTAAATATTAATTAAGGGGCCCAGTGAATGTTTGATGCTTTGGGTGAATGTTTGTTTTTCTTCGATAGTTAAATAACCGACTATCGAAGTTTTATGGAGAGACCGGTTGGATTATTATCCGAGAACCACTTCGTATTGGCAATAGCGTTGTGAATCAGATTATATGAAGACAATCAAAGACAGAGTAAAGTGCAAGGGCTTCTTTTGTTAATCCTAGGTAGAAATTGTCTAAGATGGATTAATGGAAATTGTGCCTTTAGTTTCGTTCAGTCCCAGAAAGAACGTGTATGGACAAATGTCTGGCAGAGTATTTTCAGCGATCGCATATGTTGGTTTGTTCAAATATACATCTGGTGGCGGAGAATTTATTTTCTTAGCATGATATCCAGGAGACCTTTGTGCAAATCAATTATTGGTTAATGAAGCTGACAATGTGGCATTCAAAGTGATTGTGCTATCAATGAAAGGTAAGTAATCGTAACTTCAAGCCTCGCAACCAGGAAATGGTATAAAATCGAGTAGGTTGCATGGCTAAGTGGGTCACACCCAATTAGGGTGTGTTGTCACCTGATCTAGATAAATTTACTTATTTCTTTAATCTTTCGATGTTGTCCCTTTTGGGAAACGGTTTCCAATCCCAACCGTTGGTGATAATACATTCGGTACTCTCAAGCGAAGTGAGGGGCCGATCATGTTTAGCCTGGTTCGCAAGATGTTCTTGTTGAACCCGGTGTATTCCTCTCTAGAGATACACTGTCAAAAGGTGGTCCCATGCCTTGCCAGTTACAATCCATTATCCAATAAGATTCTGCAGTTTTGATTGTATACTATATATGTAGAGCTTGAGATGCAAGCGTTCTGTTAGGTAGTTATTTACCTATTTTAGACACTATTATAATATCAGAAATTCTTGCTTGCTGTGTGCTTGGCACACATGATAGGGGGTTCTTGCTTCGCATCAGGTGGCGAACAGGAGACTCTTATCCCTACATGTCCCGAAAATGCGGGCTAGTTGCGAGTCCAGAGGCTGGCCGTAAAAGAAGTTCTGAGGTACCTCTGTAAGCCACGACGGGAGTATAGCCTATCGCCTTAGGGGATGTGCGGATTGTTGAAAGCCTACTTGAAATCCTACTAGTTCGTTACAGTGGTTACAGAGCTTAGGTTAAGCAAATAACCTAGGCTTTGGTGGGGGTCTACTAATTAGAGAAAGGGTCAGTAGAACCCTAGAATGAGTTTGAGTGTATATACGAGAGAGTATATTTGTTAATTGATATAAAAGTTGTTTTATATTAAGTTCATTTCTTCGTTGAGTGAGTTATGAATTCTGGTCGATTTGCGATATGAATTTCTAAATAGTTAAACGCGATAAACATGTACAATATGTTTTCGGAAAAGGGTAAATGAAATAATTTTACCCAAAATTATATTTTGGTATAGAAGGAATAATTTTCTGAAATTATTATAATATATGGTTATATTGATTTTTATTATTATAATCAAATAAGATTATATAAAATTGGAATGGTTATAAATAACCAAATATAACTTGTATATGAATGAGATATACAAATGAAATGAACTGGAAATAGATCAAACCAGAATTTTGAATTTAAAATCACGGGTGTTTGGAAAAATATTTTTAAAGTATGTTAGAAGAATTTAACTTTGTTTTAGAAGGATTTTAAATTAAAAATCATTTTAGATGAATTTTGAAAGTGATAAAGCTTTGGATTCAGTTCAGTCGCTGGCAAATAATTCTGCTAATGACTGCAGCATCATCAATGTTCATTTTCAGGGTTCTAAGTGATGGATTACCACCTTAGAAAAGTTTTTTATGGAAATTTGTTTAAAAGAAAACAAGTAGGTTTGAATATTCAAATGTTTTGAATTTGAGATGATTATAAATATATGTATATATTTACGTGATTTCTAAAGGATTTGAAATAGAAACCTGAGAATTTGAATTCGGGAATTTAAATCTAACTTAAGAAAGTTAAATGGATTGAAGTGAATAAATTTATTTAGAATCAATTGGAATGCATGAGACTGGAATATGAATTGAATGTGAATATATTAACTGTAAATCATTCAGATAAAATAAATGTATGCACATAAAATGTGCAACATGAGTAAAAACCGTAAGTTTATTGGAATTAAAAAATGATGGAAGTTTGAAATGTTGAGTTTCAATGTAATTGGATTTTTAAAAGTAAATGGGTTTGCAGCATTTTTCCTACCTATGTAATTTCGGGGATGAAATTCTTTTAAGGTGGGAAGAATGTAACGACTCGGATGTTTATCTATTTATTTTAATCATTTAAATTATTTTAAACATTGTGTTGATAATATAAATGGTTTTTTTTATTGCTTTATCGATTTAATAATCGATATACGATTTAACTTTGAATATATTGAATAATCGTAATATGAAAACAACTAACAAATGAATTCGAAGTTAAAACTGATTCAAAACGATTCGTATGATCAATACAAATTGTATTGACTATAAACGGTAACAAAAATAATTTATTATCAAGAAATAAATTGTTTTAAATTTAATTTATATTATATCGATTTAAATTGATATCTTTTCCATCCAATCGAACGAGGCTTCGAAACATGTTCAAGCGTGTTCAGAATAGTGGTATAAACCCAGGAATGCCAGATGTGTTTAAAAAGAAGTTCAGAATCACGGTATATTTTAAATTACATAAAATTGTACTGGATCAAAAAATTAAAATTAAAAAAAGAAATTATAAATGCTTTTTCCTCCAACCCTAAGCCAACATACACAACATTGTCACCCCTAGCTAATGTAAAACGTAGGCCTACCTATCTTTAGTCACAATCTCCTTTTAAATTATTGTACGCCGGTTCCCCACCTTCGTTACCAAGTAATCAAAAATTTAATGGTATACACACTTTCGTTTCTTCCCTTATTTTGTAAATACATCGCAACTTCTTTTATATTTCCATTTCCATTCTCTGTAAATAAAAATGGTCGATCGATATCGAAAACCTCCGTTTCCCCTTCTATTTTTCCCGTTCATATTTTCAGAAATGAAAAAGAATCGAAATCGATCCTTTCTAAACTCTTCAGAAAAATAAATGGTTGCTTCCCTTTTGATTATTATAAAAATCAAAATCGAGGGCTGATGTGAACCTCATATGCGATAGGGAGTTGGATCTCCACTTCGAGCGACGCTGGGTTGGGAGTGAAGTTTCAGGTAGCTTTCTAAAACAGGAATCTGAGTTTGGATTCAATTTCATGAGGGATTTTGGCAACCTACTTCATGATGTCATGGTTTTCCATTCGTGTAGTAATCGCTGCTTGTAGCAGCAGAATGGGGAGACGCGATTTTTACTAAGGGGCTACAGTGGTCGATAAGTGGTGTCAGAGATGGCGTTGATCTTCTCGAAGAAGGAGTGTTCAAATAACAAAAAGGGTGAATTGCGATGAGTAAAAAGTTGGTGGTAATAATTCCTAAAAAAACTGGAGAAAGATATAGTGGTCAATCAAACTGGTGATGGTGTAGCAGCATGTTTGAATTGGATTAGAGGATTAAAGAAGAAGGCACAAGTCAATTAGTTAATCAGTTTGTTTTAAGGATAGTAAGTTAAAATTGAATTTGAATGTTATTCTTTTTGTAATATATTTAATAATTTTGAAAATTTAATTAGTTAACTATAGTATAATCAGGAAATTAAAAATTAATAATCTTGTTAAACAAGGTTTATTCACGAGATTATTCGAGTTGCATTCGTAGATGGAATTCTGGAATGGATTTAAGATTTTTCAAGATTGATTGGGATGTAAATCAAACTTTCTCCTATTTATTTCAATAATAAAGATTATAATGAGTAAACTCGCTCTCAGTATTCGTTTATAATTTTATAATAAATGAATTTTTTTAGATAATTTTTATATGTTGTTTGTTGGTTATTTGGATGCACTAAAATATTAGTATGGCTATTATACATATATAAATATATATTAGTTATTTAGGCTTGATGGTTGTGGCTATTATATATATATATTAGTGGTTGGATATTTCCCACAGCACCATTAGCGGATGCCCGCAGTACCATTAGCGGATGACCCTATGCACCCTACAATATATTATAGTGGACGACCAGCTATATCGCGATATCTTGTCTTGAAGCGGGATGGGTATTATTTATGTTGGCTAACGTCTGTGGATGCAGGAAAATAGGTTAGTAGTATCCAACTGGATTCCTCAAAATTTATTTTTGTTTGTTTCCATATATATTATATTATATGATGTGTATAAAAACCTATGATTGATAATTGTGTGTTTTGGATGTTGAATATCACTGGCCCTAAATGTTGATTTATAAAAATATCATGAAAAGGAAATTTTGAGATTTAAATGGGGAAAACTATTTTTCTAAAGTAGAATTTGAATTTCGAATGAGCTTGGAAAGATTAACTTGTTCTGAATAATAAAACAAGTAGTGAATTTATAAACGATATTTATAAATGAAAAGGAATAATTATCATTGGATAATTTGGAAATTTAAATTCAAATGTGAATTTAAAAAGGGGAATTGAGAATCGTTTCAAAAAAAGAACGATGAAATTATTTCGATGTTCGAAATGTAATATAATAGGAATAAATCCATACGGATATATGATTTGAATTCAACTATATCGATTCTATAAAAATAAATTAGTTTCAGAAAGGATATTGGAGTTATATTAAAATAGAAATTAAGATTCAGAAGTAAATATAAAATAGATACTACGTGTATATATATAAATTATAATAATAAAATATTCCAAAATAGGAATCGGGTTTCAAGTGAATTTGAAATGGAAACTTGGTTAATATATAAAAATTGGAAGTTAAATTTGTAAACATTGTTTATAAATTAAGTGAAATAATTATCATTGGGTAATTTGAAATTACAAATTCAAGCATGAATTTAAAAGTGAACTGGAAATCGTTTCGAAAAGGGAACGATAGATTTCAATCCGGAATTTGGAATATAAACTGAATTGAGTTAAATCCAAGTATGTAAAATTGGAATTCGATTATATCGAATTTTCTAAAATAATTTATTCCCAAAGAAATTAGAATTTAATATATAAGATTAAGTTGTAAATAAAATATAACTGAGTTATGAAATAACGACAAATAGGAATAATCAGAATTTCTAAGTTGGATTGGGAATACTGGTATAATATATATTAAAATATATAAAAATGGAGTTGAAATTTATTAGTAAACAAAGTTTAGATGTTTTTATTTAAATTTAATTAAAACAAACTCGTTGTAGCGTGGTAGTTCGTAATTTGACGTTTCGGGCTTCAATCCAGTATATTGAACTCAATTTAAGTTGGATTTCTTTGAAACAAGAATCGTCAGGACCAATTGAATAATATTTTTCTAATGGAAGAGAAAAATCTAGATTTCATCTTAAAGATTTTGAGTTATATCAAAATCAATTTTCCAAAAAAAAACAGCGTCGTAATCGTTTAAAAACCATAATGGTTTATTTAAATTAATACAAGGCTTTTAAGCAAATAAAAACTTAGATTTCCATTAGAAAGACCCAGACTTAAGTTGTAAAATAAATATGAGCTCGAGCAAAGTAAATGGATTGATTTTTGAAACAAAAATCAGATTTTTAGTTATTGAATAAAATTAACTAATTTGAAGAATAACTAGTTAATGGAATTTTGAATCAAAATTGGGATTTGGATAAGTGAATTGGATTTGTGAAGTCATAATCAAAATCGAATATGAAACTTGAATTGAAAATGGAATCCATTTGTTTTATAAGCAAAAAAAAATTGTATATGAACATGATATGTCCAATTAAAAAGAGGCATAAACAAAAGAGCTAATTAGAGAGTTAATTAGCGAGTTGAGTTGAAATGATTGGATTGAGTTGGAATAAATTGGGAATGGACATATATATGTGGAATAGGTATGGAATGAAGAGAATGAAGATTATAATTCGAGTGCCCGACAAAAAAGGACACGTTTGAATTCCATATGAGATTTTATGAGCCTATTAGGCAAGCCGCTTAGCTTTATGATTTTCTTTTTGAATAGAAATGACCTAGAGAGGCGAGTAGGAGTTTGAGCTATTGAACCATACAAAGGATGTGACGGCCCGCTTCGCACCAGCCGACATTTCGATGAAAGTGCGTTGGGCCAATGTCTAACCAGCACAGGACGATCACCAAAGAAAGGAAAGGAAGGGTATTTAAACTAACAGGGAACCTGTAGAATGTCTCACAGTGCAAGGAATAAAATATAATAATAACATACTTGACATAAAACTGGCGAGACAGTGCATAAGCTGAAAACTAAACCATAATCATCACAGCAGCGGAAATCCAAAATATAGCTTATGATCCATAACTGTAATGACCCGCATTGTCAGAGGTATTACAATTAATTTATTTAATTATATAAATGGTGAATTAAAGGATTTAATGGTCGTTAATTAAATTATAGTAGATATTTAATTTAATTAAATAATTAAATAATATATTTAATTCAGAAATAATCAGAAATATTGGAAATCACAATATTCTGTGAACGGGGTCGTCCCTTGGGTTTAATTCAGCTTAGAGTTGAATTATATTGACGAATATATTCAATCGACGACAGTTTGAACGTATAATTATTTTATAATTTAAAATCGAGCTTGAAATGGCGCTGCAGTTCGCGATTTGGCAATTTGAACTTCAACTGAATGTACAGGATTCGTTTTAAGCCGGGTTTCAGTGAAACAAGAAACGTGTGGAGCTGGTGGAGTATATCTTTCTAGTGGAAGAGAAAAATCGGGATTTCGTCGTGTAGATTTTGAGTTATGTCCAAATCAAATTTCAGAAAAGTCGCTGTAGAATTCCTTTATAATTTGCGACGCTTTATATACGTTATAAAAGGATTTTCGATATAAACTGAATATCGATAAATCTGAAAATATCAAACTGTAAATTCTGATATGATATTCTGGAGCTGTACGATATCATATGTGAAGATATACGATAATATAAATTTATTTATATTTAATTCAAAAATATTTAAATATATTTATATATTTAAATGGGTCATCTAGAGCATTAAAAATAGCCGGTTTTGCAAATGAAGTCGGAATTCGACGAAACTAGTTTCGTTGGGTCCATAATGTCAAACTCTAGTGGCATATCAGTTTTTGTGATTTTAGGGGATCGTATGTGGTCGCACGGATTTTTAAAGGACCGAAGACAAGGAGAAAAACGAGAAAATAAAATAGGAAAAACAAATTTGAAATATCCCCTTTATTTTTCTATGATCCAGCACAGGACACTGGGCCTTCGGTCTCAACCACAAACAAAACCAACCCAAAATAGGGTATAAAACCCGTCAAGAACAGACCACAGAAGCAAAATGGATATAAGAAAGAGAATATACCAAGAAGATGCCATTTTAAAAATATCTAAAAAAAAATCCTAAACACTATAAATACCCGTCTAAAAATGCTAAACCCTATTTTTCCACTTCAGGAAAGCGCCGCAACTCAGAAACTCAATATACAGTAAAACTCATTCTTCCAAAAATCAAAACAAACTCAAAACAAAGTCCTAAAATCCCAGAATACACACTTATGGATTCGGCAAGGCGGGAGCTTCAAGCCGATATAAGTTTGATGGGTCGCGGTCAGGTTTCGACGAGCTGAAATTTCGTACAGTGGGTTTAGGGTTTGGCCTTGGAGGGGGTAGAGGCTTCAATCGGTGAAATGGAGCTTGGTCTTGGACTGAGGAGGTAGAACCGCGCCTCGCGGAGGAGTTAGGGGTGGTGCGGTGGCGAATTTTGACAGTCTGAGGAGTGGAGGTTTCGTCGACGAGGGGAACCGAGTTCGATGATAAGGTATGGGGGAGGTGCGGTTTCGAACGAGGAAGAGAACGGTGGCATTTGCGTCGAGCTCAGTGGTGGAGGGATGGTGGGTGGTCGGTCAAAGGAGGAGGTCAACGAGGTGTTTTTCCTGAAGCTTGCGAAGTGGATGTGGAAAGAAGATGCGGTTCGGGTAAGCAACGAGGGAAGCGGGTTTTGTATAGGGAGGTAGTGGGCCAGGTGAGTTTAAAAAGGTAAAGACCACTAAGGCTTTTAATTTAGTTTAAATAAAAACGAAATTGTGTCATAATTTTAAAATATCGTAACTATCTCAAATATGATCAGAATTTCAAACGGTTGGATCCGTTAGGATTGTATGGACGAGCACTCCACAATGGAACTGACCGTGAGTCAATTGGAGTCCATCACAATTTATAGCAAAATAAATTGTCTGAATCAAGCGATGGTTATCGTCATTGACGATGATCGTCCAAATGTGAGTAAAACTCACCAACTCTGAATAGTTATATTTTTATAATGTATTTTTAGAACTGTTAATCATCTGTTGATTGCTGTGTGTTGGTTGATTGATTGAACTGCTAGTCAGTTAGTGGAAATTTTATATATATATATATGTATATATATATAAACCGTTAAATATTTATATATTGATTCTGCTCTCAGAATAATTTATATTGAACTGAAAGTGATGATAATCATATTGTGTAACATCTGTGGATGCAGGGAAACAGGTTGGAGGAATCCGACTGGATTCCTCAATAGTTATTTTATTGTTTTTCATATATTATGATATATGATGTAGTTAAAACGTGTGGTTGATTATATGGGTTTGAATGAGATTGGTCATCGTGATTTGAGGTGTTAAGTACCATAAAATATCGAAAGGGGAAAAGGAGTTTTTCAAAGTGATATTGAAAACAGAATATTTATAAACTGGAATATTTATAAATAAGAAATATTTATAAATTTGAATATTTATAAATAGGAGATATTCAAAAAGGAAATAATTTCAAACCATTTTCTTTTTGAATGGAAAGGCCTGTGTGGCGGGTTTGGGGATTTTCCCGATGCTCCCGTTACAAAGGAGGTTATGGCGAATTTTTCAGAGAATTTAAGGAGTTAGAATATTTCAAGAATAAATGTGAAAAGGAAATATTTGTAAACCATTTACAAATAGAATTGAAAAGGAAACGTTATAAAAAGGAAATCATTTTTAAAGTGTAGAACCGTTATTTAAAAGTAAATCTTTTCAAATGAATAAAACGTTGTTAAAAAGGAAATCTTTATAAAGTGAATAAAGTAAATCGAATATGGTATTCGAAAGGAGTTAAATCGAATATGGTATTCGAAGGGAGTAAATCGAATATGGTATTCGAAAGTTAGTAAAACGAATATGCTATTAGAAAGGGGTTAGTCGAGTCGAGTTAGTTGAATAGAGTTAACTAGTTCAGTAGAGTTAACCAGTTCAGTAGAGTTAACCAGTTCAGTAGAGTTAACCAGTTCAGTAGTGTTAACCAGTTCAGTAGAGTTAACCAATTCAGTAGAGTTAACCAGTTGAGTTAAGTAAGTCAAGTAAAACCAGTTAGAGTTGATCGGTTAGTGTAATGGCGCGTTTTGTTAGCTGTCGAATAATTAATTTATTTAATTATTAAATATCGATTGGGCGATATCGATGACTTGAATTAAATAATATTGAATATTTAATTAAAATAATATATATAATAATATATTATAATGTCGAAATAATCGGAAATCACCGAATTCACAATACTGTGTGAATTGGATCAGCTAAAATATTTAATTCAGTTTAGAATTGAATTTGAATAACGAATCGATTTAATAATCGACGTTAAAACGTATTAATTATATTATAATTAAAATAGAGCGCGTAACGACGCGACAGTTCGTTATTTGGCGATTTAGACTTCAAGTGGATGTACAGGGTTCGTTTTAAATCGGATTTGCTGTGAAACAAGAAACGTGTGGAGCTGGTGGAGTATATCTTTCTAGTGGAAGAGAGAGATCGGGATTTCGTCGTGTGGATTTTGAGTTACGTCCAAATCAAAATATCAGAAATGCAGCGCCCTGACCATAACGATTTAATTATATTTTAAATAGGGATTTAAATAGGAATCGAGCGTCGATATAACTCTGACGAGGTAATATCGAGTTGTAAATATATACAGGAATATTCTGGAGCTGTATGGTATCCCACTGTGAATATAGACGATAATAATTAATTTTAAATAATTTATTTAATTTTATTTAAATATATTTATATATTTAAATAGGCTATTTAGAGCGTTAAAAATAGCCACTTTTGCATACGAAGTCGGAATTCGACGAAACCAGTTTTGTTGGATCCGCAATGTCAAATAGTTGTCAGATTCCAAGTTTCGTGATTTTTAGAGTCAGTATGTGACCGTAGGGATTTTTAGAGTGAGAAATAGTCGGTATTTCAACAGTTAAAAATACGTTGTGTGAGCATACGGAGTCGGAATTCGACGAAACCAGTTTCGTTGGGACCATAATGTCGAACTCTAGCTACATGTCCAGTTTGGGAATTTTTAGGTATCGTATGTAACCACTGTGATTTTTAGAAGGAGGATACGACAAGAAAATCATTTAAATAAAATGTAAAATCAATTCAAAAATATCTCCAACCATTTTTCTGGTAACAAGCAGGCCACACAGGCTTCCTTCTCAACCACAAATGAAACCAACCACCCCTACAACTATATATCACCGCACTGGGTGTTTACAGTGAGATTTTCCCACAAGCAAAAATCAAAATGAATTCAAACAAAAATCGATAAATTGGAAAACAAGTATCGTTGAAATCCCCTTGGCTTCCTCTGTAATCTCGTATACATAGTATGAGGATCGACTTCTGTTTGTTTGCTGGAAAAACCCAATCGCGTGGTCTAGGGTTAGAGGGTGTAGGGAGTTCGAGCAATTTATGTAAATTTCGAGTTAGGATTTGGGTTGGAGGGGCGAAGCAGCACGGTTTGGCGAAGTATGGGAGTGTTCGATGCATTTTGGTGATGAATCTCGTGTTGTAGCTGGGCTGGAAACTCGTTGTCGCGATCTGCTATGGGGCATCGAAGGTTGGACTGAGGTAATGGGTAGAAGGAGATGGCGAAGGGGAGTTCAGCGGTGATCTCCGTTGGTTGAATGGTGGATCGAAGAAGGAGTTGGGAGGAGAGAGAGGGACGCTGTAGTAGGTGAGGTCACGGCAGAAATGGGTTTGAGGAAGAAGTAAAGGGAGAAGCGGGTTTTTAGAAGAAGGACGTGGGCTTAGTTGGGTAGTGGGTCGGGCTAAGGAGTTGGGTGAGACTTGGATTCAAATTAGTTTAAGTTTAATTGTTTTAAATAGTGTCTAATCTTGTAAATAACATAACTTGGTCATACATGATCAGAATTCAGAACCGTAAGCTGCGTTGGGATCGTATGGACGAGCACTCCACCATGGAACTAACCGCGAGTCAATTAGAGTTCGTCACAATTTATAGCAAAATAAATTGTCTGAATCAAGCGATGGTTATTGTCATTGACGATGATCGTCCAAATGTGAGTAAATCTCACCAACTCTGAACAGTTATAATTTCATGTTGTAATGTTAGAACTGTTAAAATTGTCTGTTTGACTGTGTGTTGATTGTTTGATTGAACTGCTAGTCAGTTAGTTAAATTTCTATATTCATTCTGTTTAACAGAATATATCATATGGAACTGAAAGTGATGTTATCTATATTTTCTAACATCTGTGATGCAGGGAAACAGGTTGGAGGAATCCGACTGGATTCCTCAACAGTTATTTTATTGTTTTCCATATATTGTTATATGATGTGATATAAAATCTGTGGGCGATTATATGTGCTTGGACGATATTGAACATCGTGATTTGATATGATTGAATACCATAACATACCGAAATGTTGATAAGGGGATTTTTCAATGTTTATATTGAAAATGAATCTTATTTATAAAATCGATAGGATTTTATAAAAGGAAAACATTTATTTAATTCGAAAATAAATAAATGAAAAAGGAAACATTTATTTAGAAAATAAATGAAATAAAATAGAAACATTTATTTAGAAAATAAATGAATTAGAATATAAAGGAATATTTATTTTAGGAAATAAATAAAGGAACATTTATTTAGATTATAAATAAATGGAATATTTATTTAGGGAATAAATAAAGGAACACTTGTTCGGAAAATAAATAGAATTATACAAGGATAGATTTAAACACGTGCTTCGCACACGGTATAACACGATATGGATTTAAATGAGATATTAAATAGGAAATCTGTTTTAAACAGATAAATTGAAGTAGATTAATTTATAAATAATGTTTTATAAATTAAATAAATTATTTATCGTTGATAAATGGAATATATATAAGTCTGGACTTATATAGAGGAGTAGAAACGTTATTAAAAGGACATTTATAAAGTGAAGAACCGTTACTAAAAGTAAATCTTTATAAATGGATAAACGTTGTAAAAAGTAAATCTTTATCAATGGATAAACGTTGTAAAAATGAAATCTTTTGAAATGAATAAACGTTAATAAAAGGAGTTAATCGAATTTAGTTATTCGAAATAAGTTATTCGAATTAGATATTTGAATAGAGTTAAACACATTAGAGTGATTCGAATTACTTATTCGAATAGAGTTAAACAAAGTAATTTGTTAGGTTAACCAAAGCAAGTTAGTCGAGTTAATCAAAGTAATTGGTTAAGTTAACCAAAGTAAATTAGTTAAGATAAACTAAGCGGTTAATCGAAGTGAATTAGTTAAGTTAAACTAATTGGTAAATCAAAGTGAATTAGTTGCGTCAAACTAAGTGAATTCGTCAAGTTAAACTAATCGGTTAATCGAAGTAAATTAGTTGGGTTAATCAAAGTGAATTAGCTGAGTAAAACTAAGTAAATCGGTTAGAGTTAATCAAAGTGAATTAACTAAGTTAAACTAAGCGGATTAGTTCAGTTAATCGAGACAAGTAAATCAAGTTAGGTTAAACCATTTGAGTTAACCAGTTAAAGTTTACCAGTTAAAGATAAACAGTTAAAGTTGACCAGTTAGAGTTATCCTAGTGGAGTTAATCGAGTAGAGTTGCCGAATATCACTTATTCGAAGTAGAGTTATCGAATATAGAGTATTCGAGGGAAGGGTAATCGAATATAGTTTATTCGAGTGGAGAAATCAAATGTCATTCATTTGAGAAGAGTTACCGAATATTATTTATTCGAAGAGTAGTTATTGAATATTGGTTATTCGAAGTTAGTTAATCCAAAGGAGTTATTCGAAGCTAGTAATCCAAAGGAGTTATTCTAAGTTAGTTAATCCAAAGGAGTTATTCGAAGCTAGTAATCCAAAGGGGTTATTCGAAGTTAGTTAATCCAAAGGAGTTAGTCGATGAGTTAATCGAATATAGTTATTCGAAAGAAAGTGTTAATCGAATATAGTTATTCGAGTAAAGTTAAAAGAGTTAATCGAATATAATTTATTCGAATAGAGTTAGAGAAGTTAATCGAATATAGTTCATTCGAATAGTGTTGGAGGAGATATCGAATATAGTTTATTCGATAGGATAGTAGTGAATATAATTTATCAATTTAGTTATTCGAATTAGTTATTCGAAGGAGTAAATCAAATTAAGTTAATCGATTAGAGTTGAGTTAATCGATTTGGGTTAAGTTAAGTTATCGAGTTAAGTAATCGAGTTAAGATTTATCGAGTTAAGTAATCGAGTTAAGAAATCGAGTTGAGATAATCGAGTTAAGAAAATCAAGTTGAGTTAATCGAATAAGTTATTCGATAAGAGTAAATCCATTTAAGTTAAATCGGATGTTAGTTATTCGATAAGGATTGACACATTTAAGAAAATCGAATATTTGTTATTCAATAAGAGTTAATGAAATAGAGCCAACCAAGAAGGGTTATTCGAATATTAGTTATTCGATAGGAGTTAATCGAAATAGAGTTTATCGAATATAAGTTATTAAAAAGGGAGAGTTAATCGAATAGAGATTACTCGAAAGAGAGTTATACGTCGAATTCGATTATAGCGAATTCGGGAAAGTACTATTTACTTTCCAGGGTTTAAATCAAGATTTAGTTATTGATTTAGAAATTAGGTGTCTGTTAAATTATTCGAGTTAGGAGATAAATTTATAATTTAGGTTAGATATTGCAGAAGTAGGAATTATAACGTTATAGTTATAATCAAACGTTTTCATATAAGAAGTAGATTCGTAACCTGAATCCGAGAATTTGCGTAAACAGATGATTGTAAAAAGTGAGTGATGAGCTTCATCTATTTCACAGTAAAGGACGTTGTTCAATTAAGGTCTGAGAGGTAATTATACCCCAACTTGATTGACTTCAGAATTGACAAAGGAATAGTTGTGGTTCGATCTAAAAGGTTGATTAGGAATAAAGTTATGGAATAAGCGATAAATGGATTAAGCGAAACGATGTGTTATACAACGTTCATTGGAAATCCGTAAATGAGTTTTGGAAACGTTTTCCAAATATAGTCAGATATGTTTTCTAAACATAGAAAATGAAATGTTTTCATGATAAGAATTTAAGAAATAGAGTTAAGCAAATTCAGAAACTAACTGGAGAGGGTAAGTTGAACGGTTTTCTAAGTGACGATCTGATGTTGGTTTCGACCTTCCGGATTGATACTTAGAGAATTGTTCTCATACTAATTACAGTTAGGGACTGATAGTTGCGAAATAATAGTGATGTGAAAATAAGCTATGGAAATGTTTTCCAATGATTAATAACATATATTTTCTAAATATATGAAATAAGGAAATATAAACATGTGATGATTGATCGATCGAATTTCCATTTGGAAATAAGATCGTTGTTTGTACACCGACATGTTTTCATTTGATAGTTGAATCACAGACTATCAAAGTTTTTACCATTTTAACGTTGTTAATATGGAGAGACCGGTTGGATTACTATCCAAAGAACCACTCTGTATTGGCATAAGCGTTGCGAGCAATATCTGCCAAAGATAAATTGAAGACGGAGTAAAGTGCAAGGGCTGTTGTATAAGTCTTAGATAACAGTGACTAAGATGGATATACTGAATAGTGCCTTCGGTTTGTCCAGTCCCAGGACAACGTATATGGAAGAAGGTCTGACAGAGTATATCCAATGGATCGCGTAAGTTGATCTGTTCAAACGTATTCACGTTTGGTGGCGGAGGAATTCGTTTCTCTTAGCTATATACCCGTGTTATTTTTGGATAAGTCAATTTGTGATTTGGCGGGTATGACGATGTGGCATTCAAAGTGAATGGTGATCAGATGTTCTGAAGATAGACGTAGCTTCTAGCCTCACACCGGGAAGTAACAAAAGTTGGGCTAGGCAGCATGGCTAGTTGGGTCATCCCCAAGCAGGGTGTATTGTCACCGATCTAGAGAATATTCATATTTATACTTCTTTTTGATTATGTATCTTCGGATGACGGATTGATGGCCTACAACCGTGGTGGTAATATATTCACGACACTCAAGCTAAATGAGTGAGCGGTCATGTGTGGCCGGGTTGCAAGACGTTCTTGTTGAACCCTGAGTGTATCACCTCTAGAGTACACTATTCATAAGGTGCTCCCATACCTTGTCTGTTGGAATCCATTCTCCGATAAGCGCCCTGCGGTTTATGATTTTATACTATGTATGTAGAACGTGAGATGCAAGCGTTTCTGCTAGATTGATATCTATTTGTACTTAGACATTATTATAATATCACAAGGATATTTCTTGTCAAAGTTGTTCAGATACTCATAAGGAAAAACCCGTTCCGTATTCACGGCGTGGTCTTATGACATACCCTATACCTGTTTTAAACTATTTTACTCATACCAGTCCCATGACTGACCCGGAGTTTACTTTGTTGTTTTCCCTAAACTCTTGGGTGCCTAAATTTGTACGGGCAGTCAAGTAGTCGGGATTTACAGATATGCTTGGAGAGCTTGGAGCAGGAGGCTGCAAGATTCTATAGCTATAGTTATTTCCGCTGTGTTGTAAGTGTTGTACTCTGATAAGTGCTATTGTATATATATAACTGTTTACTTCAAAGCTATGTTATATATTATATGTTATTCGTTCCGCTGTGAGATTCGTGTTACTCTGATGATTCTGATGTTCTTCTTCTTCTTCTATTCTATTAGTTCTATCTTTTCTTTCTCACCTTCTAAATTCTTTCACTAACGTCGCGGAATTTTCGACTCTCGAGGAGTCGAAAATTTCCAGCCGTTACAGTTAGAATTAACCAGTTAGAGTAAATCAATCAGAGTTAATCAAATAGAGTTAAGTAAAATTAGAACTGACTAGAGATTAGTAAATTGAATGGTTTTTCTAAGTGCCTATCTGATGTTGGTTTCGGCCTTCGGGATTTATACTTAGGGGATTGTTCTCATACTAGTTTACAGTCAGGGACTGATAGTTGGGGAAGAGTAGTGATTTGTAAATAAGCAGATGGAAACGTTTTCCAGTGTTAATAACATATATTTTCTAAACATAGAAAATAAGGCAATGTGAATATATATATAGATATATGTTGATGATTGATCGATATAATTTCCATCTGGAAATAATATCGTTGTTTGCACACGAGTTTTCCTTTGATAGTTAAATCACAGACTATCAATGTTTTTACCATTTTAACGTTGTTAATATGGAGAGACCGGTTGGATTATTATCCGAAGAACCACTCTGTATTGGCATAAGCGTTGCGAATCATTTATGCCAAAGATAATTGAAGACGGAGTAAAATGCAAGGGTTGTTGTATAAGTCTTAGATAACAGTGACTAAGATGGATATACTGAATAGTGCCTTCGGTTTGTCCAGTCCCAGGACAACTTGTGTTGATGAATGTCTGACAGAGTATATCCAATGGATCGCGTAAGTTGATCTGTTCAAACGTATTCACGTTTGGTAGCGGAGGAATTCGTTTCTCTTAGCTGTATACCCGTGTTATTTTTGAATAAGTCAATTTGTGATTTGGCGGGTATGTCGATGTGACATTCTAAGTGAATGAGGATGACTTGTGTTGATGAATGTCTGACAGAGTATTTCCGGAGAGGTCACGTACATTGATTTCTTCAACCGTACCAAGAGTGGAAGCGGAGAAGGAAACTTCTTTTAGCTGACACGTAATGTATGGTTGTAGACGTCAATTAGTGATTTTTGATGGATCTGACAATGTGATATTCGAAGTGAATCTGATGTGATGATAAAGCGTAGCTTCTAGCCTCATCAACCGGTAAATGACAGAAATCGGGCAGGCAGCATGGCTAAGTCGGTCGCACCGAAGTAGGGTGTATAATCACCTATCTAGAGAATATTCATTTGTTTCTTAAATCTATCAATGTTGTCCCATATATATACGGGAACGGTTGCTGATCCCAACCGTTGGTGATGTACATTCGATACACTCAAGCGAAATGAGTGGTCGGTCATGTGTGGCTGAGTTACAAGATGTTCTTGTTGAACTCCAGTGTATCGTTCCTAGAGTACACTGATCAGAAGGTGGTTCCATACCTTGTCATAGTTGGAAATCCATTATCCAATACGTGCTTGCGATTTTGATTGTATACTATATATGTAGAACGTGAGATGAAAGCGTTTCTGCTAGTTGATATCTATTTGTACATAAACATTATTATAATATCAAAAGGTTTTTGATATAAAGATATTTTGTATTCTCATAAGGGAAAAACCCGTTCCGTTCTGCGGCGTGGTCTTATGAGATATCGTTTACTTGTTCATATACCTGTTTAAACTATTTTACTCACACCAGTCCATGTTGCGTGCTTAGGCATGTGTCGCATGATAGGGGGTTCTCGCTTTTCGCTAGGTGGCGAACGGGAGACTCTTACTCCTACATGTCCCTTTGGTAGGGTTGGTTGTGAAGTCGAAAGGCTGGCCATAAAATATGGTATTGGGGTACCAGTGTAAGCCCCAGTGGGTTTTACCTGCTGCTTTGGAGGATGGGGACGGTTGCAAAGCCTACTCAAAATCCGGGTCGTTACAGTTGGTATCAGAGCTTAAGTTAAGAATTACTTGGCTCTGTGGCGTGACTCGGTAGAGATAGGGTTAGTAATACCCTAGATTGAGTTTGAGTGTATATATACGAGAGAGCGTATTTGTTATTTGATATAAAAAGTGATTTTTATGTTGTGGAGACTCATTGGTTGAGTAGTTTGTGAACTCTGGTCGATCAGTTTGATCCACTGTATCGATAAGGGTTACTAAACACTTGAACACGATGAACCGACACAGTATGTTTTGAAGAGGGTAAATGAAATAATTTTACCCGAAATATATTTGGTTATAAGAAATATATATTGGAATTACAATATATATTGGATGTGTTGGTTGTAATTATAATCGAATAAGATTATAAAGTGAAATGGTTATAAATAACTAATCAGAATTCATATAAGTTAAGTATATGAGATAAGATGAAGTAAATCTGAATTTAAATCATAATTGGAATTAGATATAAGGAAATTTTAAAATCCTGGGAGATTTTAAATTGTTTACAAGTATTGTGAAGAATATTTTGAACTGATTTCAAAATAGAAATGTTAAAAATGGGTTTGAAAGTGATATAGTATTGAACTCACTTCGATAGCTGGAAAATAGATTCCGATGATGATCATGACATCATTGTCCATTTTCGAGTGGTAAGTGACAGATTACTACCAAAGATTTTGTTTTTGAATTGATTTGAGAAAAACAAGTGTTTTGAAGCCTGAAAGGGAAAGTTTGATTTTCGATATGGTAAACTGTTTAAAATTCCCATGAAAAGATTTGTTGAATTAAAACAAAATTTAATTGAAATGTGGTAAAGCAGTTGGAATTGAGTTGAAATCAGTTAAGTGGTAACTGAGATTGAATTAGAATATATCGAGACAATTTGGATTTGTGAGATTTGAATTTGAAGTGTAATTTGATAATCGGGTTAAGAGTTTGGAATCAAGAATGAAACTCGAGTTTGAAATGATATTTGACCTGGGTATAGGCAAGTGATTTGGATAAATGGATTGGATTGATATCGGTATTTGTAGGATTGGTAACAGATGCAAATGACATAGTGGTATGCCGACAACAAGGTACCAGTTTATATTTGATATGAGTATGAATTTATGAGCCGATCTGGCAAGCCGCTTGGCTGTTTGATTTTCTTTTGGGGTGAAGAAGGCCCAGAGAGGCGAGTTGGAGTTTGAGCTATTGACCAGTACAAAGGAGGTGCTGGCGAAATTTTTCGATAGTTTAAAGTGTTAGAAAATTTTCAGAATTTTTGAAAATTTTAGTTAGTCGGAATGAATAAATATTTTAGTCGATATTAATTGGTTCAGTTAAAATCAGAAATAAGGGGTAAATAAATCTTAGGAATTCCAATAGATAGGGTCGTCCTCTAACTTAGCAATTTCGAGGACGAAATTATTTTAAGTGGGGAATAATGTAATGACCCGCATTGTCAGAGGTATTATAATTAATTTATTTAATTATATAAATGGTGAATTAAAGGATTTAATGGTCGTTAATTAAATTATAGTAGATATTTAATTAAATTAAATAATTAAATAATATATTTAATTCAGAAATAATAAAAAATATTGGAAATCACAATATTCTGTGAACGGGGTCGTCCCTTGGGTTTAATTCAGCTTAGAGTTGAATTATATTGACGAATATATTCAATCGACGACAGTTTGAACGTATAATTATTTTATAATTTAAAATCGAGCTTGAAATGGCGCTGCAGTTCGCGATTTGGCGATTTGAACTTCAACTGAATGTACAGGATTCGTTTTAAGCCGGGTTTCAGTGAAACAAGAAACGTGTGGAGCTGGTGGAGTATATCTTTCTAGTGGAAGAGAAAAATTGGGATTTCGTCGTGTAGATTTTGAGTTATGTCCAAATCAAATTTCAGAAAAGTCGCTGTAGAATTCCTTTATAATTTGCGATGCTTTATATACGTTATAAAAGGATTTTCGATATAAACTGAATATCGATAAATCTAAAAATATCAAATTGCAAATTCTGATATGATATTCTGGAGCTGTACGATATCATATGTGAAGATATACGATAATATAAATTTATTTATATTTAATTCAAAAATATTTAAATATATTTATATATTTAAATGGGTCATCCAGAGCATTAAAAATAGCCGGTTTTGCAAATGAAGTCGGAATTCGACGAAACTAGTTTCGTTGGGTCCATAATGTCAAACTCTAGTGGCATATCAGTTTTTGTGATTTTAGGGGATCGTATGTGGTCGCACGGATTTTTAAAGGACCGAAGACAAGGAGAAAAATGAGAAAATAAAATAGGAAAAACAAATTTGAAATATCCCCTTTATTTTTCTATGATCCAGCACAGGCCACTGGGCCTTCGGTCTCAACCACAAACAAAACCAACCCAAAATAGGGTATAAAACCCGTCAAGAACAGACCACAGAAGCAAAATGGATATAAGAAAGAGAATATACCAAGAAGATGCCATTTTAAAAATATCTAAAAAAAATCCTAAACACTATAAATACCCGTCTAAAAATGCTAAACCCTATTTTTCCACTTCAGGAAAGCGCCGCAACTTAGAAACTCAATATACAGTAAAACTCATTCTTCCAAAAATCAAAACAAAGTCCTAAAATCCCAGAATACACACTTATGGATTCGGCAAGGCGGGAGCTTCAAGCCGATATAAGTTTGATAGGTCGCGGTCAGGTTTCGACGAGCTGAAATTTCGTACAGTGGGTTTAGGGTTTGGCCTTGGAGGGAGTAGAGGCTTCAATCGGTGAAAGGGAGCTTGGTCTTGGACTGAGGAGGTAGAAACGCGCCTCGCGGAGGAGTTAGGGGTGGTGCGGTGGCGATTTTTGACAGTCTGAGGAGTGGAGGTGCCGTCGACGAGGGGAACCGAGTTCGATGATAAGGTATGGGGGAGGTGCGGTTTCGAACGAGGAAGAGAACGGTGGCATTTGCGTCGAGCTCAGTGGTCGGAGTGATGGTGGGTGGTCGGTCAAAGGAGGAGGTCAACGAGGTGTTTTTCCTAAAGCTTGCGAAGTGGATGTGGAAAGAAGATGCGGTTCGGGTAAGCAACGAGGGAAGCGGGTTTTGTATAGGGAGGTAGTGGGCCGGGTGAGTTTAAAAGGGTAAAGACCACTAAGGCTTTTAATTTAGTTTAAATAAAAACGAAATTGTGTCATAATTTTAAAATATCGTAACTATCTCATATATGATCAGAATTTCAAACGGTTGGATCCGTTAGGATTGTATGGACGAGCACTCCACAATGGAACTGACCGCGAGTCAATTGGAGTCCATCACAATTTATAGCAAAATAAATTGTCTGAATCAAGCGATTGTTATCGTCATTGACGATGATCGTCCAAATGTGAGTAAAACTCACCAACTCTGAACAGTTATATTTTTATAATGTATTTTTAGAAGTGTTAATCATCTGTTGATTGCTGTGTGTTGGTTGATTGATTGAACTGCTAGTCAGTTAGTGGAAATTATATATATATATATAAATATAAATATATATATATATATAAACCGTTAAATATTTATATATTGATTCTGCTATCAGAATAATTTATATTGAACTGAAAGTGATGATAATCATATTGTGTAACATCTGTGGATGCAGGGAAACAGGTTGGAGGAATCCGACTGGATTCCTCAACAGTTATTTTATTGTTTTTCATATATTATGATATATGATGTAGTTAAAACCTGTGGTTGATTATATGGGTTTGAATGAGATTGGTCATCGTGATTTGAGGTGTTAAGTACCATAAAATATCGAAAGGGGAAAAGGAGTTTTTCAAAGTGATATTGAAAACAGAATATTTATAAACTGGAATATTTATAAATAAGAAATATTTATAAATTTGAATATTTATAAATAGGAGATATTCAAAAAGGAAATAATTTCAAACCATTTTCTTTTTGAATGGAAATGCCTGTGTGGCGGGTTTGGGGATTTTCCCGATGCTCCCGTTACAAAGGAGGTTATGGCGAATTTTTCAGAGAATTTAAGGAGTTAGAATATTTCAAGAATAAATGTGAAAAGGAAATATTTGTAAACCATTTACAAATAGAATTGAAAAGGAAACGTTATAAAAAGGAAATCATTTTTAAAGTGTAGAACCGTTATTTAAAAGTAAATCTTTTCAAATGAATAAAACGTTGTTAAAAAGGAAATCTTTATAAAGTGAATAAAGTAAATCGAATATGGTATTCGAAAGGAGTTAACTCGAATATGGTATTCGAAGGGAGTAAATCGAATATGGTATTCGAAAGTTAGTAAAACGAATATGCTATTCGAAAGGGGTTAGTCGAGTCGAGTTAGTTGAATAGAGTTAACTAGTTCAGTAGAGTTAACCAGTTCAGTAGAGTTAACCAGTTCAGTAGAGTTAACCAGTTCACTAGTGTTAACCAGTTCAGTAGAGTTAACCAGTTCAGTAGAGTTAACCAGTGGAGTTAAGTAAGTCAAGTAAAACCAGTTAGAGTTGATCGGTTAGAATTAACCAGTTAGAGTTAATCAATCAGAGTTAATCAAATAAAGTTAAGTAAAATTAGAACTGACTAGAGATTAGTAAATTGAATGGTTTTTCTATGTGCCTATCTGATGATGGTTTTGGCCTTCGGGATTTATACTTAGGGGATTGTTCTCATACTAGTTTACAGTCAGGGACTGATAGTTGGGGAAGAGTAGTGATTTGTAAATAAGCAGATGGAAACGTTTTCCAGTGTTAATAACATATATTTTCTAAACATAGAAAATAAGGCAATGTGAATATATATATATAGATATATGTTGATGATTGATCGATATAATTTCCATCTGGAAATAATATCATTGTTTGCACACGAGTTTTCCTTTGATAGTTAAATCACAGACTATCAATGTTTTTACCATTTTAACGTTGTTAATATGGAGAGACCGGTTGGATTATTATCCGAAGAACCACTCTGTATTGGCATAAGCGTTGCGAATCATTTATGCCAAAGATAATTGAAGATGGAGTAAAATGCAAGGGCTGTTGTATAAGTCTTAGATAACAGTGACTAAGATGGATATACTGAATAGTGCCTTCGGTTTGTCCAGTCCTAGGACAACTTGTGTTGATGAATGTCTGACAGAGTATATCCAATGGATCGCGTAAGTTGATCTGTTCAAACGTATTCACGTTTGGTGGCGGAGGATTTCGTTTCTCTTAGCTGTATACCCGTGTTATTTTTGAATAAGTCAATTTGTGATTTGGCGGGTATGACGATATGACATTCTAAGTGAATGAGGATGACTTGTGTTGATGAATGTCTGACAGAGTATTTCCAGAGAGGTCACGTACATTGATTTCTTCAACCGTACCAAGAGTGGAAGTGGAGAAGGAAACTTCTTTTAGCTGACACGTAATGTATGGTTGTAGACGTCAATTAGTGATTTTCGATGGATCTGACAATGTGATATTCGAAGTGAATCTGATGTGATGATAAAGCGTAGCTTCTAGCCTCATCAACCAGTAAATGACAGAAATCGGGCAGGCAGCATGGCTAAGTCGGTCGCACCGAAGTAGGGTGTATAATCACCTATCTAGAGAATATTCATTTGTTTCTTAAATCTATCAATGTTGTCCCATATATATACGGGAACGGTTGCTGATCCCAACTGTTGGTGATGTACATTCGATACACTCAAGCGAAATGAGTGGTCGGTCATGTGTGGCTGAGTTACAAGATGTTCTTGTTGAACTCCAGTGTATCGTTCCTAGAGTACACTGATCAGAAGGTGGTTCCATACCTTGTCATAGTTGGAAATCCATTATCCAATACATGCTTGCGATTTTGATTGTATACTATATATGTAGAACGTGAGATGAAAGCGTTTCTGCTAGTTGATATCTATTTGTACATAGACATTATTATAATATCAAAAGGTTTTTGATATAAAGATATTTTGTATTCTCATAAGGGAAAAACCCGTTCCGTTCTGCGGCGTGGTCTTATGAGATATCGTTTACTTGTTCATATACCTGTTTAAACTATTTTACTCACACCAGTCCCATGACTGACCCAGAGTTTACTTTGTTGTTTTCCCTAAACTCTTGGGTGCCCAATTTTGTACGGGCAGTCAAGTAGTCAGGAATTTACAGATACATGAAGAGCTGGAGCAGGAGGCTTCAGGATCATATAGCTATAGTTATTTCCGCTGTGTTGTAAGTGCTGTACTCTGATAAGTGTTATTGTATACATAACTGTTATATTTCAAAGTTATGTTATCTATTATATGTTATTCGTTCCGCTGTGAGGTTCGTGTTACTCTGATGTTGTGTTCTTTTTCTTCTTCTATTCTAAGTTTCTATCTTATCTATTCTCACCCTCTAATTTCTTTCATTAATTACCGGGATTTTTCGATGTTTTGGTTATCGACATCGTGTTTATGTCGATAACCAAAGTCGCTCAAAATCCGGGTCGTTACAATAACCATTATTACAACTTTTGAAAACTGTCTCTAAAGCAAATAAGAAATGTACACTACTAATGCCCAAAGTAGTGACTAGCAACGATACAGGAAGAATATCTACATATATCATACGTTGGAGCCTCCTGCTCGTCTCCGGTACAGCTACTCGTGCATACCACCTAACCTGTCTCTAGTCTGCCCGTTTAAGAGCACCCAGAGTAATAAGAAGAGACATAAAACTCTGGGTCAGACAAAAGTCTGTTATGAGCGATAAGCAGCAAAACAGAATAATAACAGGTATACTAAACCATACCTGAACCTGGACCTACAACCAAAGAGTTAGCACTAAATACTGTACAATACTCTAAGGTGCCACTAACATATAGTGTGAAGAATACGGGGGTGGGGGTGTGCATGACATAGCGATGGCAAACAGTCAATCATAGCAACCATCCTCACATCTCTCACTCAGTGCGTAAAGCGTACGATGTCCACCACTTTGATCACCCTACTCCTCGCAATGATCACTCTGCCCCATGGAGTCATGGCGACTCCACTGCACTGATCCATAGCCACTAGTCCTTGCTATGTCCACTCTGCCCCATGAAGTCATGAAGACTCCACTGCACTGGCTCATAGCCATGCTACGATCACTCTTCCCACGGAGTAATAACTACCTACTGCACTGATCCGTAGCCTAACATCCGTCTTAGTGGTGACTCAAAGTTATTTACATCGATAACCCCTTTGCACACGTATCGCAGCAAAGTCCAACTCATGAAGTTAACTCGTTGGTTCCCATCTGGATACTGAGCTCTACTTCCTATTTGGACTTCCTTTGCATCTCTGGTTTTGATTGAATTGGAGTTGGTCTTCAGAAGAGTCGTCGCGTAGAAGTAGCTTAAGTATGGTTCGGTTCGGTTATATATCATCTTCAGATTTCTCGTTCGGTTCGGGTCCTCTGGTTCGGCTCGGGTCTCCCCATCTGGTTCGGTTTGGATTCTCCATCGTGGTTTGGTTCAACTCCTTCATTTCCAGCTCCACTTACGTTGATCCGATCCCACTTCCTAGCTTCAGTCCGATCCGATCCTCATGCCCTTGTTTCCAATCTAATCTCCATGCCCTTACTTCCGTTTCGAACCCAACTCCAACTCTAATGAAAATGGCTTTCCTTCTTGCCAAGCCTCTTGTGCCAAGTTCCGATCCAAATCGAATCCCCTTGCTCAGTTCCCTTATCCAATCCGAGCCCCATACCCGATCCGATCCAGTCCGATTCCTGCAACTTTTCCAACGACTGTTTTACGCCATTTGACGGTGTTTTCGACCAATATAACTTTTCGAATCAATCACAAAACATACCATACAGTCATAGCAACATATAGAATTGACCACTAACACTGAAACGAAAATTTGATAGGTTAAAACGGATCAAACTTAGCCAAAATTCCATATTTTTCCCTTAAACATGTTTAAGCAAAACTAATGATAGGTTTAGTAAAACTTAACCAAATTTTCTAACAGAGGCCTAAAACAATATTTCTAAATTTACGAATATTTTTCCAGAATTTAATCATGTTTGAATTCGCTAATTAACACTAATTACCTTTAATTAACCATAATTAGTGAGGAACTATGCAAATCACTCACCTTTGCCACAAATAAACTGTAGATCTGAAATGATTCTCTGTTTGGCACGAATACTGATGTCTAACAGCAGTTCTAACCTTGCTTGGGTGCTATCTCTCCTTAATTTAGTGTAATTTAGCCAAATCTTCAATTAGAAAGTGGTTTAGTGGTGTTTTAAATGTTGGAGGCCATTACTAGGGTTCCAAGAATGAAAGTGGCGGCTAAAAAAGTGTCTAAAGAAATGTTTTCTAACCCTAATCAGCCCCTATATACCCCTAATCCCGAAATCCCCCTCCGGGCCTAGCTGTTAATTACCCAATTAGGCCCGGTTAAGCTTTTTTCACCTTCTAAGCATTGTTTCAGCCATATCTCCCAAACGGTGAGTCCGTTTGGCTAATGTGACCATCTACGGAATTGTAAACCATTATCCGAATCTAATGGAAGTTGTTTCAGGTCAAAACTCCTTCCCAATCAAAAGTTATAGTTGAAACGAGATCAGCTAGGGGCAAAAAGGTCATTTAAAAATCGGCAAAAATCATGAACATGGGAAATGACCCCAATAGTCGTCTCCCAAAGTTACACGGCTATGCAGCTTCGTATGAGAAAGAAATAAATATTCTATGAACCTTCAATGCGTAGAATGCAGGTCGTTACATTCTCCTCCCCTTAAGAAATTTCGTCCCCGAAATTCCTCAACCCAAAACATACAAAGGATCCCACATGCCTACCAATCATTAACAAAACAATAAAGCATACAAAACAACACAACAAGCCTATCCTAGCATGCAGTTTACTAATAAGGGAGTACTATACCGATATAAAAAACCTTACTAGGCAAAGAGTTCTGGATACTTCCTCCTTATGTCCTCCTCTGTTTCGCAGGTATAGTCTGTAGTCTTCCTTATCATCACCCCACTGAACTTTGAGTATTTTCACCACCTTACTCCGAAGCTGCTTTGTATCGCTCCCAACAATACGCATAGGCCTGAGGTTCCTAACCACCTCGGGTTCAAACTCGATATCATCCAACTGATCTGGTGAAATAGCCACACTACATTCATGCACAAACTTCCTTAACTGGGAAACATGAAATACGTTGTGAACTCTTGCCATCTTCTTTGGTAATTCAACTTTATATGCCAAATTCCCAATTTGCTCAAGAACTGGGAATGGACCAACAAATCTTGGTGTTAATTTGCCTCTCCTACCAAATCGAATCATGCTCTTTAACGGAGAAATCTTGACAAACACCAAGTCGCCAACGGAGAACTTCAAATCCTTTCGCCTCTTATCAGCATAACTCTTCTGCCTATTTTGGAAAGCTTTCATTCGCTGTTGAATGATCTTAACCCTATCTGAAGTTTCTCTTATCACATCTGGTCCAAGCACAAACTTCTCACCAGTTTCTAACCAACATGACGGTGAGTTGCATGGTCTTCCGTACAAAGCTTCAAATGGAGCCATACCAATATTGGATTGATATGCAAAATCTACTAGATGTAAATGGTCATCCCATGATCCACCAAAATCTAATATGCAAGCTCTCAAGAGATCTTCTAATATACGATTCACCCTCTCTGTTTGACCGTTGGTTTAAGGATGATACACAGTACTGAGATGTAATTATGATCCTAACGCTTCTTGTAAGCTCTTCCAAAACCCACTAGTAAACAACGGGTCTCGGTCACTCACAATGCTTTTAGGTACTCCATGAAATATCACTACCTATTTCATAATAGCTCAGCTAACTTAGCTGCCGTTCTATTCGACTTGACGGGTGTAAATCTTGCACTCTTGATCAATCTGTCCACAATCATCCAAATGCTATCATGGCCCGACCTAGTCCTTGGTAACCCATCAATGAAATCCATTGAGACTTGTTCCCATTTCCATTCTGGAACTTCTAATGGTTGCAACAAACCACTAGGCTTCTTTTGCTCAGCTTTAACTAGCTGGCAATTCATGCATTTGGATATAAACTTCCCAACGTCTCTTTTCATTCCTTCCCAGTAGTAGGCCTGCTTCATGTCTCGATACATTTTGTTACCACCGGGATGTATAGTCAGTTTTGAGTGATGACATCCTCTATGCACTTCATCTCTCAATCCATTGACATTGGGTACAACTAGTCTTCCATTCTTTCTAGGCCATCCATCTCGACCAAGCCCATACTTGTTCATCTCTTCGTCGGTTCCCATCTCTAACTTTGAGATGATTTCCAATAGATTAGGATCGTCCCTCTGGCTGGAACCAATCCAAACGGCATTCGGAAGGCCGTTTTAGCTATATTTCAACTTCCACCCTAAGCTGATGAAAACCTATCGCGAGATCCAACTGGGAGAACACTCTCGCACCACTCAACTGACCAAACAAATCATCTATCCGTGGTAGAGGATACTTATTCTTCCTCGTCACCTTATTCAACTCGCGGTAGTCTACACATAATCGAAGGGAACCATCTACCTTGGTAGCAAACACAACTGGTGCTCCCTACTCAGAAACACTTCTTCTGATAAATCTCTTCTTTAAAAGATCGCTCACTTGCACCCCGAGCTCTCGCTGCTCCCTTGGTGCCATACGATGAAGTGGCATCACTCTAGGTCTGACATCTTTCACTAAATCAATACGGAACTCAATCTCTCGGTGTGGTGGAAGTCCAGTCACTTCCTCGAAGACGTCCGGATAGTGGCCAGCCACGGGCGCATCTGACAACTCATCATGCGGGATGTCGAGGGAATTTAGAAAACTAGCCATTACCCCATCACCAGGTAGACCACCAAACACTACCCTTCGCCCATCATCCGCTCTAACTATCCCCAAAAAGCCCTCACAGTTTACCACCACCCCGTATCTTTGGAGCCAATCGACTCCCAAAATAATGCCAAACCCAGTAAATCCCAAAACAAAGCAATCACAAACAAACTTGCATCCATGACTCGATAAGACCACATTACAACAAATCATGCTAAGGCTAGTCGAACCACCAATCGGATTCGTAACTGCTAAAGGTCTATCGACTATCTCGGGTTCCATCCCAACCTATCTACCAGGTCACTAGATATGAAGGAACGAGAAGCTCTGGTATCAAACAATACTCGAACAGGAACATCATAAACAGAAAGCATACCTTGAATGATGACATTCTTTCCTTTCTGCGCCGCAGTTGGGGCATTCGACGAAGAAGGAATAGCATTAATAACATATGCTTTGACAATCTGCTTTTCTTTAGGGCATTGTGGACACTTATCCTTGTGATGTCCCACTTGGTCGCAGTTAAAGCACTTCCTATCCGCTGGCTTGGCCCGACACTCTTTGTCATAGTCGCCCTTCTTACCACAGTTGAAGCACTCAACATCTTTCTTACTCTTTTTCTGGCCATCCTTAGCCTGGTTCTGTTTTCTCTTATTCTGCGAGTTATTCTTGCCTCCACAGCCTACTTGCGTTTTGGCTCCTCTGTAGGTACAACAGCAATCTCAGTCTTTGGCTTAGGGTAAAGACTCTCTAACCTCAATGCTTTCCCTACAATCGATTCAAATGTCTCGTCAATGTGGTTAATAAGCCTTTCCCCCAAGTATCCATCCAAACCAGTTATGAACTTCTCATTCTTCTTCTCGGCATTATCAATAAGAGATAGTCCATATTTCGATAAAGTATCGAACTCAGCAATATATTCTGAGATTGCCCTGCCATTCTGCTTAAGCTCCAAGAACTTCCTAAACAATTCTGACTTTTGGGAAGCTGGGATAAACTTATCACTGAATCGGGACTTAAACTGATCCCAAGTAACTTGATCCTCTAGAGTAGCTGCCTTAATTGCATTCCACCAATTTATTGCCCGTCTGTGCAGCTGACTGGATGCTAACTTCCTCTTCATCGCATCCTCGATACCCAAGTCTTCGAAGATACACTCACAGCTGTCCAACAAATCCTGAACTTCTGTAGCCGATTACGTTCCGTCGAACGGCTTTCCACCAAGACTAGTGTAATCCTTGCAAAGCTTGGTGAAATCGGCTCTACGCGCCTGCGCCGCTGCACCACCACCGTTAGCAACATTGGGAACTACCCTTTGAACGTCCCTAAGCATCTCTCTCATGAAGTCAGCGAACATAGTCCTCATGTCAGGAGCATTCCCATTATTGGCTCCTCTACCAGCACACCTCGTATATCGGCTCATCGTTTAATCTGTAAAGAGAAACGATTAACCATACTCTTTGTGGTGTCAGTGCAGTGCGACTTCATCCTTAGCTATTTTAATAGTGTATATATATAGCTTTTGAAGACCAAAATAATCACAAATATGTGCTCTCATATATGTGTTATCTCTCCCTGGTGTCTTTCGCTAGGTTAACTACGCAACGTAGAGCTCTGATAACAAAGGATGTGACGGCCCGCCCCGCACCAGCCGACATTTCAACGAAAGTGCGCTGTGCTAATGTCTAACCAGCACGGGACGCTGGCCAAAGAAAGGAAAGGAAGGGTATTAAAACTAACAAGGAACCTGTAGAATGTCTCACAGTGCAAGGAATAAAATATAATAATAACATACTTGACATAAAACAGGCGAGATAGTGCATAAGCTGAAAACTAAACCATAATCATCATAGTAGCGGAAATCCAAAATACAGCTTATGATCCATAACCATTATTACAACTTTTGAAAACTGTCTCTAAAGCAAATAAGAAAGGTACACTACTAATGCCCAAAGTAGTGACCAGCAGTATTACAGGGAGAATATCTATATATACCATACGTGGGAGCCACCTTCTCGTCTCCGGTACGGCTACTCGTGCATACCACCTAATCTGTCTCTAGTCTGCCCGTGAGATATAAAACTCTGGGTTAGACAAAAATCTGGTATGAGCGACAAGCAGCAAAAGAGAATAATAATAGGTATACTAAACCATTCCTGAACCTGGACCTGCAACCAAAGAGTTAGCACTACATACTATACAATACTTTAAGGTGCCACTAACATATAGTGTAAAGAATACGGGGGTGGGGGTGTGCATGACATAGTGATGCCAAACAATCAATCATAGCAACCATCCTCACATCTCTCACTCAGTGTGTAAAGCATACGATGTCCACCACTTTGATCACCCTATTCCGCACTATGATCATTCTACCTATGGAGTCATGGCGACTCCACTGCACTGATCCATAGCCATTAGTCCTTGCTATGTCCACTCTTCCCCATGAAGTCATGAAGACTCCACTGGACTGGCTCATAGCCATGCTACGATCACTCTGCCCCATGGAGTAATAACTACCCCACTTCACTGATCCGTAGCCTAACATCCGTCTTGGTGGTGACTCAAAGTTATGGACATCGATAACCCCTTTGCACACGTCCCGCAGCAAAGCCCAACTCATGAAGTTAACTCATTGGTTCTCATCTGGATACCGAGCTCTTCTTCCTATCTGGACTTCTTTTGCATCTCGGGTTTTGGTCGAATTGGAGTTGGTCTTCAGAAGAGTCGTCGCGTAGAAGTAGCTTAAGTCTGGTTCGGTTATACATCATCTTCAGATTTCTCGTTCGGTTCGGGTCCTCTGGTTTGGCTCGGGTCTCCCCATCCGGTTCAGTTCGGATTCTCCATTGTGGTTTGGTTCATCTCCTTCATTTCCAGCTCCACTTACGTTGATCCGATCCCACTCCCTAGCTTCTGTCCGATCCGATCCCAATGCCCTCGTTTTCGATCCGATCTCCACGCCCTTACTTCCGATCCGAACCCAACTCCAACTCTGATGAAAATGGCTTTCCTTCTTGCCAAGCCTCTTGTGCCAAGTTCTGATCCAAATCGAATCCCATTGCTTAGTTCCCTTATCTGATCCGAGCCCCATACCCGATCCGATCCGGTCCGAAACTCTGCACATTTCCTGCAACTTTTCCAACGAGTGTTTTACACCATTCGACAGCGTTTTCGGCCAATCTAACTTTTTTAATCAATCACAAAACATACTATACAGTCATAACAACATATATAATTTACCACTAACACCAAAATGACAATTTGATAGGTTAAAACGGATGAAACATAGCCAAAATCCTATATTTTTCCCTTAAGCATGTTTAAGCAAAACTAATGATACAATTAGTAAAACTTAACCAAATTTTCTAACAGTGGCCTAAAACAATATTTCGAAATTTATGAATATTTTTCCAGAATTTAATCATGTTTGAATTCGCAAATTAACACTAATTACCCTTAATTAACCATAATTAGCGAGGAACTATGCAAATCACTCACCTTTGCCACAAATAAACTGTAGATATGAAATGATTCTCTGTTTGGCACGAATACTGATGTCTAACAGCAGTTCTAACCTTGCTTGGTGCTATCTCTCCTTAATTTGGTGTAATTTAGCCAAATCTTCAATTAGAAAGTGGTTTAGAGATGTTTTAGATGTTGGAGGCCATTACTAGGGTTCCAAGAATGAAAGTGGCGGCTAAAAAAGTGTCTAAAGAAATGTTTTCTAACCCGAATCAGCCCCTATACACCCCTAATCCCGAAACCCCCTCTGTGCCTAGCTGTTAATTACCCAATTAGGCCCGGTTAAGCTGTTTTTCACCTTCTAAGCATTGTTTCAGCCATATCTCCCAAACGGTGAGTCCGTTTAGCTAGTGTGACCACTCTACGGAATTGTGAACCATCATCCAAATCTGATGGAAATGGATTCAAGTCAAAACACCTTTCCAATAAAAAGTTATGGCTCAAACAAGATCAGCTAGGGGCAAAACGGTCATGTAAAAATCGGCAAAAATCATGAACATGGGAAATGACCCCAATAGTCTTCTCCCAAAGTTACATTGCTATACGACTTCATATGAGAAAGAAATAAATATTCTACGATCCTTCGATGCGTAGAATGCGGGTCGTTACAAAGGAGGTGCCGACAAAATTTTCTGAAAGTTTAAGGAGTTGGAATATTTTTAAGAAAATTTTATAACTAGAAATAAATATATCAATATATATATATATACATATATAGAATTCGATAAGGAAACGAACTTAAAAATAGAATATTATAAACAAAAAGGAAATCTATAAATTTAAATCTGGTAAGAATAGAAAGAGAAACATATACACATTTAAAAAAGTGGATAATTGGCTTTATATGACGTTAATTGTTCAAGAAAGTAGTCCTGTCCGTTTTGAAGTTAAGACGTTATTCAATCAAGGTCTGAGAGGTAGTTATACACGAACTTGATTGATTTCATTATTAACCAGTAAATAGAAAGATTCAGTCTCGAAGATCAATGTTTAAATAAGATTTAGTTGAATGCAATATTTTGGGTTGTTGTAACGATGTTTTACACAACATTTGTTTCAATCCAAGTAAGTGGAATTTTGGAAATATAATAATAAATATTTCCTAAGTATAGAAAAAATGTGTTAGGGAAAGAGATTAGTAATTGGAATGTTTTCCAATTATAAATAGAAGATATTTACTAAGTATAGAAAATAAAAGAAGACGATATATGAAAATGTTTTCAAAATAGCGTAAGAGGCCAAGAGGATTATTGAAAATGTTGGGTTAACAAATATTGAGAAGAAAATGGAGAAGTGATTTAATTTGAAATATTAATTAAGGGGACCAGTGATGTTTGATGCTACGGATGAATATTTGTTTTTCTTCGATAGTTATATAACCGACTGTCAAAGTTTGGGCCAATATTATTGCCAATATGGAGAGAGCAGTTAGACTATTGTCGAGAACCACTCCTTATTGGCAATAGCGTGACAAATCAGATTATATGAAGACAATTGAAGACACAGAGTAAAGTGAAATGATTTTTTTAAATCATATGTTGAAATTGCCTAAGATGGATTAATGGAAATTGTGCCTTTGGTTTCGTTCAGCCCCAGAATAACGTGTATGGACAAACGTATGACAGATTATTTTCAGCGATCGCACATGTTGGTCTGTACAAATATACATCTGGTGGCGGAGAATTTATTTTCTTAGCATAATATCAAGAATACCTTTGTCAAATCAATTAGTGATTAGCGAATCTGACAATGTGGCATTCAAAGTGATTGTGCTATCAATGAAAGGGAAGGTATTATAACCTCAAGCCTCGCAAACGGGAAATGGTATAAAATAAGGTAGGTCACATGGCTAAGTGGGTTGCACCCAATTACGGTGTATTATCACCTGACCTAGAGAATTTCCATTTTCTTCTTTAATCTTTTGATGTTGTCCCTTTCGGGAAATGATTACTGATCCCAACCGTTGGTGAGAATACATTCGGTACTCTCAATCGAAGTAAGGGTCCGATTAAGTTTAGACTGGGTTGTAAGTTGTTCTTGTTGAACCCAGTGTATTCCACTCTAGAGATACACTGTCGGAAGGTGGTCCCATACCTTACCTGTTGGAATCCATTATCCAATAAGAGCCTGCAGTTTTGATTGTATACTATGTATGTAGAGCGTGAGTTGCAAGCGTTCTTCTAGATTGTTATTTACTTGTTTTAGACACTATTATAATATCAGAATAATATTGATTTCAAAGAATGTTTTGGGTTATCGTAAGGTAAAACGATCCTTGTTTATGTGTGGATCGGTCTTACGATTATCTTTACTTTTAAAGGGATTTTATAAAGTTAAACCAAGTGTTTAGAGTCTACTCACGCAGTCCCATGACTGACCCTGAGTTTATTTTGTTTTGTTTTCCCTAAACTCTGGGGTGCCCAAATTTGTATGGGTAGTCAAATAGTTCAGGTATTTCAGATATCCTTGGAGGAGCCTGGATTAGGAGGCTTCAATGTTATATATATATATATATATATATATATATATATATATATATATATATATATGGAGTTTATTGCATTGTGGTGCATATGTAATGAACAAATGTTGTAATCTGAAAATGTTATGTATATACAGTCAGATTTGTACTTCAAAAGTTATGTTATATAATATATTTTATTCGTTCTGCTGTGGGGTTCATATTTACTCAGATGTTGTTGTATTTATGTTCTTCTTCTTCTATTCTAATATTTCTTTCTTTCTATGTAACACCCCACGTCCATTAATGTCACTCACAAAGGGAATGCATTAACTTCCATGGAGGTTATAAGTGAATATAGAACAGAAAAATTACAACAAAACATATAATAAATAGTACTTGGATATCTAAAACTTCATTTTATTGCAGTGGAAATTAAACATGTTTGTTACATCATAAAACCAAATACAATATCCATCTTCATAAAAACAAAATACATAAATAACCATTAAAAAGATAACAAGCTGGACTTTACTTCAACGGTCCAAGCTTTCCAAGAGAGATGAAGAAATTTAATCAAACTCCACTAGAACTGGGCCCAACCTGAGGACCTGGAGGGGGAAAAAGGATAGAAATAGAGGGGGTCAGACATAAAGTCTGGCGAGTATGATAATTCTAACAATACTATTATCAAAATAACTAGACTAAGGCATAAGCTGGAAGACAAGTAAATGTCTATGAACTCTTAGGAAGATAAAGATAGCGTTTAAGATAACGTTAAAGATAACGGTAAAGGCACACCTAATTACTAATGAATGATTACTACACTGCACCGCACATTACTACACTGCACGACACCAGTCACCCTATTGTTTGATCCCACTTGCTCCACACAGAAACTTTATAAATAGCCTTATGTACCCCTAGCTGACTACATAGGTGCCGTCTGCCCCTATCTCCACTTGGTGTACCCCACTACCCACTTTCGATCGGCTCCCTACTCGTAGATACCCATGCTGGCCCCACAGTGGGGTGTATCACTCCCCTAAAGTGGCAACCCGATACAACTTGAGAATGCACGGCTTATACCTACACGATGCAACAACGTCTTTCCTACCAGCCCGGGTCCACACACGCATACGAAACCCATTGGACTTGCGTTGCCACCGCTCCCCGTTTTGGCCTCTTACAGTCAAACCCAGCATGCGTGTCCCGTCCTCGACTTGGGTCGAGCCCACAAAGATACGTTTGGGATACTGGTCGAAATGGGCCCCCACAAGCTATCCACCTAAGCTTGTCCCTAGTATATCCCACTTAACCCTCTTAGTCATGTTCATTTACATGTGTGTTTGGTTAAGTCTTACTAATCGTATTTCACATGCCACTAAGGGCACCCCCTAGATTCCTCATGCCACCCAAGGCACCTACTTAACCCTCATGTCCCACCTTACATGTTTATCTGGTTAAGTATTTCTTAATTCACTCAGGCCATAACCTCATAAAGACCTCTCACATTAGACTGGCATTTATGGCAGCTGGATTTGCCGGGCGGGTCCGGGCAGTCTTACACCATAAAAGAGTCTAACCTCGTGTCTTTACAACCGTTATGCTTTAGTTTAGGCCTAGGACCTCTCACATTGGGCTGACATTTGTGACCACTGGATTTGCCGGGCGGGTCCGGGTAGGTTTACGTCACAAACGAGTCCAACCTCGTGTCCTAAGCATTGATTAACACTTAAAATCTTTTACCCCAGTTTTAATAATTCCCTATTCAAATTATTAATTAAGTCAACTTTTAATGATGTCCATAATTGACTCAATTATGGCCATCCACTTATGGCATGCAAAATCATATCAATTGCACCCCAACTTTTTAATATTAAATCCTTAATATTACCCCTACCCCACGTTTATACGTTCGCTTATTCAACGCATAATATATGCTAGACTTGTATAGTCTAACACCTAGCACAAAGATAAATTATCACAACATATAGACAATTAAAATAAATCTAATCATAATAGGGGTGGAACTTGCATAAACTACACATGTTAAGGATCAAAAGGTGTCAACTTGTTAAATGTCTCAATTTACATGATATGATCATAGCCCAAATCTATACATAAACTTGCATATGGGGTTTTTAGGCAACATAATGATGGTGTAAACTAGCATAGGATATCACATATGTCATAGCATAATTCTAGATGTCATAATAGATGTCTTGGCATATGTTCATAACTTTTCTAATCAATCTAACTTGCATATGTGACTTGTCATATAGATCAACATAACCCAAACATGATGATTTAATTAATATGAACTAACTAGCATAGATGGTAACATCATGGCCTTTTTAACATGTATGATTCATCACAACTTAGCATAGAAACTTTCAACATACATAACATCATCATAGCATGATTTACAACATATAAGATATCATCATCACATAACATTGGATTTACAATATACATGATAGCAAAAGGGGTTTACAACAACATATATGATAATTCACATCATCTACTCATAATCCATTCATAACTCAACCTAATTAAAATGATAATAATCTTGTTAAGATCATCATACTCACAATTTAGAGAAGAAAAGAGAGAGTTTTGCTTTGCTTTAGGGTTGAGAGAATTAGAATTGAATTTTCTTTTCTTCTTTTTTAGTTGGCGGCGGCTCCATTGATTTCCATGGCGACGGTAACTATTCTATTTTAATTAGGTTTAGGGTTAGCATTAGGATGCATTTATAGGTGTAGGAAGTTATTTAGGACCATTAGATTAACCCTGAACCATGAGAACCAATCAAATGCAAAATCTGCATTTGAGCGAATCAGCCCATGGGTTGACAGCCAAACACCCTGGATTAACCCCTAGTCGACCCAGCGAGGCTCGGGTCGACCTCAAAAATGGGCCGGTTCGGTTATTTCCCCTCCCAATTCGCTGTTTTGAACTTTTTCGCATATTTATTTATTTAATTTTTAATTTATATATATATATATATATATATCAATATATATATATTTCTCTGCGCAACCCATTTCACTTAATTATTTTCTACAAATTAAGTATACTTTAATTTGTGAATTTTAATGTTATAAAATTACGGGTTGTTACATTCTCCCCTCCTTAAAGGATTTCGTCCCCGAAATCTCCAAGTCAAGAAGAATGTATATCCTACCATCTAATCGTCCATCTACTCAACCATCAAACACCAGCATCCATTGTCCTTAAAAGACTTCTAATGCTTTAATGTTTATATGCACAGTGTGTGTATATGTCCATATCTAATGCAAAATTAGGCGGTCTACTGATTCAGTCGACCTCCTTAGTGCAATTCATGATAGTGCCATGCGTCCAATATGTATGCAAAAGATTCCTAATGATTTATATTAATTCTATATGCGTGCACAACCATCCACCCGAATGCAGCAACTATATGATAATACAACCATTATACATCCATTTTACTAAATACATCCATATATATGCAATATGCAATATGAAGTGACTGAGCCGATCTGGTGCCTAATAGTGTGTGTATATGCATCCACGAGCAACCACTAGCAAACACTTGCATCCACTTTGCATCCACCATACATAACATGTCTCAAACACATGTTTCAACCATAGGATTATCCTAACTAAAGGTCAAAGATACTAGCGAGAGGATATACTAAAGATAAGATAAGTACAAGCTAAGCGATAAAGGAGAAATTAAAGGACATACCCTTAAAAAGAAAAGGGTATCGTGAACGCATCTTCTCTTCCGTCTCCCAAGTAGCGTTGCTCTCATCATCTCCCCATTGCACTTTGACTAGTCTGACCTCTCGATTCCTCAACCTCTTGATCTCCGACCCAAGAATGCGCGTAGGAGCTCGTCGAATTGTCGCATCACGCTTTATCTCCACCTCTCTAAGCAAGCTCGGCTCTACCACTTCCGCGGTCTCGTGCAAGCACTTCCTCAAATGTGACACATGGAATACGTCATGTACACCACTAAGTCTCTCGGGCAACTCCACTCTATACGCCATCCTTCCAATCCTCTCCTTAATAGGAAACGGCCCTACAAACCTTGGTGCTAATTTCCCAACGGACCCAAAGCGAACAACGTTTCGTAATGGAGACACTTTGACAAAGACCATGTCCCCAACTTCAAACTCGAGATTTGTCCTCCTCTTATCCGCATAAGATTTCTGCCTATCTTGCGCTGCTTTCATCCTCCTTCGAATCAAGTCGATCTTCTACGAAGTCTCCCTAATCATATCGGGCCCAAGTAAGATCTTATCCGTAGATTCCCACCAACATGTAGGTGAACGACAAGGTCGTCCATAAAGAGCTTCGAATGGTGCCATACCAATGTTGGACTAAAAGCTATTATTATATGCGAACTCCACCAATGGAAGATGCTCTTCCCACGTACCCCCAAAGTCTAGGATACATAGCCTCAACAGATCCTCTAGAATGCGATTCACCCTCTCGGTCTGGCCGTCCGTCTGAGGATGATATGCGGTGCTCAAACATAACTGAATCCCTACCGCCTCTTGTAAGCTTCTCCAAAATTCGCTAGTGAAAATAGGTTCGCGGTCTCTCACTATGCTAGAAGGAACACCGTGCAAACGAACTATCTCTCGAACGTATACAGAAGCTAACCATGGAGCAGTCCTCTTACTCTTCACGGGAATAAAATGGGCGCTCTTAGTAAGTCTATCTACTATAACCCAAATTACCGTATTACCCTTCCTCGATCGCGGTAATCCATCCACAAAATCCATCGAGATGCTTTCCCATTTCCATAGTGGAACCTCCAATGGGTGAAGCAACCTACCGGGTTTCTTTTGCTCTGTTTTTACTTGTTGGCACACCAAGCATCTAGCGACATACTCGGCCACGTCTTTCTTCATGCCGGCCCAAAAGTAAACTCTCTTCATGTCTTTGTACATCTTGTCCCCGCCGGGATGAATGGTCATCTTCGAATGATGTGCTTCGTCAAGAATAGTCTTCCTTAGGTCATCGTCTTTTGGTACACAAAGTCTACCGTCCCTACGTAACCAACCCTTATCATCTAGGGTATACCTACGGAGATAGCTTGATGACTCCCCTCCTTTGAGCTTTTCTACTAACTCAACTAACTGTGGGTCGTCTCGCAGTGCCTCGCCAATCCATCTCAAAAGCGTAGGTCTGACCTCCAAGGATGCTAGCAAACCAGGTACGAAGTCAACGGAAGGTCTAAAGTCAAACATTGAAATGAATTCTAAACTTTGCCGCTCAACAAACAAAGGACTTAAGGATAATCTTTTTCTACTTAAGACATCGGCCACCACGTTACCCTTGCCAGGGGTATATGCTATCTCAAAGTCGTAGGACGCTAAGAACTCCATCCACCTTTGCTGCCGTAAGTTCAAGTCCTTTTGAGAGAATAAGTATTTTAAAGATTTGTGGTCAGTGAATAATTCGAATTTCTCGCCAAGAAGATAATGACGCCAAGACTTAAGCGCGAAAACAATAGCGGCCAACTCTAGGTCATGTGTAGGATAATTTTTCTCATGCGCTCTCAACTGCCTTCCACCATAAGCTATTACCCTGCCCTCTTGCACTAACACTGCGCCTAGTCCTGTCCCACAAGCGTCTGTATAAACGGTAAACGGCTTACTCCCGTCTGGCAATACTAAGACTGGGGCTGAAGTCAAAGCTCTCTTCAAACGTTGGAACGCATCATCACAATCTACGTCCCATGTGAAAACTAGGTTCTTCTTCGTCAAGCGTGTCAATGGAGCTGATATCTTTGCGAAGTCTTTGATAAACTTCCTATAGTAGCCAGCCAACCCCAAGAAACTTCTCACTTCGGTAGCATTTTTAGGAACCTTCCAATCTTGGATGGCCACCACCTTCGCGGGATCTACAACTATCCCTTCTTTGGAAACCACGTGTCCTAAGAACCGTACTTCCTTCCTCCAAAAGTGACACTTAGAAAATTTAGCTTTAAGCTTATGCGCTCGAAGAGTCTCCAACACTTCCCTAAGATGTAGGGCATGCTCTTCTTCATCCTTAGAAAAGATCAAGATGTCATCTACAAAGACTGCCACAAATTTGTTATGGTACTCCCTAAACACCCTACTCATCAAATCAACAAAGTATGCGGGGGCGTTTGTCAAACCGAAGGGCATCACTAGCCATTCATAGAAACCGTCCGGAGTCCTAAAGGCAGTCTTGTCAATGCTATCCTTAGCCACTCTCAACTGATGGAAACCAGTGGCTAAGTACAACTGCGAAAACACTGAGGCGCCAACTAACTGATCGAAGAGATCGTCAATCCTCGGCAGTGGGTGTCTGTTCTTCTTAGTAAGCTTATTAAGTTCTCTCTAGTCCACACAAAGTCTAAGGGACCCATCCGCCTTCGTGGCAAATACTACTGGAGCACCCCACTCCGATATACTTCGTCTTATGAACCCCTTCTCAAGCAACTCCTTCACTTGCTTACCGAGTTCCCTCCTTTCACGTGGAGCCATGTGGCGTACTGGCAAAGATACTGGTTTCACATTATCCACAAGATATATTCGAAAATCTATCTCCCGCTTCGGAGGCAAGCCCTTCACCTCCTCAAACACATCTGAATATTCTCGGACCACTCTAACAGATCGTAGATTTTCCTCAGACGCGTCAAGCGATTCTAGATAACTTAGCATAACCGAATTTATGGGATTACAAAAGATTTCGAGAGTGTTGCCAAGGCGAGTCACGAGCCTAACTACTCTCCTTTCACAATCAAGAACGACCCCATTTCTGGATAACCAATCCATTCCTAAAATTAGCCCATAGCCCGTGAAGCCCAACACATAAGCATCACATCTAAATTCAACGCTAAGTATGGAAATTTTCAAATCCAAACACATCATAGACAAATAAGCTGAGCCCCCAATTGGATTCGAAACAACTAAGGGATCCTCTACTAAACTGGTGTTTAAGTGCAGTGATTCAACTAATGATGTAGAGATAAACGAATGTGATGCGCCCGAATCGAATAAGGTACGGACAGGATGATCAAACAGAAAAACTAAGCTTTCTACAGAAATGGTTCTACCTCGTTCTTGCAGCGGTGGGACCGCGAGAGCCTGAACTTGTCCCCTTGCCTGCCCTGGTGCCATAAGAGCCTGCACCTGTCCTCCCGAGGTAGCTCCTGCCCTCTGCCCCTTCTTTGGGCAGTCCTTCACTAAATGTCCCGCATCGCCACAATGAAAACAGCCTGTCTTCTTTTTCTTTCGGCAATCCTTGCTGAGATGGCCTGGGGTTCCACAGTAAAGCACTTCTTCTTTCCCTTGCCATTATTGTCTTTTCCACCCTTCTTGTTTTGCTGTTGTGGTTTCTTCTGATCCCCCTTCTTCTCGGGTGCCTTATCATCTTTAGCGCTTTTCTCCTCATGCATAAGCGCCATTTCTACTAACTTCTCAAAGGTGGCCCCCATCGGGATGTGGGTCATAGCCAACCCTTGCAATGGTTCATTCAAGCCATTCACGAACCTCAGCGCCTTCTTCTCCGGCGTGTTCACTAAGTCCAAGCCAAACCTTGCTAACTGATTAAATTTATTGACATATTCTTTCACTAATGAGATTCCTTGCTTCAATGTCAAGAACCTTTCCATATATAGATTTTCTTCCGCCCTTGAGAGAAACTTCGCCTCGAACCTACGTCTGAAATCCGCCCAAGAGTCAACAGGACGCTCCCCATTAGTGACCTCCCACCAAAACGAGGCCTCTCCCTTCATCAACCAAGCTGCTAAACGAACTCTCTTCCCTTCTTCTACATCAAAGATTTCTAGCAATTCTTCCACCTCCTTAAGCCAATCTCTAGCTTCCACAAACGTTTCTGACCCTTGAAATGGTTTTCCACCCATAGCCTTGAATTCCTTGCACGTCTTTGCAAAAGCATCTACGCGAGGAGGAGGAGGAGGAACGGGTGCAACTGGTGGTGGAGGAACATTGGCTGGACCTGCAGCGGCCCTAGCCTCTAATAACCTCCTATACCATCCTGGTATCGTTACACCGTCGGGTAGATTAAGATCTTCAGCCATGCTGAAACGAAAAAGGAAAGATTCAAAATCGAGAATTCGAAAGATAAAGATATGGGCTATTGGGGATTATGTTTTTTTTTCTTAAAAACTTTTCTCTTTAAATTTCTCATTAAAACATGTTTTTGAAAGCACTTCTTCCAAAAATAACTATTTTTCTAAAGTATTTTTATCTGTTCTGGTAACCTTAAGCTCTGATACCACGTGTAACACCCCACGTCCATTAATGTCACTCTCAAAGGGAATGCATTAACTTCCATGGAGGTTATAAGTGAATATAGAACAGAAAAATTACAACAAGACAGATAATAAATAGTACTTGGAAATTTTAAACTTCATTTTATTGCAGCGGAAATTAAACATGTTTGTTACATCATAAAACCAAGTACAATATCCATCTTCATAAAAACAAAATACATAATCCCATTACATAAATAGCCATTAAAAAGATAACAAGCTGGACTTTACTTCAACCGTCCAAGCTTTCCAAGAGAGATGAAGCAATTTAATCAAACTCCACTAGAACTGGGCCCAACTTGAGGACCTGGAGGGGGAAAAAGGATAGAAATAGAGGGGGTCAGACATAAAGTCTGGTGAGTATGATAATTCTAACAATTCTATTATCAAAATAACTAGACTAAGGCATAAGCTGGAAGACAAGTAAATGTCTATGAACTCTTAGGAAGATAAAGATAGCGTTTAAGATAACGTTAAAGATAACTGTAAAGGCACACCTAATTACTAATGAATGATTACTACACTGCACCACACTAGTCACCCTATTGTTTAATCCCACTTGCTTCACACAGAAACTTTATAAATAGCCTTATGTACCCCTAGCTGACTACATAGGTGCCGTCTGCCCCTATCTCCACTAGGTGTACCCCACTACCCACTTTCGATCGTCTCCCTACTCGTAGATACCCGTGCTGGCCCCACAGTGGGGTGTATCACTCCCCTAAAGTGGCAACCCGATACAACTTGAGAATGCACGGCTTATACCTACACGATGCAACAACGTCTTACCTACCAGCCCGGGTCCACACACGCATACGAAACCCGTTGGACTTGCGTTGCCACCGCTCCCCGTTTTGGCCTCTTACAGTCAAACCCAGCATGCGTGTCCCGTCCTCGACTTGGGTCGAGCCCACAAAGATACGTTTGGGATACTGGTCGAAATGGGCCCCCACAAGCTACCCACCTAAGCTTGTCACTAGTATACCCCACTTAACCCTCTTAGTCATGTTCATTTACATGTGTGTTTGGTTAAGTCTTACTAATCGTATTTCATATGCCACTAAGGGCACCCCCTAGATTCCTCATGCCATCCAAGGCACCTGATAACCCCCATGCCCTACCTTACATGTTTATCTGGTTAAGTATTTCTTAATTCACTCAGGCCATAACCTCATAAAGACCTCTCACATTAGACTGGCATTTATGGCAGCTGGATTTGCCGGGCGGGTCCGGGCAGTCTTACACCATAAAAGAGTCTAACCTCGTGTCTTTACAACCGTTATGCTTTAGTTTAGGCCTAGGACCTCTCACATTGGGCTGACATTTGTGACCACTGGATTTGTCGGGCGGGTCCAGGAAGGTTTACGTCACAAACGAGTCCAACCTCGTGTCCTAAGCATTGATTAACACTTAAAATCTTTTACCCCAGTTTTAATAATTCCCTATTCAAATTATTAATTAAGTCAACTTTTAATGATGTCCATAATTGACTCAATTACGGCCATCCACTTATGGCATGCAAAATCATATCAATTGCACCCCAACTTTTTAATATTAAATCCTTAATATTACCCCTACCCCACGTTTATACATTCGCTTATTCAACGCATAATATATGCTAGACTTGTATAGTCTAACACCTAGCACAAAGATAAATTATCACAACATATAGACAATTAAAATAAATCTAATCATAATAGGGGTGGAACTTGCATAAACTACACATGTTAAGGATCAAAAGGTATCAACTTGTTAAATGTCTCAATTTACATGATATGATCATAGCCCAAATCTATACATAAACTTGCATATGGGGTTTTTAGGCAACATAATGATGGTGTGAACTAGCATAGGATATCACATATGTCATAGCATAATTCTAGATGTCATAATAGATGTCTTGGCATATGTTCATAACTTTTCTAATCAATCTAACTTGCATATGTGACTTGTCATATAGATCAACATAACCCAAACATGATGATTTAATTAATATGAACTAACTAGCATAGATGGTAACATCATGGCCTTTTTAACATGTATGATTCATCACAACTTAGCATAGAAACTTTCAACATATATAACATCATCATAGCATGATTTACAACATATAAGATATCATCATCACACAACATTGGATTTACAATATACATGATAGCAAAAGGGGTTTACAACAACATATATGATAATTCACATCATCTACTCATAATCCATTCATAACTCAACCTAATTAAAATGATAATAATCTTGTTAAGATCATCATACTCACAATTTAGAGAAGAAAAGAGAGAGTTTTGCTTTGCTTTAGGGTTGAGAGAATTAGAATTGAATTTTCTTTTCTTCTTTCTTAGTTGGCGGCGGCTCCATTGATTTCCATGGCGACGGTAACTATTCTATTTTAATTAGGTTTAGGGTTAGCATTAGGATGTATTTATAGGTGTAGGAAGTTATTTAGGACCATTAGATTAACCCTGAACCATGAGAACCAATCAAATGCAAAATCTGCATTTGAGCGAATCAGCCCATGGGTTGACAGCCAAACACCCTGGATTAACCCCTAGTCGACCCAGCGAGGCTCGGGTCGACCTCAAAAATGGGCCGGTTCGGTTATTTCCCCTCCCAATTCGCTGTTTTGAACTTTTTCGCATATTTATTTATTTAATTTTTAATTTGTATATATATATCAATATATATATTTCTCTGCGCAACCCATTTCACTTAATTATTTTCTAGAAATTAAGTATACTTTAATTTTTGAATTTTAATGTTATAAAATTACGGGTTGTTACATTCTATTTCTCACCCTCTAACTTCTTTCTATTAATGATCCGATAATTTTTGGTGTTTGGTTAGTCGATATGATATTTGTATCGATAATCAGGATTGGGAAAAATGTCGGTTCGTTACATGCTCCAAAACCTCTTATGATGGCTGTGCGTCTCAATTTTACAAAAGATTCATTTTACAAAAAACTACTATATTCTAATTGTCTATGGGTAGACAATTTAACTATCATAAGCTACTATTCTTCAAAGGGCTCTAAAGACCAATTAATGTATAACATTCACTAAGTTTTACCTGATTGCAACCATAGAATCTTAGATTTCAAACATCTAAAGCTAATAAATCATAAATCTGCCTAAGTATGTAGTTGACACCTTGCATCACATGCTCACCATGCATAGTTGTGAAGCTAACCACCATCCCAATCTGATATTTGACCAGTTATAGTATTTATAACTTCATATTCTATTAGTAATATGGTATGTAATGTATCTCAATAAATAATGTAACAGATGCCCTATACCACAGTCATACCACCTAATACTACAGTGCGCAAGCACTGATCGATGCAGAATGATGTCAAGAGAAGAAACAGATGGAAAAGAGATAAATATAGAAGAAGAGAAAGAAATACCAAAACACAATCAAAGAAACTTTCGTATATATCGCAACACATCAGGTAAAGTATAATAGTAATAACAAATATTAAATAGGCGAGGCAATAATAACTGCATGACCCACATAATCAGAGTGCATATGGTTTTACATGATCCATACACTCAACAAATAAACTATCTCTAAACATAACAAATCAAAAACTATCAAGGTTCCATGGCGTCCCAAAATGGAATATGCTGCAAACAATACAAGTATAAATATGAGAAGAAGTCACCTCCTGCTAATCCGTCGACATAGCTCCAAATATTGTTCATACATGTTATCTAGTCTACTTGTTTAAGAGTACTCGAGATAATAAGAAGCAAAGAAAAAAATGAAACATCTCACATCTTGAGGACCAAAACTTGACGCTACCGGTGGTATAGTTATATAAAGTATTATTTTCTAGCAATTGAACATGGGCATGTTAATGACAACAATAAAAAATGCATATGAAAAGAAAGAAAAATATAACATAATTTCAAAATTAGGTTTCAAATTTCATATTTAATGCATTACTTAATCCCACAATGTTTCTTCGCCTTCAGATAGAATAATAATACAAAATACTTCTAGAACGACATATGTTGATTTTCCCAAGATTGATTAAGTCTCAAAATGATATTTATTACAACATCAACATAAGTTCAAACATGATTTCATAAAAAAAAGAATAAAAATTACCTCATAAGATAGCTAACGTTAGCCCTTGCATATATACACCAGCTTTATTGTCGAAGAGGAAAAAACCTGAAACTTACTCTCGAACTGCTCAACCAATCACCTTAGTGTTAAAGGGGAAAATCAATAACTTTGGTAAGGCAAACCACCATAGCAATATGCTAATCCAAAATAAATAGATATTTAGTGACACCAAAACGCTTAGCGGAACGGGTCATCCCATCATTAATATCCTTACCGAATTAAATCTAACAATTAACCAATCCATGTTTGTAACGACCCGTATTCTACACATCATAGGATTGTAGAATATTTATTTCTTTCCCATGTAAAGTCGTACGGTCATGTAACTTTGGGAAACATCCATTAGAGTCATTTCCCATGTTCATGATTTTTGTCGATTTTTAAATGACCATTTTGCCCTTAGTTAGTACTGTTTTGGCCATAACTTTTGATTGGAAAGGAATTTTGACCTGAAGCCACAACCATTAGATTCGTTTGATGGTTTACCTTTCCGTAGAGTGGTCATAATAGCCAAACGGACTTACCGTTTGGGAGATATGGCTGAAATAAGGTTTGGAAGGTGAAAAACTGCTTAACCGGGCCAAATCGAGTGATTAGTGGATAGGCCCATAACCCATTTCGGGATTAGGGTTATGGGAAGGCTGAAATGAGATGGAGAATCATTCCATTTCAGTTTTTTAGCCTCCACTTATCACCAAGGAACCCTAAAAATGGCCTCCAACCCCTAAATCACCTCCAAATCACCTTTTGGTCAAGGATTTGGCTTAGCAACCCCTAATCAAGGAAGATCTACACCAAATCAACATTGGAGCTGCTGTTTAGAATTGGGATTCACATCAAATCAGAGATTTATTTCAGATCTTGGTTTATTTGTGGCTAAGGTGAGTGATTTGCATAGTTTTGCACTAATTATGGCTAGTTAGGGGTGATTAGTGTTAATTAGCGAATTTAAGCATGATAAAATTCGGGAAAAATATTCATAAATTCCTAAATGATGTTTTAGACCTCTGATATGAATTTGGGTTAATTTGGTTAAGTTTTGTTAATCCTATCATTAGTTTCACCTAAACATGATTAGGGGGAGATATGGGATTTTGGGGTATGTTTGATCCATTTTAACCTATTATATTGATGTTTGTGGTTGATTATGCATGTTGCTGTGACTGTATGAAATGCTTTGTGATTGATTTCAATAGTTAGAATGGTCGAAAACGTCGCCGAATGGCGTAAATACTTGCTGGAACAGTTTCAGGAAACAGTGCAGGGTTCGGATCGGATATGGGGCTCGGATCGGATATGTTGAACTGGGCAAGGAATCCGATCGGATCGGAACCTGACACTTGAGAAAATTGGCAAAAAGGAAGGCCACGCTAACTGAACTGGGATCGGATCGGATTTAAGAGGAGGGATCGGAGCGGATAGAGGAGGATGGATCGGATCGAAGCGCGTGAAGGATGACGAGGCGGATCGGAGCGGAAGAAGGGACTGGAGGAGAGGCACCCGACCCGACCCGAAGTGAGGCACCCGACCCGACCCAAGGAGAAATACTCGACCCGAACCGTACCAGAAAAGGACCCGACCCGGACAGATGGAGGATACCCGACCCGAACCGATGGCTTGAGGAAGAACCCGACCCGACCCAGTATTGACCAATAACCCGAGATGCAAAGGTAGTCCAATATGGGAAGTTAGAGCTCAGGACCCAGTTGGGAACCGATGAGTTCACTTCATGGTTGGGCTTTGCTGCGGGATGTGTGCTAAGGAGTTGTCGACGTTCATAACTTCGATTCACCACTGAAAATGAATGATGGCTACTTTTCAGTGCAGTAGGGTCATTATGACCTGAGGGGCAAGGTGATGGTAGCAAGACTACGTTATCAGTGCAGTAGGGTCATTATGACCTGAGGGGCAAGGTGATGCGTAATAAGACTATGAGCCAGCGCAGATGGGGTGAACAACTCCATGGGGCAAGTGGACATAGTAAGGATTGGTAAGGCTATGGGCCAGCGCAGATGGGGTGAATAACTCCATGGGGCAAGTGGACATAGCGAGGAATTGGTGGCTACGTTATCAGTGCAGTGAAGCCATTTATGACTTCATGGGGCAGAGTGATCGTAGCAAGGCATGTTGGGTGATCGAAGGGGTGAATATCGTATGCTTTACGCACTGAGTGAGAGATGTGAGGATGGATGCTATGTTTGATTGTTTGCCATCATTATGACATGCACACCTCCCCCACCTCCGTATCTTTACACCGTTTGATATGGTACCTTAGAGTGTTGTACGGTAGGTAGTGTTAACTCTTTGGTTGCAGGTCCAGGTTCAGGTATGTTTTAGTCTACCTGTTATTGTTCACTTTAGATGCTTATCGCTCATACCAGGCTTTATGTCTGACCCATAGTTTTATGTCTCCTCTTATTACTCTGGGTGCTCACACGAGCAGACTAGAGACAGTTTAGCTGGTGATGCGCGAGTAGCTGATTCGGAGGCGGGCAGGAGGCTTCCACGTATGATATATATACACATTCTCCCTGTGTCGTTGGTGGTCGCTACCTGGGCATTAGTAGTGTACCTCCTTTATCTTACTTTTGCTTTGAGACAGTTTGAAAGTTGTAATAAGCTGTATTTTGGATTTCCACTGCTATGATGCTTAGTTATGGTTTTCAGCTTATGCACTGTCTCTCCTGTTTTATGTCAAGTATGTTATTATTATATTTTATTCTATGCGCTGTGAGACATTCTACAGGTTCATTGTATGTTCATTTCCTTCTTCCCTTTTCCTTCTCATGACCCGTTCCGTGCTAACTGGACATGTGTACAGCGCACTTTTTGAGTAAATGTCGGTTGGTGCGGGGTGGGCCGTCACACTTGGTATCAGAGCTCTAGGTTGCGTAGTTAACCTAGGGAAAGACACTAGGGAGAGATAGTACGTATATGAGAGCGCGTATTTGTGATTACTTTGGTTTTCTAAAGCTATGTATATATATACTATTTGTAGTATAAAGAATGAAGTCGCACTGCACTAGCACCGCTATGGGGTCGTTAATCGTTTCCCTTTTTCAGATTGACGATGAGCCGAGACACGAGGGGTGCTGGTAGAGGGACCAACCAAGGGAATGCCGCTGACATGAGGGCAATGTTTACTAACCTCATGAGAGACATGCTTAGAGAAGTGCAAGGGGCAGTTACCAATCTCAGAGTTGGTGTTGGCCCAGTACTGCAGGCGCCTAGGGTCGATTTCGCCAAGTTGTGCAAGGATTACACTAATCTTGGTGGAAAGCCGTTCCACGGAACGGAGTCGGCCCTAGATGTTCAAGATTGGATGGATAGCTGTGATCGTATCTTTGATGACTTGGGTCTTGAGGATGCGATGAAGAGAAGGCTAGCGTCTCGTCAGCTGTAAGGGCGAGCGATGAATTGGTGGAATGCCATTAGAACAACTACTCCAGAGGATCAGGTTACTTGGGATCAGTTCAAGGCTCGCTTTAGCGAGAAGTTCATTCCAGCTGCCCAGAAGTCAGTGTTTTTTAAGAGGTTCTTGGAACTCAAGCAGAACGGAAGGGCAGTTTCTGATTATATTGCTGAGTTCGACACTTAGTCGAAGTATGGACTGTCTCTTATCGACACTCCTGAGAAGAAGAATGAGAAGTTCATTACTGGTTTGGATGGATACTTGGGGGAAAGCCTTATCAACCACATCGATGAGACTTTTGAATCGATCGTGGGGAAAGCTTTGAGATCAGAGAGCCTTTACCCTAAGTCAAAGACTGAGGCTACATCTGCAGAAGGGCCAAAGCCGCAAGCAGACGGTGGAGGCAAGAATAACTCTCAGAATAAGAGGAAGCAGGACCAATCTAAAGGTTGCCAGAAAAAGAGCAAGAAGGATGTTGAGTGCTTCAGCTGTGGAAAGAAGGGCCATTATGCTAAAGAATGTCGGGCCAAGCCAGTGGAAAGGAAGTGCTATAACTGTGGTCAAATGGGACATCAGAAGGATAAGTGTCTGCAACCTCTTAAGGAGAAGCAGATTGTGAAAGCATATGCTATTGATGTTGTTCCTTCTTCGTCGAATGCCCCAACTGCGGCGGAGAAAGGAAAGAATGTTGTTATTCAAGGTATGCTTTCTATTTATGATGTACCAGTTCGAGTTTTGTTTGATACTGGGGCTTCCCGTTCCTTCATATCTAGTGACCTGGTAGATAGGTTGGGACTGGAACCCGAGATAGTCGATAGACCATTGGTTGTGACGAACCCGATTGGCGGTTCGACTAGCCTTAGTATGATTTGCAGGAATTTGGTCTTATCGAGTCATGGATGTATGTTTGTATGTGATTGCTTTGTTTTGGGCTTTACTGGGTATGGCATTATATTGGGAGTCGATTGGCTCCAAAGATACGGGGTGGTGGTAGACTGTGAGGGCTTTTTGGTGACAGTGAGGGCGGATGATGGGCGGAGGGTAGTGTTTGGTAGTCTACCTAGTGATGGGGTTATGGCTAGTTTTGTAAATTCCCTCGACATCCCGCAGGATGAGTTGTCAGATGTGCCCGTGGTTGGCCAGTATCCGGACGTCTTCGAGGAGGTGACCGGGCTTCCACCATACCGAGAGATTGAGTTCCGTATTGATTTAGTGAAAGATGCCAGACCTATAGTGATGCCACTTCGTCGTATGGCACCAAGGGAGCAGCGAGAGCTCGGGGTGCAAGTCAGCAATCTTTTAAAAAAGGGATTTATTAGAAGGAGTGTCTCCGAGTGGGGAGCACCAGTTGTGTTTGCCACTAAGGCAGATGGTTCCCTTCGTTTGTGTGTGGACTATCGCGAGTTGAATAAGGTGACGAGGAAGAATAAGTATCCTCTACCACGGATAGATGATTTGTTTGATCAACTGGAAGGAGCAAGAGTGTTCTCCCAGTTGGACCTCGCGACAGGATTTCATCAGCTTCGAGTAGCAGATGAGAGTGTTCCGAAAACGGCATTTAGGACGCCATCTGGATTTTATGAGTGGTTGGTCATGCCGTTTGGGTTGACCAATGCACCAGCCTACTTTGTGGATCTTATGAATCGAGTATTCAGAGATCAGTTGAATAAGTTTGTTCTTGTGTTCGTGGATGATATCCTTGTTTACTCAAGGACAGAGGAGGAACACAAGGGACACTTGAGGATAGTGATGGAGGTGTTGAGGAAACACCAATTGAAAGCGAAATTCTCTAAGTGTCATTTTTTGAGAAGGGAAGTAAGATTCTTGGGTCATGTTGTTTCAGAGAGTGGTATTGCCGTGGACCCTGCGAAGGTGGCTACGGTACAAGATTGGCCTACGCCCAAGAATGCGACAGATGTAAGAAGTTTCTTGGGATTAGCTGGATATTATCGTAAGTTTATCCAGGACTTCTCCAAGATAGCAGCACCGTTGACTCAGTTGACTAAGAAGAATCAGTCCTTCGTCTGGGACGAAGTGTGTGAGGATTCCTTCAAGAGTCTAAAGGAGAAGTTGACGCGTGCGCCAGTGTTAGTCATTCCTAAAGGGAATGAAGAGATGACGGTATACACGGATGCTTGTGGTACCGGACTGGGTGCAGTATTGATGCAAGGAGGTAGGGTTGTAGCTTATGCTAGTCGACAGCTAAAGCCGCATGAGAAGAAGTATCCTACCCACGATTTGGAATTAGCAGCGATCGTGTTTGCGCTGAAGATGTGGAGACGTTATCTCTTGGGAGAAAGATTTGAGTTGTTTACCGATCATAAATCGTTAAAGTATCTTTTCTCTCAGAAAGATCTGAATCTCCGTCAACAGAGATAGTTAGAGTTCTTGGATTTATATGATTTTGATATCACATATACACCTGGGAAAGGTAATGCGGTAGCCGATGCCTTGAGTAGGAGACATGCCAGCTTAGGGGCAATGTTTCTTGAGTGGAAGCAACTGGAGTATATCGCGGGGTTTGATTTTAGACCAAAGTGCGAATTGGATCCAGTCATGCTAGCTAGTTTGACGATCAGACCCACTTTGATAGAGCGGATTGGTTCTAGTCAGAGGGACGATCCTAATCTATTAGAAATCATCTCCAAGTTAGAGATGAACATAGACGGTGAGGAGATGAATGTGTATGGGCTTGATCGAGATGGATGGCTTAGAAGGAATGGAAGGCTAGTTGTACCCAACGTAAATGGTTTGAGGGATGAAGTGCTTAGAGAATGTCATCACTCAAAATCGACTATACATCCCGGTGGTAATAAGATGTATCGAGACATGAGACAAACTTACTACTGGGAAGGGATGAAAAGAGACGTTGGGAAGTTTATATCCAAATGCATGAATTGCCAGCTAGTTAAAGCCGAGCAAAAGAATCCTAGTGGGTTGTTGCAACCATTAGAAATTCCCGAATGGAAATGGGAGCAAGTCTCGATGGATTTCATCGATGGCCTACCAAGGACTAGATCGGGATATGATAGCATTTGGGTAATTGTGGATCGATTGACTAAAAGTGCAAGATTTATACCAGTCAAATCGACCAGAACGGCAGCCAAGTTGGCAGAATTGTATATGAAGTGGGTAGTGAGATTTCATGGAGTACCCAAAAGCATTGTGAGTGACCGAGACCCGTTGTTCACTAGTGGGTTTTGGAAGAGCTTACAAGAGGCTCTAGGGTCAGGATTACATCTCAGTACCGCATATCATCCTCAGACCGACGGTCAGACGGAGAGGGTGAATCGTATATTGGAAGATCTCTTGAGAGCTTGTATATTGGATTTTGGTGGATCATGGGATGACCATTTGCGTCTAGTAGAGTTTGCATATAATAATAGCTACCAATCCAGTATCAGTATGGCTCCATATGAAGCTTTGTACGGAAGACCGTGCAACTCACCATCATGTTGGATAGAGACTGGCGAGAAGTTTGTGCTTGGACCAGATGTGGTGAGAGAAACTTCCGATAAGATCAAGATCATTCAGCAACGAATGAAAACTGCCCATGATAGGCAGAAGAGATATGCTGATAAGAGGAGAAGAGACTTGAAATTCTCCGTTGGCAACTTGGTGTTTGTCAAGATCTCTCCGTTGAAGAGTGTGATACGATTTGGCAGGAGAGGCAAGTTGGCACCAAGATTTGTTGGCCCATTCCCTGTTCTTGAACTAGTCGGGAATTTGGCATATAGAGTTGGCTTACCAGAGAAAATGGCGGGAGTTCACAATGTATTTCATGTTTCCCAACTAAGGAAGTTCGTTCACGACTCAGATATGACTATTTCTCCTGATCAGTTAGAGGACTTCGAAGTAGAACCCGAGGCGGTTGGGAACCGCAAGCCGATTCGTATTGTGGGGCACGATACGAAGCAACTTCGAAGGAAGGCGGTGAAGCTAGTCAAGGTTCAGTGGGGCGAGGACGAGGATGATTGTACTTGGGAGACAGAGGAGAGCATTAGAAAGGCATATCCAGAACTCTTTGCCTGGTAAGATTTACTTTGCGATTTAGTTATTCCGCATGCTAGGATAGACTTATTTTACTTGTTTTGCATGTTTGATGGTTGTTTTATGATTGATAGGCATGCAGGACCTTTGTGTGTGTTTTGATTAGGAAATTTCGGGGGCGAAATTTCTTAAGGGGGGGAGAGTGTAACGACCCGTATTCTACACATCAGAGGATTGTAGAATATTTATTTCTTTCCCATGTGAAGTCGTATGGTCATGTAACTTTGGGAAACATCCATTAGAGTCATTTCCCATGTTCAAGATTTTTGTCGATTTTTAAATGACCATTTTGCCCTTAGTTAGTACTGTTTTGGCCATAACTTTTGATTGGAAAGGAATTTTGTCCTGAAACCACTTCCATTAGATTCGTTTGATGGTTTACCTTTCCGTAAAGTGGTCATAATAGCCAAACGGACTTACCGTTTGGGAGATATGGCTGAAATAAGGTTTGGAAGGTGAAAAACTGCTTAACCGGGCCAAATCGGGTGATTAGTGGATAGGCCCATAACCCATTTCGGGATTAGGGTTATGGGAAGGCTGAAATGAGATGGAGAATCATTCCATTTCAGTTTTTTAGCCTCCACTTATCACCAAGGAACCCTAAAAATGGCCTCCAACCCCTAAATCACCTACAAATCACCTTTTGGTCAAGGATTTGGCTTAACAACCCCTAATCAAGGAAGATCTACACCAAATCAACATTGGAGCTGCTGTTTAGCATTGGGATTCACATCAAATCAGAGATTTATTTCAGATCTTGGTTTATTTGTGGCTAAGGTGAGTGATTTGCATAGTTTTGCACTAATTATGGCTAGTTAGGGGTGATTAGTGTTAATTAGCGAATTTAAGCATGATAAAGTTCGGGAAAAATGTTCATAAATTCCTAAATGATGTTTTAGACCTCTGATATGAATTTGGGTTAATTTGGTTAAGTTTTGTTAATCCTATCATTAGTTTCACCTAAACATGATTAGGGGGAGATATGGGATTTTGGGGTATGTTTGATCCATTTTAACCTATTATATTGATGTTTTGATGTTTGTGGTTGATTATGCATGTTGCTGTGACTGTATGAAATGCTTTGTGATTGATTTCAATAGTTAGAATGGTCGAAAACGTCGTCGAATGGCGTAAACACTTGCTGGAACAGTTTCAGGAAACAGTGCAGGGTTCGGATCGGATCAGATATGGGGCTCGGATCGGATATGTTGAACTGGGCAAGGAATCCGATCGGATCGGAACCTGACACTTGAGAAAATTGGCAAAAAGGAAGGCCACGCTAACTGAACTGGGATCGGATCGGATTTAAGAGGAGGGATCGGAGCGGATAGAGGAGGATGGATCAGATCGAAGCGCGTGAAGGATGACGAGGCGGATCGGAGCGGAAGCAGGGACTGGAGGAGAGGCACCCGACCCGACCCGAAGTGAGGCACCCGACCCGACCCGAGGAGAAATACTCGACCCAAACCGTACCAGAAGAGGACCCGACCTGAACCGATGGCTTGAGGAAGAACCCGACCCGACCCAGTATTGACCAATAACCCGAGATGCAAAGGTAGTCCAATATGGGAAGTTAGAGCTCAGGATCCAGTTGGGAACCGATGAGTTCACTTCATGGTTGGGCTTTGCTGCGGGACGTGTGCTAAGGAGTTGTCGACGTTCATAACTTCGATTCACCCCTGAAAATGAATGATGGATACTTATCAGTGCAGTAGGGTCATTATGACCTGAGGGGCAAGGTGATGGTAGCAAGACTACGTTATCAGTGCAGTAGGGTCATTATGACCTGAGGGGCAAGGTGATGCGTAGTAAGACTATGAGCCAGCGCAGATGGGGTGAACAGCTCCATGGGGCAAGTGGACATAGTAAGGATTGGTAAGGCTATGGGCCAGCGCAGATGGGGTGAATAACTCCATGGGGCAAGTGGACATAGCGAGGAATTAGTGGCTACGTTATCAGTGCAGTGAAGCCATTTATGACTTCATGGGGCAGAGTGATCGTAGCAAGGCATGTTGGGTGATCGAAGGGGTGAATATCGTATGCTTTACGCACTGAGTGAGAGATGTGAGGATGGATGCTATGTTTGATTGTTTGCCATCATTAAGACATGCACACCTCCCCCACCTCCGTATCTTTACACCGTTTGATATGGTACCTTAGAGTGTTGTACAGTAGGTAGTGTTAACTCTTTGGTTGCAGGTCCAGGTTCAGGTATGTTTTAGTCTACCTGTTATTATTCACTTTAGATGCTTATCGCTCATACCAGGCTTTATGTCTGACCCAGAGTTTTATGTCTCCTCTTATTACTCTAGGTGCTCACACGAGCAAACTAGAGACAGGTTAGCTGGTGATGCGCGAGTAGCTGATTCGGAGGCGGGCAGGAGGCTTCCACGTATGATATATATATACACATTCTCCCTGTGTCGTTGGTGGTCGCTACCTGGGTATTAGTAGTGTACCTCCTTTATCTTACTTTTGCTTTGAGACAGTTTGAAAGTTGTAATAAGCTGTATTTTGGATTTCCGCTGCTATGATGTTTAGTTCTGGTTTTCAGCTTATGCACTGTCTCTCCTGTTTTATGTCAAGTATGTTATTATTATATTTTATTCTATGCGCTGTGATACATTCTACAGGTTCTTTGTATGTTCATTTCCTTCTTCCCTTTTCCTTCTCACGACCCGTTCCGTGCTAACTGGACATGTGTACAGCGCACTTTTGGAGTAAATGTCGGTTGGTGCGGCGCGGGCCGTCACAATGTTGAACCTGCAAACATAATGCTTAATACTCATAATAATCATAAAAATCATAAATGATGGTATGCATGCATATCCTGACTATTTATCACAATGGTAATTTCGACTATCAGTCTCAGTCTAGTCCTGACCGGCCATCCCATGGGTTATCTTAACTATTAGTCTATCTTTGGGTAATTTCAGGCTATCCATCGACTCCTGCCTATTTTTCTGTCATCAAGTGGTTGACTCGTGCCTAATAGGTTTACAAAAATATCTAACTAGCTGTTAGAACTAAAATGAATGGTCTGTTCAAGTTTAACTCCTTCCTGACTATTCATTGTCTAACTTGGTTAGCAAATTAAGAACCTCACGGTTTTGAGGACTCATCAATAATCTATCTCGTTGCATCCCCTTTTTTGTGTGGATCTTACCCTAACCCTATCATACGCACTAAAATGTTGGAAAAATTCATCTTGACAATAGCTGAAGTATAGGGAACAACCTTACACAGGCTCCTTTTGGTTTTCTAATCTTCCTAATCATTACTATTCTCTTCTCATCTATCCAATTTGAAAGGTGTATCAATCTAGGATAAATACTTTATAAAAAAAATTCCATTAAACATATACCTTTATAATTCAGTCCTTTAAAATATTATCTTTTTGAAACAAGAAATTTCATAACCTTTAACTAAACAAAGCAATTTTGCCAAACATATGTTTTCAAATCCCTTTATTAGTATTCCAAGTCTTAGAAGTAAACATATTGAAAAATTATGTGACATCGAAGCTAAAAACATTCGAAACAAGTATTTTCTCTAAGTCCTTTGAAACCCTCAGAAACCACTTATGACAACTTATAAAATGGCTTTAGGTCAAAGCAATTCAAAACGGTTCAAAACATATAAGTACTAAGGTATTTATGGGAATGAATGCTTGAATTTTTTATTCAGGGCGCTTTGGCTTCAAAATGAAACATTTCAAATCTATATGGCTTTTAATTGTATTAATTAGTGATCATTAGCCTTGAGTGTATATAGCTTCAAAGAAATAAAATACTTCAGTGGTGCTTTTGAATTCAGACTTTGCTTTTAGCTCGAAATAGTTGAGAAAATCCTTTGAAATCAATTTATTGAAGCCTTCTGCTTCCAAATAAAACCAGTTTATAAAGGATGGTTTGAAGCAATAAGCTTCAAGTCCAATTTGAGCAATGGAGTTGGTTCGATTCGAAATCTTTTATAAAGCGCAAATCTTCCCTTGCGAACAATGTAAATGCTTTAAAATACTCCTTTGCACCTCCCTTCTCTGGAGTACTGATATTAATTTTCCTTAGAATTATGCACTTCTTCACAGTTTGGAAAGCCAGACTGATCGTTCAAAGCCTTCGAATGCGAAGCGGAGCCATTATTTCGTAGGTGGCAGAACTATAGATAACTTCAAAACTGCAATTTTGCTATTTAAGGGAGTACTTTTCCAACTCCATAATGATTGGAAAAACCATATTGCTTTGAAAACTTCTCTTTTCAGTCATGTGTCATAAATCTAAAAAAATTGAAATAATAAATACTGCTGCCTCTTTATTTCAAACCTAATATTTAATTGATCTTTAGTTAAATCCTTAAGTGTTTTAGCTTATAAAATTCATATTAAATTAAAAATCAATGGGAAAAAAACCCCATAAATGAATATAAATCCCTTCTTAGACACACACATATATATATGTATATATATATATATATGTGTGTGTGTGTGTGTGTGTATGTGTGTGTGTATATATATATGTATATATATTTCAATATACATAACTAAGAACCAAAATAATTATTTGATCTCATCAACTAATCATAACTGATTCAATCAATTCTTTTACCTTAGAAAATTCGCAAAACATTCGTACTTATTCAAAATATTCTAAAATACAGAACCATCTCCAAAATATTATTCCTCGCCTTATCCTAAAATGCTAAAACATTAGGGTGTCATACGAAAGGGTTTCAACGTAGATCCTACATTAAAAATTCTTGTAATGCCACTTATCATTAATATGCATATGTATATATATTTATAAATGATCATCTTTTATTTAAATAAGGCATATCTACATGTATGAACACATAATAATGTGGATATAACATGCATTTGAACCAAAAATGTTAATCAAAAGAGTGAATACTGTTATTCACCTTTAATGGTTTAAAAAGTACTTGAATCTAATGTCTTTAACTTCATAGGCTTGAATTTCTATCGCTTATCTTTTATTCCGTTCTCTTCTCCTAGATATGGTTGACCTCTATTTTTGTTTTAGTTTGTAAATTGAAATGTAAAGTCAGAAATGAGTTATGGAAGGGGTTATGTGTATCAAAAAGGTCCTCTCCCTATTTTGGTCTTCCCATGTTTCTAATTCTATTTACCCATTAAAAACTTATCTAATTAGTTATTAAATATACTCGGCTCATTCCCCAATCAAACTTCATGCACTCATTTTTTTCATCTAATTTACCTGATTAAATGTTTTATTAACATCTAGTAAAATTAGGGATGTTACTAAATCTTTAAGTTAATCAAAAATTTGGTATGGGCGATAAAAAATCTCAGAATTCTATATAATTACTAATAGTATAAGGAAGAGAAAGTAGGAGAGTCATGCGTGATAAGGTGTTATAGTGTTTAGACGTCCGTCAATGGTTTCAACGTCCTGTGGCATCCAAATGATGAGGGTAGCCGAAAAAAGGTGATATACATCTGTACGTTCACTCACTAAGTGCATCAGGCATATGGTACCCAATATTCTGACCACCTAGTCGATCAAGGCACCGATAGGTTCTAACTTCAACGAACCATAAAATACTATCGCTACTTCAGAGCATCCATAAACCATATCTGATAAACCTACACAAGTTTGAACATATGCAGATTTTGGAGCACGGGCATATTTGGTTGAAACTTCGATATATAAACTCTTTGATCCATCCTTGTATCACTCACTTAAAAGTGTACCAAGGTCCTGAATATTTATAACCTCTTTGCATGCATTTTCCATAAAAGAGTGCATCTCTTGACCATCCATATTACTCCCATTAGAAGTCACTGTGGCCTGAGGACTATCCTAAGCTATTGTCATTTGTTGTAGGATAACACCTTATATCTTCTATAACACCGTGCATTTTATGTAATAAAATTATCAAAATAATTACAAGTGTAATGAGCATTTGAATTCGAAAAAAAATCATGTTATAAAATGAATTAAATTAAGAAAATGGAAAGTAATTAATATTAAATTTTAACGTTCCTTTAACTGACAATGTGCGTGAATATATTTATTTTGAAAATACATGCATACATTAATTTCATAAATAGTATGCATATGAAAAATTGAAATGCAAAATAAACGAGGAATAAATGAAAAGTTGCCATCATGTAAACGTAATGTTACAGAGGTATAAATACAATTAAGTAAAAAATGGTAAAAGAATGAATAGAAGTTAATTAATAGCATATCATAAATTAATAAATAGAATGTAACGTTAAAGTTTAAAAATGAAAAACTAATTAATAGTACCCAACACTCCTAGCTCAGTTGGTTAGAGGTGGGCGAATTGGGATGAGACATAGGTCTCAGGTTCGAGGGCCACCTCTGCAAATTTCTAGGGGTGACTACCTAGGTAGTGTGAAGGCATTGAAAAATCGAGGTATATCACTACCCGTGGGGTTTACTAAGACCGGCAAGCAACGACTTGAGTGAAGTCTTAGGTTCCACACGTAAATAAAAAAACACTAATTAGTAGTAACACACATGTAAGCGTGTGTAAATATATATTTATTTCATATAAATATATTTGTATAAATGTCAAAAGCGACACATTTGAATTTGAAAGATAATGTGTGTCTTTGATGGCATTAATATGAACATAAATGAAAATAACATCAACGTTGGAAGTAGATAATTAATTCTGAAATGTTGACATGCATGTGAACGCACATATATGTTAAAACATGTATAGACATAAATATTTGATGTGGCGCACGTTTGAATTTGAAAATAAATGTGTGTCACAAATAGAATTAAACTACAGGGAATTTATTGATGTAAGTAATGTTTAATTTAAAATGAGTGTGCGCACATTAATTCCAGAAATGAAATGCATTTAAAATTAGTAGTGCGTTGAAAATAAAAGAAAATTAATGTATAGGTAATAAAACAAGAAGTATACAAAATGTCAAAAACAACGTTTGAAATCTTATGTAAACAAATTTCAAAGTATACGCGCATATTAATTACATATTTAAATTTGAGCACATGTCAAAATCGCAAAAGAAAATAATAAAAATATAAAAACAAACAAAAACGTTATAGAAATAAATGCGTAATCAATCAAAAGTAGCATGAAATAAAGCACAAATCAACTGAAGACCTAGCAATTTAACTAAATCGCAATGGGTCGACCCATGTATCAACTGGATAGACCATAAGTTGACCCATACGAGGCCTGGGTCGACCCATGTGTCGACTCAGGCATGGCCATGAGTCAACTCATGTCGGTCCAAAACGTTTTTTTAAACCTTGTTTTTGAGATTTGGTTTGATTTTAGATGTGCAATTTATTTAGGTTTAAATCTGACGGACACGGTTTATCTGGACATCTATAAATAAACTTGTAGGGCTTAAGTCAAACTCATATTTTCTGAGAGGACCCCGAAGCGCCACCCTTATCTTTCTCCTCCAAATTATTCAAAAATAAAATAAGTTAGATTTAGGTTACTTGAATTGAGATTTGGAGGCAAATGCTTTAGTATCAAGATATAGATGTTTAGATTTCTCTTGTCCAAACAAATATGTAGATTTGAACTGAAGAGAGAGCAAAAAATAAACTCAAATTCAAATTAGATTCAGAATTTGGAGCGCAACCTACAATGTGAGTGGATTTAAAATATATTTTATTATAATAGTATATGATATCGTCTAATTCCTATAAAATTTATAATATGTTTCTATCCTTTCTCTTTTCCTCCTTTCTACGTCGGAATTTAGAGTTTAATGTTAAAGTGTAACAACCCGAAAATCTGGGCCAGTTTAAAAATTTTATTTTGGCAATTTTAGCGAATTTTGAATATTTAAAATAGATTATTTTAAACAATATCGACGAGAAATTTAGTTTGAATATAATTCGACGTATATATTATATACGTCGTCGTTAGAATATATTATAATTATATATAATTATAAAAGGAATTGAAAATGGCGCGGTAGTTCGAAAATTCGATTTCTAATTTCAAATGAATATACAGAATTCAATATAAGTCAGAATTGAACGAAACAAGAAATATTTGAATCTGTATAACTATATCTTTGTAACGAAGTTAACAAACTGAGATTTCATCTTAGAAATGATAAGATATGTCCAGTTGAAAATTAGAAATAGTCGCTGTGGAATTTATATATATTTTTATATATATAAGGCCCTTAAAAATAGCAATTTTGCAAACGACCTCGGATTTCGACGAAACCAGTTTTGTTGGGTCCGTGATGTTAAACTATTGCTAGGTTTCAAATTTCATAATTTTTAGAATCAATATGTGAGCGTGGCAAAGGAAAATGCGTTTGACCATTTCAGTTGATTTTAATCGACTGGAAATTGGCCATTTTTCATACGGTCTCAGAATTCGACGAAACTAGTTTTGTTCGGACCGTATCGTCAATATGAAGCTAGAAAATATTTTTCTGGAATTTTTCGAGTTAGTATGTGGCCCCGGTAATTTGAAATGTACGTTTAAAATTCAAAATAAGGATTTAAATGAAAATTCAACAGAAACTGATTGTAACGATCAAACCAGCTTACGATACATATCCCATTGTGTTCGGAATGGGGGTAAAACGCTATGGGCGACAGGCGGTGGGCCTCGTTTCGAGGTCGTATGTAAAAGTCAACCCGTTTGCAAAATTAAATAATTAAATAATAAAAAAAAAAAAAATATTCCCTCCCTTTTCTTCTTCATTGCCCCCCCCCCCCCCGATTCATTCTTCAGAACGAAATAAAAAAAAAAGAGGAAAAAAAAAAAAAAAAAAGAAACCTAACCTAAACCGAAGCCGCCGCCTTACCTCAGAGCCACCGCCGACGAACCCTCGCGACGCCGCCCTCCGTTCAGCCTCCTCCTTCCCACTGCTTCTCCTCCTCCCTCGCATGGAACCCCAGAACGCGCCGCGTCGAGGAACAAATCGCGAGCCCCTCCTCGAGGCCAGCTCCTCCACGACGAACTCCTGCCGCCGACCCCTCGCCCCCCTTTCTTCGCAGCATAAAGTAAGTCGTTTTTATTTTTATTTTATTTTTTTTATTTTACTTCTGAAAAATTTCGATTTTTATGTATTAGAAACTGATTTTGAGAAGATTTAAAAACTGAAAATTTAGTTAGTTTAAAACTGAAAATTTAATTAGTTTAAAACTGATTTTCTTTTTAGAATTTTTAAAACTGAATTTTAAAAGTAAATGAAAACTGAATTTTAAAAGTAATTTAAAACCGATTTTTATAAAAGTAATTGAAAACTGAATTTTAAAAGTAAATGAAAACTGAATTTTAAAAGTAATTTAAAACCGATTTTTATAAAAGTAATTGAAAACTGAATTTTAAAAGTAAATGAAAACTGAATTTTAAAAGTAATTTAAAACCGATTTTTATAAAAGTAATTGAAAACTGAATTTTAAAGGTAATTGAAAACTGAATTTTAAAAGTAATTTAAAACTGATTTTTATAAAAGTAATTGAAAACTGAAATTTTAGTTATGGGAAAACTAAATTATTATTTTTAGGAAAATATATATATTAGCGTAGAAGTGAATTTAGTTCTAACTTAGAAAGATTATATTTTTAATGCATTAAAGATTTTATTTTTATCATATATAAAAGACAGGATTTTTAAATTATAAAAGACCTAATTTTTAATGTATGTAAGTTGCGATTTTTATATATTTATTAAAATTGTAAAGATGGGATTTTTACAGTAGAAAAGGTAGAATTTTTAACACTGTAAAGCTTTGATTTTTAGTTGGAGGAAAATATGATCTTTGTTCATATAAAATATAATTTTTATATAAGCGAGAAGTCTAAAAAATTCGATTTTTATATATTGAACTTTGAAATAAAAATTCGATTTTTATATATTGAACTTAGAAATAAAAATTCGATTTTTATATATTGAACTTTGAAATAAAAATTCGATTTTTATATATTGAACTTAGAAATAAAAATTCGATTTTTATATATTGAACTTTGAACTAAAAAAATTCGATTTTTATATATTGAACTTTGAAATAAAAATTCGATTTTTATATATTGAACTTAGAAATAAAAATTCGATTTTTATATATTGAACTTTGAAATAAAAATTCGATTTTTATATATTGAACTTAGAAATAAAAATTCGATTTTTATATATTGAACTTAGAAATAAAAATTCGATTTTTATATATTGAACTTTGAACTAAAAAAATGTGATTTTTATATATTGAATAACAAAGTAAAAATTCGATTTTTACGTATGTAGTGAAAGCAGCAACGAAGGTGACAAAAAGGCGAAACGACGAAGACTTCTCCAAATGAAGAGCCGTGGAGCTAGGATAGCTATCAGTGAGAATTTCTCACCTTTCAATTCTTTTTCTAGATATATATATATACTAGGATGCAGACGGTGCTTAGTAGCACCCGACACAATCGTCCACAGACCATGGACTTGTTTGTTTGGCTGTTTGGTTATTGATTGTGATATTGGTTTGAATGTGGTTTGTGGTGTGAAAAATCGAATCGATAAATTGGTTAGGATTAGACGTGCGCCGTTATAAGGCGAAGGAGTAAGGCTAGGTTAGACTCTTACTCCAAGTTTTGTGGTTTGCATAACGAATTGATTTGATTGATGTGTGAATGGCGTGGGCCTTCACTAGACCGGGGATAAGGCTAGGCCTCGTCCCGTTTCTAGTATCGTGCCGTTATGCCGCCGAAATTTTCTAAAATATGTTAGAAAAATAAAAATATCATTTTATTGAATAAATGAATTGAATAGAAATTCATAGGTTGAAATAAAATGTTTTATCGTTAAAAATATAATTTTTAACGTGAATATGAAAATAGTGAAGTGAATAAATAAATATTCATTTATAAACCAGACGGTTTGTTTATGTACACCTATTTGAATGACGCTGATTGGGTCGATAAATTTTACACATCGCCTAACTGCACAAATAAAATATGTGTTTGATTGTTTGAAACCCCACACGGGTGTTAGGATGAAATTTGAAGTTCACTCATCCTGATTGATTAAATATGTCGATCGATTGATTGACAGGCTGTTATAAGCGTTGAATATCTATATTTGATGCTTATACAGTGTAGTGCACTTTGGTTGATGGTTGATTATTTTTAATGCTATTATATACATGTGTTGTATGAAAATCCATATAATTAATTTTATATGGTAATTGATTGGGCCTCATTCCAGTTTTGAAAAAGAAATATTTGAAAAAGAAATATTTGAAATAGAATATTTGAAAATAAAGGAATATATGAAGCCGTGTTGATTAGATTGACGCCATTTTGACGTGAACGATATTTATATCGATTTTAAAAACGATTTCGAAATGAAATGAATTGAAAACGAATTCAAATTGAATTGAAAACGATTTCGAAATGAATTGAATTGAAAACGATTTCGGAATGAATTGAATTGAAAACGATTTCGAAATGAATTGAATTGAAAACGATTTCGAAATGAATTGAATTGAAAACGATTTCGAAATGAATTGAATTGAAAACGAATTCGAATTGAATTGAAAGTGAATTGAAAGCGAATTCAAATTGAATTGAAATTTGAATTGAATAGAAATGAATTTTGAAACGAATCTATAAAGAAGAATTCAATTTTGCTTTGAATTGAAATGGAAGTTGAAATGTTTTTGAAACGAATTCAAAACTATTTATATAATTCGTTTTAAATAGAAATCGACGAAATATATATTATATATATTTTATATATAATATAATGGCCTGAATAGAACGCGCCGCGCCGCGGCAGTTCGTGAATTTCGACCATTTATTTCAAACGGACATTACGGGAGATCCGACCGTCGGATTCTCCTAAAACCGGAACCGTTGGGTTCGTATCGAAAAGAGCTTTCTAATGAATGTTAGAAATTTGAAATCTAACGGTTGGATTTGGAGATACGTCCAAATCAAATTCGAAAAAGGTCGCTGTAAGTGCAGTTCGATGGCCGTTAATGGAAATCGACTGTACGGGCCTTGATAAAATTATTAAAAATAGTAATAATTTGTGTAAAATCATAAGAAATGATTTGTGAAAGTTTGGGATGAAAAACTCCATATTTGAAAAGATAAAAATAGATTTTTATCGAAATGAACTAGTTTTGAACTAGAATTATAATTCTATTTATTTTTAAATAAATAAATTGAATTTGAAATGGTTTTGAAAATAACCAAAATTTCCAATGATTGCATTGGAGTGGAGTTGAATCGAAATTGTCTTCGGAATATTTCGATGTTGGAATTCGTGATATTACAGGTGTTGTTATGGAAATTTGAAAGATATATATTTGTATCGTTATTTCCAATACGACATTTGTTAGTCGTAGAATTCGATATTGAATATAAGCCGATATATTTTCTATTCAGAGCCTTGTATTGAATATCGAATGTGATTTGGGTTTGTCGTGAATGGTGTCTTCACTAACACTGTTCTTGAACCCAGTTGAGAAAAGATTAAATCTTTTATTTAGATTTAATGAAGTGTACCAATTAAATGATATTTAATTGGAATTGAATTGATATTGATTTTTGGGTTTATCGTGAACAGTGTTTTAAATAACACTTGTTCTTTAACCCGATAATTAATGAATGTGATTTGGGTTTGTCGTGAATGGTGTCTTCACTAACACTGTTCTTGAACCCAGTTGAGAAGAGATTAAATCTTTTTATTTAGATTTAATGAAGTGTACCAATTAAATGATATTTAATTGGAATTGAATTGATATTGATTTTTGGGTTTATCGTGAACAGTGTTTTAAATAACACTTGTTCTTTAACCCGATAATTAATGGGATGTGACTTTGGGTTTATCGTGAACCGTGTTTTAAATGACACTGATTCTTTAACCCAGTCACAGATTAAAACTAAGTGGAGTTTTAATGAATCTTTAATTAGATTGAAAAGATCGAGAATGGAGTATCACCAGTTTTGCTCCAGGCGATAGTTAAATCTTTAATTAGATTTGAACGTGAAATTTAGAAACTAACTGTCGGTTAGCCAAGCAGAATGGTTTTCTGGATATTGATCTGATGTTGGTTTCGGCCTTCGGGGTTAATATTTGGGGAATTATTCTCTTGATTAATTTACGGTTAGTGACTAATGAATTGGAATGAGGCGTATGTTGTGTTTGTGTAACACTTATTTAAAATATACGCGAGTTATTCGGAAAGACCGGGTTTATCCCATTCTGAATAACTGATACGACGATAAGTCGAAGATGAAGACGATGGTCGAAGACCGGAGGTCTTCACGTCGTTTGGGTGATAACTGATGATCTTGATTGGGCTGTACACCCAAGAAGATGGAAACAGTTAGTGATCGTCCAGACGTACTTGGAGATCGATGGATATGCGGGGTACTAGGTGCCTCCGGTTTCGTTCAGACCCAGAACGGACTTGTAAATGGACTGTGTGTCTGACATCGGATTTCATTCTGTGTGACTGATATCGGTTGCATAGGATGGTTTGCCTGTGTGGCATGCTAAGATGCAAATGATCAAGGCTTCTGTTGAAAAGCAAAGTCTTGTGGTGATGATCAAAGCACGGCCTTTGTGGCGTAGCTTTGTGTAACGTTTACCTCGCGTGTTTCACACCAGGTATGAACCAAAAACGGGAGACGGACCTCAGGGAGGGCATGCGTTTCTTCCTAGTTAGAAGTGGCGTCAGTGGTTTTACACGCCCTGACGAGTTTGACTTATGTGGTTGTTGCTGTTGCGAGGCGCCTCGGATTGATCGGTCGTTCTCGAACCGATGGAGTCATTTAGTTGGCTCGTTTACGCCCCATAGGGCGGAGAAACGCATGTTCAGGCATTTTAATCCACTCCGTGTGGACCGGCCCTGACGATCCAAGGGTCACTCGAGCTCTGATCCTGAGACTCGGACTAGGCAGTCTCGAATCGGTTGAGGACTATCTTTTGCCTCGGTTCATAGATGGAAATCCAATTTCCAAATACGTGACATTTGCGGTTTTATTTGTAAACCTATATATGGCGACATAGTGGTATGGGGCATTCATGCCGCCTATGATTGATACTTATGATTTGAAGTTGTTTTATAAACTATACACTTATAATAGTATCAAATGATTTGTTTTAAACGTATCAAGCATTCTTTGGCTGTTATAAGGTAAAAACCCTATCCCCCGGCTTGCGTTGCATTGTGTGATAGGACCTGGGTCTTATAACAGCTTCATTTTTCTTTATTTAGCATTGCGCTGTTTGTTTTATGCACTGGTATTCTTGGGAGGAAACCCGTTCCGTGTTATACGGCGTGGTCCCTTGATTTACCTAATGATTTAAAAATAAAGATTAATAACTGTTTTAGTTCTCACACCAGTCACATGACTGACCTGGAGTTTATTGTTTTAACCTAAACTCTGGGTGCCCTTATTTTGACACGGGCAGCTAGTAGTTTCGGTTTTGCAGATTTATATTCACAGGATCCTGGGTTACAGCTGGAACGATATCCGGAAAGCTTTGTATCCGTATATCTCATTCTAGTTGTGTATTGTATTATTTTCCGCTGCTATGTATTTAAATGTAATTTAAATCTCTGATATTTCTGTGTGATATTCATTTATACTCTGTATATTCTTGTAATCTGATGCATTGTTGTAATATACAATGAAATGTTCTTCTGTATGCGTTCTGTTGTGGTTTGTTCTCGAACTATCCGACGCTTTCCTTTACGGGGAGGTTGCGGGTCTTTACATTTGGTATCAGAGCTTTGGTTTACAAAGCTAGAGAACAAGGCACATTGGAATCATACGAAAGAATTCATCAGATATTGGATTAGTAATATCCAATGGGAATGACTCGTTAGAGATGGGATCAGTAGTATCCTAGAACGAGTGTGAAGAGTATATTTTTAAAATGAAAACAAAGTTTAGTTTTGAAAATCTAAATCAATTATCCGTATTTGATTATTTATTTGTATGAATATGGACAATCTAATATATAATGGTTTTGTATATACGCGTCATGAACGTATATTCGAAATTTTAATATATTGGATAGATATAGAATCACATTCTAGACACCCGGAGATGGTTCTGATGATTGATCGATCATCATCCGAATTTATGTTCGAGTTTCGAAGGTGCGATTTTCTATATATTTCCATTAGGCTGGTGTGAGAACCAAATCTAAAATAGATAGGGCTTATCGTTGTGATTTGGCATCAAAAATTTGATTTTTGTATATGTATCAAAATTATGAATTTGAAACGTTAAATTCACTAATTGATTGATGTTTGTGTTGTTTGTTTAATTGTTTGATAATTTTGAACCGTTTAGCCTAATTATATCAAATATTGAACGATATTGAAAATTGGTCGCATCTGCTTGCATATACATATATATCATTGAACAGGTCATAGCAAGGAGGCTAGAGCCGAAGAATAAAATTTGTTTGCCCGACAAATAGGTACATGTTTACTACATAATTTACTGTTTTGTTTGGGTGATGATGATTTTGTGAGCCTATTGGCTAGCCGCTTGGCTTTTTCTTTTTCTTTTTGAGATCTGAAGGACCGGGGAAGCTATTTGAAATTCCCCGATGCTCCCGGTGCAGGGGAGGTTATGGCGAAATTTTTCAAAAATTTAGGGTGTTAGCCAAATTTTTGAAATTTTGGAAATTCTCAGAAACTAAAGAGTTGGAGAATGGAAACCAGATCGAACGTAGAGCTGAATAATCAAACCACTTTCGACTTTGTTCCTTTTCGGGGACGAAAAGTTTTAAGTGGGGGAGATTGTAACAACCCGAAAATCTGGGCCAGTTTAAAAATTTTATTTTGGCAATTTTAGCGAATTTTGAATATTTAAAATAGATTATTTTAAACAATATCGACGAGAAATTTAGTTTGAATATAATTCGACGTATATATTATATACGTCGTCGTTAGAATATATTATAATTATATATAATTATAAAAGGAATTGAAAATGGCGCGGTAGTTCGAAAATTCGATTTCTAATTTCAAATGAATATACAGAATTCAATATAAGTCAGAATTGAACGAAACAAGAAATATTTGAATCTGTATAACTATATCTTTGTAACGAAGTTAACAAACTGAGATTTCATCTTAGAAATGATAAGATATGTCCAGTTGAAAATTAGAAATAGTCGCTGTGGAATTTATATATATTTTTATATATATAAGGCCCTTAAAAATAGCAATTTTGCAAACGACCTCGGATTTCGACGAAACCAGTTTTGTTGGGTCCGTGATGTTAAACTATTGCTAGGTTTCAAATTTCATAATTTTTAGAATCAATATGTGAGCGTGGCAAAGGAAAATGCGTTTGACCATTTCAGTTGATTTTAATCGACTGGAAATTGGCCATTTTTCATACGGTCTCAGAATTCGACGAAACTAGTTTTGTTCGGACCGTATCGTCAATATGAAGCTAGAAAATATTTTTCTGGAATTTTTCGAGTTAGTATGTGGCCCCGGTAATTTGAAATGTACGTTTAAAATTCAAAATAAGGATTTAAATGAAAATTCAACAGAAACTGATTGTAACGATCAAACCAGCTTACGATACATATCCCATTGTGTTCGGAATGGGGGTAAAACGCTATGGGCGACAGGCGGTGGGCCTCGTTTCGAGGTCGTATGTAAAAGTCAACCCGTTTGCAAAATTAAATAATTAAATAATAAAAAAAAAAAAAAATATTCCCTCCCTTTTCTTCTTCATTGCCCCCCCCCCCCCCCCCCGATTCATTCTTCAGAACGAAATAAAAAAAAAAGAGGAAAAAAAAAAAAAAAAAAGAAACCTAACCTAAACCGAAGCCGCCGCCTTACCTCAGAGCCACCGCCGACGAACCCTCGCGACGCCGCCCTCCGTTCAGCCTCCTCCTTCCCACTGCTTCTCCTCCTCCCTCGCATGGAACCCCAGAACGCGCCGCGTCGAGGAACAAATCGCGAGCCCCTCCTCGAGGCCAGCTCCTCCACGACGAACTCCTGCCGCCGACCCCTCGCCCCCCTTTCTTCGCAGCATAAAGTAAGTCGTTTTTATTTTTATTTTATTTTTTTTATTTTACTTCTGAAAAATTTCGATTTTTATGTATTAGAAACTGATTTTGAGAAGATTTAAAAACTGAAAATTTAGTTAGTTTAAAACTGAAAATTTAATTAGTTTAAAACTGATTTTCTTTTTAGAATTTTTAAAACTGAATTTTAAAAGTAAATGAAAACTGAATTTTAAAAGTAATTTAAAACCGATTTTTATAAAAGTAATTGAAAACTGAATTTTAAAAGTAAATGAAAACTGAATTTTAAAAGTAATTTAAAACCGATTTTTATAAAAGTAATTGAAAACTGAATTTTAAAAGTAAATGAAAACTGAATTTTAAAAGTAATTTAAAACCGATTTTTATAAAAGTAATTGAAAACTGAATTTTAAAGGTAATTGAAAACTGAATTTTAAAAGTAATTTAAAACTGATTTTTATAAAAGTAATTGAAAACTGAAATTTTAGTTATGGGAAAACTAAATTATTATTTTTAGGAAAATATATATATTAGCGTAGAAGTGAATTTAGTTCTAACTTAGAAAGATTATATTTTTAATGCATTAAAGATTTTATTTTTATCATATATAAAAGACAGGATTTTTAAATTATAAAAGACCTAATTTTTAATGTATGTAAGTTGCGATTTTTATATATTTATTAAAATTGTAAAGATGGGATTTTTACAGTAGAAAAGGTAGAATTTTTAACACTGTAAAGCTTTGATTTTTAGTTGGAGGAAAATATGATCTTTGTTCATATAAAATATAATTTTTATATAAGCGAGAAGTCTAAAAAATTCGATTTTTATATATTGAACTTTGAAATAAAAATTCGATTTTTATATATTGAACTTAGAAATAAAAATTCGATTTTTATATATTGAACTTTGAAATAAAAATTCGATTTTTATATATTGAACTTAGAAATAAAAATTCGATTTTTATATATTGAACTTTGAACTAAAAAAATTCGATTTTTATATATTGAACTTTGAAATAAAAATTCGATTTTTATATATTGAACTTAGAAATAAAAATTCGATTTTTATATATTGAACTTTGAAATAAAAATTCGATTTTTATATATTGAACTTAGAAATAAAAATTCGATTTTTATATATTGAACTTAGAAATAAAAATTCGATTTTTATATATTGAACTTTGAACTAAAAAAATGTGATTTTTATATATTGAATAACAAAGTAAAAATTCGATTTTTACGTATGTAGTGAAAGCAGCAACGAAGGTGACAAAAAGGCGAAACGACGAAGACTTCTCCAAATGAAGAGCCGTGGAGCTAGGATAGCTATCAGTGAGAATTTCTCACCTTTCAATTCTTTTTCTAGATATATATATATACTAGGATGCAGACGGTGCTTAGTAGCACCCGACACAATCGTCCACAGACCATGGACTTGTTTGTTTGGCTGTTTGGTTATTGATTGTGATATTGGTTTGAATGTGGTTTGTGGTGTGAAAAATCGAATCGATAAATTGGTTAGGATTAGACGTGCGCCGTTATAAGGCGAAGGAGTAAGGCTAGGTTAGACTCTTACTCCAAGTTTTGTGGTTTGCATAACGAATTGATTTGATTGATGTGTGAATGGCGTGGGCCTTCACTAGACCGGGGATAAGGCTAGGCCTCGTCCCGTTTCTAGTATCGTGCCGTTATGCCGCCGAAATTTTCTAAAATATGTTAGAAAAATAAAAATATCATTTTATTGAATAAATGAATTGAATAGAAATTCATAGGTTGAAATAAAATGTTTTATCGTTAAAAATATAATTTTTAACGTGAATATGAAAATAGTGAAGTGAATAAATAAATATTCATTTATAAACCAGACGGTTTGTTTATGTACACCTATTTGAATGACGCTGATTGGGTCGATAAATTTTACACATCGCCTAACTGCACAAATAAAATATGTGTTTGATTGTTTGAAACCCCACACGGGTGTTAGGATGAAATTTGAAGTTCACTCATCCTGATTGATTAAATATGTCGATCGATTGATTGACAGGCTGTTATAAGCGTTGAATATCTATATTTGATGCTTATACAGTGTAGTGCACTTTGGTTGATGGTTGATTATTTTTAATGCTATTATATACATGTGTTGTATGAAAATCCATATAATTAATTTTATATGGTAATTGATTGGGCCTCATTCCAGTTTTGAAAAAGAAATATTTGAAAAAGAAATATTTGAAATAGAATATTTGAAAATAAAGGAATATATGAAGCCGTGTTGATTAGATTGACGCCATTTTGACGTGAACGATATTTATATCGATTTTAAAAACGATTTCGAAATGAAATGAATTGAAAACGAATTCAAATTGAATTGAAAACGATTTCGAAATGAATTGAATTGAAAACGATTTCGGAATGAATTGAATTGAAAACGATTTCGAAATGAATTGAATTGAAAACGATTTCGAAATGAATTGAATTGAAAACGATTTCGAAATGAATTGAATTGAAAACGAATTCGAATTGAATTGAAAGTGAATTGAAAGCGAATTCAAATTGAATTGAAATTTGAATTGAATAGAAATGAATTTTGAAACGAATCTATAAAGAAGAATTCAATTTTGCTTTGAATTGAAATGGAAGTTGAAATGTTTTTGAAACGAATTCAAAACTATTTATATAATTCGTTTTAAATAGAAATCGACGAAATATATATTATATATATTTTATATATAATATAATGGCCTGAATAGAACGCGCCGCGCCGCGGCAGTTCGTGAATTTCGACCATTTATTTCAAACGGACATTACGGGAGATCCGACCGTCGGATTCTCCTAAAACCGGAACCGTTGGGTTCGTATCGAAAAGAGCTTTCTAATGAATGTTAGAAATTTGAAATCTAACGGTTGGATTTGGAGATACGTCCAAATCAAATTCGAAAAAGGTCGCTGTAAGTGCAGTTCGATGGCCGTTAATGGAAATCGACTGTACGGGCCTTGATAAAATTATTAAAAATAGTAATAATTTGTGTAAAATCATAAGAAATGATTTGTGAAAGTTTGGGATGAAAAACTCCATATTTGAAAAGATAAAAATAGATTTTTATCGAAATGAACTAGTTTTGAACTAGAATTATAATTCTATTTATTTTTAAATAAATAAATTGAATTTGAAATGGTTTTGAAAATAACCAAAATTTCCAATGATTGCATTGGAGTGGAGTTGAATCGAAATTGTCTTCGGAATATTTCGATGTTGGAATTCGTGATATTACAGGTGTTGTTATGGAAATTTGAAAGATATATATTTGTATCGTTATTTCCAATACGACATTTGTTAGTCGTAGAATTCGATATTGAATATAAGCCGATATATTTTCTATTCAGAGCCTTGTATTGAATATCGAATGTGATTTGGGTTTGTCGTGAATGGTGTCTTCACTAACACTGTTCTTGAACCCAGTTGAGAAAAGATTAAATCTTTTATTTAGATTTAATGAAGTGTACCAATTAAATGATATTTAATTGGAATTGAATTGATATTGATTTTTGGGTTTATCGTGAACAGTGTTTTAAATAACACTTGTTCTTTAACCCGATAATTAATGAATGTGATTTGGGTTTGTCGTGAATGGTGTCTTCACTAACACTGTTCTTGAACCCAGTTGAGAAGAGATTAAATCTTTTTATTTAGATTTAATGAAGTGTACCAATTAAATGATATTTAATTGGAATTGAATTGATATTGATTTTTGGGTTTATCGTGAACAGTGTTTTAAATAACACTTGTTCTTTAACCCGATAATTAATGGGATGTGACTTTGGGTTTATCGTGAACCGTGTTTTAAATGACACTGATTCTTTAACCCAGTCACAGATTAAAACTAAGTGGAGTTTTAATGAATCTTTAATTAGATTGAAAAGATCGAGAATGGAGTATCACCAGTTTTGCTCCAGGCGATAGTTAAATCTTTAATTAGATTTGAACGTGAAATTTAGAAACTAACTGTCGGTTAGCCAAGCAGAATGGTTTTCTGGATATTGATCTGATGTTGGTTTCGGCCTTCGGGGTTAATATTTGGGGAATTATTCTCTTGATTAATTTACGGTTAGTGACTAATGAATTGGAATGAGGCGTATGTTGTGTTTGTGTAACACTTATTTAAAATATACGCGAGTTATTCGGAAAGACCGGGTTTATCCCATTCTGAATAACTGATACGACGATAAGTCGAAGATGAAGACGATGGTCGAAGACCGGAGGTCTTCACGTCGTTTGGGTGATAACTGATGATCTTGATTGGGCTGTACACCCAAGAAGATGGAAACAGTTAGTGATCGTCCAGACGTACTTGGAGATCGATGGATATGCGGGGTACTAGGTGCCTCCGGTTTCGTTCAGACCCAGAACGGACTTGTAAATGGACTGTGTGTCTGACATCGGATTTCATTCTGTGTGACTGATATCGGTTGCATAGGATGGTTTGCCTGTGTGGCATGCTAAGATGCAAATGATCAAGGCTTCTGTTGAAAAGCAAAGTCTTGTGGTGATGATCAAAGCACGGCCTTTGTGGCGTAGCTTTGTGTAACGTTTACCTCGCGTGTTTCACACCAGGTATGAACCAAAAACGGGAGACGGACCTCAGGGAGGGCATGCGTTTCTTCCTAGTTAGAAGTGGCGTCAGTGGTTTTACACGCCCTGACGAGTTTGACTTATGTGGTTGTTGCTGTTGCGAGGCGCCTCGGATTGATCGGTCGTTCTCGAACCGATGGAGTCATTTAGTTGGCTCGTTTACGCCCCATAGGGCGGAGAAACGCATGTTCAGGCATTTTAATCCACTCCGTGTGGACCGGCCCTGACGATCCAAGGGTCACTCGAGCTCTGATCCTGAGACTCGGACTAGGCAGTCTCGAATCGGTTGAGGACTATCTTTTGCCTCGGTTCATAGATGGAAATCCAATTTCCAAATACGTGACATTTGCGGTTTTATTTGTAAACCTATATATGGCGACATAGTGGTATGGGGCATTCATGCCGCCTATGATTGATACTTATGATTTGAAGTTGTTTTATAAACTATACACTTATAATAGTATCAAATGATTTGTTTTAAACGTATCAAGCATTCTTTGGCTGTTATAAGGTAAAAACCCTATCCCCCGGCTTGCGTTGCATTGTGTGATAGGACCTGGGTCTTATAACAGCTTCATTTTTCTTTATTTAGCATTGCGCTGTTTGTTTTATGCACTGGTATTCTTGGGAGGAAACCCGTTCCGTGTTATACGGCGTGGTCCCTTGATTTACCTAATGATTTAAAAATAAAGATTAATAACTGTTTTAGTTCTCACACCAGTCACATGACTGACCTGGAGTTTATTGTTTTAACCTAAACTCTGGGTGCCCTTATTTTGACACGGGCAGCTAGTAGTTTCGGTTTTGCAGATTTATATTCACAGGATCCTGGGTTACAGCTGGAACGATATCCGGAAAGCTTTGTATCCGTATATCTCATTCTAGTTGTGTATTGTATTATTTTCCGCTGCTATGTATTTAAATGTAATTTAAATCTCTGATATTTCTGTGTGATATTCATTTATACTCTGTATATTCTTGTAATCTGATGCATTGTTGTAATATACAATGAAATGTTCTTCTGTATGCGTTCTGTTGTGGTTTGTTCTCGAACTATCCGACGCTTTCCTTTACGGGGAGGTTGCGGGTCTTTACATAAAGTTTAAGTACACGCAAAATATGTATAAATCCGCAACATTGACATATGAGTAAGACTAAATTGTGCACCTAATTTTGTGCGATTGATTATAATCTCCTTTGTTTGCACGCATGGGAAAATATAATTCAATTGGAATTATGAATAAAAGAGGATTTGATAATTTGGGGTTAAATGAACTTGTATACCAAAACGATAACAAAATGGAGACTTAGGTTGAAAATAAAACGAGGAAAACGGGAATTCACATATATCTATTGAATGAAAGGCTAGGAATAACCTATATTGTTTTGTTAAGAAAAGAGGAATATATTTGCATAGTTTGGTCAATAAGAAAAATAGGAAACATGATTGCAAAAATGAAAAGAAGTAAAGGTAAGGATTAGTGCGAAATAGGGAATTAATTATATTGCATGCTAATTCGATAACCAAAGTTTTTAGAAAATGAATGTCTTGTACTTATGGGTTCCTATTACAGTGATTACCTAAAACTATGAAAACAAATTTTATATAGTTTTGGTAACCAATCAATTGGAAGTAGGCCTAACTTTTTAAAGAATAATATATAAAGACAGAAAGAAAAAGGGTGACATTGAAAGAGATTATGAAAAGAAAAGTATACAAAAGGCTTAATGTAAACTTATAACTATAACTTAATAAGTACAGTTCAATGGCAATGGTGTGTAATTCTACGATATAAGAAGATTATAACATGAAAGTTATAATTGGAAAAGTAAAAGGAAATAACTAAAGTTTACTATAAATAAACTTGAAATCTGAAATTAAGTTTAATAAGCCTAAAAATATTCTATGGCATTCTTGCGATTAGGCAATATTCTATGGTAGCCTTGAGATTAGGTAATATTCTGTAGTTGCCTTGTGATTAGGTGATAATTGATGGTGTCCCTATGACTAGGCGATTAAAGTTGATTGATGAACAAATAATATTTAGATTAAAATGATTAATCATATTGTAAACCAACTAAAATAAAAGCATGAGAAATTTATGATGGTAAATTGGACATAGGGTCTAATAAAATAGCGGTATATGTTTGGTCCAGTCCAAAGGGATGAATAACCCAATGGGATAAATCATCGTAGGTGTACAGGACACGGTGAGAGCACATCCAACTTATTATTCGTTGGGACTGGAAAGATGTGAGGAACTTCTATGGGACGTGATGATACTCTGAGATGACTCTGTATAGTTCCATCCATAGAGTATGTCTTAGCTGCATGTATATCGAGGGTAACCTAAAAGGATGATGGGATGATTATTAGGATTCGGCAGCTGCCTTGGCTCCGAGAGCAGGCTTCATGGCACTGACCCAACAAGGATTATAAGTCATCGAATACCTGTCATCATTAGTCGATGCGAGTATGGAAAATATTAGAGCCAAACCAACAAGCCAATTATCTTTCACTATCAGAACATTGGTTGAGGGATAACACTGAATTGGATGCTTAGATTATTTGTTATGGACACAGTCATTGAGCTCTTTGAATGATCTTTCATGAGTTAGAGGGCCGAGTAGGGCCATAGACACCAGAAAGGGACAGACCAATCTATTGACATATATATTGCAAACCTAACGAAGCTGTCCTTTATAAATATAGAAATTCCCATTTAAGTTCTATAGGGAAACTAAGGATTAAGGCGCTTTAATAGCGCGACGAAAGAGGCTTAGTACATTCTCATAGCGTGAGCTAGTACGCTTTTGTAAAGTAGTCATAAAGACTTAGTGCACCTTCGTAGCGTGGTCTAGTGCGCTTTCATAGCACGGCGATGGAGATTTAATACGTTTTTGCAGTGTGGGGATGGACACCACTTGTAACAACCCAAATTTTTGGAACTAATTTAAAATTTATTTTTAATTTATTTTCATTAAAATTAAATATTTTAAATGATTTTTTTTTAGAATTAACGACGTAAAATTTATTTAAAACGAACTTTGAGCGTATAAATTTATGATTTAATTAAAAAAATCTTAAAATGTTGCGGTTGTTTGAAAATTTAGTTCTAAACTTTAAATGAGTATACATAATTCAATATAAGTCGAATTTCAATAAAACAAGAATGCTAGAATATTTTGAATTATAATTTTCTAATAAATGTGAAAAATTGAGATTTCATTTTATAAATGGTAATTTATGTCCAAACTAAAATTTCTAATAGTCGCTATGAAATCATTTATAAATTATAACGATTAACTAAATTAAACAAAAATATTTTTATTGTAAATTAAATACGTTCGATTAGAAAATTGCGATATCGAGTTATAAACCTAAGTATGTTTATTTTACAGTTGGATGATATTTCATTTGGATATACATTAGATAATAATAATTGTTTTATTATTAATTTGAATAATTTTAGGATTTGATAATATTATTATAATTTTACAGGTCAAATAGCTATTTTGCAAACGACCTCTGTTTTCGATGAAACTAATTTTGTTGGATCCTGAACATTAAATTATTATTAGGTCTAAAATATCAAGTCATTTGGAATTAGTATGTAAGTGTAGCAAATTTAAATGCCCGTTGAATTTCAGTTATAAATTTAATAAGCTATAAATAAGGCCATTTTCCAAACGGCCTCCAAGTTCGATGAAATTATTTTGTTAGAACCATATTTGCAAAGCACAGCGAGATTTCAAATTTCGTAATTTTTGGAGCTAGTATGTAGTCGCGGTAAATTAAAATGTACGTTCAAATTCAATATTTAATGTTATATCAATTAATATTTTAATTTTGATAAAAACCAATCGTAACGATTGAATTGGCTTATGAAACATATCCTATTGTGTCCGGAATGGAGGTATTTGGTTAGGGGCGAAAATTGTTGAGTTCGAAGGTTAATACAAGTAAATTGGAATTAAATAATTTTAATATATATATATATATAAACCATTTTCACCTAAACCTTAGCACCTCATATAATAGCTGTCGCCGATTAAGAATAAATGGTTGCCGTCATCCGGATTTTAATCCTTAATTTCTCCCAATATATTGTGAATTTGAATATGATTGTAAAACAAATTTTGCAGAGCTTTCCTAGGGGTTTGATTTGATATAATGATGATCGGTTCTAGGGGTTTGAGGTGGCCAGAATTTGGACTTGGAGGTCGTGCGTTTGCATGCCATTTTGAGGAGTAGGGTAGGGCCGAGTTGATCGAGGCTCGAGGCGCGAGGGAAGTGAAGGGCGGCGGTCGGCGTGAGGGCTGGCGATGGTGGTTCGTTCAACTTGAGGAGGAGCTATGGAGGTTTATTTCGAAGTTGACAATGGGTTTGTGATTCCAGGCGATTAATGAAGGAAGAAGGGTCCTGGGAAATTTGCGACCTTGTATATCGGCATACAACACCATGTCGAACATCCGATAACTGAAAACACCGGATAGTCCATGAAAGAAATAAGAGGGTGAGAATAGATAAGATAGAAACTTAGAATAGAAGAAGTAGAAGAACATACAACATCAAAGTAAACATGAATCTCATAGCGGAACGAACAATATATAATAGATACATAACTTTGAAATAAAATTAGTATATGTATACAATAACATTATCAAAGTACAACACTTACAATACAACAGAAATAACAATAGCTACATAATCCTGAAGCCTCCTGCTCCAAGCTCTCAGTATCTGTAAATCCTGACTACTTGACTGCCCGCACAAATTTGGGTACCCAAGAGTATAGGGTAAAACAAAACAAAATAAACTCCGGGTCAGTCATAGGACTGGTGTGAGTAAAACAATTTAAAACAGTTTGAGAAAGTAAACGATATCTCATAAGACCACGCCGTATAACGAAACAGTTTTTTCCCTTATGAGAATCCAAAACACTTGATTCAATCATTCAAAATTATTTTTGAAAGTAGCGATAATCTTTATATCAAACATTTGATATTATAATAGTGTCTATCAACCGCAATATAATAATCATCTAGGAAAACGCTTTCATCTCATGTTCCACATACATAATATATAATCAAAAACCATGGGCGCTTATTGGTTAATGAATTCCAACTGGAAAGGTATGGGACCACCTTCTGACAGTGTATTTCTAGAGAGGAATACACCGGGTTCAATAAGGACATCTCGCAACCTAGGCTAAACATGACCAGTCACTTATTTCGTTTGAGTGTACCGAATGTATTATTACCAACGGTTGGGATCAGCAACCGTTTCCCGAAAGGGACAACATCAAAATAAATTATAGAAGTAAATGGAATTTCTCTAGATCAGGTGACAATACACCCTAATTGGCAGCTAACCACTTAGCCATGCGACCTACCCGATTTTATACCATTCTCAGTTGTAAGGCTAGAGGCCATAACGTACAGATCACATCTTTTTACATTGAATGTCACATCGTCATACCCGCCAAATCACAAATTGATTTCTCTAAACATACCATGGGTATACAGCTAAGAGAAACTAATTCCTCCACCACCAAACGTAAATACATTTGGAGAGATCAACTTACGCGATCTATTAAATATATTCTGTCAGACATTCTTCCACACATGTCGCCTTGGGACTGGACAGACCGAAGGCACTATTCTGTAAACAGGACAACCCTTGCATAACTCCGTCTTCAATTATCTTCATCATATTTAATCGCAACGCTAATGCCATACGGAGTGGTTTTCAGATAATAAATTTGAAGCCGGTCTCTCCGTATAAACAACGGAAATGGTCAAAATCTTTGATAGTCGGTGATTTAACTATCAAAGGAAAACATGTGTACAAACAATGGTCATATTTCCAAATGGAAATCTTACCGATCAATCATCATTTCATTTCCCAATTTCCCATTTATCATTTCCATATATTCATAAATTCCTTATTTTCTAAAATTAGAAAATATACGTTATTAACTTTGGAAAACATTTCCATTTTTGATTCACGCATCAATATCTTTCCACCTCTATCAGTCTCTAACTGTAAACTAGTAAGAGAACAACTTCCCAAGCATAAACCCCGAAGGCCGAAACCAACATCAGATCGATACTCAGAAAGCCATTCAACTAAACTAATTTCCAGTCAGTTTCTAATTTCAGTAATTCCATTTAAATTCCTACTTCAAACCTCCAATTCCTTTATAATGTTTTATTTGCAAAATATTTACTTTAATATGATTTTCACTTCGAATGCAAATAATATTTCTTTATATAATAAAAACAGTTTGATTTCGTATTTAAAAATAATACCTCAAACCCAAATTCTATTTATATTTTTATTTGTAGAATTATTCATACAAATCTCCTTTTTTATTTCTAACACTTAAATCTCATTTATAATTCCCTTTATATAATTCTATTTTTTATATATAAATCCTTTTATATAAATCTATTTATTCTATACAAATCCTTTTATATAATTCTATTCATTTTATATAAATCCTTTTATATAATTCTATTCATTTTATATAAATCCTTTCATATAATTCTATTTATTCTACATAAAAATATTTCATTTTCAATATTCACTTTGAAATTTTCCTTTTATACATCCAGTAATTCATATGGTATTTAAAATACCAAATAACTTGACCAGTGTCATCATAATCAATCACAGATCATATATCACAATATATGAAAACAAACAGTATTATAAATATTGAGGAGTCCAGTTGGATCCCTCCAACCTGTTTCCCTGCCTTCACAGATGTTAAACAATATAAATAACATCGATTTCATTTCAATATGAAATATTCTGATAAACAGAATCAATATTTGATTAACAATATATATATATATATATATATCGTTATATATAATTTCAACCAATAAATCAGCAATTCAACCAAAAAATCAACATACAACAATCAATCATCATTTATCAATACTAGATTATATTTATAAAAATATAAACTATACAGAGTTAGTGAGATTTACTCACATTGGATGGTTATCGTTAAATACCGATAAGCGATCGTCGATTCAGACCAGGCAATTTATTTCGCTATAAATGGTAACGACTCCAATTCACTCCTAGTCAGTTCCATTGAGTAGTCGTCCTCCATACGATCCCAATGCGACAAACGACATTCAATTATGTTTACGATTGCAATAGTTATAAATGTTACAAGTTTATATAGTATTTTTAAATTAGAACTTACTTAATTAAATTTTCACTTGGGCTTCACTATTTTATAATCGGCCCATGAGACATTAAACCTGCGGCCCTCCCCTTTCAACAGTAATCGTCTTCTTCAAATGATATTTCTGTACCCTGCTAAAAATCGTGTCGTTTCCTCCATCTGTTAACCTTCCGATTTTCCACTAATACCATACGCAAATTTAAACTAGCTCCACCAAAATCCCTCCCTTCGGAATCTCCTCAACATCCACCTAGCGTAGTCTCCTCTTCTCGTGTTTGCTTCTCAACCAAACGCCAGTGGTCATACTGCTTCACATCCTTCCCTGTACCAAAAACCCACACTTGTTTTATTTCAAAATCCTCTGCCTTCATTAAGTAGACAACATTGCCATATTACCATGAGTTGTATATAGTCATGGAACTTAATTCTTAAATTCCTTCTATGATTACATTATTGCGATTTCAAACACTTCCTAGTACAAGGACGGTCTCATGCAATCAACAGGTATGTTTGAACTGCTCGTTGGTTCTACTATCACCGATCCCATCCTCATCCCCTCCAAGAGTGCCACCTCGTCATCCTCTCCGCCCATACCCAGAAGATCAAGCTCGAGCACTCTTTGCTAATCCCGTTCCAGTATTTCCATGCTACTGAGTACCGTTACTTAACCCATCGATCTCCACTGGTTCACGGAAACCTGCACAAACATCACCATGCGTTAACACCCTCGTTAACTTCACCTTCCCATGACTTTCAGCCCAAACTCACACAAATAGGTCTGCGCAACTTGCACTAACTTAACGTTGATCGGGACTGGCCACATCCACAGCTGCTCCATGAACTCTAGAACCCCTTAGTCTGACCTCATCCCGACTTCCACATCCTCTGGAGTTTCCACCGAATCTGCACCTCTGTTGACAGTGATTTCTGGCTATTCGCCATCACCAGAATTCCATCGCTGGCGACTGCAAGTCGGCCTCTTTATGGTGAACGTATCCTCTTCAGAGTCCATTGCAAGATTTTGTACGAATTTGAAGAGGACTCCTATAGGATTTCGATTATACATATACGCGTTGTCTTCTACAGAGGAGGATCGACTTCGTTTTGATTTTTTTTTTATATTTTCAGTTACTATGAAAATGTGCGGTTCCTGAAACAAGAAGAGGTAAAGGAAGGTGTCCTGATGTCTTTATAAGCCGGAGTGACTTAAGGGATAAGATAAAGTAGCTGTTCCATCATAGAGTAGGGTAGTCTCTCTTTTCACTTTATTTTTTTTTTATGTTTACAGAGGTTGATACGAAGTATGATGTATGGTTACTTAACCGAGAAGGTAAGGAAAAATGTATTTCTATATTTTATTTTAAAGTATCAGTAATGAATTCAAGAATTGAATGGCCTTGTTATACTACTTAGAAACTAACGACATTTGCTTGACCAGTCTTGAACGTTACGTAAGGGTCTTTGATATGTTTATTGGCTCATTACTCAAATTACATATTAACATTTTAAGTTTATGGGCAGAAGTATGTCATTTTAGATTGTCGACACTATGTCTTAGCACAAATTGCTCATCAAAATTACTATTCAGTTCAGCTTAAAGGTTTCGTTATAATTATTATTATGTGTGATAGAGGATTTGTTTAGCTTTTGTTTACGGTCGGAGGCACCTCTTAAGTCCTATCACAACATTCTAGCTCCTTCAAAATAAAATCTTCAAGTGCATCTTTCTAGTACTTTGTCGCACTTATAATTTAGGGTAGGCATGTAGGCAAAGAAAAATAAGCCTCTTTGTTTAAGCTAGAAAAATCCACTTATCCTTTTACGTAAAACTCCGTTCTCATACGAGCTGCTATGGACAAAAATAAATATACTATTGTGATAAACAATGTGTCACAACCCCAAATATATAATAAAATTGACAAGTTAACTCATTCTGTTGAGTCCCAAAATATTGATATAGGGTGTAAAATACTCCAAAATAAAAAATGCTTATTTTCCAAAATAAAAATTACTGAAAAATTCTAAAAATTAAATTATACCTACGCCTCAAAGATCCTGTCTAAATTCGAAGCCAATATTTAAATAAAATTAAATATATCGTTATGGTTTATAAATGATTCTATAGCGACTATTTGAAAATTTGATTTGATCATAACTCAAAATCTACACAAAGAAATCTCGATTTTTCTCTTCCATTATAAAAATATACTTCACCAGCTCCGAACGTTTCTTGTTTCACAGAAATCCGACTTAAAACGGATTCTGTATATTCGTTTAAAGTTCGAATCGCCAATTTACGAACTACCGTGCCATTTCGAGCTCGATTATAATTATAATATAAAGTATATGTTCAACAGACATTTATAAATAAATTTGTTAATATAATTAAATTCTAAACTGAATTATATATTTTAAATTATCCAATTCGCACAATATTGTGAATTCTGTTATTTACGATTATTTCGAAAATAAATATATTATTCTATTATTTATATTAATTAAATATTCAATATTATTTAATTAAACAACCATTTAAATCTCTAAACCACTATTTAAATAATTAAATTAATTAATTATTATACCCAAAAAAATACGGGTCGTTACATTCTTCCCCCTTAAAATAATTTCGTCCTCGAAATTGCTAAGGTAGAAAACAAATCCTGTTAACTAGGTGAGACGACCCCAAACCCCGTACTGACGGTGGCAAGGGTAATCCTTGGAATATAACACAGAAACAGATAATAACAGAACAGAATTAAATAAATACACCAGATAATGTACAATAGAATACACTGGATAAAAGTAATCATCAGAGTTACACAGTATACAGGATCTTACTTAGTACAAATACAGTTCAACTATACATATATGTCTACAGCGGAAAAATAAACATAATGTACAATAGGAGCTGAACAACATAAAAAGAGATAAATGATAGAATCCATCTTCAGCTCCAGCTATCCGGATAAAGCCTGCTAAACCTGAATACAAGGCTGCCCGTGTAGAAAAAGGGGCACCCGAGTTTGAAAGTGAAACAAACTACGAGTCAGTCATGGGACTGGTATGAGAAATCTACTCAACACATTTAAAATATGGCTAATCACAGGACCACGCCACTTTCGTGGAACGGGTTTACTCCATTGGATTGCCAGTGCTTTAAAAACAAATCATTCCTTTTAAACATCGCAATGCTTTTTATAAAAATGAGGCCATTATAAGACTCAGTTCCCATCACACAATGCAACGCAAACCGGAGGATAGAGTTTTACCTTATAATGGCCAAAATATGATTGATACGAATAAAACCAAAGCATTTGATATTACACTAGTGTTTATATGTTTCAAAAACAATTTCAATCATAACTATCAATCATAGACGGCATGCGTACCATATATCATGTCGCCATATATATATACAATCAAAACCGCACAGTCACGTATTTGGAAATCGGATTTCCGTCACGAACCAAGGCAAAAGATAGTCCTTAATGACTTCGAGACGCTCTAGCCCGCCCCTCAGGATCAGAGCTCGAGTGACCCTTGGATCGTCAGGGCCGGTCCACCGATGTGGATTAAAATTCCTGCACAATGCGTTTCCCCGCCCAATGGGGCGTAGGTGAGCCAACGAATGGCTCCATCGGACCCGGATCGTCTGATCTAATCGAGGCGCCTCGCAACAGTAACAACCACATAAGTCAAACTCGTCAGGGCGTGTAAAACCACTGACGCCACTTCTAGCTAGAAAGAAACGCATGTCCTCCCTGAGGTCCTGCTCCCGTTTCTGGTTCATACCGGGGTGTGAGGCTCGCGAATTCCCGTTATACACAAAGCTACGCCGCACCGGCGGGGCTTTGATCATCACCACAAGACTTTGCTTTTCAACAGAAGCCCTGATCACTGCAACTTAGCATGCCACACAGGCAATTCACACCGTGCAACTGATGGCTATCAATCACACAGAATAAATTCCAATGTCAGACACACTGTCCATTTGCAAGTCCGTTCTGGGTTTGAACGAAACCGGAGGCACTATATACCTTGCAAACCATCGATCACCACGTACGTCTGGACGATCACCACTCATTATCCATATCTCGGGATGCCTCCCAATCAGGACCTCGGTTACCATCCAAACGAGGTGAAGATCTCCGGTCTTCGACCACCGTCTTCATCTTCGATTTCTTATCGTCGATTCAGTTATTCAGAATGGGATAAACCCGGTCTTTCTGAGCAACTCGCGTATATAATAAACAAGTGCAACACTAACATATACACACATCATTTTAATTCATTAGTCACTAACCGTCAATCAGTAAGAGAACGATTTCCCAAATATTAACCCCGAAGGCCGAAACCAACATCAGATCAATACCCGAGAAACCATTCGACTTAGCCAACCTTCAGTTATTTTCTATAATTCACATCCCTATCGTTTATAATATTTTATAACGATTTATCGCTATTTTTATTTATTTTAAAATAGCCAATTTATTCAAAACGACGCTTCGGGCCATAACACGGCCGTGGCGCTGTTTTTCTTCAGATTTGATTTACACATATCTGAAAATCAAACCGTTGGATCTTCACAAAATTTACATCATTAGAAAGATCTTTTCAAAACGAATCCAACGGTTCCAGTTTCAGGAAATTCCGACGGTCGGATCTCCCGGTACAATCGTTTGAAGTTTCGATTTCAAAATATGAACTGCAGCGTCGTTATTCGTTTAAATATAATTATATATATATATATAAATATAATCGTTTCTAGCGCTATTTTTCTTCAGATCTGAATTAAACATTCCAGGCAATCCAACCGTTGGATTTTTACAAAGTTGGTGCCGTTGGAAAGATATTTCCAAAGCGAACCCAACGGTTGCGATTTCAGGAAAATCCGATGGTCGGATCTCCCAGTATAATCGTTTGAAATCACGGTTTCAAAATACGAACTGCAGCGTCGTTATTCGATATATTTTAATTCTATTTATATATATATCGATTCTTCTATTTCAAAGCTATATTCTTTTCATACATTTGATAAAAATGATATTTTTAGCTCTGTCTTCTATTTCAACACTTCACTATTTTTAACAATTCATTTATATAATAAAAATGTGATTTTTATTGTAAAACAATTCATTTCAATACACTATTATTTCGTATAGTTAATATAGGTGATAAAAATAGGATTTTTATTGTAAAACAATTTATTTCAAAACAAGATGATTTTATACATTTCATATTGATGTTAAAAATGGGATTTTTATTATAGAACAATTTCTTTCAAAATATGAATACCATCCAACACATGAATTTCAATTCAACGAATGAATATCGATTCAACACATGAAGGTTTTCTATAGTTTATATATATAGATAAAAATGTGATTTTTATATTTAAAACACGAATATCATTCAACACATGAATTTCAATTCAACGAATGAATATCGATTCAACACATGAAGGTTTTCTATAGTTTATATTTATAGATAAAATTTAATTTATATTTAAAACACGAATACCATTCAACACATGAATTTCAATTCAACGAATGAATATCGATTCAACACATGAAGGTTTTCTATTCAACGAATAAATATAGTTTCAACAAATGAAAATAATTCAAACACATGAATATTATTCAAAATTTCGGCAGCATAACGGCAGGGTAGTTAAAACCGGGACTGTCCCTAGTACTGCTCCTCGCTCTACCTTAAAACCTCGCGGTTTTTGACAATGGGGATCATGCATCTAGTTCGCATGCAGGCGGCATGTATATTTATTTTATTTCCACAAACTAATCCTATGTGGTTTCAACCAAATATTTCTCAACCACAAATGGATATTTTTCAACCACAATCAACCAATATCAACCACAAACAATCACAATCAACCATTCGCTATCAATCAATTTTCACACCAATCACAACCAATAAATATCGTCCATGGTTTGTGGACGAGGGGCATATATATATATATATATATATATATAGCAATTCACTTCTATTTCAACACATATATAATTTTTACAATGCATATATAACTTATACATCGAACGTACAACTTATACAATGCTTATACAAGAGGTGTACAACGCTTATATAACTCATACATCGACTATATAATTTATACATTGTCGTTTTCCATATCGTTTATAAATTAGAGATCTCACATTGGGTTCCACTCCACCAAAAATAGCAGGAGGCTCAGAAAAATATGCGGTCTCTTCTAGAAGGTAGAAGACATCCGCACGAGTCCATTGTCTCTTGTTTCACTGAATTTCGTCAACACATGAAAAAGATATGATTTTTCAAAGTTTGCAACGGTTTAAAGGTGTTAAAACTGTTGAAAATATATATAGCCGTACCTCAGCTGATTTGTTCAAAACTAGGTTTTGAATTTTCTCTCGATTCGTGAAGCTATTCGTCGATCGGCCAGCGCAGCGAGGAAGAGGGAGGAGAGGCGCGTCTGAGCCTTGAACGGCGGCGAACTCGGTCAGGCGGTGGCGGCGCAAACTGGCGACGAACGACGAAACTTCCCGAGCCCGATTCTCCCACTACAGGCCACGAAAAATTTCAAACTTTATATGGATTTGAAGATCTTGAGAAGATCTTCAAAAAGTTCAACTGTGGCATTAGCTAATTCGGCGTGGATTGATCGGAAAATGAGGGGGAAGGTCTGAACGTATTTCCGCCTTCGACGTCGGGGAGGGAGAAAGAGTTTTCTCTTTTTTTAATTTAAATTCTGATTGGCCGGTGAGTTTTAAAAGGTGTTTTCTGACACGACCTCCAATCCAAACCCAACGACTGTCGTCCCTAGCGTTTTACCCCCATTCCGAACACAATGGGATATGTTTTGTAGGTCCATTCGACTGTTTCAGTCAGTTTCCATTCAATTTAAAATATATAACATTCAATATTTGATTTGAACGTACATTTCAATTTGCCAGGGCCACAAACTGATTCGAGAAGTTCCAGAAAAATAAATCTGGCTATGTTTTGACGATACGGTCCCAATAAAACTAGTTTCATCGAATTCTGAGACCGTTTGCAAAAAGGCCCATTTCTGGTCGATCCAATTTAACTGTAATTGACCAAAACACATTTTCCTTTGCCACGCTCACATACTAACTTCAAAAATTATGAAATTTGGAACTTAGCAATAACTTCTCATCCAGGATCCAACAAAAGTGGTTTCGTCGAATTCTGAGGTCGTATGCAAAATGGCCAATTTCACGGGCTATATAAATTCCATAGCGACCTTTCTGAAAATTCATTTGGCCATAACTTTTGCTTTCCGCTATGAAAATTCGATTTTTCAGATTCGTTAGAAAGGTATTCACTAACAGATTTAAATATTTTTGGTTTCACTCAAATCCGTTTTGTTTTGCACCCGGTACAGTCCGACAATGTTTGAATTCAAATTTTGAAACTACAGCGCCATTTCGGGCCTTGTTTATAATTAGAATTAATTATATTCGTTTTCAAACGTCGATTCAAACTCACTTTTCATCGCTATTATTTAAAATATTTATTTTAAATATTTAAAATCCATTATTTTAGCCAATTAAAAAATTTTAAATTGGTTCAGATTTTCCGGGTCGTTACAATCTCCCCCACTTAAAACTTTTCATCCCCGAAAAGGAACAAAGTCGAAAGTGGTTTGATTAATCAACTCTACGTTCGATCTGGCTTCCATTCTCCAACTTTTCAGTTTCTGAGAATTTTCAAATTCTTCAAAAATTTGGCTAACACCCGGAATTTTCGAAAAATTTCGCCATAACCTCCTTTATACGGGGAGAGGTTTGGAAATTTTTTGGGCCGTATTAGGTACCCAATAAATCCTAATAAGCATACACATATTTATAGTGATATATTCTGGTGTTTACAGGGGAGCGTGTATTGATAATAACTCCAGAGAATAAATTCTCGTCACCCTGTCAAAGCCTGAGGGAGTGTGTATTTTAAATGCTCCAGAGGATAAATCCTCGTCACCACGTCCCGTGTTGGAAATAAATAGTCCATGTGCTGTATCTAATAACTAGAGAGACGTGATTATTGTCAACTCCAGACCCGTGTGGGGTTTTTATTAATCCGGCAATTTTATCTTTACAATTTAAATAGTCCATATCAGTCATCAGTTCAACCTATAAAATATAGTCATCGCCATACAAGCCTCTCGCTCGTATGGTAAATCTTCCACCTCGTCACACAAGCTCCAAATGCTTATGTGGTATATGATGAAGTATGCCTATCTTCAGAAGTAGGTCATGTAATGTAGTTCAAAATTAATTGTCACTATCCTATGGCGACATTTATTTTTACACACATAATAACCAGCACTCCGCATCCAATGGCATTCACAGGAGTTGATATAATAATATTTCGCATCCAACTCATTAAGGTTTACCTATTTGTCGGGCACGCAAATAAAATCTTTACTCAACAGCTAATCCATTTACCTGTTCAAACATATATAATGCACATGTATATATTTCTATCTATTTTCTAATCAGTTTAATGTGTGATATAATCGAATAAATTCTATCATTCATCCTCTTATTAATTAAATTAACTATCGTTTTAATAATTTAATTAATCAAATCTACTATCACACAACACAAACAACAATCAAATTGTTTTTAACTTTTCAATATCATACCAATCAATTTCTATATTCTTTTAAAATCATTCAGACTATAGAATTAAAAGTGCACATCCATGGAAAGAAAATAACAACTGAGTAGAGAACTAATTGGTGATGCCAAGTATGGTAAATGTACCTTGCACTGGAGTCAATCAGAGATATCCACTCGGCATCTAGGATAGGCTTTCTGAATGCTCTCCTCAGTTTCCCAAGTACAATCTCGCGGATCTCCACTCCATTGCACTTTGACCAAGTGAACCTTCTTGTTCCTCAGTTCTTTGGTCTCTTTGCCGATGATCTTTAGCGGCTCTCGTCTCACAGCTAATTCAGGGGTAATTTCAATATCCTGTTGAGCTGCTTCTTCCACGATCAAGTCTGGATCATGAACGTGCTTTCGAAGTTGAGATATGTGAAATACATCATGAACTCCAGGCAACCAATCAGGCAATTTAACCCTATAAGCGAGAGTTCCGATCCGTTCCAGAATAGGAAACAGACCAATGGATTTGGGCGCCAATTTCCATGTTTTACCGAACCGGATTACTCCTCTCATCGGTGATACTTTCAGATATACATAGTCGCCAACAACAAAGGATATATCTCTTCTTCTCCTATCGGCATAGCTCTTTTGTTGGCTTTGAGCGGCGAGTAATCTCTTCTTAATAAAATCGACTTTGTCGGCGGCTTCTCGGATCATATCAGGACCCAACACAAGTCTATTACCGGGTTCGACCCAACAAGCAGGAGATCGACACGGTCTACCATATAATGCTTCGAATGGCGACATTGTCAGACTCGCCTGGTAGCTGTTGTTATATGAGAATTCAGCCAAATGCAGATGGTCTTCCCATGATCCACCGAAATCTGTAACACAAGTCCGCAATAAATCTTCTAAAATACGATTCACCCTCTCAGTTTGACCGTCTGTCAGAGGGTGATAAGCGGTGCTTAAGTTCAACTTCGTTCCCAGCTCGACTTGATATGCTTCCCAGAATTTGCTAGTGAATATTGTATCTCTATCACTGACTATACTGAGCGGCACTCCATGTAGTCTAACTATTTCCTTGAAGTAAATTTGCGCCAGACTCTGAGCAGTTCTGTTTGATCTGACAGGTATAAAATGGGCGGTCTTCGTGAAGCGATCTACGATCACCCAAATACTGTCATTCCCTTTTCTGGTTCTGGGCAGACCATCAATGAAATCCATAGAAATATGTTCCCACTTCCAACCAGGAACGTCTAGCGGTTGCAATAATCCAGCCAATTTCTGTTGGTCGCTTTTGACTAGTTGGCAAGTAGGGCATCGACTAACATATAAAGAAATGTCCCTCTTCATCGACTTCCACCAGAAAGTACGTTTGATGTCATTATACATTTTTCTTACTCCCGGATGGATACTAAGTTTTGACTTGTGGCATTCATCCAGTACTTCCTTTCGGAGCTCAGGAATGTTAGGAACACAAATTCGACCTTTCAGCCTTAGAACCCCCTCATTATCAACATGGAAACTCGAGGGTTCGCCTTGTTGAATTGTCTCTCTGATCTTCCGAATGAAGTGATCATCCTTTTGAAGAGCAGATATTTTATCTATTAATGAAGTCGTGATAATAAAACTGGCGATCATTTCATTCTTTCGGCTCAACGCATCGGCTACGACATTGGCTTTCCCTGGAGTGCATATAATTTCAAAATCGTATGCTGCAAGAAACTCCAGCAAACGTTGCTGCCTCAGATTCAAGTCCTTCTGGGTGAACAGATACTTTAACGACTGGTGATCTGTAAACAGTTCAAATCTCTCACCCAGAAGATAGTGTCTCCATATTTTCAAAGCGAATACTATCGCCAATAACTCAAGATCATGAGTGATGTAGTTTTTCTCGTGCGGCTTCAGCTGACGACTAGCATAAGCAATCACTTGACCTCTTTGCATTAACACTGCGCCAAAGCCTTCTTTAGAAGCGTCAGTCCAGACTTTCAAATCCTGATTGCCATCGATGATGGTTAACATTGGAGCTGTCGTTAATCTTAACTTTAGCTCTTCAAATGCCTCCTCACTTTCTGGAGTCCATTTGAATTTAGAGTGCTTCTTTGTGAGCTTCGTTAAGTGACCAGATATCTTCGAAAAGTTTTTAATGAACTTCCGGTAATAACTAGCCAATCCGAGAAAACTGCGGACTTCTATAGGGGTACTGGGCTGTTTCCAACTTTGAATAGCTGTGATTTTACTTGGATCCACAGCAATTCCTTCTTTTGATACTACGTGGCCCAGAAATTTGACTTCTTCTTGCCAGAATATACATTTGGAAAACTTTGCTTTTAATACATTCCTTCTGAGGATTTCCAGAACCTGTTCCAAATGCTTTTCATGTTCGGCCTTTGATTTAGAAAAGATAAGGGTATCATCAATGAAAACCAGAACAAATTTATTCAATACTCATCTGAATACTCTGTTCATTAGATCGACGAAGTAGGCTGGAGGGTTACATAAGCCGAATGGCATTACTAACCACTCGTAGAATAAGTCGAGACCTCTGAATGCTGTCAAAGGAACACACTCCTCGGCGATTCGAAGCTGATGGAAACCTGTAGCCAGGTCCATTCGTGAAAATACTTGGGCTCCATTTAGACGATCCAATAAATCATCAATCCGCGGCAATGGATATTTGTTCTTTATGGTCTTCTTGTTCAAATCATGATAATCCACACATAGTAGTAGAGTACCGTCTGATTTTGGGACAAACACCACTGCTGCACCCCAATCAGAGAAACTAGGCCTAATCAGACCCTTCCATACAAGCTGTCGTGTTTGATTGTCTAATCCTCTTTCTCTTTCAAGGACATTCTTCGAATAGCGTGAACTACCGGCCTTGCATTCGGAATTAAAGCAATTTTGAAATCTATTTCTCTCTGCGGAGGTAATCAAACAACTTCCTCGAACACATCCGCATAGTTCTTGATGACAGGAATGTCTTTCACTAGGTCGGGAATATTCTCTGTGATTTCAGGGATATGTTCTATTTGGGCTGGAGAAACATTCAAAGCTGCCCATAAGTCTTTTCTATTAGCATTCTGACCTTCACACGGAATGGTTATATAATCACCTGATTTAATCTTCGCCTTTACGACTCTGTCGGCGCATTTAACTTCAGCTTCATATTTGGTCAACCAGTCTAACCCCAAGATAAGATCAAACTCTTTAAAATTCATGACGACCGCGATGGTAGGAAACCGATAACGAGAAAAGGAAACCGGCACTCCACAAACCCAACTGAGATCAATGGAGCCCCCAACTGGATTCTGGACAGTCATTGGTTCCTTGATCTTCTTTAAATTCAGATCCAGCTTCTTAGCTGCATTCTTTGCAATGAAGCTTCGTGACGCGCCTGTATCAAACAGCACTTTAACAAGAATATCTTTGACAGTAAGCGTGCCTTCAAAAACATCTGGCCTTTCTTGAGCAGACGAAGATGCAGGCACCTCTGCCACTTCATTTACATGTACTGCTTCAGATTTCCGAGATAGCGGGCAGGCCTTGGAAAGATGACCAACTTGATGGCATTGGCTGCACTTTCTATTCTCTTGAAATCCCTTCTTGGGTTTGAACTTATTCTTTCTTTGATGGTTCCAAGATTTGCAACTTATCGCCAAATGTCCTTTTCTATTGCAGCTTGAGCACGTAGCGGTCGCTATTGGTTCGTTCCCAGATTCAGCCCTTTTTCTCTTGGCACTGGGCTTCTTATTGACCTCAGACCTCGTACTGGCTTCAAGAATATCAGTTTCCGACTCTGCTTTGTCACTAGAACATACCTCTTCTTCGTCGCGCAACATTCCTTGCTTATGGAGATCTTCATACTGATAAGCCATGTATATCATTTTTGAAAAAGGAAGCTTCACATTCCTCATCACACTATTCTGATATCTCCTTTGCAGGCCATGAATAAATCTCAGATTCTTCCTCTTTGGATCTTGAATCAGATGAGGAGCAAAGTGAGCAAGTTCGTTGAATTTCTTATGATATTCTGGGATGGTCATATCACCTTGTATCAGATAAGAAAATTCATCACATAATCGCTCCATCGCTTCAGGAGGAGTAAATCTTTCTAGGAAAATCTCTTTGAATCTGTCCCAGGTGATATCACCTTCTGGATTATCTTTGATGATTGTTTCCCACCAGATTAAAGCTTCTTCTTTGAGCGCCCAAGATGCTACTAACCGTTTCTGGTCATCTCTCAGCTGGATACGCTCAAAAATTCTTTCGATAGAACTCATCCAAGCTTGAGTCCGAATTATAGATTCATTGCCCGAGAACTGTGCCCCGTTCATATTTCGATATCTCTTTAATAGAGCCTCTAGGTCTGGTTCTGTATTCCTTCTGTTTTTGACACTCATTTTTCTAGTACTTCTGCAATAGCAGATCAAGTGTCAGGTCACAGAAAAGATATTTTAAAATATAGAAACACATAATTCAAATGTAAATGTGTCTATCGAGGTGTAATTTCATTCTGCTTTACTCATACTAGGATATTACTGATCCTATCTGTATAGAGTTACCCATCCTAGAACACTACTGGTTCTATTTCTGACGAGTTCGTTAATACGTTATATTCTAGCACTAAGCTTAACCAAAGCTCTGATACCAAATAAGACGACCCCAAATCCCGTACTGACGATGGCAAGGGTAATCCTTGGAATATAACACAGAAACAGATAATAGCAGAACATAATTAAATAAATACACCAGATAATGTACAATAGAATACACTGGATAAAAGTAATCATCAGAGTTACACAGTATACAGGATCTTACTTAGTACAAATACAGTTCAACTATACATATATGTCTACAGCGGAAAAACAAACATAATGTACAATAGGAGCTGAACAACATAAAAAGAGATAAATGATAGAATCCATCTTCAGCTCCAGCTATCCGGATAAAGCCTGCTAAACCTGAATACAAGGCTGCCCGTGTAGAAAAAGGGGCACCCGAGTTTGAAAGTGAAACAAACTACGAGTCAGTCATGGGACTGGTATGAGAAATCTACTCAACACATTTAAAATATGGCTAATCACAGGACCACGCCACTTTCGTGGAACGGGTTTACTCCATTGGATTGCCAGTGCTTTAAAAACAAATCATTCCTTTTAAACATCGCAATGCTTTTTATAAAAATGAGGCCATTATAAGACTCAGTTCCCATCACACAATGCAACGCAAACCGGAGGATAGAGTTTTACCTTATAATGGCCAAAATATGATTGATACGAATAAAACCAAAGCATTTGATATTACACTAGTGTTTATATGTTTCAAAAACAATTTCAATCATAACTATCAATCATAGACGGCATGCGTACCATATATCATGTCGCCATATATATATACAATCAAAACCGCACAGTCACGTATTTGGAAATCGGATTTCCGTCACGAACCAAGGCAAAAGATAGTCCTTAATGACTTCGAGACGCTCTAGCCCGCCCCTCAGGATCAGAGCTCGAGTGACCGTTGGATCGTCAGGGCCGGTCCACCGATGTGGATTAAAATTCCTGCACAATGCGTTTCCCCGCCCTATGGGGCGTAGGTGAGCCAACGAATGGCTCCATCGGACCCGGATCGTCTGATCTAATCGAGGCGCCTCGCAACAGTAACAACCACATAAGTCAAACTCGTCAGGGCGTGTAAAACCACTGACGCCACTTCTAGCTAGAAAGAAACGCATGTCCTCCCTGAGGTCCTGCTCCCGTTTCTGGTTCATACCGGAGTGTGAGGCTCGCGAATTCCCGTTATACAAAGCTACGCCACACCGGCGGGGCTTTGATCATCACCACAAAACTTTGCTTTTCAACAGAAGCCCTGATCACTGCAACTTAGCATGCCACACATGCAATTCACACCGTGCAACTGATGGCTATCAATCACACAGAATAAATTCCAATGTCAGACACACTGTCCATTTGCAAGTCCGTTCTAGGTCTGAACGAAACCGGAGGCACTATATACCTCGCAAACCCATCGATCACCACGTACGTCTGGACGATCACCACTCATTATCCATATTTCGGGATGCCTCCCAATCAGGACCTCGGTTACCATCCAAATGAGGTGAAGATCTCCGGTCTTCGACCACCGTCTTCATCTTCGATTTCTTATCGTCGATTCAGTTATTCAGAATGGGATAAACCCGGTCTTTCTGAGCAACTCGCGTATATAATAAACAAGTGCAACACTAACATATACACACATCATTTTAATTCATTAGTCATTAACCGTCAATCAGTAAGAGAACGATTTCCCAAATATTAACCCCGAAGGCCGAAACCAACATCAGATCAATACCCGAGAAACCATTCGACTTAGCCAACCTTAAGTTATTTTCTATATTTCACATCCCTATCGTTTATAATATTTTATAACGATTTATCGCTATTTTTATTCATTTTAAAATAGCCAATTTATTCAAAACGACGCTTCGGGCCATAACACGGCCGTGGCGCTGTTTTTCTTCAGATTTGATTTACACATATCTGAAAATCTAACCGTTGGATCTTCACAAAATTTACATCATTAGAAAGATCTTTTCAAAACGAATCCAACGGTTCCAGTTTCGGGAAATTCCGACGGTCGGATCTCCCGGTACAATCGTTTGAAGTTTCGATTTCAAAATACGAACTACAGCGTCATTATTCGATTAAATATAATTATATTTATATATATATATATAAATATAATCGTTTCTGGCGCTGTTTTTCTTCAGATTTGAATTAAACATTCCAGACAATCCAACCGTTGGAATTTTACAAAGTTGGTGCCGTTGGAAAGATATTTCCAAAGCGAACCCAACGGTTGCGATTTCAGGAAAATCCGATGGTCGGATCTCCCGGTATAATCGTTTGAAATCACGATTTCAAAATACGAACTGCAGCGTCGTTATTCGATATATTTTAATTCTATTTATATATATATATCGATTCTTCTATTTCAAAGCTATATTCTTTTCATACATTTGATAAAAATGATATTTTTAGCTCTGTCTTCTATTTCAACACTTCACTATTTTTAACAATTCATTTATATAATAAAAATGTGATTTTTATTGTAAAACAATTCATTTCAAAACACTATTATTTCGTACAGTTAATATTGGTGATAAAAATAGGATTTTTATTGTAAAACAATTTATTTCAAAACAAGATGATTTTATACATTTCATATTGATGTTAAAAATGGGATTTTTATTATAGAACAATTTCTTTCAAAATATGAATACCATCCAACACATGAATTTCAATTCAACGAATGAATATCGATTCAACACATGAAGGTTTTCTATAGTTTATATATATAGATAAAAATGTGATTTTTATATTTAAAACACGAATACCATTCAACACATGAATTTCAATTCAACGAATGAATATCGATTCAACACATGAAGGTTTTCTATAGTTTATATATATAGATAAAATGTGATTTTTATATTTAAAACACGAATACCATTCAACACATGAATTTCAATTCAACGAATGAATATCGATTCAATACATGAAGGTTTTCTATTAAACGAATAAATATAGTTTCAACAAATGAAAATAATTCAAACACATGAATATTATTCAAAATTTCGGCAGCATAACGGCAGGGTAGTTAAAACCGGGACCGTCCCTAGTACGCTCCTCGCTCTACCTTAAAACCTCGCGGTTTTTGACAATGGGGATCATGCATCTAGTTCGCACGCAGGCGGCATGTATATTTATTTCATTTCCACAAACTAATCCTATGTGGTTTCAACCAAATATTTCTCAACCACAAATGGGTATTTTTCAACCAAAATCAACCAATATCAACCACAAACAATCACAATCAACCATTCGCTATCAATCAATTTTCACAACTAATAAATATCGTCCATGGTTTGTGGACGAGGGGCGTATATATATATATATATATATATATTTATATTTATATTTATATAGCAATTCACTTCTATTTCAACACTTATATAATTTATACAACGCATATATAACTTATACATCGAACGTACAACTTATACAACGCTTATACAAGAGGTGTACAACGCTTTATAACTCATACATCGACTATATAATTTATACATCGTCGTTTTCCATATCGTTTATAAATTAGAGATCTCACATTGGGTTCCACTCCACCAAAAATAGCAGGAGGCTCAGAAAAATATGCGGTCTCTTCTAGAAGGTAGAAGACGTCCGCACGAGTCCACTGTCTCTTGTTTCACTGAATTTCGTCAACACACGAAAAAGATATGATTTTTCAAAATTTGCAACGGTTTAAAGGTGTTAAAACTGTTGACAATATATAGCCGTACCTCAGCTGATTTGTTCAAAACTAGGTTTTGAATTTTCTCTCGATTCGTTAAGTTATTCGTCGATCGGCCAGCGCAGCGAGGAAGAGGGAGGAGAGGCGCGTCTGAGCCTTAAACGGCGGCGAACTTGGTCAGGCGGTGGCGGCGCAAACTGGCGATGAACGGCGAAACTTCCCGAGCCCGATTCTCCCACTACAGGCCACGAAAAATTCCAAACTTTATATGGATTTGAAGATCTCGAGAAGATCTTCAAAAAGTTCAACTGTGGAACGAGCTAATTCGGCGTGGACTGATCGGAAAATAAGGGGGAAGGTCTGAACGTATTTCCGCCTTCGACGTCGAGGAGAGAGAAAGAGTTTTCTCTTTTTTTTATTTAAATTCTGATTGGCCTGTGAGTTTTAAAAGGTGTTTTCTGACACGACCTCCAATCCAAACCCAACGACTGTCGTGCCTAGCGTTTTACCCCCATTCCGAACACAATGGGATATGTTTCGTAGGCCCATTCGACTGTTTCAGTCAGTTTCCATTCAATTTAAAATATATAACATTCAATATTTGATTTGAACGTACATTTCAATTTGCCAGGGCCACAAACTGATTCGAAAAGTTCCAGAAAAATAAATCTGGTTATGTTTTGACGATACGGTCCCAATAAAACTTTTTTCGTCGAATTCTGAGACCTTTTGCAAAAAGGCCCATTTCTGGTCGATCCAATTTAACTGTAATTGACCAAAACACATTTTCCTTTGCCACGCTCACATACTAGCTTCAAAAATTATGAAATTTGGAACTTAGCAATAACTTCTCATCCCGGGTCCAACAAAAGTGGTTTCGTCGAATTCTGAGGTCGTATGCAAAATGGCCAATTTCACGGGCTATATAAATTCCATAGCGACCTTTCTGAAAATTCATTTGGCCATAACTTTTGCTTTCTGCTATGAAATTCGATTTTTCAGATTCGTTAGAAAGGTATTCACTAACAGATTTAAATATTTTTGGTCTCACTCAAATCCGTTTTGTTTTGCACCCGGTACAGTCCGATAAAGTTTGAATTCAATTTTTGAAACTGCAGCGCCATTTCGGGCCTTGTTTATAATTAGAATTATTTAAAATATTTATTTTAAATATTTAAAATCCATTATTTTAGCCAATTTAAAAAAATTTAATTGGTTCAGATTTTCCGGGTCGTTACACTAGGTTGAAAATCTTTTAATTACTTCTTAATTTCAGTTTCAACTGAACCAATTTATTTCAATTAAAATATTAATTCATTCTGAATAACCAAAATTTTCAAAAATTCTAGAAATTTTCTAATACCTTAAATTTTCAGGAAATTTCGCCAGCACCTCCCTTGTATGGCTCAACGGTACAACAACAACTCGCCTCTCTAGGCCTCCTCCAATCCAAAAGAAAATCAAACAGCCAAGCGGCTCATAAAAATCTCATATCATATGAAATATAAACTTGTACCTTTTTGTCGGGCATATCATTATATCATTTACATCTGCTACCCATTCAACATATACCAAAATCATCCTAATCAAACTCCAATCAGTTTTTATCTCCAACACAACCATTCATTTTTCCAAGCCAAATTCCATTATCAATCTCAAGTACCATTCTTGATTTTCAATTTAGTTTCAAAAATTTCCATCTAATTTGTTTTAATTCAGACAATCCGTTTCTGGGAGTTTTTAAATAGCTTTGCCTTTCAGAAAAGTCAAATATTCAGTTCGAAATATCAAATCAACTCTTTTTCCCAAAATAATTCGAAAACAATCTCTTTTGTAGTAATAGGTCACTTAGCAACTCAAAAATGAACACCGATAATGGCCGACTTCATCATCGGAATTTATTTTCCAGCGACCGAAGTGAGTTCAATACTACATCACTTTCAAAGCCATTTCTACACACTTCCATTTTGAAATACATTTCAAAATATCATTCACAATGCTTGTAAAAAAATATTAAAATCTCCCAGAATTTTAAAATTCCCATACATTTAATTCTATTCATTTACAAACACTTTTCATGTTTTTGGAATTTTAAATTCGAATGCTGATTTAAATTTAGTTTTAATTCATCTGATTTCATATATTACACTTATATGAATTCTAGTTGGTTATTTTATATAACCATTTCAATTTATAATCTCATTCGATTATAATAAATACTAACACATCCAATACTATAATATTTCTAGTATCAATCATCGTTTTATATTAAAAATATATTTTGGGTAAGTTATATCATCTACCCTCTTTCAAAACATAGTGTGTCGGTTCATCGTATTCGAGTGTTTATAAATTCCTACCGATACAGTGGATCAAACTGATCGATTAGAACCCATAAACAACTCAGCCAATAAATCTCCACAATGTAAAACCATTTTAATATCAAATAACTAATACATTCACTCGTATATATACACTCAACTCAATCTAGGCTATTACTAACCCCATCTCTACTGGGTCACGCCACAGAGCCAAGGTAATTACTTAACCTTTAGCTCTGATACCACTGTAACGACCCAGGAAATTTGCGACCTTGGATATCAGCATATAACACCATGTCGAACATCCAAGAACCGAAAACACCAGATAGTCCATGAAAGAAATTAGAGAGTGAGAGTAGATACGATAGAAACTTAGAATAGAAGAAGAAGAAGAACATACAACATCAGAGTAAACACAAAATCTCACAGCGGAACGAATAATATATAATAGATACATAACTTTGAAATAAAATCAGTATATGTATACAATAACATTATCAGAGTTCAACATTTACAATACAACGGAAATAACAATAGCTACATAATCCTGAAGCCTCCTGCTCCAAGCTCTCAATATCTGTAAATCCTAACTACTTGACTACCCGTACAAATTTGGGCACCCAAGAGTTTAGGGTAAAACAAAACAAAATAAACTCCGGGTCAGTCATGGGACTGGTGTGAGTAAAACAATTTAAAACTGTTTGAGAAAGTAAACGACATCTCATAAGACCACGCCATATAATGTAATGGGTTTTTCCCTTTTGAGAATCCAAAACACTTGATTCAATCATTCAAAAATCTTTTTGAAAGCAGGAATAATCTTTATATCAAACATTTGATATTATAATAGTGTCTATCTACAGCAATATAATAATCATCTAGCAGAACGCTTTCATCTTACGATCCACATACATAATATATAATCAAAAACCATAGGCGCTTATTAGTTAATGAATTCCAACTGGCAAGGTACGGGACCACCTTCCGACAGTGTATCTCTAGAGAGGAATACACCGGGTTCAACAAGAACATCTTGTAACCCATGCTAAACATGACTGATCACTCATTTCGCTTGAGTGTACCGAATGTATTATCACCAACGGTTGGGGTCAGCAACCGTTTCCCGAAAGGGACAGCATTGAAATAAATTATAGAAGTAAATGGAATTTCTCTAGATCAGGTGACAATGCACCCTAATTGGCAGCTAACCACTTAGCCATGCGACCTACCCGATTTTATACCATTCTCGGTTGTGAGGCTAGAGGTCATAATGTACATATCACATCTTTATTTTCTTTGAATGTCACATCGTCATACCCACCAAATCACTAATTGATTTCTCCAAACATACCATGGGTATACAACTAAGAGAAACGAATTCCTCCGCCACCAAACGTAAATACATTTGGAGAGATCAACTTACGCGATCTATTAAATATACTCTGTCAGACATTCTTCCATACAGGTCGCCCTGGGACTGAACAGACCGAAGGCACTATTCTGTAAACGGGACAGCCCTTGCATAACTCCATCTTCAATTATCTTCATCATATTTGATTGCAACGCTAATGCCATACGGAGTGGTTTTCAAATAATAAATCTGATCCCGGTCTCTGCGTATTGACAACGAAAATGGTCAAAATCTTTGATAGTTGATGATTTAACTATCAAAGGAAAAATGTGTACAAACAACGGTCGTATTTCCAAATGGAAATCTTACCGATCAATCATCATTTCATTTCTCAATTTTCTATTTATCATTTCCATATATTCATAAATTTCTTATTTTCTAAAATTTGAAAATAATAGTTATTAACTTTGGAAAACGTTTCCATTTCTGATTCACAAATCAATATCTTTCCACCTCTATCAATCTCTAACTGTAAACTAGTAAGAGAACAACTTCCCAAGCATAAAACCCGAAGGACGAAACCAACATTAGATCGATACTCAAAAAGCCATTCAGCTCAACTAATTTCCAGTCAGTTTCTAATTTCAGTAATTCCATTTAAATTCCTATTTCAAACCTCAAATTCCTTTATAATATTTTATTTGTAAAAAGTTTACTTTAATCTAGTTTGCACATAGAATGCGAATAATATTTCTTTATATAATCAAAACAGTTTAATTTCGTATTTAAAAACAATACCTCAAATCCAAATTCTATTTATATTTTTATTTGTGGAATTATTCATACAAATCTCCTTTTTTATTTCTGACACTTAAATCTCATTTATAATTCCCTTTATATAATTCTATTTATTCTATATAAATCCTTTTATATAATTCTATTTATTCTATATAAATCATTTTATATAATTCTATTCATTTTATATAAATCCTTTTATATAATTCTATTCATTTTATATAAATCCTTTTATATAATTCTATTCATTTTATATAAATCCTTTTATATAATTCAATTTATTCTATATAAAAATATTTCATTTTCAATATTCACTTTGAAATTTTCCTTTTATACATTCCAGTAATTCATATGGTATTTAAAATACCAATTAACATGACAATGTCATCATAATCAATCATATATTATATATCACATCATATATCACAATATATGAAAACAAACAGTATTATAAATATTAAGGAATCTAGTTGGATCCCTCCAAATTATTTACCTGCATTCATAGATGTTAAACAATATAAATAACATCGATTCCATTTCAATATGAAATATTCTGATAAACAGAATCAATATTTGATTGACGATTTATATATATATATATATATATATATATCATTATATACAATTTCAATCAATAAATCAGCAATTCAAAAAAAAATCAACACACAACAATCAATCATCATTTATCAATTCTAGATTATATTTATAAAAATATAAATTGTACAGAGTTAGTGAGATTTACTCACATTGGACGGTTATCGTTAAATACGATAAGCGATCATCGATTCAGACCAGGCAATTTATTTTGCTATAAATTGTAACGAGCTCCAATTCACTCCCAGTCAGTTCCATTATGTAGCTGTCGTCCATACGATCCCAACGCGACAAATGGCATTTAATTCTGTTACGAGTGCAATAGTTATAAATGTTACAAGTTTATATAGTATTTTTAAATTAAAACTTAATTAATAAAATTTTCACTTGGGCTTCACTATTTCATAATCGGTCCATGAGACATTAAACCCGCGGCCCTCCCCTTTCAACAATAATCGTCTTCTTCAAATGATATTTCTATACCCTGCTAATACTGTAACGGCCCGCCCCGCACCAACCGAGATTTACTCCAAAAGTGCGCTGTACACATGTCCAATTGACACGGAACGGGTCGTCAGAAGGAAAAGGAAGAAGAAGAAGATGAACATACTAAGAACATGTAGAATGTCTCACAGCGCATAGAACAGAATATAATAATAACATACTTGACATAAAACAGGAGAGACAGTCCATAAGCTGAAAATCAGAACCAAACATCATAGCAGCGGAAATCCAAAATACAGCTTATTACAACTTTCAACTGTCTCAAAGCCAAAGCAAGATAAAGGAGGTACACTACTAATGCCCAAGTAGCGACCACCAACGACACAGGGAGAATGTGTATATATATATCATACGTGGAAGCCTCCTGCCCGCCTCTGAATCAGCTACTCGCGCATCACCAGCTAACCTGTCTCTAGTCTGCTCGTGTGAGCACCCAGAGTAATAAGAGGAGACATAAAACTCTGGGTCAGACATAAAGCCTGGTATGAGCGATAAGCATCTAAAGTGAACAATAACAGGTAGACTAAAAACATACCTGAACCTGGACCTGCAACCAAAGAGTTAGCACTACATACTGTACAACACTCTAAGGTACCATATCAAACAGTGTAAAGATACGGAGGTGGGGGAGGTGTGCATGTCATAATGATGGCAAACAATCAAGCATAGCATCCATCCTCACATCTCTCACTCAGTGCGTAAAGCATACGATATTCACCACTTCGATCACCCAACATACCTTGCTACGATCACTTTGCCCCATGAAGTCATAAATGGCTTCACTGCACTGATAACGTAACCACTAGTTCCTTGCTATGTCCACTTGCCCCATGGAGTTATTCACCCCATCTGCGCTGGCTCATAGCCTTACCAATCCTTACTATGTCCACTTGCCCCATGGAGTTATTCACCCCATCTGCGCTGGCTCATAGTCTTACTACGCATCACCTTGCCTCTCAGGTCATAATGACCCTACTGCACTGATAACGTAGTCTTGCTACCATCACCTTGCCCCTCAGGTCATAATGACCCTACTGCACTGATAAGTAGCCCATCATCCATTTCCAGTGGTGAATCGAAGTTATGAACGTCGACAACTCCTTAGCACGCGTCCCGCAGCAAAGTCCAACTCATGAAGTGAACTCATTGGTTCCCAACTGGATCCTGAGCTCTAACTTCCATTTGGACTACCTTTGCATCTCGGGTTATTGGTCATCACCAGATCGGATCGGGTCATAGTCTTCAGGTCATAGCGGTTCGGTTCGGAGTCCAGTTTCCCCTCGTCACCACGGTTCGGATCGAGTCACGCCATCAGCTCGTGGTCACCCATACGGATCGGGTCGTAGTCACCCTTTCGGATCGGGTCGTGGCATCCATTCGGATCGGGTGGTAGTCACCCATTCGGATCGGGTCGTGGTTCCTCCTTCACGTCAGTTCGTGTTTCCCCCACTGGTCGGGTCGGGTCGTGCTCCTCCCTTCGGATCGTGGCGCCTCATCAAGCTGAATCGGATCGTGGAGAGGGTTCACGATCGGGGTGGCCATACGGATCGTTGTCTTCAGGTCGGATCGCCCCTATGCCCACCGATCCGATCCGGTTCGGGCAGATTCCTGCAGTTCTTCCAGCGAACAGTTTACGCCCCTCGACGGCGTTTTCGACCATTCTAACTATTGAAATCAATCACAAAGCATTTCATACAGTCATAGCAACATGCATAATCAACCACAAACATCAAAACATCAACATGATAGGTTAAAATGGATCAAACATACCCAAAACCCCATATTTCCCCTTAAGCATGTTTAGGTGAAACTAATGATATGATTAGCAAAACTTAACCAAATTAACCTAAATTCATATCAGAGGTTTAAAACATCATTTAGGAATTTATGAATATTTTTTCCGAATTTATTAGTGTATAAATTCGCTAATTAACACTAATTACTCTTAACTAGCTATAATTAGTGTAAAACTATGCAAATCACTCACCTTAGCCACAAATAAACTAAGATCTGAAATAATTCTCTGATTTGATGTGAATCTCAATGCCAAACAGCAGCTTCAATGTTGCTTTATTCTAGATCTCCCTTGATTAGATGTTGCTAAGCTTAATCCTTGACCAAAAGATGATTTGGAGGTGATTTAGAGGTTAGAGGCCATTTTTAGGGTTCCTTGGTGATAAGTGGAGGCTAGAAAACTGAAATGGAATGATCCTCTATCTCATTTCTGCCTCCCCATAACCCTAATCCCGAAATGGGTTATGGGCCTACTCACTAATCACCCGATTTGGCCCGGTTAAGCAGTTTTTCACCCTCCAAACCTTATTTCAGCCATATCTCCCAAACGGTAAGTCCGTTTGGCTATAATGACCACTCTACGGAAAGGTAAACCATCAAACGAAACCAATGGAAGTGGTTTCAGGTCAAAATTCCTTTCCAATCAAAAGTTATGGCCAAAACAGTACCAACTAGGGGCAAAATGGTCATTTAAAAATCGACAAAAATCATGAACATGGGAAATGACTCTAATAGATGTTTCCCAAGGTTACATGACCATACAACCTCATACGGGAAAGAAATAAATATTCTACAATCCTATGATGTGTAGAATACGGGTCGTTACACTCTCCCCCCTTAAGAAATTTCGCCCCCGAAATTCCCTAATCCAAACACACACAAAGGTCCCGCATGCCTATCAACCATAAAACAACCATCAAACATGCGAAACAAGTAAAATAAGTCTATCCTAGCATGCAGAAAACTAAATTGCAAAGTAAATCTTACCAGGCAAAGAGTTCTGGATATGCCTTCCTAATGCTCTCCTCTGTCTCCCAAGTACAATCATTCTCGTCCTCGCCCCACTGAACCTTGACTAGCTTCACCGACTTCCTTCGAAGTTGCTTCGTATCGTGCCCTACAATACGAATCGGCTTGCGGTTCCCAACCGCCTCAGGTTCTACTTCGAAGTCCTCTAACTGATCAGGTGAAATTGTCATATCTGAGTCGTGAACGAACTCCTTAGTTGGGAAACATGAAATACATTGTGAACTCCCGCCATTTTCTCTGGTAAGCCAATTCTATACGCCAAATTCCCGACTAATTCAAGAACAGGGAATGGGCCAACAAATCTTGGTGCCAACTTGCCTCTCCTGCCAAATCGAATCACGCTCTTCAACGGAGAGATCTTGACAAACACAAAGTCGCCAACGGAGAATTTCAAGTCTCTTCTCCTCTTATCAGCATAACTCTTCTGCCTATCTTGAGCAGCTTTCATTCGTTGCTGAATGATCTTAATCTTATCTGAAGTTTCTCTCACCACATCTGGTCCAAGCACAAACTTCTCGCCAGTCTCTATCCAACATGATGGTGAGTTACACGGTCTTCCGTACAAAGCTTCATATCGAGCCATACCGATACTGGATTGGTAGCTATTATTATATGCAAACTCTACTAGATGCAAATGGTCATCCCATGATCCACCAAAATCCAATATACAAGCTCTCAAGAGATCTTCCAATATACGATTCACCCTCTCCGTCTGACCGTCGGTCTGAGGATGATATGCGGTACTGAGATGTAATCCTGACCCTAGAGCCTCTTGTAAGCTCTTCCAAAACCCACTAGTGAACAACGGATCCCGGTCACTCACAATGCTTTTGGGTACTCCATGAAATCTCACTACCCACTTCATATACAATTCTGCCAACTTGGCTGCCGTTCTGGTCGATTTGACTGGTATAAATCTTGCGCTTTTAGTCAATCGATCCACAATTACCCAAATGCTATCATATCCCGGTCTAGTCCTTGGTAAACCATCGATGAAATCCATCGAGACTTGCTCCCATTTCCATTCGGGAATTTCTAATGGTTGCAACAAACCACTAGGCTTCTTTTGCTCGGCTTTAACTAGCTGGCAATTCATGCATTTGGATATAAACTTCCCAACGTCTCTTTTCATCCCTTCCCAGTAGTAAGTCTGTCTCATGTCTCGATACATCTTATTACCACCGGGATGTATAGTCAGTTTTGAGTGATGACATTCTCTAAGCACTTCATCTCTCAAACCATTCACGTTGGGCACAACTAGCCTCCCATTCTTCCGAAGCCATCAATCTCGATCAAGCCCATACACATTCATCTCCTCATCGATACCCATCTCTAACTTGGAGATGATTTCCAATAGATTAGGATCGTCCCTCTGGTTGGAACCAATCCGCTCTATCAAAGTGGGTCTGATCGTCAAACTAGCTAGCATGACTGGATCCAACTCGCACCTCGGTCTGAAATCAAACCCGGCGATATACTCCAGTTGCTTCCACTCAAGAAACATTGCCCCTAAGCTGCCATGTCTCCTACTCAAGGCATCGGCTACCGCATTACCCTTCCCAGGTGTGTATGCGATATCAAAATCATACGAAGCCAAGAACTCTAACCATCTCTGCGGACGGAGATTCAGATCTTTCTGAGAGAAGAGATACTTTAACGATTTATGATCGGTAAACAACTCAAATCTTTCTCCCAAGAGATAGTGTCTCCACATCTTCAGCGCAAATACAATCGCTGCCAATTCCAAATCATGGGTAGGATACTTCTTCTCATGTGGCTTTAGCTGTCGACTAGCATAAGCTACAACCCTACCTCCTTGCATCAATACTGCACCCAGTCCGGTACCACAAGCATCCGTGTATACCGTCATCTCTTCATTCCCTTTAGGAATGACTAACACTGGCGCACGCGTCAACTTCTCCTTTTGACTCTTGAAGGCATCCTCACACACTCCGTCCCAGACGAAGGACTGATTCTTCTTAGTCAACTGAGTCAACGGTGCTGCTATCTTGGAGAAGTCCTGGATAAACTTACGATAATATCCAGCTAATCCCAAAAAACTTCTTATGTCTGTCGCATTCTTGGGCGTAGGCCAATCCTGTACCGTAGCCACCTTCGCAGGGTCCACGGCAATACCACTCTCTGAAACAACATGACCCAAAATCTCACTTCCCTTCTCCAAAAATGACACTTAGAGAACTTCGCTTTCAATTGGTGTTTCCTCAACACCTCCATCACTATCCTCAAGTGTCCCTTGTGTTCCTCCTCTGTCCTTGAATAAACAAGGATATCATCCACGAACACAAGAACAAACTTATTCAACTGATCTATGAATACTCGATTCATAAGATCCACAAAGTAGGCTGGTGCATTGGTCAACCCAAACGGCATGACCAACCACTCATAAAATCCAGACGGCGTCCTAAATGCCATTTTCGGAACACTCTCATCCGCTACTCGAAGCTGATGAAATCCTGTCGCGAGGTCCAACAGGGAGAACACCCTTGCTCCTTCCAGCGGATCAAACAAATCATCAATCCGCGGTAGAGGATACTTATTCTTCCTCGTTACCTTGTTCAACTCGCGATAGTCCACACACAAACGAAAGGAACCATCTGCCTTAGTGGCAAACACAACTGGTGCTCCCCACTCGGAGACACTTCTTCTAATAAATCCCTTCTTCAAAAGATTGCTGACTTGCACCCCGAGCTCTCGCTGCTCCCTTGGTGCCATACGACGAAGTGGCATCACTATAGGTCTGGCATCTTTCACTAAATCAATACGGAACTCAATCTCTCGGTGTGGTGGAAGCCCGGTCACCTCCTCGAAGACGTCCGGATACTGGCCAACCACGGGCACATCTGACAACTCATCCTGTGGGATGTCGAGGGAATTTACAAAACTAGCCATAACCCCATCACTAGGTAGACTACCAAACACTACCCTCCGCCCATCATCCGCCCTCACTGTCACCAAAAAGCCCTCACAGTCTACCACCACCCCGTATCTTTGGAGCCAATCGACTCCCAATATAATGCCATACCCAGTAAAGCCCAAAACAAAGCAATCACAAACAAACATACATCCATGACTCGATAAGACCAAATTCCTGCAAATCATACTAAGGCTAGTCGAACCACCAATCGGGTTCGTCACAACCAATGGTCTATCGACTATCTCGGGTTCCAGTCCCAACCTATCTACCAGGTCAATAGATATGAAGGAACGGGAAACCCCAGTATCAAATAAAACTCGAACTGGTACATCATAAATAGAAAGCATACCTTGAATAACAACATTCTTTCCTTTCTCCGCCACAGTTGGGGCATTCGACGAAGAAGGAACAACATCAATAGCATATGCTTTCACAATCTGCTTCTCCTTAAGAGGTTGCGGACACTTATCCTTCTGATGTCCCACTTGACCACAGTTGTAGCACTTCCTTTCCGCTGGCTTGGCCCGACATTCTTTAGCATAATGGCCCTTCTTTCCACAGCTGAAGCACTCAACATCCTTCTTGCTCTTTTTCTGTCCACCCTTAGATTGGTCCTGCTTCCTCTTATTCTGAGAGTTATTCTTGCCTCCACCGCCTGCTTGCGGCTTTGGCCCTTCTGCAGATGCAGCCTCAGTCTTTGACTTAGGGTAAAGGCTCTTTGATCTCAAAGCTTTCCCCACAATCGATTCAAAAGTCTCATCGATGTGGTTGATAAGCCTTTCCCCCAAGTATCCATCCAAACCAGTAATGAACTTCTCATTCTTCTTCTCAGGAGTATCAATAAGAGACAGTCCATACTTCGACAAAGTGTCGAACTCAGCAATATAATCAGAAACTGCCCTGCCACCCTAATTGAGTTCCAAGAACCTCTTGAACAATACTGACTTTTGGCAGCTGGAATGAACTTCTCGCTAAAGCGAGCCTTGAACTGATCCCAAGTAACCTGATCCTCTGGAGTAGCTGTTCTAATGGCATTCCACCAATTCATTGCTCGCCCTTGTAGCTGACGAGACGCTAGCCTTCTCTTCATCGCATCCTCAAGATCCAAGTCATCGAAGATACAGTCACAGATATCCATCCAATCTTGAACATCTGTGGCCGACTCCGTTCCGTGGAACGGCTTTCCACCAAGATTAGTGTAATCCTTGCACAACTTGGCGAAATCGACCCTAGGCACCTGCACTACTGGGCCAACACCAACTCCGGGATTGGGAACTTCCCCTTGCACTTCTCTAAGCATGTCTCTCATGAGGTTAGTAAACATTGCCCTCATGTCAGCGGCATTCCCTTGGTTGGTCCCTCTACCAGCACCCCTCGTGTCTCGGCTCATCGTCAATCTGAAAAAGGGAAACGATTAACGACCCCATAGTGGTGCTAGTGCAGTGCGACTTCATTCTTTATACTACTAATAGTATATATATACATAGCTTTTGAAAACCAAAGTAATCACAAATACGCGCTCTCATATACGTACTATCTCTCCCTAGTGTCTTTCCCTAGGTTAACTACGCAACCTAGAGCTCTGATACCAAGTGTGACGGCCCGCCCCGCACCAACCGACATTTACTCCAAAAGTGCGCTATACACATGTCCAGTTGACACGGAACGGGTCGTCAGAAGGAAAAGGAAGAAGAAGAAGATGAACATACTAAGAACATGTAGAATGTCTCACAGCGCATAGAACAAAATATAATAATAACATACTTGACATAAAACAGGAGAGACAGTGCATAAGCTGAAAATCAGAACCAAACATCATAGCAGCGGAAATCCAAAATACAGCTTATTACAACTTTCAACTGTCTCAAAGCCAAAGCAAGATAAAGGAGGTACACTACTAATGCCCAAGTAGCGACCACCAACGACACAGGGAGAATGTGTATATATATATATCATACGTGGAAGCCTCCTGCCCGCCTCTGAATCAGCTACTCGCGCATCACCAGCTAACCTGTCTCTAGTCTGCTCGTGTGAGCACCCAGAGTAATAAGAGGAGACATAAAACTCTGGGTCAGACATAAAGCCTGGTATGAGCGATAAGCATCTAAAGTGAACAATAACAGGTAGACTAAAAACATACCTGAACCTGCAACCAAAGAGTTAGCACTACATACTGTACAACACTCTAAGGTACCATATCAAACAGTGTAAAGATACGGAGGTGGGGGAGGTGTGCATGTCATAATGATGGCAAACAATCAAGCATAGCATCCATCCTCACATCTCTCACTCAGTGCGTAAAGCATACGATATTCACCACTTCGATCACCCAACATACCTTGCTACGTTCACTTTGCCCCATGAAGTCATAAATGGCTTCACTGCACTGATAACGTAGCCACTAGTTCCTTACTATGTCCACTTGCCTCATGGAGTTATTCACCCCATCTACGCTGGCTCATAGCCTTACCAATCCTTACTATGTCCACTTGCCCCATGGAGTTATTCACCCCATCTGCGCTGGCTCATAGTCTTACTACGCATCACCTTGCCCCTCAGGTCATAATGACCCTACTGCACTGATAACGTAGTCTTGCTACCATCACCTTGCCCCTCAGGTCATAATGACCCTACTGCACTGATAAGTAGCCCATCATCCATTTCCAGTGGTGAATCGAAGTTATGAACGTCGACAACTCCTTAGCACGCGTCCCGCAGCAAAGTCCAACTCATGAAGTGAACTCATTGGTTCCCAACTGGATCCTGAGCTCTAACTTCCATTTGGACTACCTTTGCATCTCGGGTTATTGGTCATCACCAGATCGGATCGGGTCATAGTCTTCAGGTCATAGCGGTTCGGTTCGGAGTCCAGTTTCCCCTCGTCACCACGGTTCGGATCGAGTCACGCCATCAGCTCGTGGTCACCCATACGGATCGGGTCGTAGTCACCCTTTCGGATCGGGTCGTGGCATCCATTCGGATCGGGTGGTAGTCACCCATTCGGATCGGGTCGTGGTTCCTCCTTCACGTCAGTTCGTGTTTCCCCCACTGGTCGGGTCGGGTCGTGCTCCTCCCTTCGGATCGTGGCGCCTCATCAAGCTGAATCGGATCGTGGAGAGGGTTCGCGATCGGGGTGGCCATACGGATCGTTGTCTTCGGGTCGGATCGCCCCTATGCCCACCGATCCGATCCGGTTCGGGCAGATTCCTGCAGTTCTTCCAGCGAACAGTTTACGCCCCTCGACGGCGTTTTCGACCATTCTAACTAATGAAATCAATCACAAAGCATTTCATACAGTCATAGCAACATGCATAATCAACCACAAACATCAAAACATCAACATGATAGGTTAAAATGGATCAAACATACCCAAAACCCCATATTTCCCCTTAAGCATGTTTAGGTGAAACTAATGATATGATTAGCAAAACTTAACCAAATTAACCCAAATTCATATCAGAGGTCTAAAACATCATTTAGGAATTTATGAACATTTTCCCCGAATTTATTAGTGTATAAATTCGCTAATTAACACTAATTACTCTTAACTAGCCATAATTAGTGTAAAACTATGCAAATCACTCACCTTAGCCACAAATAAACTAAGATCTGAAATAATTCTCTGATTTGATGTGAATCTCAATGCCAAACAGCAGCTCCAATGTTGCTTTGGTGTAGATCTCCCTTGATTAGATGTTGTTAAGCTTAATCCTTGACCAAAAGATGATTTGGAGGTGATTTAGAGGTTAGAGGCCATTTTTAGGGTTCCTTGGTGATAAGTAGAGGCTAGAAAACTGAAATGGAATGATCCTCTATCTCATTTCAGCCTCCCCATAACCCTAATCCCGAAATGGGTTATGGGCCTACTCACTAATCACCCGATTTGGCCCGGTTAAGCAGTTTTTCACCCTCCAAACCTTATTTCAGCCATATCTCCCAAACGGTAAGTCCGTTTGGCTATTATGACCACTCTACGGAAAGGTAAACCATCAAACGAATCCAATGGAAGTGGTTTCAGGTCAAAATTCCTTTCCAATCAAAAGTTATGGCCAAAACAGTACCAACTAGGGGCAAAATGGTCATTTAAAAATCGACAAAAATCATGAACATGGGAAATGACTCTAATAGATGTTTCCCAAGGTTACATGACCATACAACCTCATACGGGAAAGAAATAAATATTCTACAATCCTGTGATGTGTAGAATATGGGTCGTTACAAATACTCATGTCGTTTCCTCCATCTCATAACCTTCCGATTTTCCATTAATACCCCATGCAAATTTAAACTAACTCCACCAAAATCCATCTCTTCGAAATCTCCTCAACATCCACCCAACGCTATCTCTTCTACTCGTGTTTCCTCCTCAACCAAACGTCGATGGCCATACTGCTTCACGTCCTTCTCTATACCAAAAACCCACACTCATTTTATTTCAAAATCCTCTACCTTCATTAAATTGACAACATTGTCATATTACCATGAGTTGTATGTAGTCCTGGAATTGAATTCCTAAATTCCTTCTATGATTACATTATTGCGGTTTCAAACACTTCATAATACAAGGACAGTCTCATGCAATTAACATGTATGTTTGAACTGCTCGTTGGTTCTACTACCATCGATCCCATCCTCATCCCCTCCAAGAGTGCCATCTCGCCATCCTCTCCGGCCGTACCCAAAAGATCAAGCTCGTGCCCACTTTGCCGATCCCGTTCCAGTTATTTCCACGCTACCGAGTACTGTTACTTAACCCATCGATCTCCACTGGTTCACGAAAACTTGCCCAGACATCACCATGCTTTAACACCCTCATTAACTTCACCTTCCTATGACTTTCAGCCCAAACTCACGCATATAGGTCTGCGCAACTTGCACTCACCGAACGCTGATCGGGATTGGCCACATCCACCGCTGCTCCATGAACTCTAGATCCGCTTAGTCTGACCTCATCTCGACTTCCACATCCTCTGGAGTTTCCACCGTATCTGCACCTCCATTAACAGTGATTTCTGGCTATTCGCCATCACCAGAATTCCATCGCTGGCGACTGCAAGTCGGCCTCCTTATAGTGAACGTTTCTTGTTCAGAGTCTATTGCAAGATTTTGTACGAACTTGAAGAGGACTCCTACAAGATTTCGATTATACAAATACGCGTTGGCTTCTACAGTAGAGGATCAACTTCGTTTTTTCTCCAATTGCCATAAAAATGTGCGGTTCCTGAAACAAGAAGAGGTAAAGGAAGGCATCCTGATGTCTTTATAAGCTAGAGTGACTTAAGGGCTAAGATAAAGTAGTTGTTCCATCGTAAAGTAGGATATCTCTCTTTTCACTTTATTTGTTTTGATGTTTACAGAGGTTGATATGAAGTATGATGTACTGTTACTTAACCGAGAAGGTAAGGAAATATATATTTCTATATTTTATTCTAAAGTATCAGTAATGAATTCAAGAATTGAATGGCTCTGTTATACTACTTAGAAACTAACGACATTTGCTTGACCAGTCTTGAACGTTACGTGAGGGTCTTTGATATGTTTATTGGCTCATTACTCAAATGACATATTAACATTTTAAGTTTATGGGCAGAAGTATGTCATTTTAGATTGTCTACACCACGTCTTAGATAAATTGTTCATCAAAATTATTATTCAGTTCAGCTTAAAGGTTTCGTTATAATTATTATTATGTGTGATAGAGGATTTGTTTACCATTTGTTTACAGTTGGAGGCACCTCCTAAGTCCTATCACAACATTCTAGCTCCTTCAACATAAAATCTTCAAGTGCATCTTTATAATACTTTGTCACCCTTAGAATTTAGGGTAGGCATGTAGGTAAAGAAAAATAAGCCTCTTTGTTTAAGCTAGAAAAATCCACTTACCCTGTTACGTAAAACTCCATTCTCATACGAGCTGCTACGGACAAAAATAAATATACTATTGTGATAAATAATGTGTCACAACCCCAAATATAAAATAATATTGAAAAGTTAACTCATTCTGTGGAGTCCCAAACTGTTGATATAGGGTGTAAAATACTCCAAAATAAAAAGTGCTTATTTTCCAAAATAAAAATTACTGAAAAATTCTAAAAATTAAATTATACCTATGTCTCAAAGATCCTATCTAAATTCGAAGCCGATATTTAATTAAAATTAAATATATTGTTATGGTTTATAAATGATTCCATAGCGACTATTTGAAAATTTGATTTGATCATAACTTAAAATCTACATAATGAAAACTTGTTTTTTTTCTTCCATTAGAAAAATAAACTTCACCAGCTCCGAACGTTTCTTGTTTCACAGAAATCCGACTTAAAACGAATTCTATATATTCGTTTAAAGTTCAAATCGCCAAATTACGAACTACTGTGCCATTTCGAGCTCGATTATAATTATAATATAAATTATACATTCAACTGGCATTTATACATAAATTCGTTAATACAATTAAATTCTAAACTGAATTATATATTTTAAATTGTCCAATTCACATAATATTGTGAATTCTGTTATTTCCGATTATTTCGAAAATAAATATATTACTCTATTATTTATATTAATTAAATATTCAATATTATTTAATTAAACAACCTTTAAATCTCTAAACCACTATTTAAATAATTAAATAAATTAATTATTATACCGTGAAAAATACGGTCGTTACAAATTAAACCCTTAATGACGCAATTAACAATTTAAGCAAGGTGATTAGTATAAAATAATATAATTAAATTATATTGTATTAGGTTGAAACTTGTAAATGGTATAACTTTTACATACTATATCAGAATTCAACAAACTTGGGACCGTTCGAACCGTGAAGACGAGATCTACAATATGGAAGTGACTGCAAGGAAAATGAGGTTAGTTGATATTTTTGGTCAAATTAAATGTTTAGTTTAATTTGATTACAATAATCATTTATATAACGATTTCTATCCGATTAATGTGAGAACTCTCTCACTCAATTATTTTGTTATGCTATTTTAATCATATTTAAATGTATATTGATTGCTTGTGATGATTTTAATTTGATTTATTTATCGCAAATTTTTATGTTTTGAATGTGATTTCAAGATAATTAATATGTTAAAAATGATGTTAAATTATTTATGGTAGTTGAAATTGGGTTAAACATCCACGTACAAGTCAACCGACTTATTAATGTACATCTATTAATAATAACTTAAATAGATTATGATAGATTGGAAAAAAATAATTTTGTTTATTGGTTGAAAACCCCACACGGGTATTGGGATGACATTTGATTGACACTAATACTAAGTGCTTAGATTAAATGTTAATCGATTGATTGACACACCAGTATAAGCATTAAATAATTATTTAAGGCTTATATGGATGTAAGTGCACACTGAATGTTAATTGAATGTTCGAAGGTTTTTTACAATTATTGTTGAATGTATGGAATCCATATAAATATATTTATATGGATATTGGTTGTGATTTTATTTCAATCCAGAATAAATATGAATATTTTTAATAATATAATATTCAATGAAAATTGAAGTTTGATTTAGATGTCCAATTTTGGATGGATGCAAAGATATAAAATATAGAAGAATATTTGTAACTGTAACGAATGGTTTTCAAGTAAAATAATATTAAATTTAACTGTACATTGAAATGTGCAATTTTGAATATATACGATTGGAACGGATTTTCAAAGATAATTATATATTTTATATAATTCATTAAAATGGTTTTGAAGTGCTTCAATCATATTTATAATTTATAAATCGAATTCGGGCTTGAATAGAACGCATTGCACAAAGAGTAGTTCGCGAACGTCAATCCATAACTTCGAATTGACGTAACGCGAGATTCGACCGTCGGATTCTCCAGAAATTGGAACTGTATTGAAATGAGCTTTGAAATAAAATGAGAATTTTTGAAATCTAATGGTTAGATTTTAATATAAATCCAAATCAGTTTTGGAAAAGGTCGCTATGGACGCATTTCGATGGCCAATATTGGAAACGGACTATAAGGGCCTTGATAAAAATATAAATAAAATATGTAAAATCATACTAAATGATTTGGAAAGAATTTGGTTGAAATACTCCATATTTTAAGAGATAAAGGATATTTTTATATGAATGAAATAGTAAACAACTAGAATAATAATTCAATGGTTTTAAATTAATAAATTAGATTGAGAATGGTTTTGATAGAACTAGAGCTTTTCCAACATATATATTGGAATGGATTTGAATAGAAATTATCTTCGGATATTTCGATATTGGATTTCTTAATTATACGGATATCATTGAGGAATCTATAAGATATTGATATTGTTATTCCAAAGCAATATTTATTAGTTTCAGAATTTTGTATTGAATGTAAGTCGACATGATTTCCGTTTAAGATCTTATATTTAATATCAAATTGGATTATGGGTTTGTCGTGAATGGTGTCTTAAATAATATTGTTCTTGAACCTAGTTGTAAAGGAATAAATCTTTCAATTAAGATTTAAAGATGTTTCCCAATAAAAAATTAAAGTGGAATTGAATGGAATTCAATTATTAATAATCGAGTTGAGCTTTTGTGAAGGAAAGCATTTACTATTTATGGAATTTAAAAGGCTTTGCCGTTATTCCACTTATAGTATTAGTCAGGTACAGAAATTTATATCGATTATAAATTCTTTAGGTTTCCGTAAGATTCCATATTAAATGGAAGAGGATTTTGGGGTTATTGTGGACAATGTTTTAAATGGCATTTGTTCTTTAACCCAATTCAAGACAGAATTAATTTCCTAAAATTGAATAATCATTAAATAATGATATTTGAGATTAAAACTGAACTAGACTTTCAATGAATCTTTAGTTAGATGGAAATGTAAAAAGAGGTAATTAAATTTATCGAATTCGAGAAATGTTCGAGATGGAGTACCACCAGTTTTACTCTCTGCGATGAATGAATCTTTAATTAGATTTAATCATTAAATGGTAATTAAATTTACCGATAACATGATGGGTGTGAAATATGGAGTACCACTAGTTATGCTCCATGGGATGATTAGGTTGGGATTGGGAATAATAAAATAAACGATTACTTCGATAAGGCTCAATAATCTCGACTAGTTTTATAAACCTGAATTTGGTTGAAATTGTAAAAAGATATAATAAAACTTTTGAAATGATATCTAAAGGAAGATTTAACCGAAGTTTAAATGATTTAAATCTTTAATAAAATTAATGCGAACCTTTCCCAAAGTAAATGAATATTTGAATAAAAGACGATTCTGGATTGGAATGAGATGTGTGTTATCTTTATTTATCATTTGATTTTAAAGATACGTGAGTTATTCGAAATGACCGGATTTAACCCATTCTGAATAACTAATATGATGATTAAATGTCAACGATGAAGGTGGTAGTTGAAGACCAGAGATCTTCACATGGTATGGATAATTACTGATTTCTTGATTGGGCTATACACATAAGATAAGGTAATACGTGGTGATTGTCCAGACGTATTTGGAGATCGACCGGATATGCAATGACCTCTCTCTTGTATTGGACATATGGGATGAAGAATAAGGTGTCTTCGGTTTCGTTCAAACCCAGAACGACCTTGCAAATGGATTATGTGAATGACATTGTATTTTGTGCTATATTAATTGATCTCTATTAAATATATATCTGTTTGGTGGCGAAGAATTTATTTTCTTTGCTTAACACCCTTCTCTGACATGTACGAGCTCAGAGATTATATATCGGTAGACATTAGTTGTATGGTATGATCTAACAATGTGGCATGCCAAGATGCAATGTTCAAAGCTTTTGTTGAAAAGAAGAGCTTTGTGGATGATGATCAAAGCACAACTTTAATATAGCATAGCTTTTTGTATAGCGTTAATTCGCAAGCTTCAAATCCTGGTATGAGTTAAAAACATGATTAGGGACTACAGGGAGTGCATGCGTTTCTTTCTACCTAAGAGTGATGTCATGGTATGGAGCTTAGACATTTCTACTTATGCGGATGATGGATTGCAAGGCGCCTCAGATATGGCTGAAAAAACCCCAGACTGGTCAACATACTGACCATGTGAAAGGTCCGATAGGACCGGGAAACGTATTGTTTAGGAATAACCAATCCACAAACATTTGGTATGGACTGGCCCTAAAGATCCAACGGTTGCCCATAGGTGTGATCCTGAACATCTTGCTAGAGATTTTCCGAATTCGATAAGGAGACATCCCTTGCCTTGACCCATGATGGAAATCCAATTTCCAATACGAAACTTTTACGGTATTAGTTGTAGACATACATAGAGACATAATATATTGTACCTATGTCGTCTATGATTGATATATTCATATTCGAAGTTGTTTTCTACACTATACACTTATGATAATTAAAAAAAATTGTTTTAAAATGTATCACGCATCTTTGGTTATTATAAGGTAAAACTCTATCCTTCGGCTTGTATTGCATTGTGTGATTGAACCTGAGTCTTATAATAGCTTCACTTTTCAAAAAGCATTGTGTTGTTTAATTTTAAGCTAGTATTCATGTGGAGTAAACCCGTTCCTGTGTCATACGGCGTGGTCCCATGATATCTCCAACTTTTAAAGTCAAGTTTTAATAATTTATTATTTTCACCTAAACTTTGGGTGCCTATATTTTCCACACGGGCAGCTAGTAGTTTTGGTTTCGCAAATGTTTATTTAACAGGATCCTGATTTACGGCTGGAACTATAATCAGAAAGCTTTGTATCCGTTTATTTCATTCAGCTGTGTTAGTTGATGTATTTCCGATGTACATTGTATTTATACATTTTATTTCAGCTGCTATGTAATTATTTTATTCTCTGATAATTGTATTCCCGCTTTATATTTATCATTCGTAATCTAATATTCTCAAACTCTTATGTAAATTGTTGTAACATCAATGAAAAGTTCTGTAGTTTTGTGTTTAGATGCATCATGTTCTCAAACAATCTGCATTCTCGTTCGGTCTAGGCCTACTCGAATTTCGGGTCGTGTTAGTTTGGCATCAGAGCTTTGGTTTACAAAGCTCGAGAATAAGATGCATAAGAACCAAATGGAACAACTCATCAGAGATAGGATTATTAATATCTCAATAAAGAATACTCATTAGAGATAGAATCAGCAGCTTCCTAGAATGAGAAACTCATTAGAGATGGGGTTAGTAATACCCCAGAATGATTTGAGAGTTATATGTTTATAACTAACATATTTGAGATTATTATATATAATCTGATTCTCGATTATTTTTTATATATGAAGAAAATGTATGCTTTGAAAATATATGGATAACCTACCTGATTATTTTATACTATGATTTTGAGTATGTTATTTGACGTCGAGGTTGGACTATTGAGTATAAGAAGATATTGCATATACACCCGATGAGTCGTATATACAAGGTCTCAAATATACTAGATCGGTATAGAATCACATTCTAGTCGCTTGAGGATAATTCTGGTTATATGGCCACATTATCAGTGTTTATTTTTGAGTTTTGAAAGTGGGATGACTATATAATTCCAACTGAAACGTCGATATATATTTAAACTAATTTAAGTAAGTGTTTGGAAATGATTTGAGCTTTAAGAACTAGCATAAGTTAATTGGTTGAAAATATGAAATTAAATCAAAAGAATTGAAATTTTAACTCAAGCAAAGTTAAATAAAATTGGAATGATAAAACCAATATGTATATAGAAGAAAAAAAATGAACTTAATCAAAATTATTATTGATTTGAAATTTGTTAGAACATAAACATATACATATATATATATATACATATATATATATATATATATATATATGCACATATATGTCGAGTAGGTTATTGGTTTAAAGCTAAATAAAGGAATAAATTGTGTGCCCGACAAAAAGGTACATATTTATTATATTGGTTGCGCAATATAATTATTATTATTGTTGTTAGGAGTGAATTGGATGGCTGTGATGGTCATGAAATTAAACATACGCCATATGATAGTAAACTATAATTATGGACTACACTTCATAGCATATATTATGGACTACACAACATATCCATATAAGCATGCAATTGTTTAACGCTTATATGACGAGGTTTGGATGTCCGTATGAGCATGCAATTATTCGATGCTTGTATGGCAAGGACTGAATTGCAGGTTGAACTAAGGACTGATTATGGACTTAATAAACATATAACGATAAATTGTAGGATTTAATAATAAACCCCATCACTAGGTCTTGAGATGAAAGAAATATACACGTCTCTCTTGTGTGTAGATAGGAACATGGATCGCGACTATACCCCATCATAGGGTTAAGGGATGATTTTTAACACATCTCCCTTGAATGTAGATAAATCACAATTGCTTTGTTTGGGTTATATATTGATATATTGATTTATGAGTGCCTGATAAAGCCATATATAATTGTCTAGATCAACCCATACAAAGGAGGTTATGGCAAAAAAATTCAAAAATTAAAGGCATTAGCAAAATTTCAGGAAAATTAGAGAGTTCTTAGAGACTGAAAATTTGAAGAACACCAAGCAAAATGAAAGTTGAGTTGGTTAGTAAAATGATTTTTAGCTCTATTCCTTTTCGAAGACGAATTTTTTTAAGTGGGTGAGATTGTAACAACCCAGATTTTTGGAACCAATTAAAATTTTATTTTTAACTATTTTAATGAAAACTAAATATTTTAAATGATTTATTTTGAGAATTAACGGCGTAAAATTTATTTAAAACGAAGTTTGAGTGTATGAATTTATAATTTATTTAAAACGAGCTTGAAATGTTGTGGTAGTTTGAAATTTTAGTTTTAAATTTTAAACGAGTATACAAAATTCAGTATAAGTCGGATTCAGTAAAACAAGGAATGTTAGAATATTTTGGATTATAATTTTCTAACATATATGAAAAATTGAGATTTCATGTTATAAATGGTAAGTTATGTCCAAATTAAAATTTCAGATAATAGCTATTAAATCGTTTATAAATTATAATGATTTATTAAATTAAACAAAAGGATTTTTATTATAAATTGAATATGGTTTAATTAGAAAATTGTGATATCAAGTTATAAAAGTAAAGTATGTTTATTTTACAATTGGATGATATTCCATTTGGATATGTATGAGATAATGATAATTGTTTAATTATTAATTTGAATAATTTTGGGATTTAATAATATTCTTATAAATTTATAGGTCTTAAAAATAGCCATTTTGCAAATGATCTCCGATTTCAACGAAACTAATTTTGTTGGATCCGGAATATCAAATTATTGTTAGGTTTAAAATTTCAAGTCATTTGGAATTAGTATGTAAGCGTAGTAAATTTAAATGCCCGTTGAATTTCAGTAATAAATTCAATAAGCTATAAATAATGTAACAACCCGAAAATCTGGGCCAGTTTAAAATTTTTATTTTGGCAATTTTAGCGAAGTTTGAACATTTAAAATGGATTATTTTAAATAATATCGACGAGAAATTTATTTTGAAAGGAATTAGAACGTATATATTATATACGTCGTCGTTAGAATATAAATAATTTTATTTTAATTATAAATAGAATTGAAAATGGCGCGATAGTTCGATAATTCGATTTCAAACTTCAATTGAACATACCGGGTGCAAAACAACCTGGATTTTAGTGAAACCAAAAACATTAGGATCTAATTGATAGTATCTTTCCAACGAATCCGAAAAATCAAAATTTCTTAGCGGGGATAAAAAGATATGTCCAGTTGAAAATTCTGAATAGTCGCTATGGAATTTAGCTCCTTAAAAGTGGGAATTTTGCAAACGACCTCAGATTTCGACGAAACCACTTTTGTTGGATCCGCAGTGTCAAATTATTGCTAGATTCCAAATTTCATAATTTTTTGAATCAATATGTGAGCGTGGCAAAGGAAAACGCGTTTGACCAGTTTCAGTTGATTTTAATCGACTGGAAAATGGCCATTTTTCCAACGGTCTCAGAATTCGACGAAACTAGTTTTGTTAGGACCGTATCGTCAATACGAAGTTAGAAACTATTTTTCTGGAATTTTTAAAGTTCGTATGTGACCCCAGTAAATTGAAATGCGCGTTCAAATTCAATATAAAGAGTTATACGTTGATTTTGACGGAAACTGATCGAAACGATCAAATCAGCTTGCGATACATATCCCATTGTGTTCGGAATGGGGTTAATTCGCTATGGACGACAGGCGGTGGGCCTCGTTTAGAGGTCGTATGAAAAAGTTGCTTTTTGGTGAAAATTAAATAATTAAATAATAAAAAAAAAACTTCTCCTTTTCCACGTCAGACCCCCCCACCCCGATTCATTTCAGAAACGAAAAAAAAAGATAGCGACAGGGGGGAGCCGCCGCTGCATCGCCCCCCCCCCCCGATGAGCCGCCGCCCCCCCAGGTGGAGCGCCACCTCTGCCGCCGCCTCCCTCTCTTCTTCTTCCTCCCTCTCTCGCCTCCATCTCCTCCTTCTTCTGCATAAAAACCGCCGCCCCCCTTTTCTAAACCCTAAGCCGCGGATCCCTCCGCCTCCACCACCAGCGACGGTGAAGTCCCCCCAGCCTTCGATTTTGACTGTAAGCCCTTTTTACTTATTTATTTTATTTCTTTTTTTCTGTGTAATTGGTATTAGCAATTATAAAAATCAGTTTTTGTATATTTGTAAAATTAGTTAAATTAGGATTTTTAGAATAGAAAAGATTAGATTTTTAGAATAGAAAAGATTAGATTTTTAAAATAGAAAAGATTAGATTTTTAAAATAGAAAAGATTAGATTTTTAAAATAGAAAAGATTAGATTTTTAGAATAGAAAAGATAAAGTCTTTATAGTTGAAAAGGCGAGATCTTTATATAGATGATAACGATTTAAAAATAGAATTTTTATCTATATAGTAGCGGTGTGAAAATAGAAATTTTATCCATATAACGAAGTAAAAATTCGATTTTTATATATTGAATAACGAAGTAAAAATTCGATTTTTATATATTGAATAGCAAAGTAAAAATTCGATTTTTATATATTGAACAGCGAAGTAAAAATGTGATTTTTATATATGTAGTGAATACGGGCAACGAAGGCGACAAAAGGCGAGAATGGCGATGATTTCCCTAAATGAAGTGTCGTGGAAGTTGGATAGCTATAGGTGAGAATTTCTCACCTTTCAATTTCATTTTCTAGTTATATATATATATACTAGGATGCAGACGGTGCTTAGTAGCACCCGACACAATCGTCCACAGACCATGGACTTGTTTGTTTGGCTGTGTAGTTGGTTAGATTATTTGGGTTGAATTGAATTGTTTGGTGAATGAAATTAATTTAATTGATGTGTGAATGGCGTGGGCCTTCACTAGACCGGGGATAAGGCTAGGCCTCGTCCCGTTTCTAGTATCGCGCCGTTATGCCGCCGAAATTTCCTAAAATAAATTAGAAAAATAAAAATATCATTTTATTTGATAAATGAAATGAATAGAAATTCATGTGTTAAAATAAAATATATTATCGTTAAAAATATAATTTTTAACGTGAAAGTGAATAAATAAATATTTATAAACAAATCGGCCGATTTGTTTATATACACTGATTTGACTGATATTGATTGGGTCGATAAATTTTACACATCGCCCAACTGCACAACTAAAATCTGTGTTTAATTGTTTGAAACCCCACACGGGTGTTGGGATGAAATTTGAAGTTCACTCATCCTGATTGATTAAATATGTCGATCGATTGATTGACAGGCTGTTATAAGCGTTAGATATCTATATTTGATGCTTATACAGTGTAGTGCACTTTGGTTGATGGTTGATGGTTGATTATTTTTCAATGCTATTATATACGTGTGTTGTATGGAATCCATATAATTAACATTATATGGTGATTGATTGGGCCTCATTCCAATCCGGAAAATAATGAATATTTTAAAAGAAAATTCATGTGTTGAATATAAAAATAGTCATGTGTTGACGATGTTCCTGAGTTGAAAATATTTATGTGTTGAGTAAAATATTTTAATAATAAAATTCACATCTTTATCGTATTTAAAATTAGATTTACTTTGCGATGGAGTTTAATTAAAATCAAACGATAGATACCATAGTTTTATAAAATATTTTACATAACAAAAATATTCGTGTGTTGAAAGAAATATAGATTCATGTGTTGAATAGAATAAATATTCATTTGTTGAATAGAATAAAGAAGTTTTTGAAAAATATAAAGCCGTGTGGATTAGAGATGCGTTATTTTGACGCGAACGATATTTATATCGATTTTATTCGTTTTATAATGAATATTGAAAAGTGATTTCAAAATTTAATATTTTGAAATGAAATTCAAATTGAATTAGAGTAGAATTCAAATCGAAATTTTATTGAATCAATTTGAAATGAATTCGAATCGAATAGAAAATGAATTCGATTCGAATTGAATATAAAGTGAATTAGAATTTGAATTGAATAGAAAGTGAATTTGAGTTCGAATTTAACAGAAATGAATTCAAATTGAATTAAATCGAATTGAATATAAAGTGAATTAGAATTTGAATTGAATTGAAACGAATTAGAATTTGAATTGAATTGAAACGAATTTGAATTCGAATTAAATAAAATTGAAATGAATTCGAATTGAATTGAAATCAAATCGATTTGAAATTGAATGTAGCGTTGAAATGGTTTTGAAAACGAATTTAAAACGATTTATAAAATACGTTTTAAAAGGAAATCGACGAAATATATATAATATATATAATGGCCTGAATAGAACGCGCCGCGCCGCGGCAGTTCGTGAATTTCGACCATTAACTTCGAATTGACGTTGCGGGGAATCCGACCGTCGGATTCTCCTAAAACCAGAACCGTGGGGTTCGTATCGAAAAGAGCTTTCCAATGAATATTAGAAATTTGAAATCTAACGGTTGGATTTGGAATTATGTCCAAATCAAATTTAGAAAATGTCGCTGTAAGTGTAGTTTGATGGCCGTTGTTGGAAATCGACTGTATGGGCCTTGATAAAATAATCAATATTCCCAATACGTGAATTGGACTGGAGTTGAATCGAAATTATCTTCGGAATATTTCGATGTGGGATTTCGTGACCATACAGATATCGTTATGGGAATTTGAAAGATATATTTTATATCGTTATTTCCAATACGATATTTGTTGATTTCAGAATTTGATATTGAATATAAGCCGGTATATTTTCTATTCAGAGCCTTGTATTTAATATCAAATGTGATTTGGGTTTGTCGTGAATCGTGTTTTAGAAGACATTGGTTCTTTAACCCAGTTAAAGACAGAATATTGATTTTTGAGAAGATTAAAACTAAGTGGAGTTTTAATGAATCTTTAATTAGATTAAAATGTGAATTGATAATTTAAATTATCAAATCTGAAAAGTGATCGAGAGTGGAGTATCACCAGTTTTGCTCCAAAGCGATAGTTAAATCTTTAATTAGATTTGAACGTGAAATGGTAATTAATTTTACCGATAACACCGTGGTGTTAGGAATGGAGTATCACCAGTTTTGCTCCATGGGATATATAGGTTGGGATTGGGAAATAAAATAAATAATTACTTCGGTGTGGTTCGCTAATCCCGACTAGTTTGGAAAACCATAAAATGGTTTGAAATGATATCCAAAGGAAGATTATAGGATAAATTTAGAAGAATTTATCTTGGATAAATTTAATGGGAACATTTCCCTAAGAATGTGATTTTGTGAATAAAAGAATATTCTGAATTGGAATGAGGCGTTTGTTGTGTTTGTGTAACATTCGTTTATTATATACGTGGGTTATTCAGAAAGGCCGGGTTATACCCATTCTAGATAACCGATTCGACGAGATGTCGACGATGAAGACGATGGTTGAAGACCGGAAGTCTTCACATCGTTTGGGTGATTACTGATGATCTCGATTGGGCTGTACACCCAAGATGAGGGAAACAGTTGGTGATCGTCCAGACGTACTTGGAGATGGATGGATATGCGAGGAAAGTGCCTCCGGTTTCGTTCAGACCCAGAACGAACTTGTAAATGGATTGTGTGTCTGACATTGGATTTTATTCTGTGTTGATTGATCTCTATTAAATATACATCTGTTTGGCGGCGGAGAATTTATTCTCTTGCTTAACGCCCTTCTTTGAGACGCACGTGCTCAGAGGTTGTATATCGATGGACATCAGTCGCATGGAGTGAATTGCCAGTGTGGCACGCGTAAGTGACGATTGATCAAGGCTTCTGTTGAAAAGTAAAGTTTTGTGGTTGATGATCAAAGCATGGCCTGTGTGGCGTAGCTTTGTGTATAACGTGAATTCGCGAGCCTCACACCTCGGTATGAGTCAAAAATCGGGATACGGACCCAAGGAGTGCACGACGTTTCTTTCTAGCTAGGGTGGTGTCAGTGACCTACCAGCCCTGACATTTATATACTTTTCACCTGTGTGGTTGTTGGATACGAGGCGCCTCGGATATAGGTCTGTAAGGACCGGGAAACGTGTGTTCAGGAATAATTAATCCTCAAAAGTAAGAGAGGACCGGCCTTGGAGGTTCCAAAGGATCAGAGTGGGGTCCTGAGGCATTGCTAGAGTGTCTCGAACGCGGAGAGGAGCTTGCCCCTTGCCTCGACTCATGACGGAAATCCAATTTCCAATACGTGATAGTGCGGTTTTATTTGTAGAACCTAGTATGGCGACATAGTGGTATGGGTCATTAATGCCGCCTATGATTGATATTTATGATTGAAATTGTTTTGACACTATACACTTATTATAGTATCAAATAATGTGTTTTAAACGTATCAAGCATGCTTTGGCTGTTATAAGGTAAAAACCCTATCCTCCGGCTTGCGTTGCATTGTGTGATGGGACCTGGGTCTTATAACAGCTTCATTTTTCTTTATTTAGCATTGCGCTGTTTGTTTTATGCACTGATATTCTTGGGAGGAAACCCGTTCCGTGTTATACGGCGTGGTCCCTTGATTTACCTAACTTTAAAAATAAAGATTAATAACTGTTTTAGTTCTCACACCAGTCACATGACTGACCTGGAGTTTATTGTTTTAACCTAAACTCTGGGTGCCCCTATTATCCGCACGGGCTGCTAGTTGTTTTGGTTTTGCAGATTTATATTCACACGGTCCTGATTTACAGCTGGAACGAAGCTCGGAAAGCTCTGTATCCGTGTATCACTTTCAGTTGTGTTTTGTATATTTTTCCGCTGCTATGTAATTTATTGTAATCTCTGATATTTTTCTGTTGTATAATATTTATTCATACTCTGTATATTCTTGTAATCTGATGGAATTGTTGTAATAACAATGAAATGTTCTTCCGTCTGCGTTCTATTTTGTCTTGTACTCAATTCTATCCGTGCTTTCCTTCACGGGGAAGTTCGGGTCGTCTCAAATAAGGCCATTTTCCAAACGGCCTCCAAGTTCGATGAAATTATTTTGTTTGAACCATATTTGCTAAACATAGCGAGATTTCAAATTTCGTAATTTTGGTGTTAGTATGTAGTCGAAGTAAATTAAAACATACGTTCAAATTCAATATTTAACATTATATCGATTTATATTTTAAGTTTGATAAAAACTAATCGTAACGATCGAACTGGATTACGAAACATATCCCATTATCCCTAGAATGGGGGTATTTGGTTAGGGGCTAAAGTTGCTGGGATTCGTTTGGAGTTCGAAGATTAAAACAAGTAAATTGGAATTAAACTATATATATATATATATATATACATATATATATAAAACCATTTTCACCTAAACCCTAGCACCTCATATAACAACCGACACCTTTTAAGAATGAATGGCCCCCATCATCTGGATTTCAATCCTTAATTTCTTCCAATATAATGCGAATTAGTACATGATTGTAAAACATATTTTGTAGAGCTTTCATGGGGCTTTGATTTGATATGGTGATGATCCATTCTAGGGTTTCGAGGTAGCTAGAATTTTTCCTTGGAGGTCGTGCATTCGCACGCCATTTGAAGGTGCAGGGTGGGGCCGAGTTGGCCGAGGCTCGAGGCGTGGGGGAATTGAAGGGCAGCGGTCATCGTAGCGGTTGGCAATGGAGGTTCGATTGTCTTGAGTAGGAGCGGCGGAGGGTTTTTTCGAAGTCGACGATGGGTTTGGGTTTACTAGCAATTAATGAAGGAAGGAGGGTTAAATAAACCCGTAATGACATGATTAAAAATTTAAGCAAGGTGATTAGTATAAAATAATATAGTTAAATTATATTGTTTTAGTTTGAAACTTGTAAATGGTATAACTTTTACATATGATATCAGAATTCAGCAAACTCGAGAACGTTCAAACCGTGAAAACAAGAACTATAACATGGAACTGATTAGAAGGAAACCGGGACTAGTTGAGATTTTTGATTAAAATAATTGTTTATATAACGATTTCAATCTGATCAATATGAGAACTCTCTTACTTAATTATTTTGTTGTGTTATTATAATCATATTTAAATATATATTGATTGCCTGTGCTGATTTTAATTTCATTTATTTATCATAAATTGTTATACGGTGCAAGGTAACCCACATCACAGTTGTTTGCAAACCCGATGGATGAATTATTGATTGTTTGTGTTATGTTTTGAATGTGATTTTAAAATAATTAACATGTAAAAAATGATGTTTAATTATTTGTGGTAGTTGAAATTGATTAAATATCCATTTACAAGTCAACCGACTTGTTTATATTCACCTATTTAAATAATAACTTAAACTAAACAAGTTATGATAAATTGGAATAAATAATTTATTAATTGATTATTTTTTGGTTGAAAACCCCACATGGGTATTGGGATGATATTTGATTGACACTAATCCCAAGTATTTAGATTAAACGTTCATCGATTGGTTGACAAACTGATATAAGCGTTAAATAATTGTTTAAGGCTTAAATGAATGTAAGTGCACACTGAATGTTAATTGAATGTTCGATGGTTTTTTTACAGTTATTGTTGGATGTATGGAATCCATATAAATTTATTTATATGGATATTGGTTGAGATTTTATTCCAATCTGGAATAAATATGAATATTTTTAATAATATAATATTCAACGAAAATTGAAGTTTGATTTAGTCATCCTGTTTTGGATGGACGCAAATATAAAAATATAGATGAATATTTGTAATTGTAACGAATGGTTTTGAAGTAAAATAATATTAAGTTTGTCTGTACATTGAAATGTGCAATTTTGAATATAAACGACTGAAATGAGTTTTCAAAGATAATTATATATTTATATAATTCATAAAAATGGTTTTGAAGCGCTTCTATTAATATTTAAAATTTGTAAATCGAATTCAGGCATGAATAGAATGCGTCGCGTAGCGACAGTTCGTGAACGTCAACCCATAACTTCTAATTGACGTAACGAGAGATCCTACCGTCGGATTCTCTAGAAATTGGAACCCTTTGAACCGTAATGAAATGAGATTTTCAATAAAATGAGAATTTTTGAAATCCAATGGTTAGGTTTTAATATAAGTCCAAATAAGCTTTGGAAAAGTTCGATATAGATGCAGTTCAGTGGTCGATATGGAAAACCGACTGTAAGAGCCTTAATAAAATTATTAAAAATATAAATAAAATATGCCAAGTCATAATAAATGCTTTGGAAAGATTTTGGTTGAAATATTCCATATTTAAAAAGATAAAAGATATTTTTATCTAAATGAACTAGTTAACAACTAGAATAATAACCCAATGATTTTAAATTAATAAATTGGAGTGAGAATGGTTTTGATAGAACCAGAGTTTTTCCAACATATATATTGGAATTGATTTGAATGGAAATTATCTTCGGATATTTTGATATTGGATTCCATAATTATATAGATATCATTGAGGTATTTGGAAGATATTGATATCATTATTCCAAAGAGATATCTGTTAGTTTCAGAATTTGGTGTTGAATGTAAGTCGACATGATTTCCATTCAAGATCTTATATTTAATATCAAACTGGATTACTAGTTTTTCGTGAATGGTATCTTAAATAACACTGTTCTTGAACCCAGTTGTGAAAAGAATAAATCTTTCAATTAAGATTTAAAGATGTTTTCCAATTTAATAAATTAAATTGGATTTGAACAGAATTCGATTAATAATAATCGAGATGAGCTTCTGTGAAGGAAGGCATTTACTATCTATGGAATTTAAAAAGCTTTGTCGTTATTCCACTTATAGTATCAGTCAGATATGGACATTTATATTAATTTTAAATTATTCATATTTCCATGATATTTCATATTAAATGGAACAGGATTTTGGGTTTATTGTGGACAATGTTTTAATGACATTTTTTCTTTAACCCAGTTAAAGATATGATTAATTTCCTAAAATTGAATAATCATTAAATAATGATTTTTGAGATTAAAACTGAACTAGAGTTTTAATGAATCTTTAATTAGATGGAAATGTAAAAAGAGGTAAATAAATTAATCGAATTCGAGAAATGTTCGAGATGGAGCACCACCAGTTTTACTCCATGCGACGAATGAATCTTTAATTAGATTTAAACGTTAAATGGTAATTAAATTTATCGATAACACGATGGGTATTAAATATGGAGTACTACCGGTTTTGCTTAATGGGATGAATAAGTTGGAATTGGGAATAATAAAATAAATGATTACTTTGGTAAGGCTCGATAATCTAACTAGTTTTATAAACCCTAATTCGGTTTAAATTGTAAAAAGATATAATGAAATCTTTTGAAATGATATCCAAAGGAAGATTTAACAAAAGTTTAAATGATTTAAATCTTTGATAAAATTTATGCGAACCTTCCCCAAAGTAAATGGATATTTGAATAAAAGAAGATTCTGGATTGGAATGAAATGTGTGCTATCTTTATGTATCATTTAATTTTAAAGATATGTGAGTTATTCAGAAGGACCGAGTTTGACCCATCCTAAATAACTGATATGACGATTAAAAGTCGACGATAAAGACGGTGGTTGAAGACCGGATATCTTTACATCGTATGGATGACTACTGATGTCTCGATTGGGTGGTACACCCAAGACGAGGTAATAAGTGGTGATTGTCCACACGGACTTGGAGATTGCCCGGATATGCGAGGACCTCTCTCATGTGTTGGACATATGGGATGAGGAATAAGGTGCCTCCAGTTTTGTTCAGACCTAGAACAAACTTGCAAATGGATTGTGTGTCTGACATTGTATTTTGTGCTATATTAATTGATCTCTACTAAATATATATCTGTTTGGTGGTAGAGGAATTATTTTCTTTTATTAACACCCTTCTCTGAGATGTAAGAGCTCACAGGTTATATATCGGAAGACATCAGTTGTAAGGTATGAACTGTCAATGTGGCATGCTGAGATGCAATGATCAAAGCTTTTGTTAAAAAGAAGAGCTTTGCGGATGATGATCAAAGCATGGTTTTAATATAGTGTAGCTTTGTGAATAGCGTTAATTCGCGATCTTCACATCCCGGTATGAGTCAAAAATGGAAATAGGAACTACAGGGAGTGCATGCGTTTCTTTCTAACTAAGAGTGATGTATGGTATGGATGATGGATTGCGAGGCGCCTCGGATATGGCTGAAAAAGGCCCAGATTGGATGACATGCTGACCAGTTGACAGATCCGATAAGACCGAGAAATGTGTTGTTCAGGAATAACCAATCCACAAACGTTGGGCATGGATCGGCCCTGAAGATCCAAGGGTTACCCATAGGTGTGATCCTAGACATCTTGCTAGAGGTGATCCAAATTCGGTAATGATACATCCCTTTCCTTGACTCATGATGGAAATCCAGTTTCCAAAACGCGACTTTTATGGTTTTAGTTGTAAACCTATATGGTGACATAATATATGGTACCTATGTCATCTATGATTGATATGTTAATATTCAAAGTTGTTTTCTACACTATGCACTTACAAAATACCAAAAAAAAAAGTTTTAAAATGTATCTAGCATCTTTGGCTATTATAAGGTAAGACTCTATCCTCCGACTTGCGTTGCATTGTTTGATGGGACCTGAGTCTTATAATAGCTTCATTTGTCAAAAAGCATTGTGTTATTTTATTTAACTATGGTATTCATGTGGAGTAAACTCATTTTGTGTCATATGGCATAGTCCCATGATTTCCCCAACTTTTAAAGTCAAGCTTTATTAATTGTTTTAAGTTCTCACACCAATCCCATGGCTGACCTGGAGTTTATTGTTTTCATCCAAAATCTGGGCACCCATATTTTTCACAGAGAAGTAAGTAGTTTTGGTTTTGCAAATGTTAATTTAAAAGGATCCTGATTTATGGCTGGAGCTATATTAGGAAAGCTTTTTATCTGTCTATTTCTTTCAGTTGTGTTAGTCGATTTATTTATGCTGTGTGTTGTATTTATACATTTTATTTCCGCTGCTATGTAATTTATTTATTCTCTGATAATTGTATTCCCGCTGTATATTTATTATTCGTACTCTGAAATTCTTGAACTCAGATGTAAATTGTTGTAATAGCAATGAAAATTTCTGTAGTTTTGTGTTCAGATGCGTTGTGTTCTCAAACAATCCGCTTTTTCGTTCGGTCTAGGCCGTCCGAGGATTTCAAATCGTGTCACTACTCAAGAAGGGTATATGAGGAGTTGCTTGAGGTAAGGGGATTATTACTTCATATAGATGATTTAGTAGATTAATCTACTTAGGAGTAGATGGGCACAATTTATGCATGAAATAAGAAGCGTAATGTTTAATAAATGCAAATAATTAGTAAAGGTAAACTAGTGATAGAACGGTATATATAATGTTATTTACAAAAAGTATAATTTGTCCATTCACCACAACTTTTGTTATGGCCCCCTCCTCATAACAAACTCACAGATTAGACAGGTGGCAGAGATTATACAGTTTGGAGACACTTGTTAGACAACGTCATTATCATGCTAAGAATTTACTAACTATTATATTTGATTCGTTCCACTATAAGATATTTTAATGTAAGCACATATATATTTTATCTTTGCCTTTCCGTAGGATACCAGAAAATCAAAATCAGGTTTTAGTGTACTTGGATTTTAGCTTGTTGAAGGAAAATGTGGGTCTATCGAAATTTGGGTTGTTACATCTCCCAGCCCATCTAATAGTTACTAAGACCCATTATCGTTCAATCTGCATCTTAAAATACAACCATCCATCATTGAAGCCACTTTTTCAAATCATGGAGTCAACATCGCTAAATGATGAAACCACCGTGTTGAAAGGCAGTGAAATCATAACCACTATTATATGAATCACCGTATCCTGCTCCTTGAAGCCTCATCGTCATCCATGTCAAAATTGGCTAAATTAGCTAACATCAATAGTAGTTATCAATCATTTAATCATTGTCTATAAAGACTACTATGATTGTGTATTCAAGCAAAAGTGGTTATGTAGCATCCCAGAAAATTCAATGCTCAAATTTTCAACATGAATACATCCGGTGTCCAAACTCGAGTACCAAACATCCAAAAAGATAGAAGAAAGAAGTTAGAGGATGAGACTAAGAAAGAAATATTAGAATAGAAGAATAAGATGACAGTACAGAATCAGAATCTCAAATTGTAACAACCCAGAAAATCAGAACCAATTTAAAATTTTTGTTTTAACAATTTTAATGGATTTTGAATATTTAAAATGATTAATTTTAAATAATAACGACTAAAAATTTATTTTAATCGAAGTTAGAAGGAATAAATTTATTTTAATTATAAAATGAGCATGAAATGGCACGACAGTTTGAAAATTCGATTTCAAATTTCAAATGAATGTACATAATTCAAAATAAATCAAATTTCAGTAAAACAAGAAATATTTGAATCTGTTTAATTATATTTTTCTAACAAATGTTAAAAATCTAGATTTCATAATGGGAATTGAAGGTTATGTCCAGTTTAAAGTTCAGAATAGTCGCTATGGAATTTATATATATTTTAATATATATAAAGCCCTTAAAAATAGCCATTTTGCAAACGACCCCCGTTTTCGACGAAACCACCTTTGTTGGATCAAGAATGTCAAATTATTGCTAGATTCCATTTTTCATAATTTTTGGAATCGATATGTAAGCGTGGTGAATTTAAATGTGTTTGGTCAATTCAGTTTGAATTTAATCGATTGGAAAATGACCGTTTTCCAAACATTCTCCAAATTCAACAAAATTAGTTTTGTTAGGACCATATCATCAAAACATAGCTAGATTTATTTTTTAATGGTTAGTATGTGGCCTCAGTAAATTGAAATGTACGTTTAAATTGAATATATATGGATTTACATTTTAATTTAAACGAAAACGATCGTAATAGTCGAATGGGCTTACCAGACATATTCCATTAGGTTCGGAATGGGGGTATTTGGCTAAGGGCGATAGTCGTTGGGTTTGATTTGGAATTCAGTGTGTTAAACAAGAATTTTACGAATTAAATATTATATATATATATATATTAGTTCCTCCACTTAGTCAAACTCTATTATCTCCCTCTCATGGTCAAACAAAACCCCCCTCCCTCCCCCCCCCCAAAATCAAAATCCCGTCACTCCCCTACCCTACCCCGTCGCCGCCATCGGAGGACCGCCGCACCCCCAAGCTCCGTCGCCGACTCGCATAACCTCCCCCCTTTGCTCCTTTTTCCTCCATTCGACGCCCCAACCACCCAACCCTTAAATCGACGGAAGAAGCCACCGCCCGCCACAGCCTGAGCTCCGCCACCGACGCCAGTACCTTCCCCCGCCACCTCAGGCGACGGCGCCACCATCCTCCACCCCAAATTCCACCGTAAGTTTTTATTTATTTATTTATTTTAATGAAATTAGTTTTAAAAAGAGAATAAAAATATGGTTATATATATATATATTAGCAAAATAAAAATATGGTTATATATATATATGTATTAGCAAAATAAAAATAGGGTTTTTACGTATATTATAGCGGAATAAAAATATGGTATTTATATATATAATAGCATTATAAAAATATGATTTTATATATATAAAGAGAAGATAAAAATTCGATTTATATATATATATATAACTACAAGATAAAAATTTGATTTTTATGTATATAACTTCGTGATAAAAAAATTGATTATATATATATAACTTCATGATAAAAATTTGATTTTTATTAAATGAATAACATAATAAAAATATAATTTTTATTATATGAACAATATAATAAAAATACGATTTTTATTATATGAACAGCAATATAAAAAATATGATTTTTAACACTGAAAAAAATATGATTTTTAACACTGAAATAATATGATTTTTAATGCTGTAAAGATATGATTTTTAGCTATGTAAAATTATAATTTTTAGAAGATAAAAAAGTGAAATTTATCTACTTAGCATTGGCATAAAAATGAGATTTTTACATATATAGTAGCGGTATAAAAATGTGATTTTTATGCAGACAGAACAATAATGAAAAGAACGTGATTTTCATCTATATAGCGTTAAAATAAAAATGTGATTTTAAATATAAAAATCATGTGAAACAGGTTGCGATGGAACTGACTGGAAGAAAAATGGAATCCAACCCATCCAATAAAGAATGACGGAGTGGATCCCAAAGGTGAGAACATTTTCTCACTCAACTTTTAATTAAGTTATTATATTCTAGGATGCAGACGGTGCTTAGTAGCAGCCGACAACTTTGATTGAAACCATGGATGTTTGGTTGTTTGTTTTGATTGATTTACTTGTTTGAATTTGGTTTAGGGTGTGAATGGAATTGATTGAATTGGTATGTGTATGGCACGAGCCAGTATTAGGCGAGGGATAAGGCTAGACCTTATTCCGGTTCTAGTATCGCGCCGTTGTGCTACCAAATTTTTCTAAAATGTGTTAGAACAGCAAAAATATCATTTTCATTGTATAAATGAACCGTATAAAATATTTTATCGTTAAAAATAAAATTTTTAACGTGTATATGAATAAAATAAATATTTATAAACAAATCGGACAATTTGTTTATGTACACCCATTTAACTAACACGGATTGGAACGATAAATTTTACACATTGCACAACTGCACAAATAAAATATATGTTTGTTGATAGAAACTCCACATGGGTATTGGGATGATATTTGACGTACACTAATCCCAATTGTTTAGTTGCATGTCGACCGATTGGTTGACGGACTGTTGTAAGCGTTAATTAATTATATTTAATTCTTATGCAGTTGTGTAATGCATTCTAGATGATGGATGATTGCTTATCATTGTTATTATATACATGTGTTGTATGGAATCCATATAAATAACATTATGTGGTAATTGACTGGGTCTCATTCCAATTTTGAAAATGAAGAATATTTCAAAATAATATTTAGAAAAGGATTAAAAATATTCATACATTGAATAGAATATTCATGTGTTGAATAAAATATTTAAACAATAAAAATATCATTTTTATTGAAGGTATAAACTGTAACACCCCGTAATTCTATAACATTAAGTTTCACAAATTAAAGTATAAATAATTTTTAGATGAAGAATTAAGGGAAATGGATTATGCCATTGCGTTCGTCTCGAAATTCTGCTTGATATAGAGTCCGAGTTTGCGTAAATCAACTCCGTATGAAGGAGTTATGACGTTCAGAAGTTTCAGCAAAAATTCAGAACTAGCTCAGAAATTCAAAAATCGCAGAACTGGGCTGGGCGGAAAAATTCCCGCCCAGGCAGGTCGACCTACCTCAAGGGAGGTCGACCTGGAGGTTGACCTAACCCAAGGGAGGTCGACCTAGCGGTCGACCTATCCCCAGATCTGGGCAGAATTCACATTCTTGAACCTAGACGCGATTTTGGCCCTATACATTGATCAAACAACTATAAAAACACCCCTAGGCCTCATATTTTCTCCTCACAACTTCTCTACGTCTATACTCTGCTCTAATTCTAATTAAAATAAAATAATATATAAACCTAAGATGAGGTTATGCTGCTCAAGTTTTTCAAGAAGAGATTTAAATCAAGTTAAAGCTTCAAGAAGGGAAACACAGGCTAATTCAACGGCTTCGAGCAACGCCACGCAAATCATAGCAAATCGCCTTTTCTAAACCGATCACTATAAATTTGGTTATTCCTTAGATTTGAACGTGTAATTGGACTCGTGAATGTAATAAATTAAAATATAGAACTGTGCATATTGGAAAGTTAATTATCTTTGATTCATGCTTATGTCAAATCTAACGTTATCTATGCCTTTGGATCTGATTCTCGATTGTGGCCTAGAACTTATTGTGGATAATTGCCAAAGACTATGACTATGGGACTTTTTCCTATGCCTATGACTATGAACATAAGACTAATGCCTATGACTACGAACATAAGACTATTGCCTATGACTACGAACATAAGACTATTGCCTATGACTACGAACATAAGACTATTGCCTATAACTATGATTCATAACTGTGAGAATACCACCTATGACCATGCCTAGGACTATTGTGGTTAATTGCCTAGGACTATTGTGGTTAATTGCCTATGACTAGTATGGTTAGTTGCTTATGCCCATAACACTAAAGTTACAAATCATAATTGTACACCAAACTGGCATTATGTTGGATCAAATCACCTATGTCTCCCTTGATTATGTTTGATCTCATATTTAGGGTGTAACTTGTCTAGTTTATTCGTATTCACTGTTATGTACATACAGCCTATGTGACGAAAAGGAATTTCGCTCGGTCCGAACCAGTCGCTAAACCGATCTAGACCGTTCGAAACGCTTGATCGTTTCGAGAACAACACAAATCAGAACGCAGATGGGAGAACATTTCATTGTATATTACAACAATGCATCAGATTACAAGAATATACAGAGTATAAACAAATAAATATTACACAAAAAATATCAGAGATTACAATAAATTACATAGCAGCGGAAAATATTACAATACACAACTAGAAGAGATATACGGATACAAAGCTTTCCGGATATCGTTCCAGCTGTAAACCAGGATCCTGTGAATATAAATCTGCAAAACCAAAACTACTAGCTGCCCGTGTCAAAATAGGGGCACCCAGAGTTTAGGTCAAAACAATAAACTCCAGGTCAGTCATGTGACTGGTGTGAGAACTAAAACAGTTTTTAATCTTTATTTTTAAAGTTAGGTAAATCAAAGGACCACGCCGTATAACACGGAACGGGTTTCCTCCCAAGAATACCAGTGCATAAAACAAACAACGCAATGCTAAATAAAGAAAAATGAAGCTGTTATAAGACCCAGTTCCTATCACACAATGCAACGCAAGCCGGGGGATAGGGTTTTCCCTTATAACAGCCAAAGAATGCTTGATACGTTTTAAAACAAATCATTTGATACTATTATCAGTGTATAGTGTATAAAACAACTTCAAATCATAAGTATCAATCATAGGCGGCATGGGTACCATATATCATGTCGCCATACTAGTTCTACAATTAAAACCGCAAAATCACGTATTTGGAAATTGGATTTCCATCTATGAACTGAGGCCAGGGATCGTCCTCAACCGATTCGAGACAATCTAGCCCATGTCTAAGGCAAGCGCGCAGGCAAGCCTTGGATCGTCAGGGCCGGTCCACCGATGTAGATTATTATGCCTGAACACTACGCTTCCCCTCCCTTTGGGGCGTAAATGAGCCAACGAATGACTCCATCGGACCCGGATTGTCCGATCAAACCGAGGCGCCTCGCAACAGCAACAACCACACAGGTGAAAAGTATATAAATGTCAGGGCTGGTAGGTCACTGACACCACCCTAGCTAGAAGGAAACGCATGCCCTCCCTGAGGTCCTCTCCCGTTTTTGGTTCACAACCGGGGTGCGAGGCTCGCGAATTCACGTTACACAAAGCTGTGCCACACAGGCTGTGCTTTGATCACAACCACAAGACTTTGCTTTTCAACAGAAGCCTCGATCAATTGCCACTTAGGCATGCCACACAGGCAATTCAGTCCATGCGTTCGATATCCATCAATATATAACCCCTGAGCTCATACGTCTCAGAGAAGGGCGTTAAGCAAGAGAATAAATTCTCCGCCGCCAAACAGATATATATTTAAAAGAAATCAATCACACAGACTAAAATCCAATGTCAGACACACAGTCCATTTACAAGTCCGTTCTGGGTCTGAACGAAACCGGAGGCACCTAGTACCCCGCATATCCATCGATCTCCAAGTACGTCTGGACGATCACCAACTGTTTCCATCTTCTAGGGTGTACAGCCCAATCAAGATCATCAGTAATCACCCAAACGACGTGAAGACTTCCGGCCTTCAACCACCGTCTTCATCTTCGACTTATCGTCGTATCAGTTATTTAGAATGGGATAAACCCGGTCTTTTCGAATAACTCGCGTATATTTTAAATAAGTGTTACACAAACACAACATACGCCTCATTCCAATTCATCAGTCACTAACCGTAAATTAACAAGAGAATAATTCCCCAAATATTAACCCCGAAGGCCGAAACCAACATCAGATCAATATCCAGGAAACCATTCTGCTTGGCTAACCGACAGTTAGTTTCTAAATTTCACATGCATAGGGAAAGGTTCCCATTAATTTTATCAAAGATAAATCCTTTAAATTTATTCTTTAATCTATTTTTGAATATCAATTCAAACTAGTCGGGATTAGCGAACCTTACCGAAGTAATCATTTGTTTTAATTTCCCAATCCCAACCTATTCATCCCATGAAGTAAAACTGGTTATACTTCATATCTAACACCATGGTGTTATCGGTAAATTCAATTACCATTTCACGTTCAAATCTAATTAAAGATTTAACTATCGCCTGGAGCAAAACTGGTGATACTCCATTCTCGATCATTTAAATCTAATTAAAGATTCATTAAAACTCCACTTAGTTTTAATCTTTAACTGGGTTAAAGAACCAATGTCATTTAAAACACGGCCCACAATAAACCCAAAATCACATTCATTAATTATCGGGTTAAAGAACGAGTGTTATTTAGAACACTGTCCACGATAAACCCAAAAATCAATATCAATTCAATTCCAATTAAATATTATTTAATTGGTACACTTCATTAAATCTAAATAAAAAGATTTAATCTTTTCTCAACTGGGTTCAAGAACAGTGTTAATGAAGACACCATTCACGACAAACCCAAATCACATTTGATATTAAATACAAGGCTCTGAATAGAAAATATATCGGCTTATATTCAATATCAAATTCTACGACCAACAAATATCGTATTGGAAATAACGATATATATACATATCTTTCAAATTTCCATAACAACATCTGTATAATCACGAAATCCAACATCGAAATATTCCGAAGACAATTTCGATTCAAATCCATTCCAATGCAATCAATGGAAATTCGAGTTATTTTCAAAACCATTTCAAATTCAATTTATTTATTTAAAAATAAATAGGATTATAATTCTAGTTCAAAACTAGTTCATTTCGATAAAAATCTATTTTTATCTTTTCAAATATGGAGTTTTTCATCCCAATTCTTTTTAAATCATTTCTTATGATTTTACACAAATTATTGATATTTTTAATGATTTTATCAAGGCCCGTACGGTCGATTTCCATCAATGGCCATCGAACTGCACTTACAGCGACCTTTTTCAAATTTGATTTGGACATAATTCCAAATCCAACCGTTAGATTTCAAATTTCTAATATTCATTAGAAAGCTCTTTTCGATACGAACCCAACGGTTCCAGTTTTAGGAGAATCTGACGGTCGGATCTCCCGTAATATCCGTTCGAAGTCAATGGTCGAAATTCGCGAACTACCGCGGCGCGGCGCGTTCTATTCAGGCCATTATATTATATATATAATATATATAATATATATTTCGTCGATTTCTATTTAAAACAAAATTTATAAATCGTTTTAAATTCGTTTTCAAAAAGTTTTCAACTTCATTTTTCAAATTCAAATCAAAACTGAATTATCCAATTTAAATTCATTTTAAATTCATTTCAAATTGATTTCAATTCAAATTGGTTTTTAATTCAATTTCAGTTCGTTTTTTCAATTCAATTTGAATTTCAAATTAGCTCAATTTCAATTCAAATTCATTTCTATTCAATTCAAGTTCGTTTCTATTCAATTTCAATTCATTTCTATTCAATTTCAATTCGAATTCATTTCTAAACGATTTCAAGTTCATTTCTATTCAATTTCAATTCATTTCTATTCAATTTCAATTCGAATTCATTTCTAAACGATTTCAATTTTATTTCACTTCTATTCGAATTCATTTCTATTCGAGTTTCAAATCATTTCAGTGTATTTCGAATTTCAAATCAATTCAGTTTAATTCGAATTTCAATTCACTTTAAATATAATTCGAATTTCCATGCATTTCAGTATAGTTCGAATTTCAAATCTATTCAATTTCAAATCTATTCAATTTCAAATCTATTCAATATTCATTGAAGAATGAATAAAATCGATATAAATGTCGTTCACGTCGAAATGGCGTCAATCTAACCAACACGGCTTCATATGTTTCTATTTTCAAATATTCTATTTCAAATATTTCTATTTCAATATTTCAAATATTTTTATTTCAAATATTTCTATTTCGAAACTGGAATGAGGCCCAATCAATTACCATATAATGTTAATTATATGGATTTTCTACACACATGTATATATCAACAACGATGAATAATCAACCATCATCCAAAGTGCATTCTACACTGTATAAGCATCAAATATAAATATTCAACGCTTATAACAGCCTGTCAATCAATCGATCGACATACAACTAAACAATCGGGATTAGTGTACGTCGAATATCATCCCAATACCCGTGTGGGGTTTCAAGCAATCAAACAAAGATTTTTATTTGTGTAGTTGGGCGATCTGTAAAATTTATCGTCCCAATCAATGTCCTTCAAATATGTGTACATAAACAAACTGTCCGGTTTGTAAATGAATATTTATTTATTCACATTCATGTTAACAATTATATTTTTAACGATCAAACAATTTTATTCAACCTATGAATATTCTATTCGGTCCATTTATTAAATAAAATGTTATCTTTATTTTTCTAACTTATTTTTAGAAAATTTCGGCGGCACAACGGCACGATACTAGAAACGGGACAAGGCCTAGCCTTATCCCCGGTCTAGTGAAGGCCCACGCCATTCACACATCAATCAAATCAATTTCATTTCACCAAACAATTCAATTCAAACCAAATAATCTAACCAACTACACAACCAAACAATTAAACAAACAAGCCATCCATGGTCTGTGGATGACGGGTGTCGGGGGCTGCTAAGCACCGTCTGCATCCTAGTATATATATAACTAGAAAAAGAAATTGAAGAGTGAGAAGTTCTCACCGATAGCTATCCTAACTCCAAGACACTTCTAATGCAGGAAATCTTCACTGTTCTCGTCTCTTATCACTTTCTTCGCCCGTAGCCACTACATATATAAAAATCGAATTTTTACTTCACTATTCAATATATAAATATCGAATTTTTACTTCGCTATTCAATATATAAAAATCGAATTTTTTACTTTGCTATTCAATATATAAAAATCGAATTTTTTCTTTGCTATTCAATATATAAAAATCAAATTTTTACTATGCTATTCAATATATAAAAATCGAATCTTTACTTCGCTATTCAATATATAAAAATCGAATTTTTACTTTGCTATTCAATATATAAAAATCGAATTTTTACTATGCTATTCAATATATAAAAATCGAATTTTTACTATGCTATTCAATATATAAAAATCGATTTTTTACTTCGCTATTCAATATATAAAAATCGAATTTTTTACTTCGCTATTCAATATATAAAAATCGAATTTTTACTATGCTATTCAATATATAAAAATCGAATTTTTACTTCGCTATTCAATATATAAAAATCGAATTTTTACTTCGCTATTCAATATCTAAAAATCGAATTTTTATCGCTTTAACTTCATGTTAAAAATCTGATTTTTATCGCTTTAACTTCATGTTAAAAATCTTGCCTTTTCATTTTTAAAAATCTATTTTTAAAAATCAAATAGATTTCAGTTTTAAAATCAAATAGAACGATAACTGAAAATTTGAAAAATAAATAAAATAAAATAAATAAATAAAAATTTACAGACGAAAACTGGAGGGGGGGGTGCTGCGCGTCAGTCGAGGCAAGGGGGTGCTGTGCGTCAGTCGAGGCAGGGGGGGTATCGCGAGGCTCCAGGAGGGGGGGGGGTTATCGCGAGGCTCCAGGAGGGGGGGTATCGCGAGGCTCCAGGAGAAGGGGTATCGCGAGGCTCCAGGAGGGGGGGTATCGCGAGGCTCCAAGAGGGGGGGGGTAATTGCGGAGGCGACTGGGGGGGGGGGGGTGCGGCGTCGCGACGCCTGGCGGCTAGGGTTCCGCCCTCCTCTCTTTTTTTTTCTGTTCGCTCAGAAATGAATCGGGGGGGTGTAATAACCCGGAAAAAGTGAACCAGTTTAAAATTTTTAAAACAGGTTATTACCAAGAAATTTGAATAGTTGAAATAGCATATTTCAATAAAATATAGAATCGGGTATGGTATGGCAGTTTGAAATTTTGAATACAAATTTTATCTGACTGTACCAGGTGGAAAATAAAACGGATTTTAGCGAAACTAAAAATATTTAAATCTGTTTATCAATACCTTTCTAACGAATCTGAAAAATCGAAGTTTCATAACGGAAATCAAAAGTTATGGCCAAATGAATTTTCAGAAAGGTCGCTATATAGTATATATAGCCCTTGAAAATTGAGATTTTGCATACGACCTCGGAATTCGACGAAACCACTTTTGTTGGGTCCGGGATGTCAAATTATTGCTAAGTTTCAAATTTCATAATTTTTGAAGCTAGTGTGTGAGCGGGGCAAAAGATAATGTGTTTGGTCAAATTCTGTTAAAATGGGTCGACCTAAAAATGGCCATTTTTCAAACGAGCTCAGAATTTGATGAAACTGGTTTTGTTAGGACCGTATCGTCAAAACAAAGCTAGATTTATTTTTCTGGAATTTTTCGATTCAGTTTGTGGCCCTGGCAAATTGAAATGTACGTTTAAATTAAATATCGAATGTTTTATATTTTAATTTGAAAAATAACTGACTGTAACAGTCGAAATGGCCAACGAAACATATCCCATTGTGTTCGGAATGGGGGTATTTAGCTAGGGGCGACAGTCGTTGGGTTTAAAAAGGAGTCCGTTTGCAAAAACACTTTAAAATTTCCTATAAAGCATGGACCAATAGGAATTTTTCATTAAAAAAAAAAAATCCGAAACCCTAGCCGCTAGAGACGATTGGACGACGCACAGTGCTTGAATCTTCTCGTCCATTTAGCCGCCGCCTCAGGCGATTTCACCGCCGCTGCCAGTTGAGACTTCCAACCGCCTTCGCCTCCTCTCCACATCCGACCAACCCACGACCCCGTTCATCAACCATCGACGAGGAAGTCACGACCTTCAGGGCGCCGCCACGACGAGCACAGGCCGCCGAACCCTTCGCCACCACCGCCGATCTGGAGGTGGTTCGTAGCTCTTTGACACAGCAAGGTCTGATCGAAGCATCGAGGTACGGATTGGCTGAAAAATCGTGACCTAGTTTCGAAGGTTTTAAAAACTTTTCTGATGAAAATTCTGAAATGAAAATAACACTTTTAAGTGTTGCAAAACTTTGAAAAATAATATCTTTTTCGTTCTTTAACGAAATTTGATGAAACAGGAGACACCGTGACCGCAAGGAGGCTCTCTACATTCTAGAAGAAGCCGCGGATTTTTCTGACCTTCCTACGATTTTTAGCACTGCAATAACCAATGTGAGGAATCTAAACTATTTGTGTGAATGAAATCGTGTTGTATAAATTATATAAGCGAAGTGTAAATTATATACGCATTGTATACCTCATGTACATGTGTTGTATAAGTTATATTAGTGATGTATAAATTATACAAGCGTTGAATGAAACATATATGCTTTGAATTGTGGTGAAATGCAAGTGAATTATTATATTATATATATATATATTCTCCCCTCGTCCACAGACCATGGACGATATTTATTGCTTGTGATTGACGTGATATTATATGGTATGACGAATGGTTGGAAATAATTGTTTGTGGTTGATATTATGGTTGAAAAATACCTTTATGGTTGAAAAATACCCTCTTGTGGTTGAAACAAATTAGGATAGGATTGTGGAATTGAAAAAAAAAACATGCCGCCTGCGTGCGAACTAGATGCATGATCCCCATTGTCAAAAACCGTGAGGTTTTAAGGTAGAGCGAGGAGCCGTACTAGGGACGGTCCCGGTTTTAACTACCCTGACGTTATGCTGCCGAAATTTTCTGAAATATTTATGTGTTAGAATAATTTTCACTCGTTGAAATAAATTACATAAACTATATCGAATATTCATGTGTTGAGTTGCAATTCATTCATTGAGTTGAAATTCATGTGTTGAATATTATTTGAATTTAAACAAATGGCTTTAGCGATAAAAATCACATTTTTATATATATACAAACTATATAGAATATTCATGTGTTGAATTGCAATTCATTCGTTGAGTTGAAATTCATGTGTTGAATATTATTTGAATTTAAACAAATGGCTTTAGCGATAAAAATCACATTTTTATATATATACAAACTATATCGAATATTCATGTGTTGAGTTGCAATTCATTCGTTGAATTGAAATTCATGTGTTGAATATTATTTGAATTTAAACAAATGGCTTTAGCGATAAAAATCACATTTTTATATATATACAAACTATATAGAATATTCATGTGTTGAATTGCAATTCATTCGTTGAGTTGAAATTCATGTGTTGAATATTATTTGAATTTAAACAAATGGCTTTAGCGATAAAAATCACATTTTTATATATATACAAATTATATCGAATATTCATGTGTTGAGTTGCAATTCATTCGTTGAGTTGAAATTCATGTGTTGAATATTATTTGAATTTAAACAAATGGCTTTAGCGATAAAAATCACATTTTTATATATATACAAACTATATAGAATATTCATGTGTTGAATTGCAATTCATTCGTTGAGTTGAAGTTCATGTGTTGAATGTTATCATCTTTTAAAAATAAAATGAATCGACAATGAAAACTATATTTTTATAGTGAATATGAAGAGTTAAAAATACACACGTGTTGAAATAAATAATAGTTTGCTAGAAATATTATTATTAGCTTTGTTCTGCATATATATACATGTGTTGAACAGGAAAAATGGATTAGTTGTAGAGTAAAGAAATTATTGGTGTGCCCGACAAATAGGTAAACCTTGATGAGTTGGCTGCGCAATTTTATTTATATATCAACTCCTGTGAATGCCATTGGATGCGGAGTGCTGGTTATTCTGTGTGAAATAATAAATAACGCCATAGGATAGTAACAATTAATTTTGAACTACACTACATGGCATACTTCTTGATGATAGGCATACTTCATCATATCCCACATAAGCAATTGGAGCTTGTGTGACGAGGTGGAAGATTTACCATATAAGCAAGAGGCTTGTATGGCGATGACTATGTCCTACAGGTTGAACTGATGACTGATATGGACTATATAAATTATAACGATAAATTGCCAGATTAATAAAAACCCCACACGGGTCTGGAGTTGACAATAATCACGTCGCTCTAGTTATTAGATACGGCACATGGACTATTTATTTCCACACGGAAACGGGGTGACGGGAATTTATTCTCTGGAGTGATTATCAGTACATGCTCCACCGTAAACACCAGAATATATCACTATAAATATGTGAATGCTTTTTAGGATTTATTGGGTACCTAATACGGCCCAATAAATTTCCAAACCCCTCCCCGTACAAAGGAGGTTATGGCGAAATTTTTCGAAATATTAAGGCGTTAGTGAAATATTTGAAGTGAAAACGAAGTTGAAATTATAAAATGAACTATAGTTGAAATTATAGAATGAACTATATTTATAAATATAAATATAATTAAAAGGAATAGAGGCCGTGCAGTTCGCGTTTCAGAATCATAATTTGAAACGATTAGTACGAGAAATCCGACCATCGGATTTTCCCGAAACCGCAACCGCTGGGTTCGCCTTGGAAATATCTTTCCAACGGCACCAACCTTGTAAAAAATCCAACGGTTGGATTGTCCGGAATGTCTAATTCAAATCTGAAGAAAAACAGCGCCAGAATCAATTATATTTATATATATAAATATAAATATAATTAAATTAAATCGAATAACGACGCTGCAGTTCGAATTTTGAAACTGTAACTTCAAACGACTAGTGTGGAAGATCCGACCGTCGGATTCTCGCGAAACTGGAACCGTTGGGTTCGCTTTGGGAATATCTTCCCACTGATATAGACTTTGTAGAAATCCAACGGTTAGATTTTCCGATATGTGTAAAACAAATTAAGGGAAAAACAGCGCCAGTGCCACGGCACGACCTGAAACGTCATTTAATTAAATATGGCCATTTTTAAATAAATAAAAATGGCGGAAAATCGTTATAAAATATTATAAGCAACATTGATTGAAAATAAGCCAATTGGGCTTGAATTGCTTGATATTTATTGGTTGTATGTGTTTGACGCGAAAATAACACTATATAACTGAAAGATGGATGTCGAATAATATAACCATAAAAAGAATCGATTTAAATTCTAGTGACATGAATTATTTGAAAAGGCCGAGCTAACCCTCATTTCAAATAATTTATCGAGCGATTCGAATTGGAAAATGCAAAGACGATTCAAGACCGACGATCTTCGTATCGGTTGGATAGGCGCTATTGATGTTCCTGACCGGAGTAGCTACCGGAAAGGTACGGAAGTAGTAGCCGTCTGAACGTATGTGTTGATTGGACGGATATACGAGGAATTGACGCCTTCGGTTTCGTTCAGACCCAGGACGGACATGTAAATGGACTGTGTGTCTGACATTGGATTTTGTTCTATACTGATTGATCTCTATTAAATATATATCTGTTTGGCAGCAGAGAATTTATTCTTTTGCTTAACGCCCTTCTCTGAGACGTACGAGCTCAGAGGTTATATATCGATGGAAATCAATCGTATGGAGTGGACTGCCTATGTGGCATGCCAAGATGCTGTGATCAAGGCTTCTATTGCAAAGCAAAGTCTTGTGGATGATGATCATAGAAAGGTCTATGTGGCCTAGCCTTGTGTATTTCGTAGATTCGCGAGCCTCACACCCCGGTATGAGTTAAAAACGGGATACGGACTACAGGTAGAGCACGACGTTTCTTTCTAGCTATGGTGGTGTCAGTGACTTACCAGCCCTGACATATATATCTACTTTTCACCTTTGTGGTTGTTGGAATGCGAGGCGCCTCGATTATAGGTCTGTAAGGACCGGGAAACGTGTGTTCAGGAATTTCCAATCCTCTAACGTAAGTGAGGACCGGCCCTGAAGATCCAGGGGTTACCCAGAGTGTGTAGTCCCGAGGCATTTGCTAGAGTGTCTCGAAGCGGAGAGGAGCTTGCCCCTTGCCTCGACTCATGACGGAAATCCAATTTCCAATACGAGATAACGGATTCGATTGTAACTTATATATGGCGACATAGTGGCATGGGACGCTCATGTCGCCTATGATTGATATTTATGATGCTATTCGTTTTTGAAACATATATGCACTAGTAATAATATCAAATGATTTTGCTTTATACGTATCAAGCATATTTGGCTATTATAAGGTAAAACTCTATCCTCCGGCTTGCGTTGCATTGTGTGATGGGACCTGAGTCTTATAATGGCTTCATTCTTTCAAAAAGCATTGCGTTGTTTTAAAAGAATTTACTTTGTTGTAAATGCACTAGCAATCACTGGAGTAAACCCGTTCCACGAAAGTGGCGTGGTCCTATGATTTGCTATTATTGTTGTTTAACTGTTAAATAGATTCCTCATACCAGTCCCCATGACTGACTCGTTGTTTGTTTCACTTTGCAAACGCGGGTGCCTTTATTTTCACACGGGCAGCCTAGTACACAGGTGACAGGTTGTTTTGGCTCTGCACTGCTGCATAGGGTGCATTTTTGGCTCATGGCGAGGCTGACTTCACAGTGATGACTTTGACATTTTCCGCCCTTACTGTACTTATATTATGATTCCGCCACTGGCGATGCAGACTGATTTACTTTCCGTATTTCTCACTATATGTATATGTATTCCGCCTCTGGCGATGATGACTGATCACTTTCCTTTTTATTTACTAAGTTATATCCCACGTTATGCTATTCTGACATTCCTACATGTTGTGATTCCGCTGTCATATCCATGTAAAATTATTTTATTTATTGTTTCTGCTATTATCTGTACTCTGCTATGATGATTAATGGGTTATTTCCCTATGATTATCCTTAATACCGCCCCTCGGATTTTGGGATCTTCACAGTTGGTATCAGAGCTTTGGTTAATCTTAGCTCCGGGATCTAACACATTAAACACCTCGTCAGAATAGAATCAGTAGTGTTCTAATGCGAGTAGCTCATTAGAGATAGGATTAGCAATGTCCTAGAATGAGCTAAGCAGATTGGCAAAACAATTTGATCAGTACATCATCATTATCTTTCCTTGTATTCCCCTGCTTTATCATTTATGAAAATTATCAAATATGTGAGCTTGACTCTTTTCTTGCTTATACAGTATTCTCTTAGATGGCTACACGAGCAGCAGCAGCTAGAGGAGGCCGTGGAGGCCGAGGAGTGGCAGCAGGAGGACGGGGAAATATCCCCGTAGTTGTGGAAGGCCCTATTGTTCAGCCACCAGCACCCGAAGACTTTGAGCTAGATAAAGTAGCAAAGAGGTACAGAAATCTTGGGGGAAAACCCTTTACTGGCACTGGTACAGTGACCGAAGCTATAGATTGGTTGAAAACCTGTGAGAAAATCTTTGAAGGCATGGGTATGGGAACCAACAACAAAGCCCGACTTGGCATTTGTCTCCTTCAGGAGGAAGCAGAGCTGTGGTGGGATGCCATTACCTCAGAAGATGCAGCAGGTACTGTCAGGACCTGGGAGCAATTCAGAACTATGTTCAATGAGAAGTTTGTACCTGAACAAGCTCTAGAGAGGATGCGAGAGCAGTTTGCTAATCTCCAGCAAGGAGATCTCTCTATTCAGGATTATCTAAATAAGTTCACCCAGTTGTCGCGCTATGCTCCGGATCTGATTATGACCAACAAATCAAAGAACAAGAGATTCATATTTGGGCTGAAGCGCAAGTACCACGATAGAGCTATGGGCAACATCAAACTCTCCTTTACAGAACTAGTAGAGATGGCTTGCAATTACGAAGACATAGATGAGAGGCATGCTAGCCAAGACCGCGCCAAAAGCCAAGCTGGAAATAAGCGCAAGGCTTCAACCGATCAACCCAAATCTAGCATTATCGCGGCCGCTACTCAGAAACCTGCAAAGATCCCGAAAGGAAATTGTTACAACTGCGGGAAGCCAGGTCATTTTTCTAATGTGTGCAAAGTTCTGAGGAAGCCAAAGGCAAATGACTCAGCCGAATGCTACAACTGCCATAAGAAGGGGCACTATAGCAGGAACTGTCCTCTCAAGCAGAATGCACAAGTGGCTCATGTCTATGACGGGAAGACCCCGCCAGCTATCACCGATGGATCAGGTAAACCCGATGTCTTGGGAGGTACCCTTACCATTAAAAATATTCCTGTTTCTGTACTTTTTGATATTGGTGCATCACGTAGCTTCATTTCTGGTAACATTGTTCACAAGTTAAAATTGAAACGAAGAAAGCTTAAGGAACCAATTAAAGTTCGAAACCCAATAGGAAGTTCTGTTAGTCTCAGTTTATGCTGTAGAGTGCCTATCTCTTATTCTTGCTACAAGTTTTCTTTTGATTCGATTGTCATGGACCTTTCCGAATTTGACATTATACTGGGGCTGGACTGGTTGACACAATATAAGGCCGAAGTTAGATGTGCCGAAAGAATCGTGAAAGTTGAAACAAAATCGGGGCAAATCACTATACCATGTCTCGGTGCAGAAATTAATAAAACAGAATTTTGGTCTTCTTTAGAAATTACTTCCCCTTCGATAGAAAAGATACCGGTCGTTAAAAACTACGCGGATGTGTTTGAAGAAGTAGAAAACTTACCGCCGCAAAGAGAAATTGAATTTAGGATAGATCTAATTCCTAACGACCGACCAGTAGTACATCCAATTAGAAGAATGGCCCCGAAAGAAAAGGAAGAGTTAATTAGTCAAACCCGAGAATTGCTTTGGAAAGGTCTAATCAGACCGAGCTTTTCAGCTTGGGGAGCAGCAGTAGTATTTGTCCCGAAATCAGACGGTACTCTAAGACTTTGTGTTTATTACCGAGATCTCAATAAATAGACACTGAAGAACAAATATCCTTTGCCCCGAATAGATGATCTGTTAGATCAATTAAATGGAGCAACAGTATTCTCCAGAATGGACCTAGCTACAGGTTTCCACCAATTACGTATAGCCGAAGACTGTGTTCCTTTGACAGCCTTCAGGGGTCCCGATTTATTCTACGAATGGTTAGTAATGCCGTTCGGCTTGTGCAACGCTCCGGCATACTTCGTTGATCTTATGAACAAAGTGTTCCGTGGTGTATTGAATAAATTTGTTCTAGTCTTCATCGATGACATTTTAATCTACTCTAAGTCGGAAGACGAACATGCAAAACATTTAGATCAAGTGTTAAAAATCCTAAGGAGAAATGTCTTGAAAGCTAAATTTTCTAAGTGTGTCTTCTGGCAGAATGAAGTTAAGTTCCTAGGCCATGTCGTATCAAAAGAAGGAATTGCTGTAGATCCAAGCAAAATTACAGCGATTCAGAACTGGAAACAACCTACTACCCCCACAGAAGTTCGAAGTTTCCTTGGATTGGCTAGTTACTATCGGAAATTCGTTCAGGATTTTTCAAAAATATCTGGAGTATTGACAAAGCTTACAAAGAAGCATGAGAAATTCAAATGGACTCCCGAATGTGAAGAAGCTTTCCAGGAGCTGAAACTGAAGTTGACAACTGCTCCAGTATTGACAATAATAGAAGGCAACCAAGACTTGACTGTATGGACAGATGCTTCTATTAGAGGGCTAGGCGCAGTGTTAATGCAAAAAGGCCAAGTGATCGCTTATGCCAGCCGTCAGCTAAAGCCACATGAGAGAAACTATGCTACTCATGATCTTGAGTTATTAGCTATCGTGTTCGCTTTAAGAATCTGGAGGCATTATTTATTGGGCGAGAAGTTCGAACTGTTTACCGATCATCAATCCTTGAAATATCTGTTCACTCAGAAAGATTTAAACCTTAGGCAACAGCGTTGGTTAGAATTCCTTGCAGCATACGATTTTGAAATTCTATACACTCCGGGGAAAGCCAATGTTGTAGCCGATGCTCTCAGCAGAAAGAATGAAATCATTGCCAGTTTTATCATTACTTCTTCCTTAGAAGAAAAGATTACTATTCTGCAGAAGGACGATGAATTCATTAAAAGGATTAGCCAGCGGATCCGAGAAGGAAAACCCTCAGATTTTAGCCTTGATAGCCAAGGAGTTCTAAGATTAAAAGGGCGAATTTGTGTGCCTGGAATCCCAGAGCTCAGAAGAGAAATACTTGATGAGTGCCACAAGTCCAAACTAAGTATCCATCCCGGTGTGAGAAAAATGTATAACGATATCAAGCGCACATTCTGGTGGAAGGCGATGAAAAGAGATATTTCAATATATGTTAGCAGATGCTCCACTTGTCAGCTAGTTAAGAGTGATCAGCAGAAATTGGCTGGACTATTACAACCCTTAGAAATTCCAGGATGGAAGTGGGAACAAATTTCGATGGATTTCATCGATGGCCTGCCTCGAACTAGAAAAGGAAATGACAGTATATAGGTAATCGTAGATCGCTTCACGAAGACTGCCCATTTCATACCTGTCCGATCCAACAGAACGGCTCAAAGTCTAGCACAGATTTACTTCAAAGAAATAGTTAAACTTCATGGAGTGCCGCTCAGTATAGTCAGTGATGGAGATCCCCTATTTACTAGCAAATTCTGGGAAGCATTCCAGGAAGAATTGGGAACCAAATTAAATCTAAGCACCGCTTATCACCCTCAGACAGACGGCCAAACTGAGCGGGTGAATAGAATTCTAGAAGATTTACTGCGGGCTTGCGTTATTGATTTTGGAGGCTCATGGGAAGATCACTTACATTTAGCAGAATTCTCTTACAACAATAGCTATCAAGCAAGTTTGGGAATGTCTCCATTTGAAGCATTATACGGTAGACCGTGCAGATCTCCCGCATGTTGGGTAGAACCTGGCAACAGACTTGTGTTAGGGCCCGATATGATTCAAGAAGCATCGGATAAAGTCGATTTCATTAAGAAGAGATTGAAAACCGCACAGAGCCGACAGAAAAGTTATGCTGATGCGAGAAGAAGGGATATATCGTTTGCCGTTGGCGATTATGTTTATTTAAGAGTTTCTCCAACGCGAGGAGTAATCAGATTTGGCAAGACTGGGAAGTTGGCACCGAGATTTATTGGTCCCTTTCCTATACTTGAACGGATTGGAACTCTTGCATATAGGGTTTCATTACCTAATTGGTTGCCTGGTATACATGATGTGTTCCACGTGTCTCAACTCAGAAAACATGTTCATGATCCCGATCTTGTTGTGGAAGAAGCAGCACAACATGATATTGACATAACTCCAGAATTAGCACTCAAGAGAGAGCCATTAAAGATAGTTGGCAAAGAAACTAGAGAGCTAAGGAGGAAAAAGATTCATCTAGTCAAAGTGCAGTGGAGTAGTGATCCTAGAGACTGTACTTGGGAGACTGAGGAAAGCATTAAACAAGCCTATCCCAAATGCAGAGTGGACATCTCTGACTAACTCCGGTGCAAGGTACCTTTACGATACTTTACATTTTATTTCCTGCTTAGCTGTGATTTCCTTTTCGAGGACGAAAAGTTTTAAGTGGGGGAGATTGTAATAACCCGGAAAAAGTGAACCAGTTTAAAATTTTTAAAACAGGTTATTACCAAGAAATTTGAATAGTTGAAATAGCATATTTCAATAAAATATAGAATCGGGTATGGTATGGCAGTTTGAAATTTTGAATACAAATTTTATCTGACTGTACCAGGTGGAAAATATAACGGATTTTAGCGAAACTGAAAATATTTAAATCTGTTTATCAATACCTTTCTAACGAATCTGAAAAATCGAAGTTTCATAACGGAAATCAAAAGTTATGGCCAAATGAATTTTCAGAAAGGTCGCTATATAGTATATATAGCCCTTGAAAAATGAGATTTTGCATACGACCTCGGAATTCGACGAAACCACTTTTGTTGGGTCCGGGATGTCAAATTATTGCTAAGTTTCAAATTTCATAATTTTTGAAGCTAGTATGTGAGCGGGGCAAAAGATAATGTGTTTGGTCAAATTCTGTTAAAATGGGTCGACCTAAAAATGGCCGTTTTTCAAATGAGCTCAGAATTTGACGAAACTGGTTTTGTTAGGACCGTATCGTCAAAACAAAGCTAGATTTATTTTTCTGGAATTTTTTGATTCAGTTTGTGGCCCTGGCAAATTGAAATGTACGTTTAAATTAAATATCGAATGTTTTATATTTTAATTTGAAAAATAACTGACTGTAACAGTCGAAATGGCCAACGAAACATATCCCATTGTGTCCGGAATGGGGGTATTTAGCTAGGGGCGACAATCATTGGGTTTAAAAGGAGTCCGTTTGCAAAAACACTATTTAAAATTTCCTATAAAGCATGGACCAATAGGAATTTTTCATTAAAAAAATAAAAAATAAAATCCGAAACCCTAGCCGCCAGAGACGATTGGACGACGCACAGTGCTCGAATCTTCTCGTCCATTTAGCCGCCGCCTCAGGCGATTTCACCGCCACCGCCAGTTGAGACTTCTGACCGCCTTCGCCTCCTCTCCACATCCGACCAACCCACGACCCCGTCCATCAACCATCGACGTCGGAAATCGACGAGGAAGTCATGACCTTCAGGGCGCCGCCGCGACGAGCACAGGCCGCCGAACCCTTCGCCACCACCGCCGATCTGGAGGTGGTTCGTAGCTCTTTGACGCAGCAAGGTCTGATCGAAGCATCGAGGTACGGATTGGCTGAAAAATCGTGACCTAGTTTCGAAGGTTTTAAAAACTTTTCTGATGAAAATTCTGAAATGAAAATAACACTTTTAAGTGTTGCAAAACTTTGAAAAATAATATCTTTTTCGTTCTTTAACGAAATTTGATGAAACAGGAGACACCGTGACCGCAAGGAGGCTCTCTACATTCTAGAAGAAGCCGCGGATTTTTCTGACCTTCCTACGATTTTTAGCACTGAAATAACCAATGTGAGGAATCTAAACTATTTGTGTGAATGAAATCGTGTTGTATAAATTATATAAGCGAAGTGTAAATTATATACGCATTGTATACCTCATGTACATGTGTTGTATAAGTTATATTAGCGATGTATAAATTAAACAAGTGTTGAATGAAACATATATGCTTTGAATTGTGGTGAAATGCAAGTGAATTATTATATTATATATATATATATACTCCCCTCGTCCACAGACCATGGACGATATTTATTGCTTGTGATTGACGTGATATTATATGGTATGACGAATGGTTGGAAATAATTGTTTATGGTTGATATTATGGTTGAAAAATACCTTTGTGGTTGAAAAATACCCTCTTGTGGTTGAAACAAATTAGAATAGGATTGTGGAATTGAAAATAAAACATGCCGCCTGCGTGCGAACTAGATGCATGATCCCCATTGTCAAAAACCACGAGGTTTTAAGGTAGAGCGAGGAGCCGTACTAGGGACGGTCCCGGTTTTAACTACCCTGCCGTTATGCTGCCGAAATTTTCTGAAATATTTATGTGTTAGAATAATTTTCACTCATTGAAATAAATTACATAAACTATATCGAATATTCATGTGTTGAGTTGCAATTCATTCGTTGAGTTGAAATTCATGTGTTGAATATTATTTGAATTTAAACAAATGGCTTTAGCGATAAAAATCACATTTTTATATATATACAAACTATATAGAATATTCATGTGTTGAATTGCAATTCATTCGTTGAGTTGAAATTCATGTGTTGAATATTATTTGAATTTAAACAAATGGCTTTAGCGATAAAAATCACATTTATATATATATATACAAACTATATCGAATATTCATGTGTTGAGTTGCAATTCATTCGTTGAGTTGAAATTCATGTGTTGAATATTATTTGAATTTAAACAAATGGCTTTAGCGATAAAAATCACATTTTTATATATATACAAACTATATAGAATATTCATGTGTTGAATTGCAATTCATTCGTTGAGTTGAAATTCATGTGTTGAATATTATTTGAATTTAAACAAATGGCTTTAGCGATAAAAATCACATTTTTATATATATACAAACTATATCGAATATTCATGTGTTGAGTTGCAATTCATTCGTTGAGTTGAAATTCATGTGTTGAATATTATTTGAATTTAAACAAATGGCTTTAGCGATAAAAATCACATTTTTATATATATACAAACTATATAGAATATTCATGTGTTGAATTGCAATTCATTCGTTGAGTTGAAGTTCATGTGTTGAATGTTATCATCTTTTAAAAATAAAATGAATCGACAATGAAAACTATATTTTTATAGTGAATATGAAGAGTTAAAAATACACACGTGTTGAAATAAATAATAGTTTGCTAGAAATATTATTATTAGCTTTGTTCTGCATATATATACATGTGTTGAACAGGAAAAATGGATTAGCTGTAGAGTAAAGAAATTATTTGCGTGCCCGGCAAATAGGTAAACCTTGATGAGTTGGCTGCGCAATTTTATTTATATATCAACTCCTGTGAATGCCATTGGATGCGGAGTGCTGGTTATTCTGTGTGAAATAATAAATAACGCCATAGGATAGTAACAATTAATTTTGAACTACACTACATGGCATACTTCTTGATGATAGGCATACTTCATCATATCCCACATAAGCAATTGGAGCTTGTGTGACGAGGTGGAAGATTTACCATATAAGCAAGAGGCTTGTATGGCGATGACTATGTACTACAGGTTGAACTGATGACTGATATGGACTATATAAATTATAACGATAAATTGCCAAATTAATAAAAACCCCACACGGGTCTGGAGTTGACAATAATCACGTCGCTCTAGTTATTAGATACGGCACATGGACTATTTATTTCCACACGGAAACGGGGTGACGGGAATTTATTCTCTGGAGTGATTATCAGTACATGCTCCCCCGTAAACACCAGAATATATCACTATAAATATGTGAATGCTTTTTAGGATTTATTGGGTACCTAATACGGCCCAATAAATTTCCAAACCCCTCCTCGTACAAAGGAGGTTATGGCGAAATTTTTCAAAATATTAAGGCGTTAGTGAAATATTTGAAGTGAAAACGAAGTTGAAATTATAAAATGAACTATAGTTGAAATTATAGAATGAACTATATTTATAAATATAAATATAATTAAAAGGAATAGAGGCCGTGCAGTTCGCGTTTCGGAATCATAATTTGAAACGATTAGTACGAGAAATCCGACCATCGGATTTTCCCGAAACCGCAACCGCTGGGTTCGCCTTGGAAATATCTTTCCAACGGCACCAACCTTGTAAAAATCCAACGGTTGGATTGTCCGGAATGTCTAATTCAAATCTGAAGAAAAACGGCGCCAGAATCATTTATATTTATATATATAAATATAAATATAATTAAATTAAATCGAATAACGACGCTGCAGTTCGAATTTTGAAACCGTAACTTCAAACGACTAGTGTGGAAGATCCGACCGTCGGATTCTCGCGAAACTGGAACCGTTGGGTTCGCTTTGGGAATATCTTCCCACTGATATAGACTTTGTAGAAATCCAACGGTTAGATTTTCCGATATGTGTAAAAAAAATTAAGGGAAAAACAGCGCCAGTGTCACGGCACGACCTGAAACGTCGTTTAATTAAATATGGCCATTTTTAAATAAATAAAAATGGCGGAAAATCGTTATAAAATATTATAAGCAGCATTGATTGAAAATAAGCCAATTGGGCTTGAATTGCTTGATATTTATTGGTTGTATGTGTTTGACGCGAAAATAACACTATATAACTGAAAGATGGATGTCGAATAATATAACCATAAAAAGAATCGATTTAAATTCTATTGACGTGAATTATTTGAAAAGGCCGAGCTAACCCTCATTTCAAATAATTTATCGAGCGATTCGAATTGGAAAATGCAAAGGCGATTCAAGACCGACGATCTTCGTATCAGTTGGATGGGCGCTATTGAGGTTCCTGACCGGAGTAGCTACCGGAAAGGGACGGAAGTAGTAGCCGTCTGAACGTATGTGTTGATTGGACGGATATACGAGGAATTGACGCCTCCGGTTTCGTTCAGACCCAGGACGGACTTGTAAATGGACTGTGTGTCTGACATTGGATTTTGTTCTATACTGATTGATCTCTGTTAAATATATATCTGTTTGGCGGTGGAGAATTTATTCTTTTGCTTAACGCCCTTCTCTGAGACGTACGAGCTCAGAGGTTATATATCGATGGAAATCAATCGTATGGAGTGGACTGCCTATGTGGCATGCCAAGATGCTGTGATCAAGGCTTCTGTTGCAAAGCAAAGTCTTGTGGATGATGATCAAAGCAAGGTCTACGTGGCCTAGCTTTGTGTATTTCGTAGATTCGCGAGCCTCACACCCCGGTATGAGTTAAAAACGGGATACGGACTGCAGGGAGAGCACGACGTTTCTTTCTAGCTATGGTGGTGTCAGTGACTTACCAGCCCTGACATATATATCTACTTTTCACCTTTGTGGTTGTTGGAATGCGAGGCGCCTCGATTATAGGTCTGTAAGGACCGGGAAATGTGTGTTCAGGATTTTCCAATCCTCTAACGTAAGTGAGGACCGGCCCTGAAGATCCAGGGGTTACCCAGAGTGTGTAGTCCCGAGGCATTTGCTAGAGTGTCTCGAAGCGGAGAGGAGCTTGCCCCTTGCCTCGACTCATGATGGAAATCCAATTTCCAATACGAGATAACGGATTCGATTGTAACTTATATATGGCGACATAGTGGCATGGGATGCTCATGTCGCCTATGATTGATATTTATGATGCTATTCGTTTTTGAAACATATATGCACTAGTAATAATATCAGATGATTTTGCTTTATACGTATCAAGCATATTTGGCTATTATAAGGTAAAACTTTATCCTCCGGCTTGCGTTGCATTGTGTGATGGGACCTGAGTCTTATAATGGCTTCATTCTTTCAAAAAGCATTGCGTTGTTTTAAAAGAATTTACTTTGTTGTAAATGCACTAGCAATCACTGGAGTAAACCCGTTCCGCGAAAGTGGCGTGGTCCTATGATTTGCTATTATTGTTGTTTAACTATTAAATAGATTCCTCATACCAGTCCCCATGACTGACTCGTTGTTTGTTTCACTTTGCAAACGTGGGTGCCCTTATTTTCACACGGGCAGCCTAGTACACAGGTGACAGGTTGTTTTGGCTCTGCACTGCTGCATAGGGTGCATTTTTGGCTCATGGCGAGGCTGACTTCACAGAGATGACTTTGACATTTTCCGCCCTTACTGTACTTATATTATGATTCAGCCACTGGCGATGCAGACTGATTTACTTTCCGTATTTCTCACTATATGTATATGTATTCCGCCTCTGGCGATGATGACTGATCACTTTCCTTTTTATTTACTAAGTTATATCCCACGTTATGCTATTCTGACATTCCTACATGTTGTGATTCCGCTGTCATATCCATGTAAAATTATTTTATTTATTGTTTCTACTATTATCTGTACTCTGCTATGATGATTAATGGGTTATTTCCCTATGATTATCCTTAATACCGCCCCTCGGATTTTGGGATCGTCACAGGGGGGGCAGAAGGATTAAAGAGAGAGGAGAGAGAGTGAGGAATTTTTTTTAATTATTTAATTCAAAAAGTTGACTTTTACATACGACCTCTAAACGAGGCCCACCGACTGTCGTCCATAGCGTTTCACCCCCATTCCGAACACAATGGGATATGTATCGAACGCTGATTCGACTGTTTCGACCAGTTTCCGTCAAATCAACATATAAGTATATATATTGAATTTGAACGCGCATTTCACTTTACCGGGGCCACATGCTAACTAGAAAAATTCCAGAAAAATGTTTTCTAGCTTCGTATTGACGATACGGTCCTAATAAAACTAGTTTCGTTGAATTCTGAGACCGTTTGAAAAATGGCCATTTTCCAGTCGATTAAAATCAACTAAAACTGGTCAAACGCGTTTTCCTTTGCCACGCTCACATATTGATTCGAAAAATTATGAAATTTGAAACCTAGCAATAACTTTACATCCCGGATCCAACAAAAGTGGTTTCGTCGAAATCCGAGGTCGTTTGCAAAATCTCCATTTTTAAGGGCCTGAATTCCATAGCGACTATTCAGAATCTTCAACTGGACATATCTTTTGATTCCCGCTATGAAATTTCGATTTTTCGGATTCGTTGGAAAGATATTCTCAATTAGATCCTAATGTTTTTGGTTTCACTAAAATCCGGTTTATTTTGCACCCGGTATGTTCAATTGAAGTTTGAAATCGAATTATCGAACTACCGCGCCATTTTCAATTCCTTTTATAACTATATATAATTATTTATATTCTAACGTCGATCTATATAACTATATACATTTGAATTTTATTCAAAAGAAATTTCTCATTGATATTATTTAAAATAATTCATTTTAAATAATCAAAATTCGCTAAAATTGCCTAAATAAAAATTTTAAACTGGCCCAGATTTTTGGGTTGTTACAATCTCCCCCACTTAAAACTTTTCGTCCCCGAAAAGGAACAAAGTCGAAAGTGGTTTGGTCAATCAACTCTACGTTCATTCTGGCTTTCATTCTCCAACTTTTCAGTTTCTGAGAATTTTCAAATTCTTCAAAAATTTGGCTAACACCCTAAATTTTCGAAAAATTTCGCCATAACCTCCCCTGCACCGGGAGCCACGGGAAAATCCCGAAATTGCCATATAGGCCTTCTGATCTCAAAAAGAAAAAGAAAAAGCCAAGCGGCTAGCCAATAGGCTCATAAAATCATCATCACCCAAACAAAACAGTAAATTATGTAGTAAACATGTACCTATTTGTCGGGCAAACAAATTTTATTCTCTGCTCTAGCCTCCTTGCTATGACCTGTTCAATGTAAGTACATGTATATGCAAGCAAATGCGACCAAATTTCAATAATATTCACTATTTGATCAAATTGGCTATATGGTTAAAATTTCAACTAATCAAACAGTAATCAAACAACACAACCATCAATCAATTAGTTGATTAGCATTTCAAACACATAATTTTGCTATATAGTCAAAAATCAGATTTTTGATGCCAAATCACAACAATAAGCCCTATCTAATTTTGGTTCTCACACCAGTCAATAGGAAATATATAGATATTACACGTTCGTCACTCGAATATAAATTCTGATGATGATATATCAATCATCAGAATCACCCCCGGGCGACTAGAGTGTAACTCTATATCTATCCAATGTATCAAAATTTCGAATACACGCTAGCTAGGCGCATACGCAAAATCTTTATATATTGGATTGTCCTAATCAATATCAAATAAATAATCAAATACGAATAATTGATTTTAAATTTTCAAAACAAAATTCATTTCATTTTAAAAATATACTCTTCACACTCGTTCTAGGATACTACTGATCCTATCTCTAACGAGTCATTCTCGTTGGATATTACTAATCCAATATCTGATGAATTCTTTCGTAGGGTTCTCATGTGCCTTGTTCTCGGAGCTGTGTAAACCAAAGATCTGATACCAACTGTGACGAAAAGGAATTTCGCTCGGTCCGAACCAGTCGCTAAACCGATCTAGACCGTTCGAAACGCCTGATCGTTTCGAGAACAACACAAATCAGAACGCAGACGGGAGAACATTTCATTGTATATTACAACAATGCATCAGATTACAAGAATATACATAGTATAAACAAATAAATATTACACAGAAAATATCAGAGATTACAATAAATTACATAGCAGCGGAAAATAATACAATACACAACTAGAAGAGATAAACGGATACAAAGCTTTCCGGATATCGTTCCAGCTGTAAACCAGGATCCTGTGAATATAAATCTGCAAAACCAAAACTACTAGCTGCCCGTGTCAAAATAGGGGCACCCAGAGTTTAGGTCAAAACAATAAACTCCAGGTCAGTCATGTGACTGGTGTGAGAACTAAAACAATTTTTAATCTTTATTTTTAAAGTTAGGTAAATCAAAGGACCACGCCGTATAACACGGAACGGGTTTCCTCCCAAGAATACCAGTGCATAAAACAAACAACGCAATGCTAAATAAAGAAAAATGAAGCTGTTATAAGACCCAGGTCCTATCACACAATGCAACGCAAGCCGGGGGATAGGGTTTTCCCTTATAACAGCCAAAGAATGCTTGATACGTTTTAAAACAAATCATTTGATACTATTATCAGTGTATAGTGTATAAAACAACTTCAAATCATAAGTATCAATCATAGGCGGCATGGGTACCATATATCATGTCGCCATACTAGTTCTACAATTAAAACCGCAAAATCACGTATTTGGAAATTGGATTTACATCTATGAACCGAGGCCAGGGATCGTCCTCAACCGATTCGAGACAATCTAGCCCATGTCTCAGGCAAGCGCGCAGGCAAGCCTTGGATCGTCAGGGCCGATCCACCGATGTGGATTATTATGCCTGAACACTACGCTTCCCCGCCCTTTGGGGCGTAAATGAGCCAACGAATGACTCCATCGGACCTGGATCGTCCGATCAAACCGAGGCGCCTCGCAACAGCAACAACCACACAGGTGAAAAGTATATAAATGTCAGGGCTGGTAGGTCACTGACACCACCCTAGCTAGAAGGAAACGCATGCCCTCCCTGAGGTCCTCTCCCATTTTTGGTTCACAATCGGGGTGCGAGGCTCGCGAATTCACGTTACACAAAGTTGTGCCACGCAGGCTGTGCTTTGATCATCACCACAAGACTTTGCTTTTCAACAGAAGCCTCGATCAATTGCCACTTAGGCATGCCACACAGGCCCTTCACTCCATGCGTTCGATATCCAACAATATATAACCCCTGAGCTCGTACGTCTCAGAGAAGGGCGTTAAGCAAGAGAATAAATTCTCCGCCGCCAAGCAGATATATATTTAATAGAAATCAATCTCACGGACTAAAATCCAATGTCAGACACACAGTCCATTTACAAGTCCGTTCTCGGTCTGAACGAAACCGGAGGCACCTAGTACCCCGCATATCCATCGATCTCCAAGTACGTCTAGACGATCACCAACTGTTTCCATCTTCTTGGGTGTACAGCCCAATCAAGATCATCAGTAATCACCCAAACGACGTGAAGACTTCTGGTCTTCGACCACCGTCTTCATCTTCGACTTATCGTCGTATCAGTTATTCAGAATGGGATAAACCCGGTCTTTTCGAATAACTCGCGTATATTTTAAATAAGTGTTACACAAACACAACATACGCCTCATTCCAATTCATCAGTCACTAACCGTAAATTAACAAGAGAATAATTCCCCAAATATTAACCCCGAAGGCCGAAACCAACATCAGATCAATATCCAGGAAACCATTCTGCTTGGCTAACCGACAGTTAGTTTCTAAATTTCACATTCATAGGGAAAGGTTCCCATTAATTTTATCAAAGATAAATCCTTTAAATTTATTCTTTAATCTATTTTTGAATATCAATTCAAACTAGTCGGGATTAGCCAACCTTACCGAAGTAATCATTTGTTTTAATTTCCCAATCCCAACCTATTCATCCCATGAAGTAAAATTGGTTATACTTCATATCTAACACCATGGTGTTATCGGTAAATTCAATTACCATTTCACGTTCAAATCTAATTAAAGATTTAACTATCGCCTGGAGCAAAACTGGTGATACTCCATTCTCGATCATTTCAATCTAATTAAAGATTCATTAAAACTCCACTTAGTTTTAATCTTTAACTGGGTTAAAGAACCAATGTCATTTAAAACACGGCCCACAATAAACCCAAAATCACATTCATTAATTATCGGGTTAAAGAACGAGTGTTATTTAAAACACTGTCCACGATAAACCCAAAAATCAATATCAATTCAATTCCAATTAAATATTATTTAATTGGTACACTTCATTAAATCTAAATAAAAAGATTTAATCTTTTCTCAACTGGGTTCAAGAACAGTGTTAATGAAGACACCATTCATGACAAACCCAAATCACATTTGATATTAAATACAAGGCTCTGAATAGAAAATATATCGGCTTATATTCAATATCAAATTCTACGACCAACAAATATCGTATTGGAAATAACGATATATATACATATCTTTCAAATTTCCATAACAACATCCGTATAATCACGAAATCCAACATCGAAATATTCCGAAGACAATTTCGATTCAAATCCATTCCAATGCAATCATTAGAAATTCGAGTTATTTTCAAAACCATTTCAAATTCAATTTATTTATTTAAAAATAAATAGGATTATAATTCTAGTTCAAAACTAGTTCATTTCGATAAAAATCTATTTTTATCTTTTCAAATATGGAGTTTTTCATCCCAATTCTTTCTAAATCATTTCTTATGATTTTACACAAATTATTGATATTTTTAATGATTTTATCAAGGCCCGTACGGTCGATTTCCATCAATGGCCATCGAACTGCACTTACAGCGACCTTTTTCAAATTTGATTTGGACATAATTCCAAATCCAACCGTTAGATTTCAAATTTCTAATATTCATTAGAAAGCTCTTTTCAATACGAACCCAACGGTTTTGGTTTTAGGAGAATCCGACGGTCGGATCTCCCGTAATATCCGTTCGAAGTCAATGGTCGAAATTCGCGAACTACCGTGGCGCGGCGCGTTCTATTCAGGCCATTATATTATATATATAATATATATAATATATATTTCGTCGATTTCTATTTAAAACAAAATATATAAATCGTTTTAAATTCGTTTTCAAAACGTTTTCAACTTCATTTTTCAAATTCAAATCAAAACTGAATTTTCCAATTTAATTTCATTTTGAATTCATTTCAAATTGATTTCAATTCAAATTGGTTTTTAATTCAATTTCAGTTCATTTTTTCAATTCAATTTGAATTTCAAATTAGCTCAATTTCAATTCAAATTCATTTCTATTCAATTCAAGTTCATTTCTATTCAATTTCAATTCATTTCTATTCAATTTCAATTCGAATTCATTTCTAAACGATTTCAAGTTCATTTCTATTCAATTTCAATTCATTTCTATTCAATTTCAATTCGAATTCATTTCTAAACGATTTCAATTCTATTTCACTTCTATTCGAATTCATTTCTATTCGAGTTTCAAATCATTTCAGTGTATTTCGAATTTCAAATCAATTCAGTTTAATTCGAATTTCAATTCACTTTAAATATAATTCGAATTTCCATTCATTTCAGTATAGTTCGAATTTCAAATCTATTCAATTTCAAATCTATTCAATATTCATTGAAGAATGAATAAAATCGATATAAATGTCGTTCACGTCGAAATGGCGTCAATCTAACCAACACGGCTTCATATATTTCTATTTTCAAATATTCTATTTCAAATATTTCTATTTCAATATTTCAAATATTTTTATTTCAAATATTTCTATTTCGAAACTGGAATGAGGCCCAATCAATTACCATATAATGTTAATTATATGGATTTTCTACACACATGTATATATCAACAACAATGAATAATCAACCATCATCCAAAGTGCATTCTACACTGTATAAGCATCAAATATAAATATTCAACGCTTATAACAGCCTGTCAATCAATCGATCGACATACAACTAAACAATCGGGATTAGTGTACGTCGAATATCATCCCAATACCCGTGTGGGGTTTCAAGCAATCAAACACAGATTTTTTATTTGTGCAGTTGGGCGATGTGTAAAATTTATCGTCCCAATCAATGTCCTTCAAATAGGTGTATATAAACAAACCGTCCGGTTTGTAAATGAATATTTATTTATTCACATTCACGTTAAAAATTATATTTTTAACGATCAAACTATTTTATTCAACCTATGAATATTCTATTCGGTCCATTTATTAAATAAAATGTTATCTTTATTTTTCTAACTTATTTTTAGAAAATTTCGGCGGCATAACGGCACGATACTAGAAACGGGACAAGGCCTAGCCTTATCCCCGGTCTAGTGAAGGCCCACGCCATTCACACATCAATCAAATCAATTTCATTTCACCAAACAATTCAATTCAAACCAAATAATCTAACCAACTACACAACCAAACAATTAAACAAACAAGCCATCCATGGTCTGTGGATGACGGGTGTCGGGTGCTGCTAAGCACCGTCTGCATCCTAGTATATATATAACTAGAAAAAGAAATTGAAGAGTGAGAAGTTCTCACCGATAGCTATCCTAACTCCACGGCACTTCTAATGCAGGAAATCTTCACTGTTCTCGTCTCTTATCACTTTCTTCGCCCGTAGCCACTACATATATAAAAATCGAATTTTTACTTCGCTATTCAATATATAAATATCGAATTTTTACTTCGCTATTCAATATATAAAAATCGAATTTTTACTTTGCTATTCAATATATAAAAATCGAATTTTTACTTTGCTACTCAATATATAAAAATCGAATTTTTACTATGTTATTCAATATATAAAAATCGAATCTTTACTTCGCTATTCAATATATAAAAATCGAATTTTTACTTTGCTATTCAATATATAAAAATCGAATTTTTACTATGCTATTCAATATATAAAAATCGAATTTTTACTATGCTATTCAATATATAAAAATCGAATTTTCACTATGCTATTCAATATATAAAAATCGAATTTTTACTTCGCTATTCAATATATAAAAATCGAATTTTTACTATGCTATTCAATATATAAAAATCGAATTTTTACTTCGCTATTCAATATATAAAAATCGAATATTTACTTCGCTATTCAATATATAAAAATCGAGTTTTTATCGCTTTAACTTCATGTTAAAAATCTGATTTTTATCGCTTTAACTTCATGTTAAAAATCTTGCCTTTTCATTTTTAAAAATCTATTTTTAAAAATCAAATAGATTTCAGTTTTCAAATCTAAAAATCAGTTTTAAAATCAAATAGAACGATAGCTGAAAATTTGAAAAATAAATAAATAAAAACTTACAGACGAAAACTGGAGAGGGGGGGGGTGCTGCGCGTCAGTCGAGGCAGGGGGGTGCTGCGCGTTAGTCGAGGTAGGGGGGTATCGCGAGGCTCTAGGAGGGGGGGTATCGCGAGGCTCCAGGAGGGGGGTATCGCGAGGCTCTAGGAGGGGGGGAGGGTATCGCGAGGCTCTAGGAGGGGGTGTAACGGCGGAGGCGACTGGGGGGGTGCGGCGTCGCGACGCCTGGCGGCTAGGGTTCCGCCCTCCTCTCTTTTTTTTCTGTTCGCTCAGAAATGAATCGGGGGGGGGGGGGGGCAGAAGGATTAAAGAGAGAGGAGAGAGAGTGAGGATTTTTTTAATTATTTAATTCAAAACGTTGACTTTTACATACGACCTCTAAACGAGGCCCACCGCCTGTCGTCCATAGCGTTTCACCCCCATTCCGAACACAATGGGATATGTATCGTACGCTGATTCGACTGTTTCGACCAGTTTCCGTCAAATCAACATATAACTCTATATATTGAATTTGAACGCGCATTTCACTTTACCGGGGCCACATGCTAACTAGAAAAATTCCAGAAAAATATTTTCTAGCTTCGTATTGACGATACGGTCCTAATAAAACTAGTTTCGTCGAATTCTGAGACCGTTTGAAAAATGGCCATTTTCCAGTTGATTAAAATCAACTGAAACTGGTCAAACGCGTTTTCCTTTGCCACGCTCACATATTGATTCGAAAAATTATGAAATTTGAAACCTAGCAATAACTTTACATCCTGGATCCAACAAAAGTGGTTTCATCGAAATCCGAGGTCGTTTGCAAAATCTCCATTTTTAAGGGCCTGAATTCCATAGCGACTATTCAGAATCTTCAACTGGACATATCTTTTGATTCCCGCTATGAAATTTCGATTTTTCGGATTCGTTGGAAAGATATTCTCAATTAGATCCTAATGTTTTTAGTTTCACTAAAATCCTGTTTACTTTTCACCCGGTATGTTCAATTGAAGTTTGAAATCGAACTACCGCGCCATTTTCAATTCCTTTTATAATTATATATAATTATTTATATTCTAACGTCGATCTATATAACTATATACGATTGAATTTTATTCAAAAGAAATTTCTCGTCGATATTATTTAAAATAATTCATTTTAAATAATCAAAATTCGCTAAAATTGCCAATATAAAATTTTTAAACTGGCCCAGATTTTCGGGTTGTTACAGCCTATTGGGACCATTATTTTTGTATTTGGTTCATTTTTGCATGACTATTCTTTCATGTCAATTCTCGTGCTTATCCCCTATTCCTTTGGTTAGTTTCGTTTCATGAGTACTTAGAAACTTGTGAAATCATGTTATAGGTACAATTACGGCACGGGAATTTGGGCGTAGCTTAATTAAGTTAATTTGGCATAATAAATATGTTGGAATAATCTGAATTGGCTATAATAGTAAATAATTTACATGCATATTAGACTTTAGCGTACATGGTAAATTGTTAATTGGCCACAAAGTATGTAATTGGCATGTAAACCAAGTTTTGGGCATAAACTGTAAACTAGAATATCAAATCTAGTTTTAACATGAACTGTAAATTTGGATATTTAATCTAGATCGGGTATAAAATGTAAATAGGAATATTAAATCTAGATGTGGAACGCCAAATATATGACATAGTGATTTTGGGCATGACTATTATGGCGAGTTTGGGAAGGTGGGGTTAGCCTATTCTGATTAATAATTTGAAATTACTTGTAATTGTTATGTTTAGCGTAATCATGGTTAGTGACACTTAATTTGTATAATTTACATACCAAAAATTATAAACATGATTTAGAGGGAAAGTGGGCCATAATAATAAGTGTTGATAATGTACATTAAGAGAGTAATTATGGCATAAGTAAATTAGGAATAATTTACATATAGAATTTTTCCTAAATATGTGTACATTGTAGAAAATATGAATATGCCTAACCCGAGGTTAGATTGAGTTGTGGTGTACAACTGCCCCGGACCCGCCCGGCTGTCCAGTAACCACAACAATACCTATCTAATGTGAGAGGTTAAGGCATTGAGCCCAATAAGAACCCGAGTTTAGACTGAGTTGCGATGTAAAGCTGCCCGGAACTGACCGGCACATCCAGTGATAGCAACAATACCAGTCTAATTTGAGTGGTTGGTGCTTTAATAATTGAATTAAAGCTAAGAGAAGATTTGGTAGGGTTAAGTTAATTAAGGTAATACTTAACCAATTCAACACTTTAACTAAACTGATGGGTGAGGTTAAGAAAAATTAGAACACTTAACCCCTATAAACTGTTAATTAGACAAGTGAGTGAGGTTAAGTAAATTTAGAACACTTAACCATTATAACATGTTAATTGAACAGATGGTAGGGTTAAGTTAACTTGAATTGAATGATGACACTTAACCAATATAACATGGTAAACGAGTGGGGTTAAGTAAGTATGAACACTTAACCAACATAACATGTTGAATGAACAGGGTTAATTAACACACTTAACCAACTCAAAATGATAAGAAAGAAAGGTTAAGTTAATAAGAACCACTTAACCAACACGACTTGACGAATAGGAGGTTAAGTACACGTTGGGTAGGTGGGTAATATTAGTAAATATAGGCCCACAAAACTTAACCATTAAATAAACATGTTTGAATCTGTGGGAAGTTTAAGCACATCTCGTGTAGGGCACTCTTGCTTCCCATATTAACCTTCTGACGGGATAGTTTTAGTAGTTGAATGAATTCTCCGATTCACCGCTAGGGCTTACCTTTCTCCGATTTCCTGATGCACCACTTCCATCACTACCGCTCCTATTCCCCTAGGACAGTTACCAGATCAGCACAAGGCGCATAACAGCCAACAACTACCGATGTGGATCGTCACTGAGAATCGTCAGATCTAGGAGGCAAACCACTGCCATAGCACCGACTACTCCTATCATAGTACATATAGGCCCGCAAACTTAACCGTTAAAAAACATGCTAGAATCGGTGGGAGGGTTAAGTATGTCTCGTACGGGTGGTTAACATTTGTATATATAGGCCCACAAACTTAACCAGCAGGAAACCCTTGTAACGGGGACCCATTTCAGCAGTAACCCTCATAGATGTATCATGGTACCCTGAAACTAGGCAGGGTGGGGCACGATTACTGGGTTGATTATAAGCGGTCAAAAATAGCAGCAGGGGGTACGTCAGTGTAGGTTCCGGCGGTTTACGGGCGTGCACGTACTCCGGAGTGGAAAAATTAGGCACTGGGTACCAGTAGTTATACACTGTGCATCTTGAATCATGTCGGGCCGCAATCATAAGGCTTGATACACCTTATGGTGGGGCCAGCATAGAGTATCTACATGCAAGAGAGGGCCAACTAACACAGGCACATGGAAAATTAATACAAAGTAGGTAGCATAATCCCTAGTTGGACCTAGGCCGCGTAAACCCTGAATCCGAGAAGCGTTCAATAGGTAGCATAAACCCAGTGGCCCTGGGTAGCATAAAACCTGGTTGAATCTAGTGAGCACTCGATAGTAAACCCTAGATTAGATCTAGGTAATAAACGGAATCCCCATAATTGAAGCACACCTGAAGGCAACCGCAAATACGGGGATTGGGATCACGTTATCATATGATCATAGATTGCTAGTTTGGACACCAGTTAGGTAGTGAAAAGATATAGAAATCAGTATAAATAGGGTAGTTGCGAAGCAGAGAAGGAGTAGAAGCGCATTCAGTTTATCAGTACATTCAGTTTATTGGTACATTCAGTTTATCTTGCCATATCCCATGCTTATCCCATATTATCTTGTTACTATGGTTTAGTCTTATATGTAGTTTATTCATGTCATGACCCTTTTCCTCGTTTAAATACTAAGAATCACTGGACTAACCAGACTTTATGTCTGACCTAGTTTTGCTTTCGCCTCTTTTCGTTCGTTTCCCCCAGGTAGTCGGGGAGGGAATAGCTCAGGTTTGTTTGGACCGTTACTCTTTCCAAACTTGAAGACTCTTTGACGTGTTGCCTTGGACTCTCTATTCTACTGCTATGGCTGGCTCATGCTTTATTTGGGGAAATCATTTTATGCTTCTTTATTTTTTGTTAGCAAGACATGATACTTTGGTATTGTAAAACAATCTTTGTACAAGTTGTTTATCAATGAAATAAAGTTTTATTTATTTGCCGCTGCTTTAGTTATCTGTGTTGTAATTTATCTGCACCTTTTACCTATAATTCTCCACTGAAATTAAGGCATTCCTTTTTTGAGTGACCTTAACGGAGGTGGGGTGTTTCACTTGGTATAAGAGCTGAAGGTTACCGGATCAGATGAAAGATTTGAAAAAAAATTACTTTCAAAACGGTTTTAAATAAGCATTTTCAAAAGAAATGTTTTGTTTTAAAGGCATGTTCCCCAAAGCCATATGCACTATCTTTTGATCCTCTGTTTGAATCCCTGTTTCCTTCTTTCCTGAGTCTCTGGGGCTCCTAGCTTTCTGGGCTGTAACCTCATTGCGGAATGGTTCCATAGGCTTGATGAGACTACGACACTTGTCAAAGGACAAATAAGTGCCTAACTTCCATCTGTAGCCGTAATTTCCTTTCGGGCTTTGTAGGATTCCTCATGCGATGAAGGCAGCTTTCGAGAGACATGTCAACAAGTTACACAAGGATGACAAAGTTGAGAATGAGGGGGTATGGCTATAGATCACAACACCAGGATGAAGAACCCATGGATATAGACTTGGTTCACAAAGGAGGGGAGGAAAGAATAGTAAATCCTAAAACAAGGGGAAGTATCTTTATTTTGGTATAACGGGTTGTATAATTAAGGGAAAGGGCAAAGAACAAGGGATAGGATTTTCCGGAATGCAAGTGCATGCTCACACCGCCAGCATACCTGGGAGAGAGGCAGTAAGATTTCGGTTGAAAGAGTTTTTCCTTTTTGATTATCCTGTTAGCACTCCTTCCGATTTTAGCACTTCACATCTGTATATATCTGCTTCCATAGTTGAGTCTCTACACCCTAGATATTGTGTAGTAGAGGATCCCATTATAGACTCAAATCCAATTGCTGGTTCAGCCCATTTATCTTTGATTTATGAGGATTTGAGAATAGCTATATTTATGCTTATGTGTTTGGGCTATGGGTTGATTCTAGGCATGGATTGGTTAGCTAGTAATTATGAAACAAGGGTAGTTAGACTTTCGACTTGCCTCGAGAATACCCTTGAGATTTCGTACGATCCTAAGGGATCAGTTTGTCTTAGCTATCTTGAATCACTTTACTTATCTATCGACGATTTTTGATCCGTTGGGGTAGTCCATGAGTACACAAGATGTTTTGACTAGGGTAGGGATTTTCCACCTAAGAACTCGATACAGACTTCTGCATGTATATAGATGACACTGCAAAGCCAGTTATGCGGTCAACATAATTCTGGAGCAAGATTGGCGAGGATAGCCAGAGTCGGTAAAGTGCTCAATTGTTTGGTTGTTTTGTTAGTATCATCTCACATAGATCATCCAAATTCGGAGGAGATATCTCTTGGGTGCTTGTCTGATATTGGTTTAGGCCTTTGGGGCTTGTACTTGAGGGATGTCGAGTTCGACTAGGATGGTTTGCGTGAGAAATAAATGGTTGGGGCTGGCACCCTAAGAGAGGTAATAAGTACATAGTAACCATTAGATTTAGACCCTAAGATTTGTAGCATGATGGATAAGCTAAGTAGAGGAGCGACCTCTAATCATCTTAAGTATATACACTGGGTATCATATGTTTTTCTCGGGAGGATAGTTCGACTAACATTGAATACCCTCTAGCATAGTAAGTGAGCGAGGTCCTATCTTTACTAGTGGGTTTTGGAAATGGAAGCTCAAGAAGATGCGACTTAAAAGACTGAAGACTAGATACGCTTAACTTACCCTTTTTGAGGGTATATCCTTGATTCCTCTTTTTCTCAAAAATCTATTTGCATGCTAGTCTTTAGCTTTTAAGTATATTCTCTCGGTCCTATCCTCAATCCTTAGGTAGAAGCCAATGGATGTAAACATGTGTTTGAGACATGTTATGTTTGGTGGATGCAAGTGTTTGCTAGTGGTTGCTTGTGGATGCGTATACACACATAGGGCACTAGATCAGCTCAGTCACTTCTATATTGCATTTGCATATATGTATTTGTTATGGATTGAACTTGATGTGTTATCCTGTGGACTATTGCATTTGAGTGAATGGTTGTGCACTCATATAGAAATGATATGTATCTTTAGGATTGCATACATATTGGACGCATGGCACTGACATAATTCGCATTAAGGAGGTCAACTGAATCAGTAGACCGCCTAATTTTGCATTAAGTAAGGACATATACACACACTATGCATATGAACATGAAAGCATTAGAAATCTTTTTAAGGAAAATGAATGCCTGTGATTGAGTAGATGGATGACTGAATGGAAGGACACATTCTTCCTAAATTGAAGATTTCGGGGACGAAATCCTTTAAGGGGGGGAGAATGTAACACCCCGTAATTCTGTAACATTAAGTTTCACAAATTAAAGTAAAAATAATTTTTAGAAGAAGAATTAAGGGAAATGGTTACGCCATTGCATTCGTCTTGAAATTCTGCTTGAGACAGAGTCCGAGTTTGCGTAAATCGGACTCCGTATGAAGGAGTTATGACGTTCAGAAGTTTCAGCAAAAATTCAGAACCAGCTCAGAAATTCAAAAATCACAGAACTGGGCTGGGCGGGAAAATTCCCGCCTAGGCAAGTCGACCTGGAGGTTGACCTACCCCAAGGGAGGTCGACCTGGGGGTCGACCTACCCCCAGATCTGGGCAGAATTCACATTCTTGAACCTAGACGCGATTTGGGCCCTATACATTGATCAAACAACTATAAAACACCCCTAAGCCTCATATTTTCTCCTTACAACTTATCTACGTCTATACTCTGCTCTAATTCTAATTAAAATAAAATAATATATAAATCTAAGACGAGGTTATGCTGCTCAAGTTTCTCAAGAAGAGATTTAAATCAAGTTAAAGCTTCAAGAAGGGAATCAAAGGCTAATTCAACGGCTTCGAGCAACGCCGTGCAAATCATAACAAATTGCCTTTTATAAACCGATCACTGTAAGTTCGGTTATTCCTTAGATTTGAATGTGTAATTGGACTCGTGAATGTAATAAATTAAAATATAGAACTGTGCCTATTGGCAAATTAATTATCTTTAATTCATGCTTATGTCAAATCTAACGTTATCTATGCCTTTGGATCTGATTCTCGATTGTGGCCTAGAACTTATTGTGGCTAATTGCCAATGACTATGACAATGGGACTTTTGCCTATGCCTATGCCTATGACTATGAACATAAGACTAATGCCTATGACTACGAACATAAGACTATTGCCTATGACTACGAACATAAGACTATTGCCTATGACTACGAACATAAGACTATTACCTATGACTATGATTCATAACTATGAGACTACCACCTATGACCATGCCTAGGACTATTGTGGTTAATTGCCTAGGAATATTGTGGTTAATTGCCTATGACTATTATGGTTAGTTGCTTATGCCCATTACACTATAGTTACAAATCATGATTGTACACCGAACTAGCATTATGTTGGATCAAATCACCTATGTCTCCCTTGATTATGTTGGATCTCATATTTAGGGTGTAACTTGTCTAGTTTATTCCTATTCACTGTTATGTACATACAGCCTATTGGGACCATTATTTTTGTATTTGGTTCATTTTTGCATGACTATTCTTTCATGTAAATTCTCGTGCTTATCCCCTACTCCTTTGGTTAGTTTCATTTCATGAGTACTTAGAAACTTGTGAAATCATGTTATACATACGATTACGGCGCGGGAATTTAGGCGTAGCTTAATTAAGTTAATTTGCCATAATAAATATGTTGGCATAATCTGAATTGGCTATAATAGTAAATAATTTACATGCATATTAAACTTGAGAGTAAATGGTAAATTGTTAATTGGCCGCAAAGTACGTAATTGGCATGTAAACCAAGTTTTGGGCATAAACTATAAATTAGAATATCAAATCTAGTTTTAACATGAACGGTAAATTTGGATATTTAATCTAGATTGGGTGTAAAAATGTAAATAGGAATATTAAATCTAGATGTGGAACGCCAAATATATGACATAGTGATTTTGGGCATGACTATTATGGCGAGTTTGGGAAGGTGGTGTATAGCCTATTCTGATTAATAATTTGAAATTACTTGTAATTGTCATGTTTAGCATATCATGGTTAGTGACACTTAATTTGTATAATTTACATACCAAAAATTATAAACATGATTTAGAGGGAAAGTGGGCCATAATAATAAGTGTTATGGCATAAGTAAATTAGGAATAATTTACATATAGAATTTGTCCTAAATATGTGTACATTGTAGAAAATATGAATATGCCTAACCCGAGGTTAGATTGAGTTGTGGTGTGAAACTTACCGGACCCACCCGGTTGTCTAGTAACAACAACAATACCTATCTAATGTGAGAGGTTAAGGCATTGAGCCCAATAAGAACCCGAGGTTAGACTGAGTTGCGATGTAAAGCTGCCGGAACCGACCGACACATCCAGTGATCGCAACAATACCTGTCTAATGTAAGTGGTTGGTGATTTAATAAATGAATTAAAGCTAAGACAAGATTTGGTAGGGTTATTTAATCAAGGTAACACTTAACAAATTCAACATTTTAACTAAACTGATGGAGAGGTTAAGAAAAATTAGAACACTTAACCCCTATAAACTGTTAATTATACAAGTGGGTGAGGTTAAGTAAATTTAGAACACTTAACCGTTATAACATGTTAATTGAACAGATGGTAGGGTTAAGTTAACTTGAATTGATTAATGACACTTAACCAATATAACGTGGTAAACAAGTGGGGTTAAGTTAGTTTGAACACTTATCCAACATAACATGGTGAACAAACAGGGTTAAGTTAATAAATCACACTTAACCAATCCAACATGATAAGCAAGAAAGATTAAGTTAATAAGAACCACTTTACCAACACGACTTGACGAATAGGAGGTTAAGTACACTTTGGGTAGGTGGGTAATATTAGTAAATATAGGCCCACAAAACTTAACCGTTAAATAAAAATGCTTGAATCCGTGGGAAGGTTAAGTACATCTCGTGTAGGTGGGCAATATTAGTACATATAGGCCCGCAAACTTAGCCGTTAAGAAAACATGCTAGAATCGGTGGGAGGGTTAAGTACGTCTCGTATGGGTGGGTAATATTTGTATATATAGGCCCACAAACTTAACCAGCAGGAAACCCTAGTAACGGGGACCCATTTCAGCAGTAACCCTCATAGATGTATCATGGTACCCTGAAACTAGGCAGGGTGGGGCACGATTACTAGGCTGATTATAAGCGGTCAAAAATAGCGGTAGGGGGTACGTTAGTGTAGGTTCCGGTAGTTTACGGGTGTACACGTACACCGGAGTGGAAAAAGAAGGCACTAGGTACCAGTAGTTATACACTACATCTTGAATCGTGTCGGGTCGCTATCATAAGGCTTGATACACTTTATGTTGGGGCGAGCACAGAGTATCTACATTCAAGAGAGGCCCGACTGACACAGACACATGGAAAATTAATACAAAGTAGGTAGCATAATCCCTAGTTGGACCTAGGTCGCGTAAACCCTGAATCCGAGAAGCGTTCAATAGGTAGCATAGACCCCAGTGGCCCTGGGTAGCAAAAACCCTAGTTGGATCTAGTGAGTTGTAATGACCCGCATTTTTCGAAGATATAATAATTAATTTATTTAATTATTTAAAAGTGAATTAGAGAGTTTAATGGTTTAAATTAAACAACTTTGAATATTTAATTAAAATAATAATTAAATAATATATTAAATTCTGAAATAATCAGAATTGGCTGAAATGGCGATATGATGTGAACGGGATCATCTGTGATATTTAATTCAGTTTAGAATTGAATTAGAATAACGAATATATTATTTGAACGGCAGTTTGAACGTATAATTATATTATAATTAAAATCGAGCTCGAAATGGCGCGGAAGATTGCGATTTGGCGATTTGAACTTCAACCGAACATACAGAAACCATTTTAAGTCGGATTTCTGTGAAACAAGAAACTTTAGGAGCTGGTGTATTATATTTTTCTAGTGGAAGAGAAAAATCAGGATTTCGTCATGTAGATTTTGATTTATGTCCAAATCAAATTTTAGAAAAGTCGCTGTGGAGTTCCTTTTTAATTTATAAAGGAATTATTTATATTTTAAAAAGGAATTTCAATATAAATCGAATATCGGTTGACCCAGATTTGAAATATGAGTTAGAAATCCATATAAGATTTTTTGAAGCTGTATGATATTCCACTGTGAATATATAATATGAATTTATTTATATTTAATTTAATTATATTTAAATATATTTATATATAAATGGGTTATTTAGAGCTTTAAAAATAGCCACTTTTGCAAACAAAGTCGGAATTCGTCGAAACTAATTTTGTTGGATCCTCCACATCAAATTATTGTTAGATTCCAAGTTCCATGATTTTTGGGGTCATTGTGTGGCCATACGGATTTTTAGAGTGAAAAACAGTCGATATTTTGATGGTTAAAAATACGTTGTGTGAGCTGACGGAGTGAGAATTCAACGAAACCAGTTTCATTGGGACCGTAATGTCAAACTTTAGCTGCATGTCAATTTTCATGATTTTTAGGTATCGTGTGTGATCACACGGGTTTTTAGAAGACAGAAACGAATATAAAATGAGGAAAATAAAATATAAAATAATAAAAAAAATATCCTACCTTAGTGAACCTAAACATGCCACGTCTCCCCCGCTCACAGCCACACCCTCATATGTTAAAACACGAGAAAACAATCTCGTTCACAGAACACAAACCGCAAGGCAAAAATAAAAATCAAAGAAAATCAAACTAAATTCCTAAAATCATAATCTATGTATATTTTGATTCACCAAGTGCTTTTCTTCAACTTGAGATGGTTTTCGTTAAACTCGATAGGGGTTTCAGTCGCTGCTATTTCAGGAGCGTCAGTTAGGGTTGAGTTTGTAGGGAGATTGAAGCTTCAGATCACGACATGAGTATCATATTAGGGTTTCTGAGATTAAATGAAGTGTGCCTGAAATTTTTTTGCCGGATTGATGAAAAAAGATGTCGCTACCTGGGCGTTTGCAGCAGGAAATGGTCGGCGTCAGTTTTTGAGGAGGGGGTTCGAAGGTGTGGCTTTTGGGGTGGAAGGATAGAGATCGAGAAGGAGAGCAAGTTGGTGGTTTCTATTTTGGATATCGTTGAGTCGAGAAGGGGTTATGGACGAGAAGAATATCGGCTAATGATGAAGTGTACAGGAGGACGAGATTTAGATTTGTGGAAGAAGAAAGGAAAGAGGGAGCTGGTGTGTTGTTCTGTTGGGCCAGAGTGAATGGGTAAAGGCCCATTTGAATTTCAATTCATGTTTAATTTAATTTAAATATACGTAACTTCTAAAGGTCATAACTTGGTCATACGGTAACGAAATTGGCGAAACTGGTCGCTTTGGGATCGTATGGACGAGAGCTTCACAATGATGCTGACTGGAAGTGGATTGGGGCTCGTTTGAATTTATGGCAAAATAAATTGTTTGATTCAAATCAAACAAACAGTTTATCGTTCTTTAACAATGAACTGCCAATGTAAGTAAAACTCACCAACTCTAAACAGTTCTATTTTTATAACGTATATTTAGAAATGATAAATGATGACTGATTGCTGTGTTTTAACTGTTTGGTTGAATTGTTTATGTATTGGTTGAAATTATAAATAACGATATATATATAAATCATTAATCAAATATTGATTCTGTTTATTAGAATATTTTATATTCGTGTTGTTTAACATCTGTGATGCAGGGAAACAGGTTGGAGGGGTCCAACTGGACTCCTCAATATTTATAATACTGTTCTGTTCATATATTGTGTTATATGATGTGATATGAAATCTATTGATGATTTTATATGTTTGAATGATACCGATCATTGTTATATGGTACGTTAAACACCATAAGGAATACTGGGATGTTAAAAGGGGAATTTTCAAAGTGTATATTGAAAATGAATTATTTATAAAATCATAAGATTTTATAAAAAGAATTGTTTATAAAATCAAAAGATTTTATAAAAGAAAATAGTTATAAAATCAAAAGGGTTTAAAAGGAGATATTTATTTAGATAAATAAGATATTAAAAAGGGATATTTACGTGTTAAATAAATAGAATAGAAATGAAATATTTATTTGTGAAGCAAATAGAATAGATAAAAGAGATATTTATTTGTTAAATAAATAGAATTGAAAAGGGAATAGTCATTTTCAAGTAAACAAATAGAAAGGAAATATTTGTGAACAAATAGAAAAGGAAAATAATCATTTATTAAATAAATAGGATTAAATCAAAGGAATATTTAGAAAATGAATCAAAGATGGAAATTTGTTTTTAATAGATAAAAAGAGAAAATAAATAGAATAAAGGATTATTAATTTAGAAAATAAATAAAATAAAGGATTATTTATTGGGAAAATAAATAGAGTCAATGAAAAGGAGTTAATCGAACATAGTTAATCAAAATGGAGTTAAACAATAATTAGAAATTGACTAGAGATTAATAAGTTGAATGGTTTCCTGAGTATCGATCTGATGTTGGTTTTGGCCTTCGGGGTTTATATTTAGGAAGTTGTTCTCTTGTTAGTTTATAGTTAGAATCTGATAGATGTGGAAGAATAGTGATACGTAATTAAGCCATGGAAATATTTTCCAGTGTTAATAACGTATATTTTCTAAACATAGGAAATAAGGAAACATGAATATATATATATATATATGGTTAATGATGATTGATCGATATAATTTCCATTTGGAAATAATATCGTTGTTTGCACACATGTTTTTCTTTGATAGGTAAATCACAGACTATCAAAGTTTTCGACCATTTTAACGTTGTTAATATGGGGAGGCCGGTTGGATTATTATCCAAAGAACCACTCCGTATTGGCATAAGCGTTGCAAATCAAGTATGCTGAATATATTACAGACGGAGTAAAATGCAAAGGCTGTTGTATAAATCTTAGATAACAATTGGCTAAGATGGATGTACTGAATAGTGCCTTCGGTTTGTCTAGTCCCAGGACAACTTGCATGGACGAAGGTCTGACAGATTATATCTAATAGATTGCATAAGTTGATCTCTTCAAACGTGTTCACGTTTAGTGGCAGAGGAATTTGTTTCTCTTAGCTGTATACCCGTGGTATATTTTGGGAAATCAATTTATGATTTGGCGGGTATGACGATGTGACATTCAAAGTGAATGAAGAGATGATATGTAAAAGATAAGCGTAGCTTCTAGCCTCACATCCGGTAAATGATAGAAATCGGGCAGGAAGCATGGCTATGCAGGTCGCACCTATTAGGGTGTATAATCACCTGATCTAGAGTTTCATTTGCTTCTAAAAATCTACTGTTGATGTTGTCCCATTCGGGAAACGGTTGTTGATCCCAACCGTTGGTGATATACATTCGATACACTCAAGCGAAATGAGTAGTCGGTCATGCGTTGGCTCGTTGCAAGATGTTCTTGTTGAACCCAGGGTATTCCTCTCTAGAGGTACACTAGCGAAAGGTGGTTCCATACTTGTCATAGTTGGAAATCCATTACCCAATACATGCTTGCGGTTTTGATTGTATACTATATATGTAGAACGTGAGATGGAAGCGTTTCTGCTAGATGATTATTATATTGTGGTTGATAAACATTATTATAATATCAAAAGGTTTTTGATATAAAGATATTTTGGATTCTCATAAGGGAAAACCCATTCCGTTATACGGCGTGGTCTTATGAGATATCGTTTGCTTGTTCAAACTGTTTTAGACTGTTTTACTCACACCAGTCCCATGACTGACCTGGAGTTTGTTTTGTTTTGTTTGTCCTAAACTCTTGGGTGCCCAATTTTGTACGGGCAGTCAAGTAGTCGGGATTTACAGATACTTGAAGAGCTGGAGCGGGAGGCTTCAGGATCATATAGCTATAGTTTATTTCCGCTGTGTTGTAAGTGTTGTACTCTGATAATGTTATTGTATACATATACTGATTTTATTTCAAGGATATGTTTTCTATTATATGTTATTCGTTCCGCTGTGAGGTTCGTGTTACTCTGATGTTGTGTTCTTCTTCTTCTTCTATCTAAGTTTCGATCTTATCTTTCCTCACCCTCTAATTTCTTTCATTAACCATCCGGTATTTTTCGACTCTTGATGTTCGATATGTGTTGTATATCGGATAATCAAGGTCGCTTTTTTCTGGGTCGTTACCGTTGGTATCAAAGTTTAAGGTTAAGTATTACCTTGGCTCTGTGGCGTGACTCAGTAGAGATTGGGTTAGTAATACCCTTGATTGAGTTGAGTGTATATATACGAGTGCGTATTTGTAATTTGATATAAAGTGGTTTTATATTATGGAGATTCATTGGTTGAGTTTTTTATGCATTGCGGTCGATCAGTTTGATCCACTGTATCGGTAGGAGTTTATAAACACTCGAATACGATGGGTCAACACGATATGTTTTGAAAAGAGGGTAAATTAAAATAAGTTTACCCAAGGTATATCTTGATATAGAGAAGATATATATACATATATATATCAAAATTATAATATGTTGGATATATTGGTTGTTATTATAATCGAGTAAGATTATAAATTAAATGGTTATGTAAATAACCAATCAGAATTCATATAAGTGAAATACGTGAAATCATATGAGTTAAATCTGAAATTTAAATCAAAATTGGAATTAAAATCTCAGAAATTGGAAAAGTGTTTGTAAATGGATTCGGATTAAAAATAAGGAAAATTTAAGATCCTGGGAGATTTTAAATTGTTTTACAAGCAGTGTGAATTATATTTTGAAATGAATTTCGAAGTGGAAATGTTTAGAAATGGTTTTATAGTATTGAACTCACTTCGATCGTTGGAAAATAACTCTGATGATGACTGCACAGCATCATCAATGTTCATTTTTGAGTTTGTAAGTGACGGATTACAACGAAACACATTAATTTCGAATTGTTTCGGGAAAATGAGTTGTTTTGAAATCCTGAAAAGGAGAGTTTGATTTTCGATATGGTAAACTGTTTAAAATTCCCAGAGAAGGATTGTTTGGATTAAAAACAAATTGAATTAGAATTTGTGAAAGCAAATATGAATTTAATCGGAACCAATTAACTGAAAATTTAATTGGAATAAACATATCAAGTAGAATCAGATTTTGAATTGTGAGATATGAATCTGAAATGGTATTGGATTGGTGAGTTAAGGATTCGGGATCAAGAACGAAACTTGAGTTTGAAATGAAAAATTGGCTTGGTAAAAAGCGAATGGTTGTGTTGGAGATAAAAGTGATTTCAGAATTTGATTAGGATAACATTGGTATATGCTGAGTTGATAGCATATGGAAGTGATAGAGTTGATATGCCCGACAAAAAGGGACAAGTTTATATTTCAGATGGTATGAGATTTTGATGAGCCGAATTGGCAAGCCGCTTGGCTGTTTGATTTTCTTTTGGGTTGGGGATGGCCTAGAGAGGCGAGTTGGAGTTTGACCTATTGACCAGTACAAAGGAGGTTATGGTGAAATTTTCCGAAAATTTAAGGTGTTAGAAAATTTTTAGGATTTTTGAAAATTTTAGTTAGTCGGAATAAATTAATATTTTAGTCGATATTAATTGGTTCAGTTTAAACTAAAGTTAAGTGGTAAACAGATTAATTTTTACCCAGTAGATAGGGTTTGTTTTCTACCTTAACAATTTCGAGGACGAAATTAGTTTAAGTGGGGAAGAATGTAATGACTCGCATTTTTCAAAGATATAATAATTAATTTATTTAATTATTTAATAGTGAATTAGAGAATTTAATGGTTTAAATTAAATAACTTTGAATATTTAATTAAAATAATAATTAAATAATATATTAAATTCTGAAATAATCTGAATTGGTTGAAATGGCGATATGATGTGAACGGGATCATCTATGATATTTAATTCAGTTTAGAATTGAATTAGAATAACGAATATATTATTTGAACGACAGTTTGAACGTATAATTATATTATAATTAAAATCGAGCTCGAAATGGCGTGGTAGTTCGTGATTTGGCGATTTGAACTTCAACCGAACATAAAGAAGCCGTTTTAAGTCGGATTTCTGTGAAACAAGAAACGTTAGGAGCTGGTGTAGTATATTTTTCTAGTGGAAGAGAAAATTCAGGATTTCGTCATGTAGATTTTGATTTATGTCCAAATCAAATTTTAGAAAAGTCGCTGTGGAATTCTTTTTTAATTTATAAAGGAATTATTTATATTTTAAAAAGGAATTTCAATATAAATCCAATATCGGGTTGACCCAGATTTGAAATATCGAGTTAGAAATCCATATAAGATTTTTCTAAAGTGTATGATATTCTATTGTGAATATATACGATAATATGAATTTATTTATATTGAATTTAGTTATATATAAATATATTTATATATAAAAATGGGTTATTTAGAGCTTTAAAAATAGCCACTTTTGCAAACAAAGTAGGAATTCGATGAAACTAATTTTGTTGGATCCGCAACATCAAATTATTGTTAGATTCCAAGTTCCGTGATTTTGGGGGTCACTGTGTGGCCGTATGGATTTTTAGAGTGAAAAACAGTCGATATTTTGACGGTTAAAAATACGCTGTGTGAGCTGACGGAGTCAGAATTCGACGAAACCAGTTCCATTGGGACCGTAATGTCAAACTCAAGCTGAATGTCAATTTTCATGATTTTTAGGTATCGTGTCTGATCACATGGGTTTTTAGAAGACAAAAACGAATATAAAATGAGGAAAATAAAATATAAAGTAATAATAAAAAAATATCCTACCTTAGTGAATCTAAACATGCCACATCTCCCCCGCTCACAGCCACACCCTCATATGTTAAAACACGAGAAAATAATCTCATTCACAGAACACAAACCGCAAGGCAAAAATAAAAATCAAAGAAAATCAAACTAAATTCCTAAAATCATTATCTATGTATATTTAGATTCACCAAGTGCTTTTCTTCAGCTTGAGATGGTTTTCATTAAACTCGATAGGGGTTTCAGTCGCTGCTATTTCAGGAGTGTCGGTTAGGGTTGAGTTTGTAGGGAGATTGAAGCTTCGGATCACGACATGAGTATCATATTGGGGTTTCTGAGATTAAATTAAGTGTGCCTGAAAATTTTTGGTCGGACTGACGAAAAAAGATGTCGCTACCTGGGCGTTTGCAGCAGGAAATGGTCGGCGTCGGTTTTTGAGGAGGGGGTTCGAAGGTTTGGCTTTTGGCGTGGAAGGATAGAGATCGAGAAGGAGAGCAAGGTGGTGGTTTCTGTTTTGGATTTCGTTGAGTCGTGAAGGGGTTATGGACGGGAAGAATATCGGCTAATGGTGAAGTGTACAGGAGGACGAGATTTAGATTTATGAAAGAAGAAAGGAAAGAGGGAGCGGGTGTGTTGTTCTGGTTGGCCAGAGTGAATGGGTAAAGGCCTATTTGAATTTCAATTTATGTTTAATTTAATTTAAATATATGTAACTTCTAAAGGTTTTAACTTTGTCATACAGTAAAGAAATTCAGCGAAATTGGTCGCGTTGGGATCGTATGGATGAGAGCTTCACAATAAAGCTGACTGGAAGTGGATTGGGGATCATTTGAATTTATGGTGAAATAAATTGTTTGATTCAAATCAAACAAACAGTTTATCGTTCTTTAACGATGAACTGCCAATGTGAGTAAAACTCACCAACTCTGAACAGTTCTATTTTTATAACGTATATTTAGAACTGATAAATGATGACTGATTGTTGTGTGTTAACAGTTTGGTTGAATTGTTTATGTATTGGTTGAAATTATAGATAATGATATATATATAAATCGTTAATCGAATATTGATTCTGTTTATCAGAATATTTTATATTCGTGTTGTTTAACATCTGTGATGCAGGGAAACAGGTTGGAGGGGTCCAACTAGACTCCTCAATATTTATAATACTGTTCTGTTCATATATTGTGTTATATGATGTGATATGAAATCTGTTGATGATTTTATATGTTTGAATGATACTGATCATTGTTATATGGTATGTTAAACACCATATGGAATACTGGGATGTTAAAAGGGGAATTTTCAAAGTGTATATTGAAAATGAATTATTTATAAAATCACAAGATTTTATAAAAAGAATTGTTTATAAAATCAAAATATTTTATAAAAGAAAATAGTTATAAAATCAAAAGGGTTTAAAAGGAGATATTTATTTAGATAAATAAGATATTAAAAAGGGATATTTACGTGTTAAATAAATAGAATAGAAATGAAATATTTATTTGTGAAGAAAATGGAAAAGATAAAAGAGATATTTATTTGTTAAATAAATAGAATTGAAAAGGGAATAGTCATTTTTAAGTAAACAAACAGAAAGGAAATATTTGCGAACAAATAGAAAAGGAAAATAATCATTTATTAAATAAATAGGATTAAATCAAAGGAATATTTAGAAAATGAATCGAAGATGGAAATTTGTTTTTAATAGGTAAAAAGAGAAAATAAATAGAATAAAGGATTATTTATTTAGAAAATAAATAGAATAAAGGATTATTTATTGGGAAAATAAATAGAGTTAATGAAAAGGAGTTAATCGAACATAATTAATCAAAATGCAGTTAAACAAAAATGAGATTAATAAGTTGAATGGTTTCCTGAGTATCGATCTGATGTTGGTTTCGGCCTTCGGGGTTTATACTTAGGAAGTTGTTCTCTGGTTAGTTTATATTTAGAATCTGATAGATGTGGAAGAATAGTGATACGTAATTAAGCCATGGAAATGTTTTCCAGTGTTAATAACGTATATTCTCTAAACATATGAAATAAGGAAATATGAATATATATATATATATATATTTATATGGTTAATGATGATTGATCGATATAATTTCCATTTGGAAATAATATCGTTGTATGCACACATGTTTTTATTTGATAGTTAAATCACAGACTATCAAAGTTTTCGACCATTTTAACGTTGTTAATATGGAGAGGCCGGTTGGATTATTATCCAAAGAACCACTCCGTATTGGCATAAGCGTTGCGAATCAAATATGCTGAATATATTAAAGACGGAGTAAAATGCAAGGGCTGTTGTATAAATCTTAGATAACAATTGGCTAAGATGGATGTACTGAATAGTGCCTTCGGTTTGTCCAGTCCCTGGACAACTTGCATGGACGAAGGTCTGACAGAGTATATCTAATAGATTGCGTAAGTTGATCTCTTCAAATGTATTCACGTTTGGTGGTGGAGGAATTTGTTTCTCTTAGCTGTATACCCGTGGTATGTTTGGGGAAATCAATTTGTGATTTGGCGGGTATGACGATGTGACATTCAAAGTGAATGATGAGATGATATGTAAAAGATAAGCGTAGCTTCTAGCCTCACATCCGGTAAATGGCAGAAATCGGGCAGGCAGCATGGCTATGTAGGTCGCACCTATTAGGGTGTATAATCACCTGATCTGCAGTTTCATTTACTTCTAAAAATCTATTGTTGATGCTGTCCCTTTCAGGAAACAGTTGCTGATCCCAACCGTTAGTGATATACATTCGATACACTCAAGCGAAATGAGTTGTCGATCATGTGTGGCCGGGTTGCAAGATGTTCTTGTTGAACCCAGGGTATTCCACTCTAGAGGTACACTAGCGAAAGGTGGTTCCATACCTTGTCATAGTTGAAAATCCATTACCTAATACGTGCTTGCGGTTTTGATTGTATACTATATATGTAGAACGTGAGATGGAAGCGTTTCAGCTAGATGATTATTATATTGTGGTTGATAGACATTATAATAGTATCAAAAGGTTTTCGATATAAATATATTTTGGATTCTCATAAGGGAAAACTCGTTCCGTTATACGTCGAGGTCTTGTGAGATATCGTTTACTTGTTCAAACTGTTTTAGACTATTTTACTCACACCAGTCCCTTGACTGACCCGGAGTTTATTTTGTTTTGTTTTCCCTAAACTCTTAGGTGCCCAATTTTGTACGGGCTGTCAAGTAGTCGGGATTTACAGATACTTGAAGAGCTGGAGCTTGAGGCTTTAGGATCATATAGCTATAGTTTATTTCCGCTGTGTTGTAAGTGTTGTACTCTGATAATGTTATTGTATACATATACTGATTTTATTTCAAGGATATGTTATCTATTATGTTATTCGTTCCGCTGTGAGGTTCGTGTTACTCTGATGTTGTGTTCTTCTTCTTCTTCTATTCTAAGTTTCTATCTTATCTTTCCTCACCCTCTAATTTCTTTCATTAACCATCCGATATTTTTCGACTCTTGATGTTCGATATGTGTTGTATATCAGATAATCAAGGTCTCCTTTTTCCGGGTCGTTACATGAGCACTCGATAGTAAACCCTAGATTAGATCTAGGTAATAAACGGAATCCCCATAATAGAAGCACACCTGAAGGCACCGCAAATATGGGGATTGGGATCATGTTATCATATGATCATAGATTACTAGTTTGGACACCAATTAGGTAGTGCGAAGATATAGAAATAAGTATAAATAGGGTAGTTGCGAAGCAGAGAAGGAGTAGAAGTGCATTCAGTTTATCAGTACATTCAGTTTATCAGTACATTCAGTTTGTCTTGCCATATCCCATGCTTTTCCCATATTATCTTGTTACTATGGTTTAGTCTTATATTTAGTTTATTCATGTCATGACCCTTTTCCTCGTTTAAATACTAAGAATCACTGGACTTACCAGATTTTATGTCTGACCTAGTTTTGCTTTCGCCTCTTTTCTTCCGTCCCCCCCCCCCCCCCCCCCCAAGGTAGTCAGGGATGGAATAGCTCAGATTTGTTTGGAGTGTTACTCTTTCCAAGCTTGAAGACTCTTTGACGTGTTTCCTTGGACTCTCTCTTCTACTACTATGGCTGGCTCATGCTTTATTTGGGGAAATCATTTTATGCTTCTTTAATTTTTGTAAGCAAGACAGGATACTTTGGTATTGTAAAACAATCTTTGTACAAGTTGTTTATCAATGAAATAAAGTTTTATTTATTTGGCGCTGCTTTAATTGTCTGTCTAGTAATTTATCTGCATCTTTTACCTATAATGCTCCACCGAAATTAAGGCACTTCTTTTGTGAGTGACCTTAACAGAGGTGGGGTGTTTCATAAACCATTAAAAATATTCATGTGTTAAATAAAATATTTAAACGAATATTTTAAAATACTTTTCAGTAAAGAATTAAAATGTGAATTTGATGTCCGATTTTGGATGGACATGAAAATATTGATATGTATGGAGCCGTGTTGATTAGTTATGCGCCATTTTGACGCGAACGATATTTATATCGATTTTATTCGTTTTAATAATGAATATCGAAAAGGAAATCATTTCAAAATCTAATATTTTGACAATATTATCATATATATATTAATGATATGGAATATTCAATTTTGATTCAAAATTGAAAATGAAGTTGAAATCATTTTAAACCGAATTTAAAAATAATTTACAAAATACGATTTAAATTGAAATCGATGAAATATATGATATATATTTAATGGCCTGAATAGAACGCGCCGCGCAGAGACCATTCATGAATTTTGACCATTGACTTTGAGTTGGCACTACGGGAGATCTGACCATCGGATTCTCCTAAAATTGGAATTGTTGGGTTCGTATCGAAAAGAGCATTCCAACGAATATAAGAGATCTGAAATCTAATGGTTGGATTTGGAATTATGTCCAAATCAAATTTGAAAAAGGTTGCTGTAAGTGAAGTTCAATGACCGTTTATGGAAATCGATTGAAAGGGCCTTAATAATCTTCAGAATATTTCAATATTGGATTCTGTGGTTATACAGATATTGTTATGGGAATTTGAAAGATACAGATATCGTTATTCCCAATATGATTTCCGTTAGTTTCAGAATTTGATATTAAATATAAGCCGATATAATTTCTATTCAGAGCCTTGTATTTAATATTAAATTGGATTTTGGGTTTGTCGTGAACGGTATCTTAAATAACACTGTTCTTAAACCTAGTTGAGAAAAGAATAAATCTTTTAATTAAGATTAAGGGAAGTTTTCCAATTAATTAATATTTAATTGGAATTAAATGAAAGAATTGGATTTTAGGTTTGTCGTGAATGGTGTCTTCAGTAACACTGTTCTTAAACCCCATGTGAAGAGAATAAATCTTTTAATTTATATTATTGGAGTTTCAAGTTATATTTAGTAATTGGAATAAAAATGGAATGTGAATTGGGTTTATTATGAACTGTGTTTTTAACGACATTCGTTCTTTATCCCGATTAACAGTGGAATGTGATTTGGAATTCATAAATCTTTTAATTAAGATTTATTGAAAATTTTCCAAAGTAAGGCATTCCAATTTAATAAAATAAATTGGAATGGAATGGAATTCGATTTTTTAATAATCGAAGTGAGCTTCTGTGGAGGAAGACCGTTACAATAAATGGAATTTAAGAGGCTTTGCCGTTATTCCATTTATATTATTGGTTAAATACAGAAGTTTTCATCGATTATATATATTGATCTGTTTTCCATGAAGAATCCATAATTAATGGAATGGGATTTTGGGTTTATCGTGAACTGCATTTTAAATGACATTAGTTCTTTAACCCAGTTAAAGATAAGATTAATTTCTTAACTTTGAATAATCATTAAGTACTGATTTTTGAGATTAAAACTGAATTAGAGTTTCAATGAATCTTTAATTAGATTGGAATGTGAATGGGATAATTAAATTTATCGAATTTATGAAATGATCGATAATGGAGTATCACCAGTTTTTCTCTAAGCGATAGTTAACCTTTAATTAGATTTCAATGTGAAAAGGTAATTAATTTTACCGATAGCACCGTCGTGTTAGGTATGAAGTATTACCAGTTTTGCTTCATGGGATGAATAGGTTGGGATTGGGAAATAAAATAAGTGATTACTTCAGTAAGGATCGCTAATCCTGACTAGTTTGGATAAACCTTCTTTGGTTTGAATTAATATCCAAAGGAAGATTAAAGAATAAATTTAAAGAATTTATCTTTGATAAAATTAATGGGAACCTTCCCCAAAAGATTTGAATAAAAGAATATTCGGAATTGGAATGAGGCGTATGTTGTATTTTTATAGCACTTGTTTATAAAATACGTGAATTATTCGAAAAGGCCGGGTTTATACCTATTCTGAATAATTCATTCGACGATAAGTCGACGATGAAGACGGTGGTAGAAGATTGGAGGTCTTCACATCGTTTGGATGATTACTGATGCCTTGATTATGCTGTACACCCAAGACGAGGTAATAAGTGGTGATCATCTAGACGTTCTTGGAGATTAACCAGATATGTGAGGTCCTCTCTCCTGTATTGGACATATGGGACGAAGAATAAGGTGCCTTCGGTTTCGTTCAAACCCAGAATGAACTTGTAAATGGATGTGTGTCTGACATTGGATTTAATCTGTGTTGATTGATCTCTATTAAATATATATATATCTGTTTGGTGGCGTAGAATTTATTCTCTTGCTTAACACCCTTCTTTGAGACGTACGAGCTTAGAGGTTATATATCGATGGACATCAGTCGCATGGCGTCAATTGTCAGTGTAGCATGCTGAGATGCAAATGATCAAGGCTTCTGTTGAAAAGCAGAGTCTTGTGGTTGATGATCAAAGCATGACTTTAAATAGCATAGCTTTGTATAGCGTTAATTCGATAGCCTCACACCCCTCTATGAACCAGAAACGGGAGAGGACTTCAGGGAGGGCATGCATTTCCTTCTAGCTAGGAGTGGTGTCATGGTATGGAGCCCAGACATTTTTACTTATGCGAATGATAGATAGCGTGGCGCCTTCGGTTATATCGGTCACTGCGGGGATGATGGATTATATGGTTGACATACTGACCAGACTTACACCCCATAGGGCAGGGAAACTTATTGTTTAGGGATTATTAATCCACTTAGTTGGACCAGCCCTGACGATCCAAGGCTTGACTAAGTACTTGCCTGAGACATGGGCTACATTGTCTCAAAGCAGTAAGGACAATCCCTTGCCTTGGTTCATAGACGGAAATCCAACGTGACTTTTTGGTTTTAATTGTACCGCCTATTATGGCGACGTAATATATGGTTACCTACGCTGCCTATGATTGATACATTTATATTTGAAGTTGACTTCTTCACTTATAGTAATAATAAAATATGAAATTTCACGTACCAAGCATTTTTAGCATTGCGCTGTTTGTTATATGCACTGGTATTCTTGGGCTTAAACCCGTTCCATGTTATATGGCATTGTCCTTTGATTTACCTAACTTTAAAACCAAGCTAATAACTTATTTTAGTTCTCACACCAGTCACATGACTGACCTGGAGGGGCAGCTAGTAGTTTTGGTTTTGCGGATACAATATTCACAGGATCCTGGATTTACAGCTGAAGCTATATTAGGAAAGCTCTGTAACCGTGTATTTCTTTAAGTTGGGTTATGTATTATTTTTTGCTGCGATGTAATGTATTTTAATGTCTGATATTTTTCAATGTGTAATATTTATTTATACTCTGTTATATTATTGTACCCTGATGTAATTGTTGTAATAACAATGAAATGTTCTTCTGTTTGTGTTCTGATTTGTCATGTTCTCAACTCAATCCGGGCTTTCCTTTACGGGGAATTTTGGGTCGTGTCTGCTTGGTATCAAAGCTTTGGTTTACAGAGCCCGATAATAAGACATGTTAGAACCAAATGAAATAATTCATCAGAGAATGGATTAGTAATATCAAATAGAATAACTCGTTAGAGATAGGATCAGTAGGGTCCTAGAACGAGTGTAAAGGGTGTTGTTTTATAATAAAATGAAAACAAATTTTGTTTTGAATTTTTTTATTATATTATATATATTTGAATTTTTATTTTATATTGATTTTGGACAATCGAGTATATGAAGATTTTGAATATACGTGTAATTAACGTGTATTCGAAGTCTCAAATATATTTGATAGATATAGAATCACACTCTAGTCACCCGGGGATGATTCTGAGGATGTGGCCACATTATTAGCGTTTGTGCTCGAGTTACGAAGGTGGGATATCTATATATTTCCGATTGACTGGTGTGAGAACCTAAACTTAATTAGAAATTATTGTTGTGAATTGGCACCAAAAATGGATTTTTGAATATATGTAGAAGTTATACATTTGAAACGTTAGTGAACTAAGTGATTGATGGTTGTGTTGTATGATAATTAGTTTGATTAATTAAAATATTGGAACAATAAAACCAATAAGAGAACAAAAGGTAAAACATAGCCGAATCAAGTCAAATAATAAACTAAATTGAAAATTTGATTGGAATTGCATGCATATACATGTATATATGTTGAACAGGTCATAGCAGGGGAGCTAAGAAGAGAAATAAAATTGTATGCCCGACAAATAGGTACATGTTTACTAATTTATTAGGTTTGGATGATTTTACGAGCCTATTAGCTCACCTCTTGGCTTTTTCTTTTGGATTGGTGAGGGCCCTGTGAGGCTAGTTGAGGTTTTAAAGGTCTCCCCGTACGAAGGAGGTTATGGCGAAATTTTTCGAAAATTTAGGGTGTTAGACAAATTTTTGAAAAAATAGACATTCTTAGAAACTGGATAGCTGAAGATTGAATGCCAGAATGAAAGTTGAGTTAGTTAGTAAAACAACTTTCAGCTCCGTTCCTTTTCGAGGACGAAAAGATTTTAAGTGGGGGAGATTGTAACAACCCAGAAAATCAGAACCAATTTAAATTTTTTTATTTTAGAAATTTTAATGGATTTTGAATATTTAAAATGATTTACTTTAAATAATAACGACTAAAAATTTATTTTAATTGAAGTTAGAATGAATAAATTTATTTTAATTATAAAATGAGCTTGAAATGGCATGGCAGTTTGAAAATTCGATTTCAAATTTCAAATGAATGTACAGGATTCAAAGTAAATCGGATTTCAGTAAAACAAGAAATATTTGAATTTGTTTAATTATATCTTTCTAACGGATGTGAAAGATCTAGATTTCATAATGGGAATTGAAATTTATGTCCAGTTTAAAGTTCAGAATAGTAGCTATGGAATTTATATATATTTTAATATATATAAAGCCCTTAAAAATAGCCATTTTGCAAACGACCTCCGTTTTCGATAAAACCGCTTTTGTTGGATCTGGAATGTCAAATTATTGCTAGATTCCAATTTTCATAATTTTTTGAATCGATATGTGAGTGTGGTGAATTTAAACGCGTTTGGTCAATTGAGTTTGAATTTAATTGACTGGAAAATGACTGCTTTTCAAACGATCTCCAAATTCGATGAAATTAGTATTGTTAGGACCATATCGTCAAAATATAGCTAGATTTATTTTTCGGGAATTTTCGGAGTCAGTATGTGGTCCTGGTAAATTGAAATGTACATTTAAATTGAATATATACACTACAAGAAAACACTGATTTTGCAGGGGACGAATCCGTTGCTAAACATGTATTAGCGATTGATTTGTAACAGATAACACTGGTCAGTAAATTTCACGTCGATATTTTAGTGACCATTTTATGAAGGAAGTTAACGTCAATTCTCCGACACTTTACCATCATTTGTCAATATATTTAAATTTAAATTTAATTATAAATTTTTTTACGGACGGATATATATTTAAAAAAAATCCGTCAGAAATCCCTTGAAAAATAGCAACAGATTAGAAGCGGATAATTTGCTTTTGCTTCACCTTAGATATCTGTCGATAATTCGTTACAAATGATAACATTTTAGCAAGATTATTGGTAATAGTTTTTTTTTGTCGGCAGTCACACATCGATTTGCAAAATCCAGTCGTATTCCCTTTCTATTCCATCGGTAAATATTACTATAATAAATACTAATTTACAACAGATGGACGCCAATGTTAATTAAGATAGTTAATATAAACTCAAAAATAACACCATTCATAATCAAATAACAACATAAAATATCAATTAACATACAAGCACAATATATAATTAAGATGCTAAATTCAAGACATAATCAATACTTTCATAACAATTATGGAATAACGAAAGACAATGTATATTTCATAGTGAAATTATTCAAATACCGAATACAAAAACAAGAATAGCACACAGGAGCACCAAAATTGACTTGCCAAAGAACACAAACTGCCAATGGAGATAGTTTCCAACCTGGATTTACATGGATACAAACAATATCAAATTACATGATATCAATTAAGATTAAACATTTTTTACTTAAATAAGAAAAGTAACTAAACTAGTACATTGTAGTGTATAGCAACTGCAACAGCATAGAAATAACAAGCAAGTTATAGCAAAAAGCATCAACATGCACTACCTTCAAAGAACAAACATGGAACAAACTTAAAGGACCAACATACTTTTTCAAAGTTATGCTAACTACCATCATGCTCTTCAGTTTTCACCATGCAAACACAGTAAATATGACACACACATGCTGACTACCATCATGCTCTTCACCATGCAAACACGGTAAATATGACACACACGCACACACACAAGTATATTGTTTACCCTAATTGATAAAATTACAATTACCATTCTTAACAAATTTAAACACTGCTAAAATAGTTTGGTGTTGTATGCCGAAGATACTGCTAGAAAAATAAGGTATTTTTTCAAACTACTGTTGTCGCTGCTAATAGAAACAACCTTTTCCTTATAGCAACAGCCACGCTGCTTCTTTTTTGAGTTGTTAAAGTTAAACGATGAAATTTTGGAAACCACATAAAATTGATGTCGTAGTTTAGATTCTTAGATTTCCAAAATGTGCAAAACCGTTGAATTCAGACAATCCATTCCAAAGTTATGCTTAATGGAACACGACGTTGTTATCAAACAAAAATTAGTTCAGATATAAGAAACGCACACATGAAAATGGAAAGTCACTAAATCATGAATCTGCTGTTTGCTGTTATCAAACAAAAATTATTTCATATTTATCCGTTTTAATTTAATGAAAAAGCATAATTATGTTTGTTGTCGTATAGTATTTTTGATAATTCTAAAGGTCATAAATCATTCAACATGCAAAGCATTTTTAAACTTGCCTAATTATAGTACATGCCTACAATTATGTTGCAAAATATTTTTGAATCAATTATGTTGCAAAATATTTTTGAATCAATTATGGTGCAACACGTGTGTGAACGTGATAACAATGTATGCTATTTTAAATATCAAGTACAACGGTTTATACCACATTGTTATTTTATGTATAGTATACCAAACTAACTGATCACTAGCAAGAATTGAAAATAGGTATAAGTGGTCTTATTTGATTAATTTATTCATAGAAGAAAATATGCAATGTTAGTATATCACATCAGCTAGGTGCACTTGATTTTAGACTAACTGAGAAGACCAACTGCCAAATATATCCATACTCTGCCTAGCTAGATTAATTTATTAACGCTAAACCATAGCAACAATATGACAAAGTTAACCAGATATGTAATTAGCAGTCGACTCTAATATTTGCCAATATATTATGCCAATAAATTCTTCCAAATCTGACTTAGTTTTTCCTAATCCTAATGTAAAACAATTATTTTACCCGAATTGATAATGTAAGAACCTACATGACTTTTAAGGTTTTAACATAATTCATTTTCTCTTGGAGCCTTGTTAGGCATGTATAATTCAGTACTACCAAAGAAATTAATTCATAAATTAAATAGTAAAGATTCTATAAGTACAGAAACCATACCTTCCTGATTTTCAACCACCATTATGAGATCCTGACTTCCTTATATTGTTCTTACTGACCTTGTAGCATCATTCATTTCAGTATAATTTTATTTTGACTATGCAACTGTGCCATGTATATCTTAGATAGTTTTATTCAGATTTAACCATATTGTCCACTGCTTAAGGTATTAGATGGCCCAGATGTGCACTCTAAGAAAAATAAAAAATATAGAACTCTGGATTTGAGAATCCCAATCCGCTGCAAATATATTTATATTGGTTTGGTTGGAAGTCTTTTCTTCCTTTTTTCACATATATTTCCCAAATGATCAAGTATGATCAATTTATAAATATAAACCTACTTTCAAAACATCTTTCACTACATATGTAACTTAAAAGCATAAAAGAATAGGTCTTGTACTTATAATAAATTTTAACATAAGAGGATGTCCACTATAATGAATATGTTCAAATCTGATTTCACTAAAATAAGGTATTATTATTTTCCATTAGAAATGCCAGTTCCCATTAAAATTATCATTCATGGATTTCAACCAAGACTGTTCAAGTTCTTTGACTGTAATGTGATCATTTTTATTAATAATTCAACCCGAATAAATAATAAATAGTAGCAGCAACAATAATTATATTCATGTATACTTACCCTGCTAATCGTACAATGGAGATGCTCATAAAGAGATCCATTAAGAACACCAATGAAGTTTGAATGCCTTCGAAAGCTAGAAGTCTAAAGCAGTATGGCTACTTGGACCTTATTGGATAACTGAGAGACTACATAAAATCTAAAGACTTCTAAAGTCTGGAGGACACCTGTAAGTTGGAAAGCTTTTGAACGTGAAGTACACCTCAAAGTTAGCAGGATCTTGGGGATTCAATTTCTTCTACAGTAACGAGAATTCACTCATATCTTTGATAGAGAAATTGGATCGACATGTAGAGCAATTGAACTCAAAAATACTTAAGACCTATATCACAATACGTGATTGAACAATAAGTACAACAATTCAGCAATATGTGAGAACTATATCACAAGCTCAAAAATCCAACTTACGGAGGTTACACTTGTCACTTAGCTTAAACAATCCAACTTGAGGAGGGGGAGAGCTTTGAAACTGTTGCGGCGCGGAGAAGGAAAAGGAGGGTAGCGAAGGTTTGGGACGAGATGGGGTAGATCTGATGGGGGTGGGGTTCTGGTGAGGGAGGCAAAGGAGTTTGGAGAAGGAAGGAGGCAAGAGCTACCAGTGATTGCAATTTAGAGATCTGCCAGCAACTGCGATTAAGAGATCTACCATGGAAGAAAATTTCAGCGAATGGGATGGCAACAAAAGGGGACGTAGTCGATGACCAGCGCTTGTGATTCAGATGGGGCACCAGAGGGTGGTTTAAGTTGTAATTTAAGAATTATGGAAAGCTAGGGGTTTATAGTGAGGGATTTTAGCTTTCCATCAATTCTAATTTCGAGAAGAGAAGGGAAAAGTGAAATATTGGGGAATGTATTTAGATGCATACGGAAGATGTACAGGAATTTATTATAATTATAAAATAATGTCTTACGATGAAAATAATTTTGAATTTAAGGAGAAATTTTCAGATTTGTACCAAAATTTTCAGATCGGAGCCAAAGAAATTCTGCTCCAACTAATTGAAGTAAACACAGTTGGAAAAAGTATAATTACTAAAACAAATTAATTACTAATTATTGAACATGTTAATAATTATTAAAAAGTAACATTAAAGTATGTCTAAGAAAAATAATATAATCATCTCTTGCAAATTTGTTGGAATTCTGCTGCAAAATAGCTTCGATAAATATTCGTGGGTATTCTGCCTGAATTTACAGCGGAAAATAGCAACATAAATTTTTTGTCGGTAATTTGACGCAATTTGCAACGGCCTAGTGAGTGATGACAGAAGACGATAGCAATAAATAAAAGAAAAAAAAAGTTGAAAAAACAAAAAACTATTCCTTGCAGATCACATGAAAATCCGTTGTAAATTAGCAATTTCCGCTTCTAAATATTTGACGCTAAATCAGTGTTTTCTTCTTGTGATATGGATTTAAATTTTAATTTAAATGAAATCTGATCGTAACAGTCGAATGGGCTTAGCCGACATATTCCATTGGGTCCGTAATGAGGGTATTTGGCTAGAGGCGACAGTCGTTGGGTTTGATTTGGAATTCAGTGTGTTAAACAAGAATTTTACGAATTAAATATTATATATATATATATATATATATTAGTTCCTCCACTTAGTTAAACCCTATTATCTCGCTCTCACGGTCAAGCGAAAAAAACCGCCCTCCTCCCCAAATCAAAATCCCATCGCTCCCTTACCCTACCCCGTCGCCGCCCTCAGAGGACCGCCGCACCCCCCTGTGCTCCGCCGCCGACCCGCATAACCCCACCATTTGTTCCTCTTTCCTTCATTCGACGCCCCAACGCCCCAAACCTTAAATCGATGGTAGAAGCCACCGCTCGCCACTGCCTGAGCTCCGCCGCTGACGCCAGTACCTTCCCCCGCTACCTCAAGTGACGGCTCCGCCATCCTCCAACCCAAATTCTGCCGTAAGTTTTTTATTTTTTTATTTAATGAAATCTGGTTTAAAAAGAGAATAAAAATATGGTTATATATATTAGCAAATTAAAAATATGGTTATATATATGTATTAGCAAAATAAAAATAAGGTTTTAATATATATTATAGCGGAATAAAAATATGATATTTATATATATACTAGCATTATAAAAATATGATTTATATATATTTATATATATATATATATATATATACATAAAGCGAAGATAAAAAATTGATTTATATATATAACTTCGAGATAAAAAATTGATTTTTATATATATAACTTCGTGATAAAAATTTGATTTTTATATATATATTCATTTTCATTGTATAAATGAACCGTATAATATATTTTATCGTTAAAAAAATAATTTTTGACGTGTATATGAATAAAATAAATATCCATAAACAAATTGGACGATTTGTTTATGTACACCCATTTAACTGACATGGATTGGGACAATAAATTTTACACATCGCCCAACTGCACAAATAAAATACGTGTTTGTTGATTGAAACCCCACAATGGTATTGGGATGATATTTGACGTACACTAATCCCAATTGTTTAGTTGTATGTCGACCAACTGGTTGATGGACTGTTGTAAGCGTTAATTATTTATATTTAATGCTTATGCAGTTGTGATATTTAATGCTTATGTAGTTGTGTAATGCACTATGGATGATTGTTATCATTGTTATTATATACATGTGTTGTATGTAATCCATATAAATAACATTATGTGGTAATTGATTGGGTCTCATTCCAATTTGGAAAATGAAGAATATTTTAAAATAATATTCGAAAAAGGATCAAAAATATTCATGTGTTGAATAAAATAATCATGTGTTGAATAAAATATTTAAACAATAAAAATATCATTTTTATTAAAGGTATAAACCATTAAAAATGTTCATGTGTTGAATAAAATATTTAAACGAATATTTAAAATAATATTCAGTAAAGAATTAAATGTGAATTTGATGTCCGATTTTGGATGGACACGAAAATATTGAAATGTATGGAGCCGTTTTGATTAATTAAGCATCATTTTGACATGAACTATATTTATATCGGTTTTATTCATTTTTACAATGAATATAGAAAAGGAAATCATTACAAAAGCTGATATTTTGAAAATAATATCATCTATATATTAATGATATGGAATATTCAATTTTGATTTAAAATTGAAAATGAAGTTGAAATTGTTTTAAACCGAATTTAAATACGATTTAAATTAAAATCGACAAAATATATATAATATATATACATATATTTAATGGCCTGAATAGAACGCGTTGTGCAGCAACCGTTCCCGAATTTCGACCATTGACTTCGAGTTGATATTACGGGAGACCCGATCGTCGGATTCTCCTAAAATAAGAACTGTTGGGTTCGTATCAAAAAGAGATTTCCAACGAATATAAGAGATTTGAAATCTAATGGTTGGATTTGGAATTATGTCCAAATCAAATTTGGAAAAATCGCTGTAAGTGCAGTTCGATGACCGTTAATGGAAATCGATTGAAAGAGCCTTAATAAAATTAGTAAAAAGATTAATAATTTATGTAAAATCACAATAAGTGATTGGGAAAGAATTGGGATGAAAAATTCGATATTTGAAAATATAAAAATATATTTCTATCGAAATGAACTAGTTATTAACTAGAATTTTAACCCAATTAATTTTAAATAAATAAATTGGAATGAGAATGGGTTTTAATATTACCAGAATTTCCAATATATGAATTGGAATGGATTTGAATCGGAATAATCTTTAGAATATTTCAATATTGGATTCCTGGTTATACGGATATTGTTATGGGAATTTGGAAGATACAGATATCATTATTCCCAATACGATATCCGTTAGTTTCAGAATTTGATATTGAATATAAGTCGATATAATTTCTATTCAGAGCCTTGTATTTAATATTAAATTGGATTTTGGGTTTGTCGTGAACGGTGTCTTAAATATTACTGTTCTTAAACCCAGTTGAGAAAAGAATAAATATTTTAATTAAGATTTAGGGAAGTTTCCCAATTAATTAATATTTAATTGGAATTAAATGAAAGAATTGGATTTTGGGTTTGTCGTGAATGGTGTCTTCAGTTACACTATTCTTAAACCCTATGTAAAGAGAATAAATATTTTAATTAAGATTATTGGAGTTTCCAGTTATATTTAGTAATTGGAATAAAAATGGAATGTGAATTGGGTTTATTGTAAACTGTGTTTTTAACGATATTCGTTCTTTAACCCGATTAACAGTGGAATGTGATTTGGAATTTATAAATCTTTTAATTACGATTTATTGGAAAATTTCCAAAGTAAAGCATTCCAATTTAATAAAATAAATTAGAATGGAATGGAATTCGATTTGGTAATAATCGAGGTGACCTTCTATGGAGGAAGACCGTTACTATAAATGGAATTTAAAAGGCTTTGCAGTTATTCCATTTATATTATTGGTTGGATACAGAAGTTTATATCGATTATATATATTAATCTGTTTTCCGTGAAGATTCATAATTAATGGAATGGGATTTTGGGTTTATCGTGAACTATGTTTTAAATGACATTAGTTCTTTAACCCAGTTATGATAAGATTAATTTCTTAACTTTGAATAATCATTAAGTAATGATTTTTGAGACTAAAAGTGAATTAGAGTTTTAATGAATCTTTAACTAGATTGGAATGTGAATGGGATAATTAAATTTATCGAATTCATGAAATGATCGATAATGGAGTATCACTAGTTTTGCTCCAAGCGATAGTTAAATCTTTAATTAGATTTGTACATGAAAAGGTAATTAATTTTATCGATAACACCTTGGTGTTAGATCTGAAGTATTACCAGTTTTGCTTCATAGGATGAATAGGTTGGGATTGAGAAATAAAATAAATGATTACTTCGGTAAGGACCGCTAATCCCAACAAGTTTGGATAAACCTTAATTTGGTTTGAATTAATATCCAAAGGAATATTAAAGAATAAATTTAAAGAATTTAACTTTGATAAAATTAATGGGAACCTTTCCCAAAAGATATGAATATTTGAATAAAAAATATTCAGAATTGGAATTAGGCGTATGTTGTTTTTTATAGCACTTGTTTATAAAATACGTGAATTATTTGGAAAGGCCGGGTTTATACCCATATTGATTGACAATAAGTCGATGATGAAGACGGTGGTTGAAGAGCGGAGGTCTTCACATCTTTTGGATGATTACTAATGTCTTGATTGGGGTGTACATCCAAGACGAGGTAATAAGTAGTGATCATCCAGACGTACTTGGAGATCAACCGGATATGCGAGTACCTCTCCTGTATTGGACATACAGGACAAAGAATAAGGCGCCTCCGGTTTCGTTTATACCCGATATGAACTTGTAATGGATGTGTGTCTAACATTGTATTTTATTCTGAGTTGATCGATCTCTATTAAATATATATCTGTTTGGTGGCGGAGAATTTATTCTCTTACTTAACACCCTTCTCTGAGACTTACGAGCTCAGAGGTAATATATCGATAGATATAAGTCGCGTGGCATGAATTGTCAGTGTGGCATGCTGAGATGCAAATGATCAAGGCTTATGTTGAAAAGCAGAGTCTTGTGGTTGATGATCAAAGCACGGCTTCAAATAGCATAGCTTTAGTAGCATTAATTCGTGATCCTCACACCCGGGTGTGAACTAGAAATGGGAGAGGACTTCAGGGAGGACATGCATTTCCTTCTAGCTAGGAGTGGTGTCATGGTATGGAGCCCAGACATTTTTACTTATGTGGATGATGGATAGCGTGGCACCTCGGTTATATCGGTCACTGCGGGGATGATGGTTAATATGGTCGACATACTGACCGGACTAATGCCCCATAGGGCTGGGACACGTATTGTTCAGGGATTATTAATCCACTTTGGTGGATCGGCCCTGAAGATCCAAGGCTTGACTGAGTACTTTCCTGAGACATGGGCTACATTGTCTCGAAGCGGTAAGAATGATCCCTTGCCTTGGTTCACAGACGGAAATCCAAGTTCCAATACATGACTTTTCGGTTTTGATTGTAGAGCCTAGTATGGCAACGTAATATATGGGTACCTACGCCGCCTATGATTGATGCATTTATATTTGTAGTTAATTTCTCCACTTATAATAATTATAAAATATGAAATTTCACGTACCATGCATTTTTGGCTATTATAAGGTAAAAACTCTATCCTCCGGCTTGCGTTGCATTGTGTGATGGGAACTGAGTCTTATAATAGCTTCATTTTCTTTATTTAGCATTGCGCTGCTTGTTATATGCACTGGTATTCTTGGGCTTCAACCCATTTCATGTTATATGGCGTGGTCCCTTGATGTACCTAACTTTAAAACCAAGATAATAACTGTTTTTAGGTCTCACACCAGTCACATGACTGACCTGGAGTTTATTGTTTTAACCTAAACTCTGGGTGCCCCTACTTTCCACATGGGCAGCTAGTAGTTTTGGTTTTGCAGATATAATATTCATAGGATCCTGGATTTACAGCTGAAGCTATATTCGGAAAGCTCTATATCCGTGTATTTCTTTAAGATGGGTTATGTATTATTTTTCCGCTGCGATGTAATGTATTTTAATCTCTGATATTTTTCAATTTGAAATTTTTGTTTATACTTTGTTATATTCTTGTACTCTGATGTAATTGTTGTGAAATGTTATTCTGTTTGTGTTCTGATTTGTCGTTTTCTCAACTCAATCCGGGCTTTCCTTTACGGGAAAGTTTGGGTCGCGTCACACTTCGAAGCAGAACCAAATACTATATAGATATAAATATTTATATAGAACTTGAATAAATATACTTACAAAAATCAAAGTACAGCAGACAATCTGGACAGTTATAATATGTTTTCCTTATATAAAGTACACAGCATAATAAATATTAATACGTCTAGATCCCTCCAATATGCCTTTTGAAACTAGTAGCATCCGAACCAAAACCTATAATACTCGTACTGACCTGAGCATTACAAACGCCACGGATCAGTCTGGTAAACCAGCGTGAGTAAGACTCACTAAGTTTAAGTAGCATTCAACTTTCTTAAATTTTAGAAGATCCTTTTTGAAAGAAAAGGATAATAGTAAGACTAGCCCATACATAAATACGAACAGCTTTTACCTTACTATACCCAAAACATTTTTGGTATGAAAATCCAGTGATGTTATAATAATGTCTATCTAATAAATAACCATCTAGTAAAACACTTGCATCTTACACTCTACATACGTAGTATAAAATCAAAAACCGTGGGGCTATTATTGGAGAATGGATTCCAACTATGGCAAGGTATGGGACCACCTCCCGATCAATATACCTCTGGAGATGAATACACTAGGGTTCAACATGAACATATTGCAACCCAGGCTAAACATGACTGGTCACTCATTCTACTTGAGTGGACCGAATATATCATTACCACGGTTGGGGGCCAGCCAACCGAACCGAAAGCATAAAATATAAGGGTCAATCGACATTTGGTTTCTCCAGATTAGGTAATGATATACCCTGCTTGGGTATGACCCAACTAGCCATGCGACCTACCCATTTTTTCTATTTCCCAGTTGATGAGGCTTGAGGTTAAGCGTATCAATTTTAACACAGCATATCACCATTCACTTTGAATGTCACATCATCAGATCTGCTAGAAATCACTAATTGATTTCCACAAAAATACTCTGGGTGTTAAGCTAAGAGAAGTTGCCTTCTCCGGCACCAAACTCGGTATGTTTTAAGAAATCAACGTACGTGACCCATTCGGAAATACTCTGTCATACATTTGTCCATACAAGTCATCGAAGAACAGGATAAACCGAAGGAACCCTCCTACCACATTCTAGGAATCGCCCTAAGGATCAGTAGCGAGTAGTCCTTGCAATCTGAAGGTTTCAATCATGACAGAATCACAAGTTATCATAACTCTGGTAGCTACCCAGAGAAATTTTATGAATAGTTCTTCCGATCATGAAGATCCACGGTCTTCAATGCTCCATCTCGACCATCTTATGATATCTTACGTTTACGTATTTGATGGTCGGAATGGTTTTCGAATATAAATTCGATCCCAGTCTTTCCGTACCAACAACGTACAGGCCAGATTTGATAGTCGGTTATTTAACTATCAAATGAACAATCATTCACTTATAAAATAATATGGATTTACTGGTCCGGTACACAACATCACTTGGCCTTTTTAATTTGTCAGTAGTTAATCGAAACTTTTAAATCTTCCAATATTTGGATCACCCCATTTACTACTTATTTAAACATAAGAATATTCTCAAAATCATTTTACTCAACTTATTGAACTTGAAATTTAATAGAAAACCATATTTATTTCCCTTATCTACCCTCGCTACCTAAACTGATATCATCCTTTGGATAATCATGAAGTCATTTAAGTTAGGGTATTTTATTTCCCTCACAGACCTTGATTGACAACGTTCTTACCTTCAGAATAATAAAAGTTTATTAACGAAACCCAACGTTCAACAAATATTACGAAAACATCTGTAGACTATTTGATTTGAAAATATGGCTTAAAACCATACTCACTCCAAATCTCAATAACTTTACTAAATTTAAATTATTACATTTAAACACCTTTTCACACATTATACACGAGCCCTGATATTTATAAATAAACTTCTTGTATGTCCATTTTAAACTTATTTTGAGTTCACCTCAGTAAAGCTTCCTTCTAGAATACCTCATTTTAAACTGAATTATTAAATTTATCTTGCCTCTCTAATCTCAAATCCATTTAAGTCCTTTGCTTCATACTTTCCGCCTTATGCTTTTAAAATCCCATTTATGGATTCCCATAAGTTTCTAAATCATATTATAAACTTGTTCAATTCTTAAGTCTCCGTAAAACTCCAATAATCCAATCCTAAGCATTAGATTATTTTCTTTGATTATTATTAATTAGTAATAATCCATTTCGATATTATTAAAAATAGTTTACTTCATTTTTATTTATAATTTAATAGTTAATCATTCTTGAAAGGTTATCAACTTCATTAAATAATTATCTATTCAATACCCGCTTATAAAACTTGTTTAAATGCAAGGATTTACCTTATAATATTTATTTATAGTTCCTTATAAATAATAAAATAATTGATTTTCTTTTCATAAAACTTATATCGAAATAACTTATGTAATTTTTTTAAATCTATTTCAGTTATAAAATAAATTTATAACTTTATTTCTGTCAATTTACCTGATGGTAAATCAACTACAATGGATTTTATCGGCCATCTGCTACAATTACTCAACCAATATTGCCCATTGGTTAAAACATAACAAACCTTGAACAGTCAACAACCAAAATAATCATTCAATTATATTGGTCAAACAGTTCATATAATGATGATATGAACAAAAAAGATAAATTTGAGGAACCGGTTGGATCCCTCCAACCTGTCCTTCCCTGCATCAAAGTGAGTTACCTCAATTTCAATACAACAATATATTTATTTACTACAGTAAACAGATATATCATTTTAACTAATAACAATCAACACTCAAGAAAAAACATCAAATCAAACGTCCAATTATTTACTTAATACGTTTATACGATTATAAATGTAACCAACAAGGTAAGTTAGCTCGTATGGAATATAATCGTTAAAATAAAGACTTAATTTGATTAAATTAAACAAACATTTAATTTAATCAGTTAATATTAAAGAATATTCAACATACATACAAACAGTTACCCAATCATCAACCAGTAGCAAATATTGCACACAAATTAAAAACCAGACGTATAAAATATAAGTGGGATAAAACCGAGTGAGTTAAACTCACATTGATTTTCGTTGTCGCTAAAATGGTTTGTTTTTAATTAAATTAAACGGGCATTTAATTTAATTAAAAATCTCAGTTGATTCCATCTTTGTCCAAACTAGCTCCACCATGAGGTGCTCGTCGACACGTTTCAACGTCTCAGGTGCTGCTTAATTCTATCCACATAGATAAGAGTTATACGATTATTAATGTACGCCATTTATATTAATCAATTAATTTCCTTAATTAAATAATCAATAAATTAATTTTTTTTATAAATTAAGGTTACAACCTTACATGTCGATTATCTTCATTTCACTGTTTCTCTTCATTCCCGATTGTTCCCCTCGTTCCAGTATACTGACCATGCTGTGGTGTTCCTATTCAAAAAGATATCAACATGATTTTCAAATAACAATAATTTAACTCGTCATTAGTTTTAAACTAATTACCATTAATTATTCTTAAACTAGTCATTAGCGGCTTAACCCACGTCATTAGTCTCTTAATCCATTCTCTTGTATAAGCTACCCACTTTAGCATGTATTCCATCTCCCCACACTCTTTCTATCTTCCATGTACTTGTAAGTCTCCTCTTTTATTTTTCCAACGTCATTTCTTCCCTGACACATGAATATTTCCCCATGCGTGAACCCTACTGCTCCCTTTTTTTCTAACGTTTACATTTTGTTTTATATAGGAATGGCCTAATCCCACTATCGAAATCACGAGCCCACCTCTTCTTTAAGTACTCCTTCCTTCACGCAAAAATGCTTCTTCCCTTCTGTTCTCATTCTTCCCCACTTTTCTTGCCTTTCTCCCCAAGTTATCTCGCCTTCCCTTTTTCTAATGCATGCAACGTTTTCTACGTTATTTTTTTATAACGAGAAGGCTCAAAGCCCGCTGCGTTAGCCCATCCTCCACTACACTTCCTTTTCCTCATGTTTCTCTAACTGCCAAAAACACCTTCCTTAATTTCTTCGTATAATATACTAGTCCTCAGGCCCGGCCTAAGGGCGAGGCCCGTCAGGTCACCGAATTAGGCAACCACCTTAGGCTGGGCAACAAGAAGAAGAACAACATGTTTTTTATTAAATAAATTACTGGCTTTGATGCCTTCGCAAAAGACAAATTGATTGGGAGGTATGTCAGTAGAATTTTTAGCATTGGATAGCCATTTTGATACCTGGCAGTTTCAATTTTTGGTCCGTATGTTTTTGCTCCGACTTACCTATTCCTGACAGCTTTGATTTTAGGGAAATATTTTTTTGCTCCCTCTACTTCGGCACCTACCTCAGCCTAGGGCAATCCACTTCAGCGGGCTGACCCTGCTAGTCCTTCCCAAATATTCTTACTCCCCTCTGCGTTGTAGTTTCCTCATTAAAACAGTTCTTCCAAAACTTCATTTCCACCCAATGTCCGTGCACCATTATACCACCATCGCCACTCTTCTAGTTTTGTTATTTTTATCTTTTTTTTTGCTTGCTATAAAAAAACTGCACCACCCTTAACCAAAACTACATGCACATCCCCTCTCTGTTCACCCTCTTCTGCTCACTGTTCATCTTCCATTCATGCCTCAGCTTTACACAACCCTCGTCATGTATTGCTCCTCTACATACACAAGCTTCCCCATGAAATCTCCCAACTCAACTACTGTTCACTTCCTCTAACCCATTATATTTCATATGAAGCCTCTCCACTGCTCCTCCCCGGCACCTCCTCTCGGTCCTGACACGAACCACCACGACCTTCACATCCCACCGACTCACTTTTTTCCGTTCGAAATGAGCAACCCAGTCTTCTTTCATTTCTCCTACAGATCGCCATTAACAACCGGTTGGCACAACCGTCTCTGTCGCTTGCTGCTCCTACCATCCCTTTTTGTTCTATTTTATTTTTGGCATGTAAATAGAATCCTTCCTTGATTGTCGCCAACGTCCTTGAGCCACCACAACCCTCTCACTCCATTCTCTTGTTAATATCATAGGCTACTTGTTAATGAGTTTAAAATTTCCTTCGAATGGAGGAGTTTGGTTCTTACGTTTTCTGGAAAGAAAAAAACGGAAAGTTTGGGGTTTTCTTGTTGAGACAAAAATGGGGAAAATGTCTTGTATGCATATAGTGTAGGAGATGGGGTGTGATAAGAACGAAGTCAATTTCGTTAGTACCTGATAGGAGCAGAGATATTCTGCGTTAGCCTGCAGAAGAACTAAGGTAGGTTAATTTTTTTTCAAATGCATCCGCCTTTAATTTAATGCGATTAGGACTAACGATCTTTATTTGCTTTGACTTTTATTTGGTTTAAAATTTCTAGAGTTTGCAAATTTGTTTGACATGAAATAACCGTATATTACCTTCAAAGTTTAAACATATTCTCACATAACGAATGTTTTGGCATTCAATGAAAAAGACTTGCGGCAGTGTACTGAATTATAGGAGTTGTTTTAAGTTCAAAATTTTAGTTCACTGCATTACGCAAAATTCCATTTACGTATGAGCCACTACAGACAAAAATAAAAACACGGTTGTGTTGAATGCTACGGTCCCAAAAGTATAATTAAATAGACAAGATAACTTATTTTGTAAAATTAAAAATATGCTGATATAGGGTGTAATATACGTTAAATAAAAAGTTGTATATTTTCCATATTAAAAATTATAGAATTTTTTTATAAATTAAAATGAAAATCATCATAAAATTCTTGATAAAAATTTAAAAACAATTTTATTATATTAAATAATCGTTATGATTTATAAACGATTCCATAGAGACTATTTGAAAATTTGATTTGAACATATCTTACAATCTATTTGATGAAATCTCGATTTTTCTCTTTTATTTTAAAATTATTATAAAATAAGTCCAAATGTTTCTTGTTATCCGACTTATATCGGATTTTGTATCTTCAACTAAAGTTCAAAACGCAATATTACGAACTACCACGACGTTATGAGCTTGTTTTAATTAAATTTATGAATATATATATTCGAAATCCATTTTTGATAAATAAATTGGATGTAAAATCCATTTATAATTACCAAATCAATATTTAAAACGGATTTAAATATGGGGTTTTTAGCCTCAAGGACAAAATGGACAAAAACTTGTTCCATAAGGACAAGGGGGTAAAATTTTATCTACAAGTACAAATTTTAGTGTAAAGGGAGGAATTTAGGGGCCCAGTATAATTCCTCCTTTTACACTAAAATTTGTCCTTATGTACAAAATTTTAGCTTCTTGTCCTTGTGGAACATTTTTTGTTCATTTTTTCTTTTAGGGTATTTTCTTGTTTAAATATTTGTAATTAACGTTTAAAAACCTTGGATATTACAGGTTAAATACAAATCAAATGAAAATGTTTGGCATTCTTCTTGCAATCCAAGCACGTTGTCAAGCCCATCCTCCATCTTTAGAACGTCGTAGAGCTACAATGTTTCTCCATCTTCTAATCAATCTGGGATGCTTTGGTACTTATTTGTGTGAATATAAATCATTAGTTTGAATCTATCACAACTTGTGTGCTCAATGAATACGCACAAAAATATGTTATGTCCTAAGAGTCACCATTATTAAGGAATAAGAGATTGAAATACAAGATTAGTTTGATACTAGTAAGCACATATTTATTGATATGAAAGATGCCAAAAATAGGAAATTAGTCTCAATAGAGCTTAGGGAATGTAGTGTGAATTAGTGGAATGCTATAACCATTGCTGGTCTGGGAAACCAGTTCTCTTGGTATCAGTATAACATGAGATTTAAGGAAAATTTTATTTATATTGCTCATAAGTTGGTATTGTTTACGAAGTTTGCCAATCTAAGGCAGGGAGACATAACTGTTTCTACGTTTATGGAAGAATTTGTGGGTTTTCAAAGTATGGGATATAATTCATTAACACTCTTTTAAGGAAAAATGGAAAGTTCACCATAGGTTGGTATTTTTCATTTAATGCCCCACTATTGCCCTGATATATCACGTAGCGGGTTACCACCGCTACGCTTTTCCCAAATAGTCACTGCTATATCATCTCTACTTTAAGCCCCACTATAATATGTTATTCTCGATAAATCCAGTTATTTTTTTTATATTATGCTATTCTCCCTACATCTTTGATGAAAGAAACAAACTCAAAAATGACATCTATGCACTATGAAAATTATGAGGTTAGGTTTTTTAATTGAATTTTTAAAATATAATTTTAGATATAAAATACTCTATATTCTATGAAATTCAATTAAGCTAAGTAGCAATTTACGTTTATTTATGGATATTTGCACAAGTTTTTGTCAGAAATTAAAATGTATTAGTTACAGTCAAACTGAGTGTTAGTTTTTCATTTAATTATTGTACTTACATTCGTAAAAACATTACAACGAGTTACATGTGCAAATTTAAAGTCATGCTTTATATCCCGCTGTTTTCTCGCTTTATCCCCGTTATGACATTTTGGACCTCCACTACATTGGATCCGCTAAATGCTTTAACTACATAGAGGTTGGTATGACTATCTTGTAGAGACGTTAAGTCAGCATAATAACAAGCCATTTGTGAATATGGTTGAGAAGGTGTTTCGTAAGAGAGTTCATGCTCTAAGGATAAGTCCTCTATTGTTGTTTCCATTGAGAAGGAGGAGCCAAAACCTCATCAAAGTAGCGAAGTTGAAAAAAGTGGAATGGAGTGAGGAAGCTTAACAACTCAATCCCCTTGATGTACCCCTTTCGCGTCATGACAAAGAATGTGGATAGTCCAGGTATAGCGAACAAATGAAGAGACTAAGATAACTTGACATTATATAAATAGTTTATGATGGAAATAAAACATCACACTTAATTAAAACATTTCAGAAAGGTATCATTCATTAATTATAACTGAATAAAATTTTAATACATCAAAGTCCCAAAATAACTCTAATACTATGGTACATAATATATATCAAAACATCTCCCCCTCTAATCTAAATACATTAAACAAAAAGAACTAGGTTAAATTAAAATGAGAACACATAAGAATGAAGCATTCACGAAATCTCTAAGTCTATCAAGAATCGGCTACTTCCCTACATGCCTATGCTGGGGGAGAGAAAAGAGAATGAATTGTTCATAAAAGTCCAATGAATAAAAAACAACTACTAAAAAAGAGAAAAATTAAGGGATATTAGTCTCAAAAGTTGTTCCAAATGTTACAAGGTTTCTACATTCAAGTTTTGCTCCAGATGATTATTTAGGGTAATCATATGCACTAAAGTTCTTACTATAGCAGTAAAAATGTGGTTAAGGAATTATACCTTGTTCTATCCAATGATCGACCTACTACTTTTAACCATGAACCAAATATGGTAGTCGATGATCCTTACATCAAATCAGAATCTATCCAGATGTGAATCGTTAGGTTAGGCCACCCTAGTTGTTATAGTTTCTCATTTGTAACAACCTGGAGTTTTGACAATAAATAGTTATTTAATTAGAATCTCAAAATTAGGAATTTTTGAAAACGATGGAATTTGAACATGAAACTTTAATTGATGTGTTCATCTTGGAATTCTTGTCAACTTTCATGTTTGGAGTTTCACGAACGGAGTTCGTATATGAAAGAGTTACGGACAAAATAGAAAATGGACGGAAAATAAATAAATCAGAATTTAAATATATATTATACCTTATATAACTAGCTGACCTGGGCATTTGATGGCCCAAGCGGTCGACCGTAGCGGTCAACCATAACAATCGACCTACTGGGTGTTTGTTTGCCTAGTAACGGCTAGGTTTTATTACGTTTAGTTTATGATATATATTAAATAGATGGATGAATGTAATTTAAAACTAATTCAACGGTTCAAGGCCAATTCCACCCCTATAAATAAAGGGGTAAGGCCTCATTCTTTTCCATTCAAATCTGTAACAACAGCAGAGCTCTGCCATTTTCCTCCTCCAAACCTAATTTCTTTATCAAACATATATTCTTATATAACAAATCAAACCCAATTCATATGAAATTGAGAGGATTAATAGATATAATGGAAAAGAATGCAAATTGATGATCCAAATCAGACTCTCCCCTCTCTTCCTATTTTCTTATATCTCTATAGATCTGCAATTTTCCCCTTTTCAGATAAATTGTAGATTTGTAAGGATTTGGGATATATAGGGCTAAAGGGTTAAAACTTTAAATTTGAATGCTTGCAGGCGAGTGGGAAATTTATATATACATTTATAATAACGTATTTATGTCATTTGTAATAGATCTCAATTTTCATGCCTATTCTTATCAGATCTGATAAATAAATTATTGTAATTAGAATGACACCCATCAATCTGGTTGTAAAAAGTATTAAGTCGTGTGAATTGTATATTGTGGCCATGCATAGTATGAATTGTAGGATTTCTTAAACTTGTTTCACATATTCCTAAAGTTATATTGTAAAATATGTTGAAATTGCTGTAAAGCACTTTAGATCTGGGGATCGGTCCCATTAAACACCGATTAGATGTAGTTACATTCCAGATCTTTAGTTCAGTGTTAAATAATAAAATATGTGAATTTGGGTAAAAAGGTTCAATTAGTAAATTATTTGATTGTAATGTTAAAAGAATATACCTGTTTGTATTCAATATTGTTGGATTATTGCTTAGTTATTGTAAATACGTCGTTTTCCACCTTTTGCATAGAAAGACATTGTATTGAAATCATAAGAGGTGTGATAAAAAGATCAAGAAAGGGAAAAGTGGTGATAATGTTTGTGTGTGTGCGTATATATATGTGTTTAATTTGCATCAACTATTCCGAAGTATATATTTCTTGTGAGTTTGAAATGTGCCGATTCCACTAATTTGGCATAATCTATAATGATTACGGTTACAAGTATTTTGTGTAAGATTTGGAACCTTTCGACAATATAGAATGCAAAAAGGAATGTTTGGTTGTCAACTAAACCAAATCACTTAAGAATAATTATAAAAATAATAACTATGTTGGTCGCGCAAAAAAATTAAATATAAATATATACATATTATCCATCCAAATCAGCATAAAACGGTAAAATATACATTGTATGGAATGTTTGAATGGCTGGATAAGTTTCAGTTGTGGAATTGTATGTAGATACAGTCCATATTGAATTAATATATTTGTGGTGACCATTTGTAGCAATTAACATAATTAATTGCTATAAATAGAACCATAAATCAATAAAAGACAATTGTAACCAATGTTGATTGGGGAAAGTAAAAATAAAGGACAATGGTTACAATTCCTAAATTAATTAGGATTAATGTTGTGCAACCCAATTAGGAAATTTGAATTTATAACCGCAACACACACGAGGTTAAGCTTAAATTGTGGAATAAGTCTGCCCGGAACCGACCGGCATATCCAGCATCCACAGGTGGTCAGCTTAAAATATAATATATAGTTGGACTTAGTAGGACAATAATGTAAAATATTATTAACCATATAAACCCGTGAAGATAATGAATTGCATACGTACATTATTTCCGTGTAGAGGGACTAAACGGGAATAACTTAATAACGTAGCCTACTTTATCCTAATAGGGAAAGATGCTAAAGTCAAATGGGGTACGAATCCAATAACCTTCGCGTATAATCCGCTTCCTTAGGTCTTAAGCGGCTAGGGTTAGGGTCTTAAATGGCAGGTGTGTGGGCCTACTAAAACCTGGAAACTAAAAACGTCAGGTATGGCTACTTATCTTGTAACATCCTGTAATTTTTTAAAACATTAAGATGATAAACTAAAGAATACATAATTAAATATTGGGAATTAAGTAAAACGGACTGTGCCATTGCATTCATCTCGGAATTCTGCTTAAGACAAACTCGGAGTTTGCATAAAACATACATTGTATGAAGAAGATATTAAGGTTTGAAGTTTTCACATATATATAAACTAATTATATATATAAATTAACATTCCATAAAATTAGAAATCGAAGGCGGGACAATGCTGGAATCAGGCCCGTTGGGGGTCAACCCCAGCCCTAAGGGTGTCGACCCTTGGGTCGACACCATAAGGGTTTTCGACACCCATGTCGACACCCCAGATCCGAACCAGATTAATTCCTGCGTACATTGATTGAATTCTTGGCTAGATTCATTGACCTTATGCTTTAAATAGAACCTTAATCCCATTGTTTTATTCATCTAAATCAAAGGCAACGACAAGGTGCTGCCCCAACTCAATCTTATCTAGCCTATTCTTCTTCAACAAATAAGTTATTCAGATTTAGAGATCTGGTCTACAACATCTGCAATCAAATCTTCTTTTCTTTATATTCAATCACAGTGACTCTATGTTATTTTTAGATGTAAACACTTAAAAGTTATTCTGATATGTCTATGAATTGGATCTAAGCCTGTGACTATTTGAATCATATCATATCTACCATTATTTGTATATCAAATTCACTGTCTAGACCTCATCATGCTTTTTTATGATGTCCTTATTATGTTATTTTGCCTAATCATGTCATTAGGCCTAATTAGTTCTGTTACTAGATGTTCATCAGATCTATTCTTATATGCATATCTTGTCATTATGCCCAATTCTATCACTATATTCTTATTCAGTTGTTATGCTTATTTCTTCCATCATATATTTATCTTGTTATTATGCTTATTTCTGTTCTCTTCTTCTTTTCCCTTTTTATTTTATAGTCAGGATACCTTCAAGCCTAGGCATACCGTTGAAATATGCAAACGCGTGAAATTGGAAACGATGGGAAAACATTAAAATTGCGGCATAACTTGTATTGGGAAATTTGGGGCATAACTTGAATTGAAAACATGGATAATGGATTTGGGGCACAAACCAAACTGGGATTAAAGATCTTAATTTGGGGCATATGGAACATGGTGAATATAACTTGGGAACGGGGCATGAAAACCATAATGAAATAGGAATTATTAATTAATAATGAAAATGCCTAGATTTACAATAATTAGAAACTGTAACTGCGCTTAGACACGAGGTTAGATTACAGTTGTGGTAGAAGCCTGCCCGGACCCAACCGGCATATCCAGCGTCCATAAGTGGTAAATCTAATGTGAGGGGTCTAAGTGCATAAACACGTTGCGTGCTTAGACACGAGGTTAAGTCCGACTTGTGGAAGAAGTCTACCCCGACCCGACCGACTGTGACGACCCAAACTTCCGTAGAACGAAAGTAAGGATAATCAGAGGAGTACAACAGAATTAAAACAATAACATATCACAGTTACATAGCAAAACATATAAATCATTTGCAGCGGAAAAGAAATGTCATCACAAGCATTATCACAGAACATCAAAGTATGCAGTACAGGATACACTTAGCAATGCAGATGTCTAAAATAGGGAAATATATTAAGTCTAAATCTCCAAAAATACATCAATATCCAATACTATCTCATAAAATCAAGAAGAAAATAAAGATAAAAGAAAAGATCTTCCAACATCTCCATCAGCAAGCTCTAGTCCAGAAAACATCCCTACTTGAAACCTGTCAACTGGCTACCCGTGTGGAAAGAGGGCACCCGAGTTTGCAAAGTGAAACAAACTACGAGTCAGTCATGGGACTGGTATGATAAATCTTACTAAACTAATAATATGGCTAATCATTGGACCACGCCGCTATCGCGGAACGGGTTTAATTCCATTGGATTGCCACTGCAAGTTTTATAAATTTTTAAGTCAAAAACAATGCAATGCTTTTTAGAAAATGAAATCATTATAAGACTCAGTCCCATCACACAATGCAACGCAAACGGAGGATAGAGTTTTACCTTATAATGATCAAAAATGCTTGATACGTAGAAAATAATATTTTTAATATTATTACTAGTGTCTAATATGTTTCAAAAACACTTCAAAGTAAATATATCAATCCTAGACGGCATAGTACTCCATCCTACTATGTCGCCATATATAGGTTTACAATCAAGACCGTAATGTCGTATAGGAGGTTGGTTTCCATTATGAGTCAAGGCTAGGGACGATCTCCTAACTGATTCGAGACAATCTAGCAATGTCTCAGGATTCGGACGCTGGCGAATCCTTGGATACAACAGGGCTGGTCCACAAATACTTTAGTGGATTAGTTATGCCTGAACACACACTCCCCGATCCTATTGGACGTATAAATTGGCCATTAGCGACTAATACAAATCCGAGGCGCCTCATTCCATCAACCACATAAGTAAAAATGTCGGGCCGTGTAAGAACCCAAACACCACTTCTAGCCAGAATGAAACGTGTGCACTCCCTGCGTTCCCTTGTCCCGTTTTTGACTCTACCGGGGTGTGAGGCTCGCGAGGTAACGAAATACACAAAGCTATGCCTAAATAGGCTATGCTTTGATCATCGTCCACAAGGCTCTGCTTTTCAAAAAAAGCCCCGATCAATTGCATCTTGGCATGTCACATTGACAATCCATACCATGCGATCGATAACTACCAATATATAACCTTCGAGCTCGTGCGTCTCAAAGAAGGGTTTTTAGCAAGAGGATAAATCCTCCGCCACCTCATAAATACATTAATAGATATCAATTAATTTACATGACACGAAATTCAATGTCGGACACACATCCATTTACAAGTCCGTTCTGGGTCTGAGTGAAACCGGAGTCACCTAGGTGCTCGCATATCCGGACGATCAACAAGTGCTTCCGGACAACTACCACTTTAACCCTTTATTAGTAGCTAGCCAATGCCAAGCATCAGTAGTTATCCTTTCGACGTGAAGATCGCCTGTCTTCAATCGCGGTCTTCGATATCTTCAATTTTAAATCACCGTAAAATTATTTGAAATGAGTTGAACTCGGTCTTTTCAAATAATTTTTCGAACTACTATCATTTAAACCGTTTAATATCGTTAATATTAATATATAAAAATTTATTGCTATTTTTATTTATTTAAAAATAACTTAATAAAATTAAACGACGCTTCGGGTCAATGGGCGGCCCTAGCGTTGTTTTTAACAAAATTTGTTTTACACATATCTTAAAATCTAACCATTGGATTTTGATAAAATTTTATGTGGAAAGATCTTCCCAAAACGATCCTAATGGTTCCAGTTTTGGGAAAATCCGACGGTTGGATTTTATGGTATAATCGTTTGAAGTTACGATTGCCGAAACGTGAACTACCGCTCGCGATTCGTTTAAATTTTAATTTATATTTATATATAAATATAAATATAAATCATTTGGCAATTCCTACTATTTTTATCGTATATAAAGTAATAATAAACAATTTAACATCTAAATCAATTATTTTATTTCATATGAAATGTCGATAAAAATGTGACTCTTAAAATACTAGCCTTTATTTACATCTAAAATGTAAATAAAAATGAAACACTATAATCTATTCTTTTATTTACATCTAGAATGTAAATAAAAGTATGACTTTTATTTCTATGTTTTTATTTACATCAAAATTACAAATAAAAATGTAACCTTTCAATTCATGTCCTTATTTACATCTAAAATGTAAACAACATGTAACCTTTATTATAATGTTTGTTAGCACTAATTTACGGAAAAAAATGTAACTTTTTCCTATGGCGTTTATTTGCATCTAAATATGCGAATAAAAATGTAATCTTTTTTTATGATATTTATTTGCATCTAAATATACAAATAAAAAGGTAATCTTTTCTATGATGTTTATTTGCATCTAAATATGCAAATAAAAAATATAATATTTTCTATGATGTTTATTTGCATCTAAATATGCGAATAAAAATGTAATCTTTTCTATGATGTTTTTTTGCATCTAAATATGTGAATAAAAATGTAATCTTTTCTATGATTTTTATTTGCATCTAAATATGCAAATAAAAAGGTAATCATTATTTTAATGTTTTGTTTGCAACTAAAATTGCAAACAAAAATGTAATTTAATTTTAATGTTTTGTTTGAAACTAAAATTGCAAAAAAAATGTAATTTTAATTTTAATATTTTGTTTGCATCTAAAATTGCAAACAAAAATATGACCCTTTCAAACCTATGTTTTATTTGCATCAAAGAATGCAAATAAAAAAAAAATGTTTGTTTGCATCAAAGAATGCAAATAAAAGGACAACTTTTTAAGTAAATGTTTATTTGCATCAAAGAATGCAAATAAAAGGATTTTTTTTTTGGTTTCAATGTATATTTGCAGTGGAGAATGCAAATAAAAGAACATCTTTATTTTTCAATGTATATTTGCATTAGAGAATGCAAATAAAAGAACAATCTTTAATTCAATGTATATTTGCATTGGAGAATGCAAATAAAAGAACAATCTTTAATTCAATGTATATTTGCATTGGAGAATGCAAATAAAAGAACAATCTTTAATTCAATGTATATTTGAATATTTGCATTTCCATCCCAATTCAATGACATATTTTCAATTGTATCGAGCATTCTATTAAATCCAATAAAATGACAAAATAATATTTTACATTGAATTTACAATTATATTTCAATTAAATAAAAAGCTGGAATAATATTTTATATGGAATTGACAATTCTATTTCAATTCAACAAAATAATCTAAATAATGTTTTTATTTTGAATTGACAATCTAATTCAATTCAACAAAAATAATCAAAATGGACCAATGAATCAAAATTGACAATCTAATTCAATCCTCGCTCCACCGCACCTTGACTAAGTGGATACTCTTGTTCCTCAGCACTCGGGTTTCTTTGCCCACAATCTTCACTGGCTCCCTTCTCATTGCTAGGGTCAGGGTAATCTCCAAATCTCGTTGTGTTGCTTCCTCCACAACTAAATCTGGATCATGAGCATGCTTCCGGAGTTGGGACACATGAAACACATCGTGGACCCCTGGCAACCAGTCGGGTAGCTACACTCTATAGGCGAGAGTTCCAATCCTTTCGAGAATAGGAAATGGACCAATGAATCTCAGCACCAATTTCCCAGTCTTCCCAAATCGAACTACACCTCTCAGTGGGGAAACCTTCAAGTATACAAGATCACCGGCAGAGAATTCTAAATCCCTTCTTCGAGTGTCTGTATAACTCTTTTGTCGGCTTTAGGCAGCAAGCAAATGCTTCTTAATAAAATCAACTTTGTCCGATGCTTCACGAATCATGTCGGGACCCAATACCAATCGATTACCGGGTTCCACCCAACATGCGGGAGATCAGCATGGCCTTCCATATAATGCTTCAAATGGCGACATCTGTAGGCTTGCTTAGTAGTTGTTATTATCAGAGAATTCCACCAAGTGCAAATGATCTTCTCATGACCCACCAAAATCTAAGATGCACGCTCTCAACAAGTCTTCCAATATGTTGTTCACCCTCTCAGTCTGGCCATCTTTCTGAGGGTGGTAAGCAATGCCCATATTCAGCTTAGCCCCTAGCTCTTCTTGGAAAGCTTCCCAGAACTTGCTAGCAAATATCAGATCGCGGTCACTAACAATGCTGATGGGAACTCCATGCAGTTTGACAACCTCACTGAAATAAAGCTGTGCCAAACTTCGAGCTGTCCTATTGGATTTGACAGGGATGAAATGGGCAGTCTTTGTGAGGCGATCTACAATCACCCATATACTGTCGTTGCCTTTCCTAGTCCAGGGTAAGCCATCAATGAAGTCCATAGAAATTACGTCCCATTTCCAACTTGGAACTCCTAGCGGTTGCAATAGACCTGCTAGCTTTTGCTGATCACTTTTTGACTTGCTGCAGGTGGGACATCTAGAAACATAAATTGAGATGTCTCTCTTCATCGCCTTCCACCAAAAAGTACGCTTAAGATCGTGGTACATCTTGCTTACTCCAGGATGGATGCTGAGGTTAGACTTGTAGCATTCATCCATAACTTCTCTTTTTAGCTCGGGAATATCTGGCACACATATTCGCCCTTTCAGTCTGAGGGTTCCCTTGCTGTCTATTAGTGAGACGACCCGATTTCCCGTTCACACGGAAACAAGGTTATCTTTGGAATATAACACAGAAACAGATAATAGCAGAACAGAATTAAATAAATACACCAGAATGAACAACAAAATATACTGGATAAAAGTAATCATCAGAGTTACACAGTATATAGGATCTTACTTAGTACAAATACAGTTCAGCTATACATAAATGTCTACAGCGGAAATAAACAAAATATGTACAATAGGAGCTGAACAGCATAAAAGGAAATAAATGATAGAATCCATCTTCAGCTCCAGCTATCCAGAAAGAAGAACCAGCTAAACCTGAATACAAGGCTGCCCGTGTAGAAAAAGGGGCACCCGAGTTTGAGAGTGAAACAAAATACGAGTCAGTCATGGGACTGGTATGAGAAATCCACTCAACACATATATAATTGGCTAATCACAGGACCACGCCACTTTCGTGGAACGGGTTTACTCCATTGGATTGCCAGTGCTTTAAAACAAATCTTTCTTTTAAACATCGCTATGCTTTTTATAAAAATGAAACCGTTATAAGACTCAGTTCCCATCACACAATGCAACACAAACCGGAGGATAGAGTTTTTACCTTATAACGGCCAAGATATGCTTGATACGAATAAAACAAAGGCATTTGATATTATTGCTAGTGTTTATATGTTTGAAAACAATTTCAAATCATAACTATCAATCATAGACGGCATTAATGCCCCATACCACTATGTCGCCATATATAGGTATACAATCAAAACCGCACAGTCACGTATTTGGAAATTGAAATTCCGTCATGAACCAAGGCAAAAGATAGTCCTTACCGAATTCGAGACTGTCTAGCCCGAGCCTCAGGACCCAGACTCAGGTGGGCCCTTAGAGCTACAGGGCCGGTCCACCGATGTGGATTAAAATTCCTTAACACTGCGTTTCCCCACCCTTTGGGGTGTAAACGAGCCAACGAATGACTCCATCGGACCCAGATCGTCCGATCAAACCGAGGCGCCTCGCAACAGCAACAACCACATAGGTGAAAAGTATATAAATGTCAGGGCTGGTAGGTCACTGACACCACCCTAGCTAGAAAGAAACGCATGCCCTCCCTGAGGTCCTTCTCCCGTTTTAGGTTCATACCGGGGTGTGAGGCTCGCGAATTCACGTTATACACAAAGCTACGCCACACAGGCGGTGCTTTGATCATCACCACAAGACTTTGCTTTTCAACAGAAGTCCTGATCACTGCATCTTAGCATGCCACACAGGCCATTCATGCCATGCGACTGATGTCCATCGATATACAACCTCTGAGCTCGTACGTCTCAGAGAAGGGCGTTAAGCAAAAGAATAAATTCTCCGCCGCCAAACAGATGTATATTTAACAGAGATCAATCAACACAGAATAAAATCCAATGTCGGACACACAGTCCATTTACAAGTCCGTTCTGGGTCTGAACGAAACCGGAGGCACTAAATACCTCGCAAACCCATCGACCACCACGTACGTCTGGACGATCACCACTCATTATCCATATTTCGGGATGCCTCCCAATCAGGACCTCGGTTACCATCCAAACGAGGTGAAGATCTCCGGTCTTCGACCACCGTCTTCATCTTCGACTTTCAATCGTCGATCAATTATTCGAAATGAGAATTAACTCGGCCTTTTCAAATAATTCACGTATATTTAGAATTTCAAATCAATTTATTTCAATGGTTAAATTATTCGACAACACCAATATTGTTCTTTAATGTAATTTTCACACCAAACACATTCAACCATCAAATACAACCTAAATCAAGCAAATTCAGTTTATTTCCATTCCATATCGCTTATGATATTTTATAACTATTTATCGCTATTTTTATTTATTTTAAAATAGCTATTTTATTCAAAACGACGCTTCGGGCCATAAGGCGGCCGTGGCGCTGTTTTTCTTCAGATTTGATTTAAACATATCTGAAAATCTAACCGTTGGATCTTCACAAAATTTACATCATTAGAAAGGTCTTTTCAAAACGAATCCAACGGTTCCAGTTTCGGGAAAATCCGACGGTCGGATCTCCCGGTACAATCGTTTGAAATTTCGATTTCAAAATACGAACTACAGCGTCGTTATTCGATTAAATATAATTCTATTTATATTTATATATAAATAAAATCGATTCTGGCGCTGTTTTTCTTCAAATTTGAATTAAACATTCCAGACAATCCAACCGTTGGATTTTTACAAGGTTGGTGCCGTTGGAAAGATTATTCCAAGGCGAACCCGACGGTTGAGGTTTCGGGAAAATCCAATGGTCGGATTTCCCGTACTAGTTGTTTGAAAACACGGTTTCAAAACACGAACTGCACGGCTTCGTTTCGTTTTAATTTTATTTATATTTATATATTTATATAAATATAGTTCATTCAATGATTTCCATATCGTTTTAACTTCAAATATTTTTCTAACGCCTTAAATTTTGGAAAAATTTCGCCATAACCTCCCCTGCACCGGGAGCATCGGGAAATCGCAAATAGCGTTCCCGGTCCTTCTAATCTCAAAAAGAAAAAGAAAAAGCCAAGCGGCTAGCCAACAGGCTCAAAATCATCACCCAAACAAATCAGTAAATGTGTACCTATTTGTCGGGCACAAAATTTTATTCCTCTTCTCTAGCCCCTTTGCTATAACCTGTTCAATGAATATTGCATGTACATATATATATACAGTTCTTATCATTTATCAATTTCTATTCGACTTCATATTTGATTTCTATTTGGTTTAAAAACTCCATTCATTCTAATGTTACATAAATAGGTGCAAATCATTTCATTAGCTAATTAATGAATATTTCAACTCATATATGTTTATTTTGAACAAGTGGCTATTTTTAACACTTCACATTTCAACGATTTATGCATACAATAAAAATGCGATTTTTATTGTAAAACGATTTATTTCAAAACACTATTTTTCTATATAGTTCATATAGGTGACAAAATAGGTTTTTTTATCATAAAACAATTTCTTTTTAAAACGAGATTATTTTACACAGTTCATATAGTCGATAAAAGGCGATTTTTATTATCAAACAATTTATTTCAAAATATGAATACCATTCAACACATGAATTTCTAAACAACGAATGAATATCAATTCAACACATGAATGTTTTCTATAGTTTCTATATATAGATAAAAATGTGATTTTTATTATCGAACAATTTATTTCAAAATATGAATACCATTCAACACATGAATTTCTAAACAACGAATGAATATCAATTCAACACATGAATGTTTTCTATAGTTTCTATATATAGATAAAAATGTGATTTTTATTATCGAACAATTTATTTCAAAATATGAATACCATTCAACACATGAATTTCTAAACAACGAATGAATATCAATTCAACACATGAATGTTTTCTATACAATGAATAAATATAGTTTAAGCATATGAAAATAATTCAAACACACAAATATTATTCAAAATTTCGGCAGCATAACGGCAGGGTAGTTAAACCGGCACCGTCCCTAGTACGGCTCCTCGCTCTACCTTAAAACCTCGCGGTTTTTGACAATGGGGATCATGCATCTAGTTCGCACGCAGGCGGCATGTATATATTTATTTCATTTCCACAACTAATCCTATGTGGTTTCAACCAAATATTTTTCAACCACAAACGGGTATTTTTCAACCGCAATCAACCAATATCAATCCCAAACAATCCCAAACAATCATTCGCTATCAATCAATTTTCACAACAATTTCAACCAATAAATATCGTCCATGGTTTGTGGACGAGGGGCGTATATATATATATATATTTATATATAGCAATTCACTTTTATTTTCACACATATATAATATTTTTAAATCAGAAATCTCACCAATAGCTATCCAACTTTATGACACTTCCTTAGAGAAATCTTCGCCTTTCTGTCGCTTTCGCCCGTATTCTCTACACATGTAAAAGTCGAATTTTTACTATGCTATTCAATATATAAAAATCTGATTTTTACTTCGACTTTCAATATATAAAAATATGATTTTTACTTCGACTTTCAATATATAAAAATATGATTTTTCTTTTTAAAGTTCAAATCTTTTTAAAGTTCATTCTAAAGCTCAAACCCTTTTCTCTTTGAAGTTTAAACCTTTTCCAAAAATCAGTTTTTATATGCTTTTGAAAATCAGTTTTTATTCCTTTTAAAAATCAGGTTTTTATTTCTTTTTAAAAAATTAGGTTTTTATTCTCTTAAAAAAAACGGTTTTAAATCCTTAAAAAAACAGTTTTAAATCCTTATAAAATCAGTTTTGATTCTAATTAAAATAAAACAGTTTTTATTCTTTAAACAAAATCAGTTTTTTTCTTCCTTTGAAAAATCAGTTTTTAAATTGCTTTATAAAATCAGTTTTAACTTTTACATAAAACAGTTTTATACTTTTAAACAAATCAGTTTTATACTTTTAAACAAATCAGTTTTATACTTTTAAAAAAACAGTTTTATACTTTAAAAAAAACAGTTTTAAAACCCTTATTAAAATCATTTAAATCATATTTAAAATTCAGTTTTCAATGCTTTTTAAAAATCAGAATTAAAATAAAATAAATAAATAGAACTTACAGAGAGGGGGGAAGTAGATCGGAGGCGCTTCGAGGGGGCGGCGCTCGGGGTTTCGAACGGTGGTGGCGACTTCTGGCTTCGAGGTGGCGGCTCGGGTTTCGCTCGCGATGGAGGGAGGAGCGGGGTCTTCGATCGACGGAGGGGGGGCGAGGCCTTCGTGGTGGTGGTCTTCGTCGGCGTCGAGGTCAGGGGGGGCGGCGGCTCGATTTGTTTAGGTTTTTTTTTTATTTCGTTTTCTGATTTATCAATCGGGGGGGGGGGCAATGAAGATAAAGGCGGGGGGGGGGGGGGGAGAAATTAAAAATAATATATATGTTTTATTATTTAATTATTTAATTTATGTAAAAAGGTTGACTTTTACATACGACCTCGAAACGAGGCCCACCGCCTGTCGTCCATAGCGTTTTACCCCCATTCCGAACACAATGGGATATGTATCGCAAGCTGATTTGCTCGTTACAATCAGTTTCCTTTTGAATTTTCATTTAAATCACTATATTGAATTTTAAACGCACATTTCAAATTACCGGGGTCACATACTAACTAGAAAAATTCCAGAAAAATATTTCCTAGCTTCGTATTGACGATACGGTCCTAACAAATCTAGTTTCGTCGAATTCTGAGACCGTTTGAAAAATGGCCAATTTCCAGTCGATTAAAATCAACTGAAATCGGTCAAACGCGTTTTCCCTTGCCACGCTCACATATTGATTCGAAAAATTATGAAATTTGGAATCTAACAATAACTTAACACTGCGGATCTAACAAAAGTGGTTTCATCCAAATCCGAGGTCGTTTGCAAAATGTCCATTTTTAAGGGCCTGAATTCCATAGCGACTATTCAGAATTTTCAACTGGACATATCTTTTGATTCCCGCTATCAAATTTCGATTGGTCGGATTCGTTAGAAAGATATTCACTTACAGATTTAAATATTTTTGGTTTCACTAAAATCCGGATTGTTTTGCACCTGGTATTTTCAATTGAAGTTTGAAATCGAATTATCGAACTACCGCGCCATTTTCAATTCTATATATAATTATAATTAATTATATTCGTTTTCAATTGTCGATTCAAACTCAGTTTTCATCGCCATTATTTAAAATATTTATTTTAAATATTTAAAATCCATTATTTTAGCCAATAAAAAAAAATTTAAATTGGTTCAGATTTTCTGGGTCGTTACAATCTCCCCCACTTAAAACTTTTCGTCCCCGAAAAGGAATAAAGTCGAAAGTAGTTTGATAAATCTACAATCACACAACACAACAACCAATCCAATTGTTTTTAACCTTTTTAACTTTTCAAATATATATCTTTTGTATATTCAAAAATTATATTTCTAAAACCAGACTATATATAAATATAATCACAAATACGTTATTTAAAAACATATTACTCTCGACTCGTTCTGAGGCACTTCTTACCCCATCTCTAACGAGTTGTTCTGATTCTGCTACTCATACTAGGATATTACTGATCCTATCTGTATTGGGTTATCCGTCCTAGAACACTACTGGTTCCATTTCTGACGAGTTCGTTCAAATGTTATATTCCAGAACTAAGCTTAACCAAAGCTCTGATACCACGATGAGACGACCCGATTTCCCGTTCACACGGAAACAAGGTTATCTTTGGAATATAACACAGAAACAGATAATAGCAGAACAGAATTAAATAAATACACCAGAATGAACAACAAAATATACTGGATAAAAGTAATCATCAGAGTTACACAGTATACAGGATCTTACTTAGTACAAATACAGTTCAGCTATACATAAATGTCTACAGCGGAAATAAACAAAATATGTACAATAGGAGCTGAACAGCATAAAAGGAAATAAATGATAGAATCCATCTTCAGCTCCAGCTATCCAGAAAGAAGAACCAGCTAAACCTGAATACAAGGCTGCCCGTGTAGAAAAAGGGGCACCCGAGTTTGAGAGTGAAACAAACTACGAGTCAGTCATGGGACTGGTATGAGAAATCCACTCAACACATATATAATTGGCTAATCACAGGACCACGCCACTTTCGTGGAATGGGTTTACTCCATTGGATTGCCAGTGCTTTAAAACAAATCTTTCTTTTAAACATCGCTATGCTTTTTATAAAAATGAAACCGTTATAAGACTCAGTTCCCATCACACAATGCAACGCAAACCGGAGGATAGAGTTTTTACCTTATAACGGCCAAGATATGCTTGATACGAATAAAACAAAGGCATTTGATATTATTGCTAGTGTTTATATGTTTGAAAACAATTTCAAATCATAACTATCAATCATAGACGACATTAATGCCCCATACCACTATGTCGCCATATATAGGTATACAATCAAAACCGCACAGTCACGTATTTGGAAATTGGAATTCCGTCATGAACCAAGGCAAAAGACAGTCCTTACCGAATTCGAGACTGTCTAGCCCGAGCCTCAGGACCCAGACTCAGGTGGGCCCTTGGAGCGACAGGGCCGGTCCACCGATGTGGATTAAAATTCCTGAACACTGCGTTTCCCCACCCTTTGGGGTGTAAACGAGCCAACGAATGACTCCATCGGACCCGGATCGTCCGATCAAACCGAGGCGCCTCGCAACAGCAACAACCACATAGGTGAAAAGTATATAAATGTCAGGGCTGGTAGGTCACTGACACCACCCTAGCTAGAAAGAAACGCATGCCCTCCCTGAGGTCCTTCTCCCGTTTTAGGTTCATACCGGGGTGTGAGGCTCGCGAATTCACGTTATACACAAAGCTACGCCACACAGGTGGTGCTTTGATCATCACCACAAGACTTTGCTTTTCAACAGAAGTCCTGATCACTGCATCTTAGCATGCCACACAGGCCATTCATGCCATGCGACTGATGTCCATCGATATACAACCTCTGAGCTCGTACGTCTCAGAGAAGGGCGTTAAGCAAAAGAATAAATTCTCCGCCGCCAAACAGATGTATATTTAACAGAGATCAATCAACACAGAATAAAATCCAATGTCGGACACACAGTCCATTTACAAGTCCGTTCTGGGTCTGAACGAAATCGGAGGCACTAAATACCTCGCAAACCCATCGACCACCACGAACGTCTGGACGATCACCACTCATTATCCATATTTCGGGATGCCTCCCAATCAGGACCTCGGTTACCATCCAAACGAGGTGAAGATCTCCGGTCTTCGACCACCGTCTTCATCTTCGACTTTCAATCGTCGTTCAATTATTCGAAATGAGAATTAACTCGGCCTTTTCAAATAATTCACGTATATTTAGAATTTCAAATCAATTTATTTCAATGGTTAAATTATTCGACAACACCAATATTGTTCTTTAATGTAATTTTCACACCAAACACATTCAACCATCAAATACAACCTAAATCAAGCAAATTCAGTTTATTTCCATTCCATATCGCTTATGATATTTTATAACTATTTATCGCTATTTTTATTTATTTTAAAATAGCTATTTTATTCAAAACGACGCTTCGGGCCATAAGGCGGCCGTGGCGCTGTTTTTCTTCAGATTTGATTTACACATATCTGAAAATCTAACCGTTGGATCTTCACAAAATTTACATCATTAGAAAGGTCTTTTCAAAACGAATCCAACGGTTCCAGTTTCGGGAAAATCCGACGGTCGGATCTCCCGGTACAATCGTTTGAAATTTCGATTTCAAAATACGAACTGCAGCGTCGTTATTCGATTAAATATAATTCTATTTATATTTATATTTAAATAAAATCGATTCTGGCGCTGTTTTTCTTCAAATTTGAATTAAACATTCCAGACAATCCAACCGTTGGATTTTTACAAGGTTGGTGCCGTTGGAAAGATTATTCCAAGGCGAACCCGACGGTTGAGGTTTCGGGAAAATCCAATGGTCGGATTTCCCGTACTAGTTGTTTGAAAACACGGTTTCAAAACACGAACTGCACGGCTTCGTTTCGTTTTAATTTTATTTATATTTATATATTTATATAAATATAGTTCATTCAATGATTTCCATATCGTTTTAACTTCAAATATTTTTCTAACGCCTTAAATTTTGGAAAAATTTCGCCATAACCTCCCCTGCACCGGGAGCATCGGGAAATCGCAAATAGCGTTCCCGGTCCTTCTAATCTCAAAAAGAAAAAGAAAAAGCCAAGCGGCTAGCCAACAGGCTCAAAATCATCACCCAAACAAATCAGTAAATGTGTACCTATTTGTCGGGCACAAAATTTTATTCCTCTTCTCTAGCCCCTTTGCTATAACCTGTTCAATGAATATTGCATGTACATATATATATATACAGTTCTTATCATTTATCAATTTCTATTCGACTTCATATTTGATTTCTATTTGGTTTAAAAACTCCATTCATTCTAATGTTACATAAATAGGTGCAAATCATTTCATTAGCTAATTAATGAATATTTCAACTCATATATGTTTATTTTGAACAAGTGGCTATTTTTAACACTTCACATTTCAACGATTTATGCATACAATAAAAATGCGATTTTTATTGTAAAACGATTTATTTCAAAACACTATTTTTCTATATAGTTCATATAGGTGACAAAATAGGTTTTTTTATCATAAAACAATTTCTTTTTAAAACGAGATTATTTTACACAGTTCATATAGTCGATAAAAGGCGATTTTTATTATCAAACAATTTATTTCAAAATATGAATACCATTCAACACATGAATTTCTAAACAACGAATGAATATCAATTCAACACATGAATGTTTTCTATAGTTTCTATATATAGATAAAAATGTGATTTTTATTATCGAACAATTTATTTCAAAATATGAATACCATTCAACACATGAATTTCTAAACAACGAATGAATATCAATTCAACACATGAATGTTTTCTATAGTTTCTATATATAGATAAAAATGTGATTTTTATTATCGAACAATTTATTTCAAAATATGAATACCATTCAACACATGAATTTCTAAACAACGAATGAATATCAATTCAACACATGAATGTTTTCTATACAATGAATAAATATAGTTTAAGCATATGAAAATAATTCAAACACACAAATATTATTCAAAATTTCGGCAGCATAACGGCAGGGTAGTTAAACCGGCACCGTCCCTAGTACGGCTCCTCGCTCTACCTTAAAACCTCGCGGTTTTTGACAATGGGGATCATGCATCTAGTTCGCACGCAGGCGGCATGTATATATTTATTTCATTTCCACAACTAATCCTATGTGGTTTCAACCAAATATTTTTCAACCACAAACGGGTATTTTTCAACCGCAATCAACCAATATCAATCCCAAACAATCCCAAACAATCATTCGCTATCAATCAATTTTCACAACAATTTCAACCAATAAATATCGTCCATGGTTTGTGGACGAGGGGCGTATATATATATATATATATATATATATATAGCAATTCACTTTTATTTTCACACATATATAATATTTTTAAATCAGAAATCTCACCAATAGCTATCCAACTTTACGACACTTCCTTAGAGAAATCTTCGCCTTTCTGTCGCTTTCGCCCGTATTCTCTACACATGTAAAAATCGAATTTTTACTATCCTATTCAATATATAAAAATCTGATTTTTACTTCGACTTTCAATATATAAAAATATGATTTTTACTTCGACTTTCAATATATAAAAATATGATTTTTACTTCGACTTTCAATATATAAAAATATGATTTTTCTTTTTAAAGTTCAAATCTTTTTAAAGTTCATTCTAAAGCTCAAACCCTTTTCTCTTTGAAGTTTAAACCTTTTCCAAAAATCAGTTTTTATATGCTTTTGAAAATCAGTTTTTATTCCTTTTAAAAATCAGGTTTTTATTTCTTTTTAAAAAATCAGGTTTTTATTCTCTTAAAAAAAACGGTTTTAAATCCTAAAAAAAACAGTTTTAAATCCTTATAAAATCAGTTTTGATTCTAATTAAAATAAAACAGTTTTTATTCTTTAAACAAAATCAGTTTTTTTCTTCCTTTGAAAAATCAGTTTTTAAATTGCTTTAAAAAATCAGTTTTAACTTTTACATAAAACAGTTTTATACTTTTAAGCAAATCAGTTTTATACTTTTAAACAAATCAGTTTTATACTTTAAAAAAAACAGTTTTATACTTTAAAAAAAACAGTTTTAAAACCCTTATTAAAATCATTTAAATCATATTTAAAATTCAGTTTTCAATGCTTTTTAAAAATCAGAATTAAAATAAAATAAATAAATAGAACTTACAGAGAGGGGGGAAGAAGATCGGAGGCGCTTCGAGGGGGCGGCGCTCGGGGTTTCGAACGGTGGTGGCGACTTCTGGCTTCGAGGTGGCGGCTCGGGTTTCGCTCGCGATGGAGGGAGGAGCGGGGTCTTCGATCGACGGAGGGGGGGCGAGGCCTTCGTGGTGGTGGTCTTCGTCGGCGTCGAGGTCAAGGGGGGCGGCGGCTCGATTTGTTTAGGTTTTTTTTTTATTTCGTTTTCTGATTTATCAATCGGGGGGGGGGGGGCAATGAAGATAAAGGGGGGGGTGAAATTAAAAATAATATATATATTTTATTATTTAATTATTTAATTTATGTAAAAAGGTTGACTTTTACATACGACCTCGAAACGAGGCCCACCGCCTGTCGTCCATAGCGTTTTACCCCCATTCCGAACACAATGGGATATGTATCGCAAGCTGATTTGCTCGTTACAATCAGTTTCCTTTTGAATTTTCATTTAAATCACTATATTGAATTTTAAACGCACATTTCAAATTACCGGGGTCACATACTAACTAGAAAAATTCCAGAAAAATATTTCCTAGCTTCGTATTGACGATACGGTCCTAACAAAACTAGTTTCGTCGAATTCTGAGATCGTTTGAAAAATGGCCAATTTCCAGTCAATTAAAATCAACTGAAATCGGTCAAACGCGTTTTCCCTTGCCACGCTCACATATTGATTCGAAAAATTATGAAATTTGGAATCTAACAATAACTTAACACTGCGGATCTAACAAAAGTGGTTTCATCCAAATCCGAGGTCGTTTGCAAAATGTCCATTTTTAAGGGCCTGAATTCCATAGCGACTATTCAGAATTTTCAACTGGACATATCTTTTGATTCCCGCTATCAAATTTCGATTGGTCGGATTCGTTAGAAAGATATTCACTTACAGATTTAAATATTTTTGGTTTCACTAAAATCCGGATTGTTTTGCACCCGGTATTTTCAATTGAAGTTTGAAATCGAATTATCGAACTACCGCGCCATTTTCAATTCTATATATAATTATAATTAATTATATTCGTTTTCAATTGTCGATTCAAACTCAGTTTTCATCGCCATTATTTAAAATATTTATTTTAAATATTTAAAATCCATTATTTTAGCCAATAAAAAAAAATTAAATTGGTTCAGATTTTCTGGGTCGTTACAATTAGGAAGCTTGCCACTTCGCCCTTTCGAACACACTCATTGATCATCTGAATAAATCTATCACCTTTCTGGAGAACAGAGATCTTATCGATCAAGGTAGGGGTAATAATGAGATTTGCAAGGATAAGGTTAGTTCTAGCCGTATTCTTTCTGCTAAGAGCATCTGCCACTACACTGGCTTTCCTTGGAGTATATAAGATGTCCAGGTCATAGGGTGCAAGGAATTTGACCCAACGGTGTTGCCTCAAGTTCAAATCTCTTTGGGTGAATAGATATTTTAAGGATTTGTGGTCAGTATACAGCTCAAATTTCTCGCCCAAGAGATAGTGCCTCCATATCTTTAAAGCAAATACTATGGCCATTAGCTCAAGTTCATGAGTGGCATAATTCTTCTCATGCGGTTTTAATTGGCGGCTAGCATATGCAACAACCTTGTCTCTTTGCATTAGCACTGCACCAATACCTTAAATAGAGAAAAGAATAACGTGTTAAAATAAATTTTGACATTAGAAAGTGTCATTTCTGACATGTTTATTTAGGTGAAAAGGATAACCTTCTCTAGAGGCGTCTGTCCAGACTTTCAGATCCTGATTGCCATCAATAATGGTCAACACAAGAGCAGTGATCAATTTCTATTTTAGCTCCTGAAAAGCTGCCTCACATTCGGGTGTCCAAATAAACTTGGTATGCTTCTTAGTCAGCTTCGTCAATGGACAAGATAATCTCGAGAAATCCTTAATGAATTTCCGATAATAACCAGCCAGACCTAAGAAACTTCTGACTTCAGTGGGCGTAGTAGGCTGCTTCCAATCTTCGATGGCTGAGATCTTTCCTAGATCTACTGAGATGCCCTCCTTAGATACAACATGGCCGAGGAATTTCACCACTTCTTGCCGGAATATGCACTTGGAGAATTTGGCTTTCAACACATTTCTACGCAAAATCTCCAAGACTTCTTTCAGACGTTTTTCATGTTCAGCCGTGGACTTAGTGAAGATAAGAATATCATCGATGAACACCAGCACAAATTTCTTTAGAACATCGCGGAAGACTCTATTCATATTATCTACGAAGTATGCTGGAGCATTGCATAGGCTGAAGGGCATCACTAGCCATTCATAAAATAATTCGGGCCCTCTGAAGGCGGTCAAAGGCACACATTCTTCGGCAATGCGTAGTTGGTGGAAACATATAGCTAGGTCCATCCTAGAGAATACACGTTCTCTGTTCAAGCGGTCTAGCAGATCATCAATGTGTGGCAGTGGTTATTTATTTTTCAGAGTCTTCTTATTTAGATTACGGTAGTCCACACATAGCCTGAGGGTACCGTCTGACTTTGGGACAAAAACCACTAATGCACCCCAGCTTGAGAAACTAGGTCTGATCAGACCCTTCCATAAAAGTTACTTGGTTTGATTGCTCAACTCCTCTTTTTATTTCAGTGACATCCTCCGAATAGGGTGTACAGCTGGCCTTGCATTGGGAACTAAGTCAATTTTGAAATTGATTTCTCTGCGCGAAGGTAAGCTGTCTACTTCTTCGAACACATCCGATAGTCTCGGACGATAGGAATATCCTCAATAGAAGTAGGAGTGACTTCTAGAGAAGACCAGAATTCTTTTCTATCTGTGGCTGAGCCGTGGCATGGTATAGTCATCGTATTTTTGAATTTAGTTTTAATTCTGACTACTCTTTCAGCACAAAGTAACTCAGCCTCATATTCCGCTAGCCAGTCCATTCCAAGTATGATATCATACCCGGAGAAATTCAGGATGATGATTAAAAGGAAATTGGAAGCGAGAGTAAGAAACAACCACTCTACAATACTGTTCGAGAATAAGTGAGCCTTCTGTCGGGCTATGGGCTCTAATAGGTTCTTTGAGTTTTCTAGGTTTCAATTTTAGCTTTTTAATCGTGTCAACGGATATGAAACTTCTAGATGCACCTGTGTTAAACAAAACGGTGATAGGAATGTTTTTAATGTTAAGTGTACCTCCTAAAACATCAAGCGTGCCTGCTTCGGAAGAAGCCGGTGCAGCTGCTCCGTCATAGACATGTGCCACCTAGGATTTCTTGAGCAAAGGGCAATCCTTGATGAGGTGTCCAGGCTTATGGCAGTAAAAACATTCTCTTGGGCCGTGGGATTCTGTCCAATGCTCTGGCTCGGTCCAGACTCGTTCCTTTTGGGACTCTTCGGAGCTCGACACTTGTAGTCAAAATGCCCTATCCTCTGGCAATTAAAGCACTTGACTTTAGATCTGTCCCTCTTCTTCTTCTTCTCTTGGGGCTTGGCGGTGGAAGAGCTGCCCGCCTCAGTTTTCGTGTCTGACTCCTTCTTGTTGTGGTTGTTGGCTTGTTTCTTTTCTCTCTCTTGTTGGGAACCCTTCTGATCAATCTCTTCAAATCTTCAGGCCATCTCGATTACTTTAGCAAATGGGAGCTCAATGTGTGCGGTCACCATGTTATGATACCTCCTTGCCAGACCATTGATAAACCTCTTATTTTTCTGTAGTAGGTCTTGGACTAACTCTGGGCATATTTGGAAAGCTCATCAAATTTCTTAACATACCCCGAAGTAGTCATGCTCCCATGTTGGGGGTAGGCGAACTCATCGTGAAGGCGCTCAACTTCGTGGGGTGGAATGAATTTCTCATTGAATAGCTCCTTGGATTTTCCCCAAGTCACATTGCCCTCGTTACCTATAACCATAGCTGTTTCCCACCAAATTTGGGCCTGGTCCTTCAGAAACCAAGTTGCCATAAATCGCTTTCTGTGGTCCTCGAGCTCTAAACCTCCCAAAATCTTTTCCATCGTCTTAAGCCATGCTTGCGATTCCGTCACCGTCCCTTGGCCTGTATAATGCACGCCCCCTAAATTCTTTATTTTCTTTGCCACTTTGTCAAGATCGAAAGCACGTGGGGAGGGGGGAGGTGGTGGTGTCTCAACTTCTGGGGTGGCCTGTTCCTGTTCCTGGGCTGTAGAAGTCTCGTCTCGGGCGGGTCCTCTTGCCCCACCTCTGCCTCTTTGTTCTCTTGTACGTGCTCTAGTACTCATTTCTCAAGCAGTCTGTTTCATCAAGGAAAGAGTCAAACCAAGAGAAATGATAATTTCCAAAGGAAAGATTTTTGAAATAGAGACATACAATAAGATGATAATGATGTAATAACTGATTAATATGTGCTATTCTGTTGTGATCATTCTAGGACACTACTAATCCTATCTCTAATGAGCTACACATCTTAGAATACTACTGATTCTATTTAGACGAATTGTTCTAAAAATGTCATACTCCTTAGCTAAGGTTAACCTTTAGCTTTGATACCAAATGTGACGACCCAAACTTCCATAGAATGAAAGTAAGGATAATAAGAGGGGTACAACAGAATTAAAACAATAATAGATCACAGTTACATAGCAGAACATATAAATCATTTGCAGCAGAAAAGAAATGTCATCACAAGCATTATCACAGAACAACAGAGTACGCAGTACAGGATACACTTAGCAATACAGATGTCTAAATCAGAGAAAGAAATAAAGTCTCAATCTCCCAAAATACATCATTATCCAATACTGTCTCATAAACTCAAAAAGAAAATAAAAATAAAAGAAAAGATCTTCCAACATCTACATCAGCAAGCTCTAGTCCAAAAAAAAAACCCTACCTGAAACCTGTCAATTGGCTGCGCATGTGGAAAGAGGGCACCTGAGTTTGCAAAGTGAAACAAACTACGAGTCAGTCATGGGACTGGTATGAGAATTCTTACTAAACTAATAATATGGCTAATCATTGGACCACGCCGCTATTGCGGAACGGGTTTAATTCCATTGGATTGCCAGTGCAAGTTTTATAAATTTTTAAGTCAAAAATAACGCAATGCTTTTTAGAAAATTAAATCATTATAAGACTCAGGTCTCATCACACAATGCAAACGGAGGATAGAGTTTTACCTTATAATGATAAAAAATGCTTGATACATAGAAAATAATATTTTAAATATTATTACTAGTGTCTAATATGTTTCAAAAACATTTCAAAGTAAATATATCAATCCTAGACGGCATAGTACCCCATCCTACTATGTCTCCATATATAGGTTTACAATCAAGACCGTAACGTCGTATTGGAGGTTGGTTTCCATTATGAGTCAATCCTAGGGACGATCTCTTAAATGATTCAAAACACTCTAGCAGTGTCTCAGGATTCGGACGCTGGCGAATCCTTGGATATAGCAGGGCCGGTCCACAAATACTTTAGTGGATTAGTTATGCCTGAACATATGCTCATCGATCCTATTGGACCTATAAATTGGCCATTGGCGACCAATAAAAATCCGAGGCGCCTCATTTCATCAACCACATAAGTAAAAATGTCGGGCCGTGTAAGAACCCAAACACCACTTCTAGCTAGAAAGAAACGTGTGCACTCCATGTGTTCTCTTGTCCCGTTTTTGACTCTATCGGTGTGTGAGGCTCGCGAGGTAACGAAATACAAAAAGCTATGCCTAAATAGGCTATGCTTTGATCATCATCCACAAGGCACTGCTTTTCAACAAAAGCCCCGATCAATTACATCTTGGCATGTCACATAGACAGTCCATACCATGCGATCGATAACTACCAATATATAACCTTCGAGCTCGTGCGTCTCAAAGAAGGGTGTCTAGCAAGAGGATAAATCCTCCGCCACCTCAGAAATATATTAACAGATAACATTTAATTTACATGGCATGAAATTCAATGTCGGACACGCATCCATTTACAAGTCCGTTCTGGGTCTGAACGAAACCGGAGTCACCTAGGTGCTCGCGTATCTGGATGATCAACAAATGCGTCCAGACAACTACCACTTTAACCCTTTATTGGTAGCTAGCCAATGCCAGGCATCAGTAGTTATCCTTTCGATGTGAAGATCGTCGGTCTTCAATCGTCATCTTTGATATCTTCAATCTTAAATTGCCGTAAAATTATTTGAAATGAGTTGAACTCTGTCTTTTCAAATATTTTTTCGAATTATTATCATTTAAACCATTTAATATCGTTAACATTAAAATATAACAATTTATCGCTATTTTTATTTATTTAAAAATAGCTTAATAAAATTAAATGACGCTTCGGGTCAATGGGCGGCCCTGGCGCTGTTTTTACCAAAATTTGTTTTACACATATCTTAACATCTAACCGTTGGATTTTGATAAAATTTATATCATCGGAAAGATATTCCCAAAACGGTCCTAACGGTTCTAGTTTTGGTAAAATCCGACGGTTGGATTTTACGGTATAATCGTTTGAAGTTACGATTGCGAAACGCGAATTACTGCGCGCGATTCATTTAAATTTTAATTTATATTTATATATAAATATAAATATAAATCATTTGGCGATTCCTACTATTTTTATCGTATATAAAGTAACTATAAACAATTTAATATCTAAATCTATTCTTTTATTTCATATGAAATGTCGATAAAAATGTGACTCTTAAAATACTAGCCTTTATTTACATCTAAAATGTAAATAAAAATGCGAAACTATAATCTATTCTTTTATTTACATCTAGAATGTAAATAAAAGTATGACTTATTTCTATGTTTTTATTTACATCAAAATTACAAATAAAAATGTAACCTTTTAATTCATGTCCTCATTTACATCTAAAATGTAAACAACATGTAACCTTTATTATAATGTTTGTTAGCACTAAATTTACGGAAAAAAATGTAACTTTTTCCTACGGCGTTTGTTTGCATCTAAATATGCGAATAAAAATGTAATCTTTTTTAATGATATTTCTTCGCATCTAAATATGCAAATAAAAAGGTAATCTTTTCTATGATGTTTATTTGCATCTAAATACGTGAATAAAAAATATAATCTTTTTTATGATGTTCGTTTGCATCTAAATATGCGAATAAAAATGTAATCTTTTCTATGATGTTTATTTGCATCTAAATATGCGAATAAAAATGTAATCTTTTCTATGATGTTTATTTGCATCTAAATATGCAAATAAAAAGGTAATCTTTATTTTAATATTTTGTTTGCATCTAAAATTGTAAACAAAAATGTAATTTAATTTTAATGTTTTGTTTGCAACTAAAATTGCAAACAAAAATGTAATTTTAATTTTAATGTTTTGTTTGCATCTAAAATTGCAAACAAAAATATGGCCCTTTCAAAACTATGTTATATTTGCATCAAAGAATGCAAATAAAAAAAACTTTTTTAATTAAATGTTTGTTTGCATCAAAGAATGCAAATAAAAGGACAACTTTTTAATTAAATGTTTATTTGCATCAAAGAATGCAAATAAAAGGACATTTTCTTTGTTTCAATGTATATTTGCATTGGAGAGTGCCAATAATTGAACATCTTTATTTTTCAATGTATATTTGCATTAGTGAATGCAAATAAAAGAGCAATCTTTAATTCAATGTATATTTGCATTGGAGAATGCAAATAAAAGAACAATCTTTAATTTAATGTATATTTGAAATAAAAGAACAATCTTTAATTCAATGTATATTTGCATTTCCATCTCAATTCAATGACATATTTTCAATTGTATCAACCATTCTATTAAATCCAATAAAATGACAAAATAATATTTTACACTGAATTTACAATTCTATTTCAATAGAATAAAAATGCTAAAATAATGTTTTATATGGAATTGACAATTCTATTTCAATTCAACAAAATAATCCAAATAATATTTTTATTTTCAATTGACAGTCTAATTCAATTCAACAAAAATAATCAAAATAATGTTTATATGTTAAATTGCCAATCTAATGCAATTCATCAAAAATAACCAAAATAATGTTTTAATGTTGAATTGACAATCTAATTCAATTCAAAAAAAAATCAAAATAATGTTTTTAATATTGAATTGCCAATCTAATGCAGTTCATCAAAAATAACCAAAATAATGTTTTAATTTGAATGGACAATCTAATTCAATTCAACAAAAATAATCAAAATAATGTTTTTAATATTGAATTGCCAATTTAATGCAATTCAACAAAATAATCAAAATAATGTTTTAATGTTGAATTGACAATCTAATTCAATTGAACAAAAATAACCAAAATAATGTTTTTAATATTGAATTGCCAATCTAATGCAATTCAACTAAATCATCAAAATAATGTTTTAATGTTGAAAGGAAAATTTTAATCCAAATCAATAACACAACAATATGATTTAGTTTTTATTGAAATGGAAATTCTAATCCAAATCAGTAATCTAATAAAAATGATTATTTTTGTTGAAATGAAAATTCTGATCCAAATCAATGATCTAACAAAAATGATTATTTTTATTGAACACATACAAATCTGTGTTTATACATCACCAACAAACAGATAAATCATCCACAATATCATCACATAACAGATCTGAATCATACACATTCAATCGTCATAAAACAATAAATTAAATAATTAATTAATTATATAAAAGAAGAAATCTCATAGTCATGATGCAAATTGGTCCAAAATTTGAACTGCTCGGAATTGGATCTAGTTTGGACAGCAGCGTAGATATCAGTTTAATGATTGAATAGGATCTGAAATCGTTCAATTTCGATACCGTATGCGTTAGTTACGATTTATTTCAGATTGTAACATTTTTAAATTAATTAAATATTAAAAAAGAAAGGGACTTTCACCTTCTTCCTTGTTACAGAACTAGGCTGCTGTTTTTACTAATTAGTTCGTAGCTAGGTCTGAATTTTCCGAACACCTCAAGCAGTCGGACAACGATCAGGAGATGGCACCTCGATCGGCTAGGGGAGGCGCACAATCGGCGGTAAGAGGGGCCCACTCGATGGTGACACCGGACCATGGTGGCGGCGCAAATACTTGGCGTTGGAGGTGCTGAAACTCGACGAAAACTTGATGGTTTTACGATCCAACCGTACAGAATCAAAGAGGAGGAAAATCTCTTCGAAAGTTGGAACTGGAGTGAGGAGTTTTATTGAGAGGATCAGTGAATATTAGTGGTTGAAGTCAGGAGGTTTTAACCATTGGAAACATGATAGCAGCGACTATGAAGAAGGTGAATAGTGATTAGGGTTTAATTTGTATTATTTATAATATTTAAATGTAATTTTTACAAATAAATCCCTACATCATAAACTAATCCGATTCTAGTCCAACCAGAGTTGACCCCACCCAATAGCCCATGTTCCGGATCCAATGGGCTAGGTATCGTCAGCCCAAACGACTGTCTGTCGCCTGAAATCTGTAATTTATTATTTAAATTATTTAAATAATCAATTTGATCATATATTTAAATCCACCCGGGCCACATTCGAACTCAGAAAAATCCAGAAAAATTATTTCTGGCTTTGTTTTGACGATATGGTCCTATCAAAATTAATTTCATTGAATTCTAAGATTGCTCGAAAAATGGCTATTTTCAAGTCGATCGGATTTGACTGAAATTGACAAAACACATTTTCGTTTGCCATTCTCACATATTAATTCAAAAATTATGCAATAATTTGACATTTCGAATCCAACAAAAGTGGTTTCATCGAAAACGGAGGTCTTTGAAAAATGGCCTTTTAAACGGGCTATAAATTATACTATAGCGACCATTCCGAATATTCAACTGACCATATCTTTTGATTCCCGCTATGAAATTTTGATTTTTCAGATTCATTGGAAAGATATTTTCAAACAGATTTAGATACTTTTGGTTTCACTAAAATTCGTTAGATTTTGAATCCGGTACTTTTGGTCAAAGTACAGGTTTGACTTTTCAAACTGCCATACTATTTCTAATTCCTTTAGAAATCAAAATGAATACATTCGCTCTAACTTCGATTAAAATAATTTTTTAATCACTATTATTTAAAATAAATAATTTTAACTATTCAAAATTCATTGAAATAGCCAAAATAAAAAAAATTGATTGGTTCGGATTTTCCGGGTTGTTACATCGACTTATCCAGCATCCACAAGTGGTAGACTTAATGTGGGAGGTCTAGCGCATTACGATCAAAAATGAATAAATGGTAATGAACTTGAATACTTATTCTAGTTGAATCCATAGGGATTACATGAATATGTTAACTTGAGTAGGGGTTAAGTAAACTTGCATGAATCAGTGGGAGGGTTAAGTAAATCTTGGGGTGGTGGGTAATATTTATATATAGGCCCACAAACATAACCCATGGGGTTATGCAATCTTGTTACACTGGTAGGCATAACCTTTGGAAATCCTAGTAGTGAGGATGCATGCCTAGGAGGAAGCTTGTATCTTCTTATGTGTGTGACTCGTTTCAGTTAGTAACCTATTTACGTATCAAATGAGTACTCCAAACTAGGCATGTTCGTTCTTTAACAATTATTCCTATTTCATGTAAATTTTAGGCATATTGTCCTTTTCATATGTTTACTGTAATCTAATTTACATGTCGTCCAATTATGCCTATATTTTGTCGCATGTCCATTTTAACATACGTTTAAGTCTATTTTGACATGTAAACATTCAATCGGGTAATTATTCAAGTCCAACCAGTTAAACATGTTGTTTACTCAATAATATACCACAAATGAATCATATAATTATAACAACAGTAGTCATTACCCATGTTCTAACAAGTTTATTCAACATGTAATTGTTCCAACACTTTAACTGATTCAACGTATGAATTATTCATATTAACATCTCAACTTGTTATAACAATAATTTATAATTAATCTGCAAATTTCACAATTAATAAAAAAGGGAATGCTAAACGATAACATATTATTATCTAAAGGCTATAGCTTAAACCCACTCACCTTGTATGTTTTCCCAATTCTAGATCAGATCCAGCTTTAGCATCCATGGTTTTTCCCTTAATCGGATTCAAAACCTGACGACCATGGATTGATCAATTTCATTAAAAGAGAAAGGAAAAGAAAGCGGAAGGAATTTGAATAGATCGGATCTAGAAGTTTACCTTGCTTTTCATGATTCTGAATAATCTTTTATTAATGTCAATTATCTCTTCCAGATCTTGAATTTAAAATCTTCTTATTAATAATCTAAATTTTCTGAATAGATTTGAGGAGAGAGAGAGACAATGGCAGAGCTTCAGCGTAGCCTCAGAATTATGAGGTTTAAGGTTAGCTCTAGGGACTTATTTATAGGTGTATCAAAGAAACAAGGACCCTTAGATTTGATTAAAACAATCAGAAACGTCCATGTATCGTAAAACCCTAATCTGCCAAAATCTGCCGCGGGGGGGGGGGGGGGGGGGGGAGGGGGGGCTCAACCTAGGGGTCGACACCCCTGGGCAGGAAATTTGCCGCCTTCCCAAAATTCGAGTTTTGAATCAAAATTTGAATTTCTAAACCTAATTTTGAATTTTTGAACCTAATTTTGAATTTCTGAACCTAATATATATATTTCCTACGTGTATACAAACTTCAGACCTTAATAACTTCTTCATACGGTGTCCGATTTACGCAAACCAGGTGTCTATCTTGACTAGAATTTCGAGACGGACGCAATGGCGTAGTCCATTTTACTTAATTCTGAATATTAAATTAAGTCATTCTTATTTAATTATCTTGAGTTAAAAATGCGGGGTGTTACATTCTTCCATCCTTAGGAAATTTCGTCCTCGAAATTTGGTAAGGGTAAAAATTAGTTAACCTCTCGCATAATATACATCCATCATGTGTGCATCCAATTTTTGCAACCATGGTGCACTTGTGCAATGTGAAATACAACATAATAATGCATGTATGCCTAAGTGGTACCTCCTATATGTATGCAAAAAAATTCAAAAATTCTTTTAAAACATGTTGCTCACATCCTAAATATACTGGCAGTTCTATATAAATGCAATATTTTGAAAATCAAAATATATTTTCATCCAAATTTTCCCACACTCTTACTGGGCAAGAGCATAGTTCATCAAATTGTTGCATCCATAATCTTACCAACCAACTTTATTATTCGAATTTCATAAAAATCTAATTTACTAAATTTGATTTCTTATGTTACAAAAAGGTAGAAAACGGAAAATTTCACATTATTCGTTTTTCTTTATGTACCCTTTTCCAACTATACTTGAATTTTATGAAACTATTATTAAGATTCTCCTATTTTCCTATCCAAGCATAGCCCACATAAGAAAAAAAATCTTTTGTTATCGATTTTCTTTTTCATCTTTATCTTGGAAAATTTTATCTTTATCCATCTTCTCTCATTACTTATCATGTTTGTTGCTTTACTAAAATTTTCGTTTCCTATATAGTTGTACCACTTTTATTTTCTTAGCTTATTTAATCATCCGATCTAAGTTTAAATTTAAATAAGCCTTCCAGCCTTTCAACTAAAACCGGAGAACATACACCTTACATAGCTACTACTAAGGGCCAAGAATCTCGAGATTATGTCCCGCTCAGACAAAAAAGTCCAAACTATGGGATCCACGACAGGTTTAGGTGTTACCCTAACTGCCCAACAAGAACAAAATAATGGAACGATCCCAACAGAAATGTAGTAACGGGTTTTACCCTTAACATGGAAATTAGCAACAGGATCTAAACACTTACTTGCCCTTTTCTATCTAGTAGTCACTACTAATTCTAGCTGTGTACCAACAATTGTTTTAAGCAACACCCATGGCTTTTCAATGCTTACGCATTCTACGGGAACTTACTAATATTCCAAGATAATTCTCACTATTTACTTTATAGCCTCAAAAATTTTCCTGTCTTTCGTAAGCACTAATCCCCACCTACTCCATACTTTTAAAACATGGTTTGGCCTTTTCATTTAAACTTTCTTCCAAAAATTTAAAAATGCAGAAACTTTATTTTCCTCATCAAAACTTTCTCTTGCCAAACCGTCAAAATATGTCATCTTAAAAAATGTAAATCATTTATTTCAAATCACAAAAACTGGAGTTGATAAGGACAACTATTTCTCAATTGGGTTTATGACTTGCTCTTACCTATAAGGTCGGTTCATTCTCTTACTACAATGTGTCAACATCCACTCTATTATCATTTTCTACAACTTAATTTGTCCACCCAAAAAAGTTTTCTCTTTTACATAATTTATCAAAAATGATTGTCAAAAGAATGGAGAATTCAAGAGTTTCTTTGTTAAAAATTCTTTTATGCAACATAACAAGAAAACTAGCGAGCTATACATGCTCTATAATATGCACCTTTTAGTGAGAGAATTTTACTTTAGACAAAGCTTTCGCAAGAAATCACTATTTACAAAATATACCCCATTTTACTTCAAAACCCAATATGTACTTCTTTACATAATTTAGAACTATAACTTTTAAGATTAAAATTTGAAAACACCATAAACCATTTACCAAAAACTTTTTTTCTCCAGTTCTTAAAAGTTAACAATGGGGTTAGACTCAAAGAGGGTTTCCAATTTTCTAGGCTTTCCTAGACACTCCCCAAGGTCAATTCTCTCAACTATATATATTCCTAATCCATTTTTCTCTCTTCAACCTTTTCTAATGTATAAGGTTTTTCCGCCAAACCAGCCTAATCCAAAATACTAATAATATGGGATTCTTATTTCTCTATTTCAAAATATATTGTACACTTCTCACCCAAATTTCCTAAGGGTCTCAAATTTCCATATTCATTCCTTTAGTGTGCAAAATAGTCATCACAATTCTTACCATATTATACTCTTTCTTTTTAGTGGGTTTCTCTATGGATCTAGGTATATATATAATATATTTATATTTTAAAAATACAAATACATTCTGTAACGACCCACATTCTACACATCGAAGGATCATAGAATATTTATTTGCTTCACATAGGAAGTCGTATGGTCATGCAACTTTAGGAGACGACTATTAGGGTCATTTCCTATGTTCATGATTTTTCCAATTTTTATATAACCGTTTTGCCCCTAGTTGATCTTGTTTCGGCCATAACTTTTGATTGGTAAGGAGTTTTGACCTGAAACCACTTCCATTAGATCCGGATGATGGTTTACCTTTCCGTAGAGTGATCACATTAGCTAAACGGGCTAACTGTTTGGGAGATATGGATGGAACAAGGTTTAGAATGTGAAAAACAGCTTAACCGGGCCTAATTAGGGTGATTAGCAAGAGGGCCCATAACCCATTTCGGGATTAGGATTATGGGGAGGCTGAGAACAATTAGGAAACGAATTTTATTTCATTTTTCAGCCGCCTAAAACATTTCTCTAACCCTAGCCATGGCATAATTTTATCCCAAATCGCTCCTAATCGCTTTCTAAATGAAGATTAAGCCAAGCTATGTCAAATCAAGGGGAAATAACAGCAAATCAGAGTTGGAGCTGCTATGTTGCATTAGAATTCAACCCAAAATGCCAAAAACGCCGTCGTGTGGCGTAAAAACAATCGCTGGAAGTTGTAGGAAAAATATGCAGTAGCCAGACCAGATCGGATTTCCCCTACCTGAACCGACCCGTTCATGAAGCACATGCCATGACCCGACCTAATCGTAGAGCACACTCCCATCACGAATCGGACCGCCCTTCACAAACCTCCTGTGCAACGAGCTGGTGCAACACCCACGAGCCGACCTGGAGCATTAAGAAGTGAACTATGGGCCATCAATGGACCTAGACACCACGAACTGCCACTGCAACTCGCGAACTAGAGGGAGGACCATGAACCAATCACGAAGGCCATGAACCGGAGTTTGGAGTCACGATATCACGAGCCATGAGTCGAAGGGGGATCACGAATCGATGGCCACTAGTAGGAGTCACGAGCCGATGTCAGAAGGGCAAACGACGAAGCGAAGCATGGACATGAATGGAAGCTCGGAGCTACGAACTGAAGAAACACGAACGGGAAGAGACCAAAACCCGAGATGCAAAGGTTGTTCAAATGAGAAGTTAGAACTCGGGATACAAATGAGAACCAACGAGTTATCTTCACGATTGGACTTTGCTGCGGGACGAGTGCAAAGGGGTTATCGATATCCATAACTTTAGCTCACCACTTAGAGATGGATTAGTGGCTATGGATCAGTGCAATGGGGTCATAGTGACTCTATGGAGCAAAGTGATCGTAGCGAAGAATTGGGTGATTGGGTGGTGGATATCGTATGCTTTACGCACTGAGTGAGAGATGTGAGGATAATTGCTATGTTTGATGTTTGCTATCACCATGACCCACACCCCCATTTACACTTTATGATAGTATTACCTTATAGTACTGTACATCTTGTTGTGCGAACTCTTTGGTTGCAGGAACAGGTTCAGGTATGATTGGATTATACATGTTATTGTTTTGTTTTGTTGCTTATCGCTCATACCAGACTTTTGTCTGACCCAGAGTTTTATGTCTCTTCTTATTACTCTGGGTGCTCTTAAACGTGCAGACTAGAGACAGGTCAGGTGATTATGCATGAGTAGCTGTACCGGAGACGAGCAGGAGGCTTCACGTATGATATATACATATATCTCCCTGTGTTGTTGTTGGTTACTACTTTGGGCATTAGTAGCGCACCTTTCTATTTTGCCTTAGAGACAGTATTTTGAAGTTGTAATAATGATGTGGATCATAAGCCGTTTTTTGAATTTGCGCTGCTATGATGATTATGGTTTAGTTTTCAGATTATGCACTGTCTCGCCTGTTTTATGTCAAGTATGTTATTATTATATTTTATTCCATGCGCTGTGAGACATTTTACACCTTTGGTAGTTTAGCTTCAAACCCTTTTTCTTTGGCGACCATCCCGTGCTAGTCGGGAATCAGTACAGTGCATTTCAGGGAAATATCGGTTGGTGCGGGGCAGGCCGTCACATTTGGTACCAGAGCTCTAGGTTGCGTAGTTAACCTAGGGAAAGACACTGCGGAGAGATAGTATACGTATATGAGTGAGCGTATTTGTGATATTTTGGTTTTCAATATATATATATATATATACTATTAGTATATTTAAGGATGAAGTCGGACTGCACTGGCACCACTGAAGAGATGGTTAATTGTTTTCTCCTTACAGATTGAACAATGAGACAATATACTAGGGTTACTAGTAGAGGAGCTAATAATGGGAATGCTCTTGATATGAGGATGATGTTCACTGACCTCATGAGAGAGATGCTTAGGTATGTTCAGAGGGCAGCTCCTAATGCTGCAAATGGTGGTGGTGCAGCGGTGCAGGCGCCTAGGGCCGATTTCGCCAAGCTTAACAAGGATTATACTAGTCTTGGCGGGAAGCCGTTCCATGGAACGGAGTCGGCTACGGATATTCAAGATTGGTTGGATAGTTGTGAGCGCATCTTCGAGGACTTGGGAATCGATGATGCCATGAAGAGAAAGTTAGCATCGCGTCAGCTTCAAGGACAAGCTATGAATTGGTGGAATGCTCCCGAAGATCAAGTTACTTGGAATCAGTTTGTGACTCGTTTCAGTGAAAATTTCATTCCAGCTGCTCACAAATCTGAACTGTTTAGGAAATTTTTGGAGTTTAAGCAGAATGGTAGGGTAGTCTCGGAATATATTGCTGAGTTCTATACTTTATCGAAGTATGGATTATCTCTTATTGACACTGCCATGAAGAAGAACGAGAAGTTCATAACCGGCTTAGATGAGTACTTAGGGGAAAGGCTGATAAACCACATCGACGAGACGTTTGAATCTATTGAAAGGCATTGAGATCAGAGAGTCTTTACCCTAAGCCAAAGACAGAAGTTGTCATTGCATCTACAGAGGAGTCAAAGCCGCAAGCAAGCGGTGGAGGCAAGGAAAAGTCCCAGAATAAGAGGAAACAGTTTCAAACCAAGGATGGTCAGAATAAGAAGAATAAGAAAGATGGCGAGTGCTTTAGCTGTGACAAGAAGGGCCACTATGCTAGAGATTGTTAGGAAAAGCCTGGGGAAAGAAAGTGCTTCAATTACGACCAAGTGGGACATCACAAGGATAATTGCCCGTAACCCCCTAAAGAGAAGCAGATTGTGAAAGCATATGCTATCAACACTGTTCCTTCTTCGTCGAATGCCCCCAATCGCGACGGAGAAGGGAAAGGGCGTCATTATTCGAGGTATGCTTTCTATTTATGATGTTTCTGTTCTAGTTTTGTTTATAGCGAGGCATCCCATTCCTTCATATCTATTGACCTGGTAGATAAGTTGGGATTGGAACCTGAGATAGTCGATACAGCTTTAGTTGTGACGAACCCGATAGGTGGTTCGAGTAGTCTTTGCATGATTTGTCGTAATGTGGTCTTATCGAGTTATGGATGTATGTTTGCTTGTGATTGCTTAGTTGTTTTGCCAGTATCATCTCACATAGATTGTCTGAATTTGGAGGAGAAGTTCCTTGAGTGCTTGTCTAATATTGGTTTAGGCCCATGGGGCTTGTGCTTTAGGAATGTCGTGTTCCATTAGGATGGTTTGCGTGAGATATAAGTAGTTGTTGTGATTTCCATTGAATGATTTCTCGGCTTACTCGAGGAGTGATGTGCAACCGTGACATGATAAGACTGTTCAATGGTATGGGCTGATGCGAGTTAGACTCGATTGGGTTATGAGATGACTCGAGTGGGGACTCGAGAAAGATGCAAAGTAATGGATTGTTTAGGACCCTATGTTGATGTTGTTTCTGAAGGAATAGCATGTGTTCGTTGATCATGGAAGATGCAACGAGGGTTAGGACGACTCAAGTTGGACTTGAACTCGTAAAAGAAAATAGGTGTTCATTGATCTTGGAGATGCAACGAATAGGGAGACGACTCACGCTGGATTAGAGTTTGTCGGTAATGGATACTCAAGACTGGTTCTGAGTTTATGGTTAATAGATTGACTCGAGTTGGACTCGAGAAGGCTGCACGGAAATGGATTGGCTCGAGTTGGACTCGAGAGGGCAACAAGATAATGGATAGACTTGGTTGGGACTCGAGTGTTTTAGGCGGACTAGAAACAGGGGTATCTGGGGACGCTCGTTACCTTGGATCCGTTGGATGTGATCTAGTTATCCTTGGAGGATAAACGTACGCTGGTCGTACGATAGTCCGTATGGAGGCGGGGCTTCCATTAGCCTTGGGATTGGTTGGACCAGTCAAGTAGGCATCGACGTATGTATGGAAGCGGGGCTTCCGTTAGCCTTGGGATTGGTTGGACCAATCAAGTAGGTATCGACGTGTGTATGGCTTTAGTAGGTGATAAATAGGACATGTTTGATGGATGCTATGGTTGCTATGTTTGTTCCTGTTTTATTCCCTTGAGTAGACTATCACCTGTAGGATTCTGGTAATATAGAACGAAGAGATGACGGTATACACAGATGCATGTGATACCAGACTAGGTGTTGTACTGATGCATTGAGTAAGAAACATGCTAGTTTAGATGCTATGTTTCTTGAATGGAAGTAATTGGAGTATATCGTGGGAGATGATTTCAGACCTAAATATGGATTGGATGTAGAAATATTGGCAAGTTTGACGGTTAGACCGACTTTGATTAAGCGGACTGGTTCCAGTTAGAGGGACGATCCTAAAACCTAATAGAAATCATCTCCAAGGAAGAGATGAATACCGATGGTGAGAAAATGAACAAGTATGGACCAGATGGAGAAGGATGGCTTTGAAAGGATGATAAACTGGTTGTACCCAATGTCAATGGATGGAGAGATGAAGTTCTTTGAGAATGTCATCACTCAAGACTGACTATACATCCCGGTGGTAGCTAAATGTATCGAGACATGAAGCAGACCTACTACTGGGAAGGGATAAAGAGAGACGTTGGGAAGTTTATCTCTAAGAGTATAAATTGCCAATTAGTTAAAGCTGAGCAAAGGAAGCCCAGTGGTTTGTTACAACTGTTGAAAATTCCCGAATGGAAGGGAATAAGTCTCAATGGATTTCATAGATAGTTTACCGAGGATTAGATCGGGCCATGACAGTATTTGGGTGATTGTGGATCGATTAACCAAGAACGTAAGCTTTATACCAGTCAAGTCGAGTAGAACGATAACTAAGTTTGTAAAACTGTATATGAAGTGGGTAGTGAGATTTCATGGAGTATCCAAAGGCATTGTGAGTGACCGAGATCCATTATTTACTAGTGGCTTTTGGAAGAGCTTACAAGAGGCTTTAGGATCAGAATTACATCTCAGTACCGCGTGTCATCCTCGAACCGATGGTCAAATAGAGAGGGTGAATCGAGTATTAGAAGTTCTCTTGGGAGTTTGTATATTGGATTTTGGTGGATCATGGGATGACTATTTGCATCTAGTTGGATTCGCACATGATAATAGCTATCAGTCTAGTATTGGAGTGGCTCCATTTGAAGCTTTGTACAGAAGACCATGCAACTCACCATCATGTTGGTTAGAAAACAGTGGGAAATTTGTGCTTAAACTAGAAGTAATAAGAAAAACTTCAGATAAGAGCAAGGTTGTCCAACAGCGAATGAAGGCTACCCAAAATAGGCAGAAAGGTTAGGCTGATAGAAGACGAAGAGATTTGGAATTCTTCGTTAACGACTTGGTATTCATCAAGATCTCTCCATTGGAGAGTGTGATTCGATTCGGTAGGAGATGTAAGTTGGTACCAAGGTTTGTTGGTTCATTTCCCATTCTCAAGCGAGTTGGGAATTTAGCATATAGAGTTGAATTACCAGACAAGATGGGGGAGTTCACAACGTATTTCATGTTTCCTAGTTAAGGAAGTTTGTGCACGACCCTAATGTGACTATTTCACCAAATCAGTTGGACAATATCTAGGTAGAACTCGAGGTGGTTGGGAACCACAAGACGATTCGTATTGCCGGACACGATACGAAACAACTTCGAAGGAAGACGGTGAAACTACTCAAAGTCCAGTATGGTCGGAATGAGAAAGACTGTACTTGGGAAACAGAGGAGAGCATAAGAAAGTCATATTTAGAAATCTTTGCCTGGTAAGTTTTTAATAGTGATAGTTTCTTCCCTCGTTAGTAAATCGCATGCTAGGGTAGGCTTGTGTTTGTTATGTATGTTTGATTGCAAATAATTGATAGGCATGCGGGAACCTTTGTATGTTTTGGTTAAGGAATTTCGGGGGCGAAATTTCTTAAGAGGGGGAGAATGTAACAACATGCATTCTACGCATCGAAGGATCGTAGAATATTAATTTCTTTCACTTACGAAGTCATATGGTCATGTAACTTTAGGAGACGACTATTGGTGTCATTTCCCATGTTCATGATTTTTGCCGATTTTTATATGATCGTTTTGCCCATAGCTGATGTTATTTTGGCCATAACTTTTGACTGGTAAGGAGTTTTGACCTAAAACCACTTCCATTAGATCTGGATGATGCTTTACCTTTTCGTAGAGTGGTCAATTAGCCAAACGGACTCACCGTTTGGGAGATATGGCTGAAACAAGGTTTAGAAGGTGAAAAACAGCTTAACCGCGCCTAATTAGGGTGATTAGCAAGGGGGGCCATAACCCATTTCGGGGTTAGGGTTATGGGGAGGCTGAGAACAGTTAGGAAACGAATTTTATTTCATTTTTCAGCCGCTAAAACATTCCTCTAACCCTAGCCATGGCTTCCACCTTCTAATTTCATCCCAAATCGCTCCTAATCGCTTTCTAATTGAAGATTAAGCCAAGCTACGTCAAATCAAGGGGAAATAACACCAAATCAGAGTTGGAGCTACTGTGTTGCGTTAGAATTCGACCCAAAACAGTAGCAATGTTCAGATCTGTAATTTATTTGTGGCAAAGGTGAGTGATTTGCGTTGTTTTTCACTAATTACGACTGATTAGGGGTGATTAGTGATAATTAGTGAAATTATGGCTCAGAAAAATCTGGAAAAAATTTGTAAAATTCTAAAATATTATTTTAGGTCTTTGTTAGAAATTTGGGTTAGTTTGGTTAAGTTTTGCTAACCCTGTCATTAGTTATGCTTAAACTTGATTAGGGGAAAACATGGGTTCTTGGGTATGTTTGATCTATATTATCATGATTATTTATTGTTTTGGTGTTTGTGAAAGACTATACATGTTGCTATGACTGTTTGAAATGTCTTGTAATTGTTTGGAACAGTTAGAATAGTCAAAAAACGTTGTCGTGTGGTGTAAGAACAGTCGCTGGAAGTTGTAGGAAAAATATGCAGGAGCCAGACCGGATCGGATCGCCCCTACCCGAACCGACCCGTTCGTGAAGCACATGCCACGACCCGACCTGATCGTAGAGCACACTCCCATCATGAATTGGACAACCCTTCACGAACCACCTATGCCACGAGCTGGTGCAACACCCACGAGCTGACCTGGAGCATCACGAACTGAACTATAGGCCACGAGTGGACCTAGACACCATGAATTGCCACTGCAACTCGCGAACCAGAGGAAGGACTACTAACCGATCATGAAGGCCACAAACTGGAGCCTCGATTCACGATGTCATGAGCCGCGAGTCGAAGGGGGATCACGAATCGATGGCGACTAGCAGGTGTCACTAGCCGATGTCAGGAGGGCGAACCACGAAGCGAAGCAAGGACAAGAATGGAAGCTTGGAGCTACGTACTGAAGAAACACGAACGGGAAGAGACCAAAACCCGAGATGCAAAGGTAGTTCAAATGAGAAGTTAGAGCTCGGGATCTAGATGGGAACCAATGAGTTAACTTCACGATTGGTCTTTGCTGCGAGACGGGTGCAAAGGGGTTATCGATATCCATAACTTTAGCTCACCACTTAGAGATAGATTAATGGCTATGGATCAGTGCAATGGGGTCATAGTGACTCTATGGAGCAAAGTGATCATAGCGAAGGATTGGGTGATCGGGTGGTGGATATCGTATGCTTTATGCATTGAGTGAGAGATGTGAGGATGATTGCTATGTTTGATGTTTGCTATCACCATGACCCACACCCCCATTTACACTTTATGATAGTATTACCTTATAGTACTGTACATCTTGTTGTGCTAACTCTTTGGTTGCAGGAACAGGTTCAGGTATGATTGGATTATACCTGTTATTGTTTTTGTTTTGTTGCTTATCGCTCATACCAAACTTTTGTCTGACCTAGAGTTTTATGTCTCTTCTTATTACTCGGGGTGCTCTTAGAGGGGCAGACTAGAGACAGGTCAGGTGATTATGCATGAGTAGCTGTACCGGAGACGAGTAGGAGGCTTCCACGTATGATATATACATATATCCCCCTGTGTTGCTGTTGGTCACTACTTTGGGCATTAGTAGTGCACCTTTCTATTTTGCCTTAGAGACAGTATTTTGAAGTTGTAATAATGATGTGGATTATAAGCTGTATGTTGAATTTCCGCTGCTATGATGATTATGTTTTAGTTTTTGGGTTATGCACTGTCTCGCCTGTTTTATGTCAAGTATGTTATTATTATATTTTATTCCATGCGTTGTGAGACATTCTACAGGTTCTTTTGGTAGTTTAGCTTCAAACCCTTTTTCTTTGGCGACCGTCCCGTGCTAGTCGGGAATCAGTACAGTGCATTTCATTGAAATGTCGGCTGGTGCGAGGCGGGCCGTCACACATTCACTCACTATCTATATAGGAATCCTAAACCTAAGCTCTGATACTAGATGTAACAACCCGAATTCCGACAGACCAATTTTTTTTCCAGAATTCCAATCTATCGAAAATCGGATTGGTTTTCTCTGGTATCCTGCAGAAAAGACAGAGACATAAAATATATCAAAGCTCAGAAAATATCTCACAGAGGAATGGATAAAATAAAATATAAATAAAATATAGCCTTACCATATTAATAATACTGCCTAACCAGTATCCAAAGCTATAATGTCTCATGTCTCTGCCATAAATCTAACCTGCGAATATTTTTATGAGGAGTGGGTCAGAACACAAGTTCTGATGACTGGATTTAAATTATACACTTTGGATAATCCTACATATATCGTTCAATCATATTTTTTATTTATTAGGTTACTTGGGTTAACAACACTCAAGGCTTACACATACATTGTACCCATTTACTTCCCAGTGGATTAACCTAATATATTATATGTAGCTACCCCGTACACCCTATGGTACCCCACTCGCATGGTCTCCACCATAATGCCACATAAGTGAACGCAGTCCCTCATCCTACGTCGGAGTGACATATGGATCTCAACATAACAATGTTACGTTCCGCATATATCTGTCATTACTACGCTACGTGAGCGTACAGACTGCCAGCGTCAATTGAATCAGATTTACTACCAGAGTAATGTCATCAAGTCTACGATACACCATCTAGAGCTGACATGTATGTATCTAGACTGTCCTACATACGTATCGTCTATTGTAGCTCTATGCCTTAACTGCACATCCTCTACTGTGCACCGAGTTCCATGCTAGGGAAACACAAGAAACAAGGAACTCGGTCGGGAGCTTTCCCATATTTGCACATGTCCATCTTTATGAACCTCTATATATAGATATCCCTAGGGTCTGTTTGGCATCTAAGAAAACAATCTAAACATCCATTTGGTGTCTTCCCTCAACCACTGTACCCTGATAGTGAAAGAAGAATGGTCTATTGGTTTTAGTTTTAATCTTTATGCATCCCACTGGCTGCCGATGATGGGTATCCGACAATCTACTATCCTTGTTGGTCGTGACCCTTCGCCTCCCCGTTGAGGCGACCCCCGAATCACCCTGGTGTCCCCGCATCATAGCATTCTGACTACTAGCTACTTTTGCAGTCAACGCCCACCCACCAAGTAGTTATGCTCTGACCCAACCTCTGCGAGCACAGCCTAAACATCTACCACCGCACAGAGGACTACTAGGAGTATCTTATGTATCTCAGGAAGCCGCGTGCTTCCCCTTCTAGTCCTTCGGAGCCGACAGAATAATTAGATAAATGTACGCTCCCCTCATGCATTATAACACTATGATGATCTACCCCTTTTGGTTATTGACCCTCAAACGTAGGGATTGGTCCAAGCGCCTCACTTTAATATGTTGTTAGACACTATGTCTAAACATCTTTTACGTGCTTGCCTTACCTCATCATGTTTCCATTTAACTTGGTTATTCTCATTCGGTTTATCCTGCTTACCTTGTCATACCTGCCATATATGTTGTTATCTCTCTTATCTAGTTTATGTGCCTATCATGATGCTTTTACTTATTTATATGCTAAAAGTAACTGGATTCTCCAGACTTTATGTTTGACCTATTTTGTTTTCTCTTCTTTCTCTTCCGTTTCCCCCTAGGTTCTCAGGGTGGGAATACTCAAGCTTGATCAGGTTTCTTCTTTTCTGCTTCGATCTGCTTAGATGTACTGCTTGATTTCATATCTTCTCTACTATGGCTATATATTGGGGATTATGCTTCTTCATTTATTGTAATCTAATGATTTTATACAAGACAGAAGTTTTAAGTTGCTGTACTAGGTTTTATGTATTTCAAACTCAAGATGTAACTATGTTTTGAACCACGATGTTTTCTGCTTAATAAAGTTTTAAATTCCGCTGTTATTTTATGCCTATTTGTAATAATTTTGTTTCTGTTTACCTATAGCGCTTCACGAAACTTAATGTATTCTCTTAAAGAGTGACATTAACGGACGTATGGTGTCACACTTGGTATTAGTGCTGAAGGTTACCAGATCGGATAATATATTTTGAAAATTGTTTTCAAAAAGGTTTTAAAAGAAAGCATTTTCAAAAGAAAAGCCTGTTTTGAAAAAACATATTCCCCAAAGCCATATGTAATATCTTTCGATCCTTAATTTGAATCCCTTTTCCTTTTCTTTTCAGCATGTCTAGGGAATCTAATATGCTTGAGGGCGTTACAATACCGGGTTGGTTCCGTAGGTATCTAGAGGCCACTGCGCCTACCAGTGGTCAAGTAGACGTTTCTCCCCTAGCTGCACCCATTGTTCCTCCTCCTCCTCTACGTGTTGATAATTTGTCTAAGATATGCAAAGACTTCTGTGTTATGGGCGGAAAGCCATTCCAAGGAACCAAGACTTTTATAGAAGCAAGAAGACGGCTTAAAGAGACAGAGGATTTGTTTAGGATTTTCGAAGTTGACGATCGTAGGTATATTCGGTTTTCTGTTTGGTAGCTGAAAGATGAGGCTTCGTTCTGGTGGGAAGTGATGCAAGTAGGACGTCTAGTTGAGACATGGGATGATTTCCGAAAGAGGTTTGAAATGAATTTTCTTTCTCAAGCCGAGTAAAGTAAGCAAATGGAAAGGTTTTTGGCGCTTAAGCAAGGAAGCATGTCTATGAAAGAATATGTTAATAAATTTAATCAATTGGCGAGGTACGGTTTGGAGATAGTGAATAACCCGCACAAGGAAAGCTTTGAGGTTTGCTAGACGATTGAATGAACCCCTCCATGGGTTGGCTATGTCTCATATTCCGATAGGAGCAACTTTTGAGAAGCTCGTTGATATGGCGTTAATGCACGTGGAAGATAAAGGTCAAAAGAAAGAGGCTAAGGTTGAGGAAAAAAAAATAAGAAAGTATGGCCCAAGAAAGGACAACAACAACAACAAAAGAAGGGCGGAAAGGACGGCAAGGCTAGAGATAAGAGGAAGTGCCATAATTGCGGACGCGGGGTCACTTGATCAAAGACTGCAAAAGAAAAAAGAATGCTTGTTTTAATTGTGGAGAGGTCGGACACTTTTCTAAGGAGTGCCCAAAGAAGCAAGGATAAGGCCAAAGGGCAGGATCTTTAGGAGGGCAGTGCATGCTCTCGTGACCAGTGCGCCAGGAAGAGGTAGGAAAGTTTCCGTTGAAGGTTTGATTTCTCTTTCCAATTATCCTATTAGAACTATTTTTGATTCGGGCGCTTCGCGTTTTATTATATATGATTCTATGGTTGAGTGTCTGCACCTTAGTACTAGTATGGTTTTGGATCCCGTTGTTGTCTCAAACCCCATTGGGGGTACAGCTTATCTGCCTATGATTTGTCGAGGTTTGAGAATATCTATGTTAGGCGTCAAATTTGAATGCGACGCATATGTGCTTGGTTTCATGGGTTATGGTTTGATTCTAGGGATGGATTGGCTAGCCATTTATGGTACCATTCTAGATTATGAGAGGAGGGTCATTAGACTTTTGACTTGCCATGGGAGGACCCTCGAAATTTCTTGTGGCCCTAAAGGTTCTGTCATTCTTAGTTTACTAGAGTCACTTGATGCATCTATCGATGATTCACAATCTGCACTAGTAATCTGTGAGTATCCTGATGTTTTTGATGTGGTTCGAGGCATATCTCCGAGATGTGAGATCGATTTTCGTATATACTTGGTGGACCATGCAAAGCCCATTGCATTGCCTGTGTGCCATATGGCTCCAAGAGAAAGGAGAGAGCTCAGCAAGCAAGTGGGGGAGCTACTTGAGAAAGGGTTTATTAGGCGAAGCAAATCTGAATGTGGTGCTCTAGTAGTATTCGCAACTAAGGCGGATGGTTCGCCTTGCTTATGTGTGGACTATAAGGAGCTGAATAAACTAACCAAGAAGAATAGGCACCCACTTCCAAGGATAGATGATCTATTTGACCAGCTTGTTGGTGCATCTGTTTTCTCTCAATTAGACTTGGCCATGGGGTTCATCAGTTGAGAGTTGCTGAGGACAATATAGACAAGACCCTTTTAGAACTCTAGATGGTTTCTTCGAGTGGCTTGTTATGCCTTTTGGGTTGACGAATGCACCCACCTATTTTGTTGTTCTGATGAGTAAGGTGTTTCAGGAGTTTCTAAATAAGTTCGTTGTGGTCTTCGTTGATGACATCTTAATTTTCGTGAAAAGCAAGGAAGACCGTACCCGGCATTTAAGGGAGGTTTCGAAGACTCTCCATGTGCACCATCTTATAGCGAAGTTCTCCAAATGTCATTGGAGAAAAGAAGTGAGATTTCTAGGTTATGTAGTCTCTAAAGATGGGATAGCAGTGGATCCCACGAAGGTAGTTGCAGTTCAAGATTGGCAGATCCCAAAGAATGCAATAAAGGTGAGAAATTTTCTTGGATTGGCGGGCTATTATTGGAAGTTCACTAGGGACTTCGCAAAGATATCAGCCCCAATTTCCAGACCGACGAAGAAGAATCTGACATTTTCTTGGGATGTAGATTGTGACGTTGCTTTTCAGTGATTGAAGAGTGCTCTGACAATATCCCCAGTCTTGACCTTGCCTGATGGGAACAAAGTGTTCACATTGTACACTAATGCATGTGGTACAGGGCTTCGTGCGGTTCTGATGTAAGAGGGAAGGGTTGTATGTTATGGGGGTAGACAGCTAAGGGTTCATGAGAATAACTACTCTACCCATGACTTAGAGCTAGCTGCCACAATATTCGCGCTTAAGACCTGGCGCCATTATCTACTTGGAGAAAAGTTTGAGTTGTACACCGATCATAAATCTATCAAGTACTTGTTCTCACCGAAGGATATTAATTTAAGGCAACAAAGATGGATGGAGTTTCTAGCGTTCTACAACTTCGAGATTGCTTATACCCCTAGCAAGGGTAATGGGTGGCAGATGCATTAAGTAGGCAGAGAATGACCTTAAGTTCTCTGTTCGTGGAAAGGAAAAGCTTGGAGTTTATATTGAATTTTGATTTTAGACCCTCCACCAAGTTTACATCTGGTTTATTTGCATCATTAGAGGTGCGACCTACTCTTTTGGATCAGATAGGAACTTCACAGTGAGGGGACCCACAACTAGCAGATATCTTGGATAGGCTCAGTAGAGGGGAGACTTCTAGTCACCTCAGTAGATATTCCACAGATGATAGAGGGTCGTTGCGATGAGATGGAAGGCTTTGTGTTCCCCGAGTTGGTAGTTTGTTGAAGACATTCCTTGAGGAAGCCCATCATTCTAAGATGACTATTCATCCAAGCAGTGATAAGATGTATAGAGATATGAATAGGGTTTTCTTTTGGATTAGGATGAAGAAAGATGTGGTGAAATTTTTTTCTTGATGTTTGGTTTGTCAGCAAGTCAAAGCTAAGCAAAGAAAGCCCGGTGGTTTACTTTGTCCTTTGGAGGTCTTACAGTGGAAGTGGGAGAGTGTCTCGATGGATTTCATTGATGGTTTTCCAAGATCAAGGAAAGGTAACACCAGTATTTGGGTTATAGTGGACATACTTACTAAGAGCGGTCATTTCATTCCGGTTAAGAGTAAGAGGATGGCAAAATGGTTGGCAACAGTTTATGTTCGTGAGATAGTTCATCTTCATGGAGTACCTTCCAGTATCATAAGTGATCGTGACCCCATTTTCACTAGTTAATTTTGGAGGATCTTGCAAAAAGCGTTAGGTACACAGTTGTGTTTGAGCACCGCTTATCACCCTCAGATCGATGGGTAGACGGAAAGGATGAACATAGTTCTTGAGGATCTTTTAAGACTGTGTATCCTAGACTTCGTAGGGACTGGGGAAGAGCATCTTCCTTTAGTAGAGTTCGCCTACAACAACATTTATCAAGCTAGTATTGGCATGGCACCCTTCAAAGCATTATACATATGACCCTGTAGATCACCGACTTGTTAGTGGGAATCTAGAGAAAGGCTTCTACTTGGACTTGAGATTGTAACACCCCGGATTTTTGAATAATCGAATTAACTAAATTAAATAATAATTAATCCAAAACTTGAGAATTGAGGGAAATGGGTTGCTCCATCGTGTTCATCTCGGAATTCTGGTCGAGATAGAGTCCGAGTTTGCGGGAAACGGATACCAGATGAAGGAGATATGGACGAGCGAATTTGGTGGCAAAACAAGAAAAAAAATAGATTCCACCGGCGCACTTGGGAAGTGCGCCAGTACAAATTTACACTGGCGCACCGGCCAAGTGCACCCAGGCCGAGGCAACAGGCCTGTATAGTTTTCTGGTTCAGTCTGACCCATGTTGCTGAGCCCTTTCCGACTCCTTGCTGAGTCATTAGGGCTGAGGTGTCACTCTATCCCAACTGAATGGTTTTGATTAACCCTAAGATCATCCGATGGCTATAATTAAATTAAAATTCTATATAAACAAGGGTAGACTCAAACCCTAATCAAAATAAAAACTAAAACTATGGCTGTCATGCTGTCATCTTATAACCTAGAGTAGCCGCCACCAATTAGAGAGGAAGAACAACAAATCAAATCTGTTCTATTCAACCCTAACAATGAATCTTCTTCAATGGAAAGCTAATACAACTTCAGAACTCAGAATTCAGAACTCAAGACCTTCTTTGAGTTGTGAGTTCGATAATTTTAATAAAATAATTAGCTAATTAATTGGATTGAGTTATGATGTGGATTATTTGGATATGATGTGAATTATTGATGTTATCATACATGTTGTAAATTCTATGTTGTGATCATCTATGTTGTAAAGTTATGATGCTATCACCTATGTTGTAATTCTATGATTAGCTTATGTATAATCAAATCATCATGTTTTATATGCTAGTTGGTTATGTTGATTCATATGATAAATCATAAGTATGTATGAAAGTTTAGATATTGATTTAGACATGAATCATATGCAAGTTAGAATAACCTTACATGTTTCGTGACATCAGTTTTAGATCTAAAGTTAGGCTATGACATGTGTGAGTTATATGCCAAATTCTACATGCTAGTTTACATGTTTAGATGTAAGTTTAGACCATTGTTATGTTGCATAAATCACATATGCAAGTTTATATAAATAAATGGGTTTGGAATATGAATCATGTTAGGCAAGTTTAGGGTTATTACCTATGCAAGTTTACACCTTTAGATTTGGGTCTATGAGATATGTAGTTTTATGCAAGTTGTAACCTTGGCCTATGCAAGTTTTATATGTAGAACACCATTCACACATGCAAGTTCACCCCTATGTTTAGATCTAGTTTTGTCTATATGTATGTTGCGATGTTTTCTTTTTATTCTATGAGTTAGATTATTTGAGTCTAACGTAAATTTTACGTTAAACGAACGAACGTACAACGTGGGGTAAAGGGGATAATATTAAAAGATTTAATTGTCATAAACGCCTTAAAAAGCATAAAATTAATTTGTGATGAAAATTGGTATGATTTTACATACCATAAATAGATAGACATAATTGAGTCAATTATGGCCATAGTTAAATTTGGAATTAATTGATAATTTGAATAGGGAAAGTAAATCAAATTTGGGGAATGATTAATTAGGAGTAATTAATCGTATAAGAAACGAGGTTAGGCTCGTTTGTGGTGTAAGACTGCCCAGACCCGCCCGGCAAATCCAGCCGCCACAAATGCCAGTCTAATGTAGGAGGTCTTAGGCATAAATTAAATACGTAACAATTGTAAAGACACGAGGTTAGGCTCGTTTGTGGTGTAAGACTGCCCGGACCCGCCCGGCAAATCCAGCTGCCACAAATGTCAGTCTAATGTGAGAGGTCTTTATGAGGTTACGGTCTTAATGAATTAAGAAACACTTAACCAGATACACATGTAGTGGGACATGAGGGGATTAAGTGGGTTCCTTGGGTGGCATGTGGAATCTAGTGGGTGCCTTGGGTGGCATTTGAATTACGATTAGAAATACATAACCAAAATTTAAACATGTAAGTGAACATGAATAAGAAGTAGGTTAAGTGGGATGTACTAGAGGGGACCAAGCTTAGGTGGATAGCTTGTGTCAAGTAATGGGGGCCCGTTTCAACCAGTAACCCATACGTATCTTTATGGGCTCGACCCAAGTCGAGGACGGGACACGCATACTGGGATTGACTGTAAGAGGCCAAAATGGGTTAGCGGTGGCAATGCAAGTCCAATGGGTTCATATGCATGTGTGGACCCGGGCTGGTAGGTAAGACGTTGTTGCATCGTATAGGTATAAGCCGTGCATTATTTGTGGTATCGGGTTGCCACTTTGGGGAGTGATACACACCACTGTGGGGCCAGCACGGGGATCTACGAGTTAGGGAGCCGATCACTTGGGGGTAGTGGGTACACCTAGTGGAGATAGGGGCAGGCGGCACCTATAAAGGCAGCTAGGGGTGCACGAAACTACCAATATCATTATTAAGTCTGTAGGCGGGATCAACCTTAGGGTGACTAGTGGTGGTGCAGTATAGCAATTATCTTATAGTGTTGGTGTAGTTTAGTAATTATCTTATAGTGGATTAGATGTGCTTTTAACGGTATAGTTGTTCATCTTATTTCCTTATTTACGCTGTCTTACTCGATGGTTCATGGTCATTTCCTGATTTTCCAACTTATGCCTTAGCCTAGTTATTTTGGTAATTGTATTGTTAAAGTTATCGCACTCGCCAGACTTTATGTCTGACCCCCTTTGTTTCCTCCTCTTTTCTTCCCTCCCCCCCCCAGGTGCTAAGGTTGGAACTAGCACCAGTGGAGATTGATTTTGGACAGCTGTATCGCTTGCTTTTAGAAGATTACTTGGATCGCTGAAGTAAAGTTAAGCCTGTTTTATTTATGGCTATTTTGTTTTGGGGATTATGTCTTTCAATTTATGTACTTTGATTTAGTCAAGATGGATATTATGTACTTGACTCTGGTTTTTGATGATGTAATCAAACATATGTATTTTCCGCTGCAATGAAATAAAGTTTTTAATTCTTCAAGTACTATTTATATCTGTCTTGTTGTTAAGTTTCTGTTCTATATTCACTTAAAATGCTCCATAGAAGTTAATGCATTCCCTTTGTGAGTGACATTAATGGACGTGGGGTGTTACACGTGGTATCAGAGCTGAAGTTTACCAGAACAGATATGAATTGTGAAAAGTGTTTTTCAAAAACCGTTTTTATAAAGAAGTACCTTCAAAAGTATGTTTTAAGGAAAGTATTTTCAAGAGAAAAACTTATTTTAGAAAGCATAACCCCAAGAGCCATATATATTTCCTTCGGTTCTTTTGTATTGTATCTTTCCTTTCTTTCGTTTCAGCATGTCTGAAGCATCTGAGATACTAGAGGGTGTTCATGTACCCGGTTTGTTTCGTCAATATCTCGAGGCTAGGGACGTCACCGCAGGTCCAGCAAATGCTCCTCCTCCTCCTCCTCCTCGCGTCGATACTTTTGCGAAGATATGTAAGGATTTTAGGGAAATGGGTGGAAAACCTTTTCACGGGACGGAGGCATTTGTTGAAGCTTGAAACTGGCTAAAGGAGGTGGAAGAATTATTTGGAATCTTTGAAGTGGATGATGGAAGAAAGGTCCAGTTGGCTGCCTGGCTAATGAAGGATGAGGCCTCATTTTGGTGGGAGGTCACTAATGGAGGACGTCCAGTCGATACATGGCCAGATTTTAGGCAGAGGTTTGAGGTGAAGTTTCTCTCCCGGGCTGAAGCGAATTTATATATGGAAAGATTTTTGGCGTTGAAGCAAGGTAATTTATCGGTGAAAGAATACGTCAAGAAGTTCAATCAGTTAGCGAGATTTGGCTTGGACTTGGTGAATACTCCAGAAAAGAAGGCACTAAGATTTGTTAAGGGTTTGAACGAGCCACTTCATGGGTTAGCTATGACCCACAACCCTATGGGGCTACCTTTGAGAGACTAGTTGACATGACGCTTATGCACGAAGAGGAGAAGGGCGCCAATGCTAATAAGGCACCCGAGAAGAAAGGGGATCAAAAGAAGCCGCAACAGCAACAACAGAACAAGAAAGGTGGCAAAGGCAACAATGCTAAGGGAAAGAAAAGTTGTTTTAACTGTGGGACACCCGGCCATCTAAGCAAAGATTGTAGGAAGAAAAAGAAGACTGGTTGTTTCCACTGTGGTGAGGCGGGACATTTGATTAAGGACTGCACAAGGAAAGGGCAGAGGGCAGGGTCTACCTTAGGAGGACAGCTGCAGGCTCTTGTGGCACCAGGGCAGGCAAGGGGACAAGTTCAGGCTCTCGTGGTCCCACCGCTGCAAGAACGAGGTAGAGCAATTTCCGTTGAAAATTTAATTTTTCTGTTTGATCATCCTGTCCGTACTTTATTCGATTCTAGCGCATCACATTCGTTTATCTCTACATCATTAGTTGAAACACTGCACCTAGATATTAGTCTTGTTACTGATCCCTTAGTAGTCTCAAATCCTATTGGTGGTTCAGCTCATCTTTCTATGATCTGTCGGGATTTGAGAGTGTTTATCTTGGGCGTTGAGTTTGAATGCAACGCCTTTGTTCTTGGCTTCATGGGCTACAGTTTAATTCTAGGTATGGATTGGCTAACTAGATATGGGGCCATCCTAGATTGTGAAAGAAGGGTAGTTAGATTGTTGACTCGTTTTAGAAAGACCCTTGATATTTCCTGTGACCCTAGAGGTCCAGTAATGCTTAGCTACCTAGAATCCCTTGACGCATCCGATGATGATTTACATTATGTTCCCATAGTTCGTGAATATGTTGATGTCTTCGATGAGGTGAGGGGTTTACCCCCAAAACGAGAGATAGACTTTCAAATATATCTAGTAGATAATGCAAAGCCAGTAGCATTACCAGTGCGCCACCTGGCTCCAAGAGAGAGAAGAGAACTCAGTAAGCAAGTGAAGGAATTGCTTGAGAAGGGGTTCATCAGACGTAGTATATCGGAGTGGGGTGCTCCAGTAGTATTTGCCACGAAGGTGGATGGGTCCCTTAAACTTTGTGTGGACTATAGAGAACTTAATAAGCTTACTAAGAAGAATAGACACCCACTGCCAAGGATTGACAATCTCTTCGATCAGTTAGTTGGCGCCTCAGTGTTTTCGCAATTGGACTTAGCCATGGGTTTCCATCAGTTGAGAGTGGCTGAGGATAGCATAGACAAGACTGCCTTTAGGACTCCAGATGGTTTCTTCGAGTGGCTTGTGATGCCCTTTGGTTTGACAAACGCCCCCGCATACTTTGTTGACTTGATGAGTAGGGTGTTTAGGGAGTACCTTAATAAATTCGTGGTAGTCTTTGTGGACGACATCTTGATCTTTTCCAAAAGCGAGGAAGAGCATGCCCTACGTCTTAGGGAAATGTTGGAGACTCTTTGAGCACATAACCTTAAAGCTAAATTCTATAAATATCACTTTTGGAGGAAAGAAGTGCGATTCTTAGGGCACGTGGTTTCCAAAGAAGGGATAGCCGTGGATCCCGAGAAGGTAGTGGCCATCCAAGATTGGAAGGTCCCTAAAAATGCTACCGAGGTGAGGAGTCTCTTAGGGTTGGCTGGCTACTATAGGAAGTTTATCAAAGACTTCGCAAAAATATCAGCCCATTAACACGCTTGACGAAGAAGAACTTAGTTTTCACAGGGGACGTAGATTGTGATGATGCGTTCCAACGTCTAAAGAGAGCTTTGGCCACAGCCCCAGTCTTAGTGTTGCCAGATGGGAGTAAGCCATTCACCATTTATACCGATGCTTGTGGGACAGGACTAGGCGCAGTCTTAATGCAAGAGGGAAGGGTAATAGCCTATGGTGGAAGGCAGTTGAGAGTGCATGAGAGAAATTACCCTACACATGACCTAGAGTTGGCCGCTATTGTCTTTGTGCTTAAGTCTGGGTGTCATTATCTTCTTGGCGAGAAATTCGAATTGTGCACTGACCACAAATCTCTAAAATACTTATTCTCTTAGAAGGACTTGAAGTTAAGGAAGCAAAGGTGGATGGAATTCTTAACATCCTACGACTTCGAGATAGCATATACCCCTGGCAAGGGTAACGTGGTGGCAGACACCTTAAGTAGAAAAAGGTTGTCCTTGAGTCCGTTGTTTATTGAGCGGCGAAGCTTAGAGTTCATCTCTACGTTTGACTTTAAACCTTCCGTTGACTTTGTACCCGGTTTGCTAGCATCCTTGGAGGTCAGACCTACACTTTTAGGACGGATTGGAGAGGCACAACGAGATGACCCACAGTTGGTTGAGTTAGTAGAGAAGCTCAAAGGAGGGGAGTCATCGAGCCATCTCCGTAGCTATCCCCTAGATGATAAGGGTTGGTTACGTAGGGACGGTAGACTTTGTGTACCAAAAGATGAGGACCTAAGGAAGACCATTCTTGATGATGCACATCGTTCGAAGATGACCATCCATCTCGGCGGGGACAAGATGTATATGGACATGAGACGAGTTTACTTTTGGGCCGATATGAAGAAGGACGTGGCTGAGTTTGTCATGAGATGCTTGGTGTGCCAACAAGTAAAGGCGGAACAAAAGAAGCCCTTAGGATTACTACACCCATTGGAGGTCCCACAATGGAAGTAGGAAAGCGTCTCGACGGATTTTGTTGATGGATTACCGAGATCGTGGAAAGGTAATACGAGGATTTGGGTCATGGTAGACAAACTTACCAAGAGCGCCCATTTCATTCCCGTGAAGAGTAAGAGGACTACTCCATGGTTAGCCTCCGTATACATTCGAGAGATAGTTCGTTTGCATGGTGTTCCTTCTAGCATAGTGAGCGACCGCGATCCTATCTTTACTAGCGAATTTTGGAAAAGCTTTCAAGAGGTGGTAGGGACTCAGTTATGTTTGAGCACCACATATCATCCTCAGACAGATGGCCAGACTGAGAGGGTGAATCGTATTCTAGAGGACCTATTGAGGTTGTGTGTCTTAGACTTCGGAGGTATATGGGAGGAACATCTTCCGTTAGCAGAGTTCGCATATAATAACAGCTTTCAGTCTAGCATTAGCATGGCACCGTTCGAGGCTCTTTATGGACGGCCGTGTCGTTCGCCTACATGTTGGTGGGAATCTACAAATAAGATCTTGCTTGGACCCGATATAATTAGAGAGACGTCGGAGAAGATTGATTTGATTCGAAGGAGGATGAAGACGACGCAAGATAGGCAGAAATCTTATGCGGACAAGAGAAGGTCAGATCTTGAGTTTGATATTGGGGACATGATCTTTGTCAAGGTGTCTCCATTACGGAACGTCATTCGCTTTGGGTCTATTGGGAAGTTAATATCAAGGTTCGTTGTAACACCCCACTCCCGCTATGATCACTCACTAAGGGAATGCCATAGCATCGGTGGAGTATTTTAGTGAATATAGAACAGAAAAATTACAACAAGACAGATATAAATAGTACTTGAAATTTTAAAACATCATCTCATAACAGCGGAAGTAAAACATGTCTGGTTACATCATAAAACCACAATAAAGGTCAAGTACAATATCCATCAAAATAAAGAAGTACATAATCCCACTCTCATACAATAGCCAAACAAAAGAAAAGATAACTGGATAACTGGAGCTTTACATCTATCCAAGCTCCTAAAGACTGGAACAGCAATCCGATCAAGCTCCACTACTGCTAGGATCCACCGTAGGACCTGAGGGTTGGGAAAAAGATAAAAACAACAGGGTCAGACATAAGTCTGAGCGAGTCCTATAACTTTAACAATACAATCGTTAAAGTAACCAGAGAAGACATAAACTGATATACGGTAACATATAGGGATGAATGGCTACCCTAAGCAGTCAACTAAACGAAGATAAAGGATAAAGACGCATCTACCCTCCCTAAGGTAAATTACTAAACTGCACCACACCAGTCGTTCCTAACTTAAAGGTTGATCCCACCCAAGGACTTATAAAATTTACTAATTAGTACCTGCGTACCCCTAGGTGACCAAGTAGGCGCCACGGGGCCCTACAATCCACTAGGTGTACACACTACTTCCCATTCGATCGGCTCCATAACGTAGATACCCGTGCTGGCCCCACCGTGGGATGTATCATTCCCCAATGTGGCAACCTGATGGAACTAAAGGTGCACGGCTTATATCTACTCGATGCAACAACGGCTTACCTACCAGCCCGGGCCCACTCACGCATATGAAGCCCGTTGGACTTGCGTTGCCACCGCTAACCCGTTTGCCTCTTACAGTCAAGCCCAGTATGCGTGTCCCGTCCTCGACATGGGTCGAGCCCACAAAGATACGTATGGGTTACTGGTTGAAATGGGCCTCCACAAGCTACCCACCTAAGCTTGTCCCTTTTTCTAGTATATCCCACTTAACCCTTTAATCATGTTTTAATTACATGTTCCATTTTGGTTAAGTATTCTAATCGTATTTTCTATTGCCACCCAAGGCAACCACTAGATTTTCTCATGCCACCCGAGGCACCCACTTAACCCCTCATGTCCCTCTACATGCTAATGTGGTTAAGTGTTTCTTAATTAATTAATTAAGAACGTAACCTTTGTAAAGACCTCTCACATTAGACTGTCTTTTATGACCGCTGGTTAAGCCGGTTGGGTCCGGGCAGCCTTATGTCATAACAGAGTCTAACCTCGTGTCTTTACATTAATTACGTATTTAGTTTGTGCCTAAGACCTCTCACATTGGGCTAACATTTGTAGCAACTGGTTAAGCCGGTTGGGTCCGGGCAGTTTTACGCTACAACTGAGTCCAACCTCGTGTCTTAGTCAATTAATTACACCTAATTAATCACCCTCATAATTTTATATTAATTATCCCTAATTAATCAAGTTTTCTTAACATGGGTAGACCTAACTTAATAGGTAAATTCCCATGGGGTAGACCTAACTCAATAGGTAAATTCCCAACACATAGTATGGGTACACCTAACCAAATAGGCAAATTCCCATACTATGTTTATTTATTTTGTGTTATGCATAATTATATTAATTTCACACAATCTTATTAACTTATGCATTTAATTACCCCATCGTTCCCACGTAATTTCGTTCATGATATAACACATATAAAAGGTGTCAACTTGCATATGAATGAACATGTTTCAAAGGTGCCATCTTGCATATTAACAAACACATAACTTGCATATGAACTTGCATAACATGTCACATAACTTGCATATAATATGTCACATAACTTACATATTCATTTTGCATAACAAACTTGCATATTAGCTTATAGACTTGCATAATGTGTCATCATGAACTTGCATATTAATAAACATGTAACTTGCATATTTACATACATGTAACTCGCATATTAACAAACATGTAACTTGCATATAAAGAAACATGTAACTTGCATATTTACATACATGTAACTTGCATATTAACAAACATGTAACTTGCATATTAACAAACATGTAACTTGCATATTTACATACATGTAACTTGCATATTATCAAACATGTAACTTGCATATTTACATACATGTAACTTGCATAGCATATTACCATGAACTTGCATAACATGCATATGATTACATAGCCCACAACTTGCATATTTAGCATCATGCAAACATAACATACATCATATTAAACTTGCATAAGCTTACATACTCAACATGCATAAACATAAGATTAATGCTAACATCATATCATATGATTCAAAGCTCATTAACCCACATACAAAACCATAAATCTCATCACATCTCATCTAATTAGTTTACCAAAAGATCATCAAAGTGATAGAAACTCACAACTAGCAACTTTGAACACCAAATGAAGAAGATTAAGATGCTAAGAAGGGATTAGAAGTTGATTAGAGAGTGATTAGTATGCAACCCTCTTCATAAAATTAGTGGAGGCCATGAGAGCTAGCATTTTGCCATAGTTTAGTCACTAGGTTTAATTATGAATGAATTAGGGTAGGTTAGGGTCTTATTTATAGATTAGGCAAGTGTTTTAGGCCATAGGATTAACCCTAGATTCAATCCAAGCCATCAAAGCATGTCTTGGGGAAGAAGTCAAGTGTAGGAACCATCTAGGGCCTTTAGATTAAAGATGGACCATGAGAACCATTCAAATGCAAAATCTGCACTTGAGCGAATCGGCCCACGGGTTGACAGCCAAACACCCTGGATTAACCCCTAGTCGACCCAGCGGGCTCGGGTCGACTTCAAAAATCGGCCGGTTCGGTTATTCCCCTCTCCCAATTCGCTGTTTTGAGCATTTTTGCATATTTATTTATTAAATTTTCAATTATATATATATATATATATATATCAATATATATATATATATATATATATATCTACACAACCCATTTCACTTAATTAAGTATACTTTAATTTGGGAATTTTCGTGAAACTTCGCGAGGCCATATCTTGGTCATACGGACTCCGATTTTCGAAAACTCGGACTCTATTTCGCGTATTTTTCCGAGACGAACGCAATGGCATAGCCCGTTTCCCTTGATTCCCATTTTAGAATTAAATTCTGCCTCGATTTATGTTATTACAGGTTATTGAAAATACGGGTTGTTACATTCTCCCCTCCTTAAAGGATTTCGTCCCCGAAATCTTCAAGTTAGGAAGAACGTATCCTACCATCCAATCATCCATCTACTCAAAGCATCATCCATGAGCAATCATTGTCCTTACAAGATTCTAAATGCTGGATGGATATATGCAAAAGTGTGTGTATATGTACTTACCTAATGCGAAAATCAGGCGGTTACTGATACAGTAAACCTCCTTAATGCAAACCATGATAGTGCCATGCATCCAATATGTATGCGAAACCCTATTGACATATACAAATTTCTACATGCGTGCACAACCATACACAAAAATGCATCATCCATATGATAACACAGCCATGATACATCCATCAATCTAACTACCACATCCATTTATGCAATATGCAACATGAAGTGACTGAGCCGATCTAGTGCCTAATGTGTGTGTATATGCATCCACGAGCAACCACTAGCAAACAATTGCATCCATATGCATCCATCAACCATAACATGTTTCAAACACATGTTTCAACCATAGGTTTTACCCTATCTAAAGGTCATAGGTATTAGCGAGAGGATATACTAAAGATAAGATAAGTACTAGACAAGCAATAAAGGAGAAGTTAAAAGACATACTCTCAAAAAGAAATGGATACAAAGAACGCATCTTTGCTTCCGTCTCCCAAGTAGCATTGCTTTCGTCATCTCCCCATTGCACTTTAACTAGCTGAACTTCTCTGTTCCTAAACTTCCTAGTTTCTGACCCAAGGATGCGAGTAGGAGCTCGTCGAATCGTCGCATCACGCTCTACCTCTACATCTCTAAGCAAGCTCGGCTCTACCACCTCCGCGGTCTCATGTAAGCACTTCCTCAAATGTGATACATGGAATACATCATGAACACCACTAAGTCTGTCGGGCAACTCCACCCTATATGCCATCCGTCCAATCCTTTCCTTAATAGGAAACGGCCCAACAAATCTCGGTGCTAACTTCCCTACGGACCCAAAGCGAACAACATTTCTCAATGGAGATACTTTGACAAAAACCATGTCCCCAACCTCAAACTCAAGATCCGTCCTTCTCCGATCCGCATAAGATTTCTGTCTATCTTGCGCTGCTTTCATCCTTTTTCGAATTAAATCAATCTTCTCTGAAGTCTCTCTAACCATATCCGGCCCAAGCAAGATCTTATCCGTAGATTCCCACCAACATGTAGGAGATCGACAAGGCCTTCCATAAAGAGCTTCGAAAGGAGCCATACCAATACTGGACTGAAAGCTGTTATTATATGCGAACTCCACCAAAGGAAGATGTTCTTCCCATGTACCTCCAAAATCCAAGATACAAAGCCTCAAAAGATCTTCTAAGATACGGTTCACCCTCTCAGTCTGACCGTCCGTCTGAGGATGATATGCGGTGCTCAAACACAACTGAGTCCCTACCGCCTCTTGCAAACTTCTCCAAAACTCACTAGTGAAAATAGGATCTCGATCACTCACAATGCTGGATGGTACGCCATGCAATCTAACAATCTCTCTAACATAGACTGAAGCAAGCCATGGAGCGGTCCTCTTACTCTTTACGGGTATAAAATGGGCACTCTTGGTAAGTCTGTCTACCACAACCCAAATTCCCGTATTGCCCTTCCTCGATCTCGGTAACCCGTCGATGAAATCCATCGAGACACTATCCCACTTCCACTGTGGAACTTCCAATGGGTGTAGCAACCCACCGGGTTTCCTTTGCTCCACTTTAACTTGTTGGCACACTAAGCATCTAGCCACATACTCGGCCACATCTTTCTTCATACCGGCCCAGAAGAAAACTCTCTTCATGTCTTGGTACATTTTGTCTCCACCGGGATGAATAGTCATTCTTGAACGATGTGCATCATCCAAAATAGCCTTCTTCAAACCCTCATCTTGCGGTACACAAAGTCTACCGTCTCTATGCAACCATCCCTTATCATCTATGGTGTATCTACCCAAATGGCTGGACGACTCCCCTCTTATAAGCTTCTCTACCAACACAACCAACTGTGGGTCGTCTCGCTGAGCCTCGCCAATCCGTCTCAAAAGAGTAGGTCTAACCTCCAAGGATGCCAACAAACCAGGTACAAAATCAACAGAAGGTCTGAAGTCAAACAAAGAAAGAAACTCCAAGCTTCGTCGTTCCACGAACAATGGACTCAAAGATAGCCTTTTTCTACTTAAGGCGTCTGCCACCACGTTACCCTTACCAGGGGTATACGCTATCTCGAAATCATAGGATGCTAAGAACTCCATCCACCTTTGCTGTCTTAAGTTTAAATCCTTCTGAGAGAATAAGTACTTCAATGATTTATGGTCGGTGAACAACTCGAATCTCTCACCAAGAAGATAATGGCGCCAAGACTTAAGTGCGAAAACAATCGCGGCCAACTCTAGATCATGGGTAGGGTAATTCTTCTCATGCACTCTCAATTGTCTCCCTCCATAGGCTATTACCCTTCCCTCCTGCATCAAGATTGCGCCTAATCCTGTTCCACAAGCATCGGTATAAACAACAAACGGCTTACTCCCATCCGGGAGCACTAAAACTGGAGCGGTGGTCAAAGCTCTCTTTAACCGTCGGAAAGCATCATCACAATCTACATCCCACGAGAAAACCAGATTCTTTTTCGTCAAGCGGGTTAATGGGGCTGATATCTTCGCGAAGTCTTTGATGAACTTCCTATAATATCCTGCCAACCCCAAGAAACTTCTTACCTCGGTAGCATTTCTAGGAACTTTCCAATCCTGGATAGATACTATCTTTGCGGGATCCACAGCTATCCCTTCCTTAGAGACCACATGCCCTAAGAATCGCACTTCTCTTCTCCAAAAGTGGCATTTAGAGAATTTATCTTTAAGACTATGCGCTCGAAGAGTCTCCAACACTTCCTTGAGATGTAAGGCATGCTCTTCTTCATTCTTGGAAAAGACCAAGATGTCATCCACAAAAACTACTACAAACTTATTCAGATACTCTCTGAACACTCTACTCATGAGATCAACAAAGTATGCGGGGGCGTTTGTCAACCCAAATGGCATCACTAGCCACTCATAAAAACCATCCGGAGTCCGGAAAGCAGTCTTCTCTATACTGTCCTCCGCCACTCTTAACTGATGAAACCCTGTAGCTAAGTCCATCTGCGAAAATACTGACGCGCCAACCAACTGATCAAAGAGATCATCTATCCTCGGTAATGGGTGTCTATTCTTCTTCGTGAGCTTATTAAGTTCTCTATAATCCACACAAAGTCTGAGGGACCCATCCGCCTTCGTGGCAAACACTACTGGAGCTCCCCACTCCGATATACTTCGCCTTATGAACCCCTTCTCAAGCAACTCCCCTACTTGCTTATGAAGTTCTCTTCTCTCACGAGGAGCCATGTGGCGTACTGGCAAAGACACTGGTTTGGCATTATCCACCAAATAAATTCGGAAATCTATCTCCCGCTTCGGAGGCAAACCCTTTACTTCTTCAAACACATCCGGATATTCCCGGACTACTCTGACAGAACACAAACTCTCGACCGAAGCATCGAGCGATTCAAGATAACTTAGCAAAACAGATTCCATGGGATTGCAAGAGATCTCGAGAGTGTTACCCAAGCGGGTCATGAGCCTGACAACTCTCCTTTCGCAATCAAGAACGGCACCATTACTGGATAACCAGTCCATGCCCAAGATCAACCCATAGCCCGTGAAGCCCAATACAAAAGCATCACATCTAAACTCAACGCTAAGTATAGAAATCTTCAAACCCAAACATATCATAGACAGATATATGGAGCCCCCAATTGGGTTTGAGACAACCAAGGGATCATCAACTAGACTGGTGTCTAAGTGCAGTGACTCAACTAACGATGATGAGATAAAAGAATGCGATGCGCCAGAGTCAAACAAAGTACGAACTGGATGATCAAACAGAAAAACCAGACTTTCAACGGAAATAGTTCTACCTCTCTGCTGAATCGGTGGAACTGAGAGAACCTGAACTTGCCCCCCTGACTGAGGTGGTGCTATAAGAGCTTGCACCTGGCCTCCTGAGGTAGACCCCGTCTTCTGCCCCTTCTTTGGGCAGTTTTTCACAAGATGCCCTGCTTCACCACAATGAAAGCAACCGGTCTTCTTCTTTTTGCGACAATCCTTACTAAGGTGTCCTGGTGTTCCACAATTGAAGCACTTCTTCTTCGTCTTCTTTTTGTCACCATTGCCTTTTCCGCCCTTGCCTTGTTGTTGCTGTTGTGGTTTCTTCTGATCCCCCTTTTTCTCTGGTGCCTTAGAATTCTTATCATCCTCATGCATAAGTGCCATGTAGACAAGCTTCTCAAAAGTGGCCCCCATAGGAATGTGAGTCATAGCTATTCCTTGCAATGGTTCGTTCAAGCCTCTAACGAACCTCAAAGCCTTCTTCTCCGGTGTATTCACCAACTCTATGCCAAACCTTGCTAATTGATTGAATTTGTTGACATATTCTTTCACCGTGAGATTCCCTTGCTTCAAATTCAAGAACTTCTCCATAAACAGATTCTCTTCCGCCCTTGAGAGAAACTTAGCCCCAAACCTTTGCTTAAAATCTGCCCAAGAGTCAACAGGGCGTTCTCCATTAGTGACCTCCCACCAGAATGAGGCCTCTCCCTTCATTAACCAAGCCGCCAACTTGACTTTCTTTCCCTCTTCCACTTCAAAGATATCTAGCAACTCTTCCACTTCCTTAAGCCAATCTCTAGCCTCTACGAAAGTCTCTGAACCAAGAAAAGGTTTTCCTCCTATAGCCTTGAACTCCTTGCAAACCTTAGCAAAATTATCCACTCTAGGCTGAGGAGGAGGAGCGGTTGTCTCTGGTGTAGTAGCATTGGCCGGACCCGCAGCCGCGGCCCTAGCCTCTTGCAACCTCCTATACCATAGTGGTATAACTAAACCCTCCGGGATGTTAAGATCTTCAGCCATGCTGAAACGAAAGAGGAAAGATTCAAAAAGGAGATTCCGAAAGATAAAGATATGGCTATTGGGGATTATGCTTTTCTTTTTCAAAAACTTTTTCTCTTAGAAGACATGCTTTTAAAAATACTTTCTTCGAAAATACTCTTAGAAAGTAGTTTTTCTCAAAAATTTTATCTGTTCTGGTAACCTTAAGCTCTGTTACCACGTGTAACACCCCACTCCCGCTATGATCACTCACTAAGGGAATGCCATAGCATCGGTGGAGTATTTTAGTGAATATAGAACAGAAAAATTACAACAAGACAGATATAAATAGTACTTGAAATTTTAAAACATCATCTCATAACAGCGGAAGTAAAACATGTCTGGTTACATCATAAAACCACAATAAAGGTCAAGTACAATATCCATCAAAATAAAGAAGTACATAATCCCACTCTCATACAATAGCCAAACAAAAGAAAAGATAACTGGATAACTGGAGCTTTACATCTATCCAAGCTCCTAAAGACTGGAACAGCAATCCGATCAAGCTCCACTACTGCTAGGATCCACCGTAGGACCTGAGGGTTGGGAAAAAGATAAAAACAACAGGGTCAGACATAAGTCTGAGCGAGTCCTATAACTTTAACAATACAATCGTTAAAGTAACCAGAGAAGACATAAACTGATATACGGTAACATATAGGGATGAATGGCTACCCTAAGCAGTCAACTAAACGAAGATAAAGGATAAAGACGCATCTACCCTCCCTAAGGTAAATTACTAAACTGCACCACACCAGTCGTTCCTAACTTAAAGGTTGATCCCACCCAAGGACTTATAAAATTTACTAATTAGTACCTGCGTACCCCTAGGTGACCAAGTAGGCGCCACGGGGCCCTACAATCCACTAGGTGTACACACTACTTCCCATTCGATCGGCTCCATAACGTAGATACCCGTGCTGGCCCCACCGTGGGATGTATCATTCCCCAATGTGGCAACCTGATGGAACTAAAGGTGCACGGCTTATATCTACTCGATGCAACAACGGCTTACCTACCAGCCCGGGCCCACTCACGCATATGAAGCCCGTTGGACTTGCGTTGCCACCGCTAACCCGTTTGCCTCTTACAGTCAAGCCCAGTATGCGTGTCCCGTCCTCGACATGGGTCGAGCCCACAAAGATACGTATGGGTTACTGGTTGAAATGGGCCTCCACAAGCTACCCACCTAAGCTTGTCCCTTTTTCTAGTATATCCCACTTAACCCTTTAATCATGTTTTAATTACATGTTCCATTTTGGTTAAGTATTCTAATCGTATTTTCTATTGCCACCCAAGGCAACCACTAGATTTTCTCATGCCACCCGAGGCACCCACTTAACCCCTCATGTCCCTCTACATGCTAATGTGGTTAAGTGTTTCTTAATTAATTAATTAAGAACGTAACCTTTGTAAAGACCTCTCACATTAGACTGTCTTTTATGACCGCTGGTTAAGCCGGTTGGGTCCGGGCAGCCTTATGTCATAACAGAGTCTAACCTCGTGTCTTTACATTAATTACGTATTTAGTTTGTGCCTAAGACCTCTCACATTGGGCTAACATTTGTAGCAACTGGTTAAGCCGGTTGGGTCCGGGCAGTTTTACGCTACAACTGAGTCCAACCTCGTGTCTTAGTCAATTAATTACACCTAATTAATCACCCTCATAATTTTATATTAATTATCCCTAATTAATCAAGTTTTCTTAACATGGGTAGACCTAACTTAATAGGTAAATTCCCATGGGGTAGACCTAACTCAATAGGTAAATTCCCAACACATAGTATGGGTACACCTAACCAAATAGGCAAATTCCCATACTATGTTTATTTATTTTGTGTTATGCATAATTATATTAATTTCACACAATCTTATTAACTTATGCATTTAATTACCCCATCGTTCCCACGTAATTTCGTTCATGATATAACACATATAAAAGGTGTCAACTTGCATATGAATGAACATGTTTCAAAGGTGCCATCTTGCATATTAACAAACACATAACTTGCATATGAACTTGCATAACATGTCACATAACTTGCATATAATATGTCACATAACTTACATATTCATTTTGCATAACAAACTTGCATATTAGCTTATAGACTTGCATAATGTGTCATCATGAACTTGCATATTAATAAACATGTAACTTGCATATTTACATACATGTAACTCGCATATTAACAAACATGTAACTTGCATATAAAGAAACATGTAACTTGCATATTTACATACATGTAACTTGCATATTAACAAACATGTAACTTGCATATTAACAAACATGTAACTTGCATATTTACATACATGTAACTTGCATATTATCAAACATGTAACTTGCATATTTACATACATGTAACTTGCATAGCATATTACCATGAACTTGCATAACATGCATATGATTACATAGCCCACAACTTGCATATTTAGCATCATGCAAACATAACATACATCATATTAAACTTGCATAAGCTTACATACTCAACATGCATAAACATAAGATTAATGCTAACATCATATCATATGATTCAAAGCTCATTAACCCACATACAAAACCATAAATCTCATCACATCTCATCTAATTAGTTTACCAAAAGATCATCAAAGTGATAGAAACTCACAACTAGCAACTTTGAACACCAAATGAAGAAGATTAAGATGCTAAGAAGGGATTAGAAGTTGATTAGAGAGTGATTAGTATGCAACCCTCTTCATAAAATTAGTGGAGGCCATGAGAGCTAGCATTTTGCCATAGTTTAGTCACTAGGTTTAATTATGAATGAATTAGGGTAGGTTAGGGTCTTATTTATAGATTAGGCAAGTGTTTTAGGCCATAGGATTAACCCTAGATTCAATCCAAGCCATTAAAGCATGTCTTGGGGAAGAAGTCAAGTGTAGGAACCATCTAGGGCCTTTAGATTAAAGATGGACCATGAGAACCATTCAAATGCAAAATCTGCACTTGAGCGAATCGGCCCACGGGTTGACAGCCAAACACCCTGGATTAACCCCTAGTCGACCCAGCGGGCTCGGGTCGACTTCAAAAATCGGCCGGTTCGGTTATTCCCCTCTCCCAATTCGCTGTTTTGAGCATTTTTGCATATTTATTTATTAAATTTTCAATTATATATATATATATATATCAATATATATATATATATATATCTACACAACCCATTTCACTTAATTAAGTATACTTTAATTTGGGAATTTTCGTGAAACTTCGCGAGGCCATATCTTGGTCATACGGACTCCGATTTTCGAAAACTCGGACTCTATTTCGCGTATTTTTCCGAGACGAACGCAATGGCATAGCCCGTTTCCCTTGATTCCCATTTTAGAATTAAATTCTGCCTCGATTTATGTTATTACAGGTTATTGAAAATACGGGTTGTTACATTCGTAGGGCCATTTCCTATTAAGGAGAGGATTGGGCAGATGGCGTATAGAGTGGAGTTGCCCGAGAGACTTAGTGGTGTACACGATGTATTCCATGTATCCCATTTATGGAAGTGCCTGCACGAGACCGCGGAAGTGGTAGAGCCGAGCTTGCATAGAGAGGTGGAGATAGAGCGCGATGCAACGATTCGACGAGCTCCTACGTGCATTCTTGGGTCGGAGATTAAGAAGTTGAGGAATCGAGAGGTCAAGCTAGTCAAAGTGCAATGAGGAGACGATGAGAGCAATGCTACTTGGGATACGGAAGAGAAGATGCGTTCATTGTACCCTTTTCTTTTCGAGGGTATGTCTTTTAATTTCTCCTTTATCGCTTAACTCGTATTTATCTTATCTTTAGTATGTCCTCTCGCTAGTACCTTTGACCTTTAGATAGGGTAGTCCTATGGTTGAAACATGTGTTTGAGACATGTTATGTATGATGGATGCATGTGGATGCAAGTGTTTGCTAGTGGTTGCTCGTGGATGCATATACACACACTTTAGGCACTAGATCGGCTCAGTCACTTCATATTGCATATTGCATATAAATGTGTGTACATATTTAAGTAATGGATGTATAATGGTTGTACCATCATATGGATGTTGAATTTTGGTGAATGGTTGTGCACACATGTAGAAACAGTATGTTCGATAGGGTTCTTTCGCATACATAATGGATGCATGGCACTATCATGGTTTGCATTAAGGAGGTCAATTGAATCAGTAGACCGCCTGATTTTGCATTAGATAAGGAGCATATACACATACTTTTTGCATATGTTCATAAAGCATTAGAAATTATATAAGGACAATGGATGCCTGTGTTTGATGGTTGAGTAGATGGTTGTTTGGATGTTAGGATATGCATTCTCCTTAACTTGGAGATTTGGGGGAGAAATCCTTTAAGGAGGGGAGAATGTAACACCCCGGATTTTTGTATAATCGAATTAACTAAATTAAAGAATAATTAATCCAAGACATGAGAATTAAGGGAAATGGGTTGCTCCATCGTGTACGTCTCGGAATTCTGGTCGAGATAGATCCGAGTTTGCAGGAAACGGACACCGGATGATGAAGATATGGACGAGCGAAGTTTGGTGGCAAAACAAGAAAAAAAATTAGATTGCACTAGCGCATTTGGGAAGTGCGCCAGTACAAATTTGCACTGGCGCACCTGCCAAGTGCGCCCAGGCCGAGGCAGCAGGCCTGCAAAGTTTTCTGGTTCAGTCTGACCCATGTTGCTGAGTCCTTTCTGACTCCTTGTTGAGTCATTAGGGTTGAGGTGTCAACCTATCCCGACTGAATGGTTTTGATTAACCCTAAGATCATCCGATGGTTATAATTAAATTAAAATTCTATATAAACATGGGTAGACTCAAAACCTAAATCAAAATAAAAACTAAAACTATGGCCATCATGCTGTCATCTTATAACCTAGAGTAGCCTCCACCAATTAGAGAGGAAGAACAGCAAATCAAATCAGTTCTATTCAACACTAACAACGAATCTTCTTCAAAGGAAAACTAATACAACTTCAGAACTCAGAATTCAGAACTCAAGACCTTCTTTGAGTTGTGAGTTCGATAATTTTAATAAAATAATTAGCAAATTAATTGGATTGAGTTATGATGTGGATTAATAGGATATGATGTGAATTATTGATGTTATCATACATGTTGTAAATTCTATGTTGTGATCATCTATGCTGTAAAGTTATGATGCTATCACCTATGTTGTAATTCTATGATTAGCTTATGTATAATCAAATCATCATGTTTCATATGCTAGTTGGTTATGTTGATTCATATGATAAATCATAAGTATGTATGCAAGTTTAGATATTGATTTAGACATGAATCATATGCAAGTTAGTACAACCTTACATGTTTCGTGACATCATTTTTAGATCTAAAGTTAGGCTATGACATATGTGAGTTATATGCCAAATTCTACATGCTAGTTTACATGTTTAGATGTAAGTTTAGACCATTGTTATGTTGCATAAATCACATATGCAAGTTTATATAAATATATGAGTTTGGAATATGAATCATGTTAGGCAAGTTTAGGGTTATTGCCTATGCAAGTTTACACCTTTAGATTTGAGTCTATGACATATGTAGTTTTATGCAAGTTGTAACTTTGGCCTATGCAAGTTTTAGATGTAGAACATCATTCACACATGCAAGTTCACCCCTATGTTTAGATCTAGTTTCATCTATATGTATGTTGCGATGTTTTCTTTTTATTCTATGAGTTAGACTATTCGAGTCTAACGTATATTTTGCGTTAAACGAACAAACGTACAACGTGGGGTAAAGGGAATAATATTAAAAGATTTAATTGGCATAAATGCCTTAAAAGGCATAAAATAAATTTGTGATGAAAATTAGTATGATTTTACATACCATAAATAGATGGACATAATTGAGTCAATTATGGCTATAGTTAAATTTGGAATTAATTGATAATTTGAATAGGGAAAGTAAATCAAATTTGGGGAATGATTAATTAGGAGTAATTAATCGTCTAAGAGAGGAGGTTAGGCTCGTTTGCGGTGTAAGACTAGCTGGACCCGCCCGGCAAATCCAGCTGCCACAAATGCCAGTCTAATGTGGGAGGTCTTAGGCATAAATTAAATACGTAACAATTGTAAAGACACGAGGTTAGGCTCATTTGTGGTGTAAGACTGCCTGAACCCACTCGGCAAATCCAGCTGCCACAAATGCCAGTGTAATGTGAGAGGTCTTTATGAGGTTACGGTCTTAATGAATTAAGAAACACTTAACCAGATAAACATGTAGTGGGACATGAGGGAGTTAAGTGGGTGCCTTGGGTGGCATGTGGAGTCTAGTGGGTGCCTTAGGTGGCATTTGAAATACGATTAGAAACACTTAACCAAAATTTAAACATGTAAGTGAACATGAATAAGAAGTGGGTTAAGTGGGATGTACTAGAGGGGACCAAGCTTAGGTGGATAGCTTGTGTCAAGTAATGGGGGCCCGTTTCAACCAGTAACCCATACGTATCTTTGTGGGCTCGACCCAAGTCGAGGACGGGACACGCATACTGGGCTTGACTGTAAAGGGCCAAAACGGGTTAGCGGTGGCAAGCAAGTCCAACGGGTTCATATGCGTGTGTGGACCCGGGCTGGTAGGTAAGACGTTGTTGCATCGTGTAGGTATAAGCCGTGCATTATTCGTGGTATCGGGTTGCCACTTTGGGGAGTGATACACCCCACTGTGGGGCCAGCACGGGTATCTACGAGTTAGGGAGCCGATCCCTTGGGGGTAGTGGGTACACCTAGTGGAGATAGGGGCAGGCGGCACCTATGAAGGCAGCTAGGGGTGCACGAAACTACCAATATCATTATTAAGTCTGTAGGCGGGATCAACCCTAGGGTGACTAGTGGTGGTGCAGTATAGCAATTATCTTATAGTGTTAACGTAGTTTAGTAATTATCTTATAGTGGATTAGGTGCGCTTTAACGGTATCGTTGTTCATCTTATTTCCTTATTTACTCTGTCTTACTCAATGGTTCATGGTCATTTCCTAATTTTCCAACTTATGCCTTAGCCTAGTTATTTTGGTAATTGTATTGTTAAAGTTATCGCGCTCGCCAGACTTTATGTCTGACCCCCTTTGTTTCCTCCTCTTTTCTTCCCTCCTCCCCCCCAGGTGCTCAGATTGGAACTAGCACCAGTGGAGCTTGATTTTGGACAGCTGTATCACTTGCTTTTAGAAGATTGCTTGGATCGCTGAAATAAAGTTCAACCTCTTTTATTTGTGGCTATTTTGTATTGGTGATTATGTCTTTCAATTTATGTACTTTGATTTAGTCGAGATGGATATTATGTACTTGACTCTGGTTTTTGATGATGTAATCAAACATATGTATTTTCCGCTGCAATGAAATAAAGTTTTTAATTCTTCAAGTATTGTTTATATCTGTCTTGTTGTTAAGTTTCTGTTCTATATTCACTTAAAACGCTCCATAGAAGTTAATGCGTTCCCTTTGTGAGTGACATTAATGGACGGGGGGTGTTACAGAGATGGTTAGGGAAATTTCAGAGAAGATTGATCTTATTCGTCGACGCATGAAGATAGCTCTTGATAGGTAGAAGTCCTACACATATAAGAGAAGGGCTGACATTGAGTTTGAGGTTGGAGATATGGTTTTCATTAAGGTATCACCATTAAGGAATGTGGTTCGCTTTGGATCTGTAGGGAAATTGAAACCAAAATTTGTAGGACCATTTCCCATAACAGAAAGGATTGGCCAAATGGCCTATAGAGTAAAGCTACTAGAGAGACTGTCCGGTATTCATGATATTTTCCACATTTCCCATTTATGGAAGTGCTTGCATGATACCGCAGAACTAGTTGAGCCGAGTATGCTTGAGGAAATAGAGGTAGAACAGGAGGCGACAGTTATATGAGTTCCTACCCATATTCTTGTATCAGAAGCTAAGAAGCTACGCAACAGAGAATTCAAGTTAATGAAAGTTCAGTGGGGAGATAACCAAAAGGATGCAACTTAGGAGACTGAAGACAAGATTCGCGCTTCGTACCCTTTTCTTTTCGAGGGTATGATCTTAACTTCTTTTTCGAAAGCTTTTATTCATGCTTGTTTCTATCATTTAAAGTATATCCTATAGATCGAATCTTTGACCTTTAGGTAGGAATCCCATAGGTGTAAACATGTGTTTGAAACATGCTATTTTTGATGGATGCAAGTGGTTGCTAGCGTTTGCTCATGGATGCATATACACACATTAGGCACTAGATCGGCTCAATCACTCTCATACTGCATATGGATATGTGTGCATTTTTCTTCTTTTAATGGATGAAAGTGGGTGTATCATCAAATGGATGTTGCATTTGGGTAAATGACTGCGCACACATATAGAATTTACATGTTATAATAGCATTATTTACATACATGTTGGATTCATGGCACTAATATATAATGCATTAAGGAGGTTGACTGAATCAGTAGGCCGCCAGATCTTTCGCATTAGTATAGGGTCATATACACACACCATTGCATATGTTCATGTAAGCATTAGACGTCTTTAAGGACAATGGATGCATGTGATTGGTGGATGAGTAGATGGATAATGGATGTTAGGATATACAACCTTCTTAATTTAGAGATTTCGGGGATGAAATCCTTTGAGTAGGAGAGAATGGAACACCCATAATTTTATAACACATTAAGAAGATATAATATTGAATACTTAATTAAAAATTGGGAATTAAGTAAAACGGACTGCGCCATTACGTTCATCTCGGAATTTTGCTTAAGATAAACACTGAGTTTGCGTAAAACGGACATCGTATGAAGAAGATATTAAGGTTTAAAGTTTACACATATATGTAAACTAATTATATATATAAATTAACATTCCAGAAAATCAAAAATCAAAGACGGGACAATGCGGGAATCAGGCTCGTTGGGGATCGACCCATGGGTCGACACCATAAGGGGCTGTCTACACCCATGTCTACACCCCAAATCCGAACCAGATTAATACCCGGTGGGCTGAATTCTTGGCTAGATTAATTGACCCTATGCTATAAATAGGACCTTAATCCCATTGTTTTATTCATCTAAATCAATGGCGACGACAAGGTGCTGCCCCAACTCAATCTGATCTAGCCTATTCTTCTTCAACAAACAAGTTATTCAGATTTAGAGATCTGTTGTGCAACATTTGCAATCAAATCTTCTGTTCTTTAGATCCAATCACAGTGAGTCTATGTTATTTTTAGATGTAAACACTTAAAAGTTATTTTGACATGTCTATGAATTGGATCTAAGCCTATGACTATTTGAATCATATTAGATCTGCCATTATTTGTATATCAAATTCAATGTCTAGATCTCATCATGCTTGTTTATGATGTCCCAATTATGTTAGTTTGCCTAATCATATCGCTAGGCCTAATCAGTTCAGTTATCACATGTTCATCAGATCTGTTTTTATATGCCTATCATGTCATTATGCCAAATTCTATCACTATATGCTTATTCAGTTGTTATGCATATTTCCGCCATCATATGTCTATCTTGTTATTATGCTTATTCTTTCTCTTCCCTTTTTATTTTATAACCAGGTTACCTTCGAGCCTAGGCATACTGTTGAAATATGCGAACGCGTGAAATTGGGAAAGAGGGGAAAACGTTAAAATTGGGGCATAAATTGTATAGGGAAATTTGGGGCATAACTTGAATTGAAAACATGAATAACGGATTTGGGGAATAAACAAAACTGTGATTAAAGATCTTAATTTGGGGCATACGGTACATGATGAATATTACTTGGGAAAGGGGCACGAAAACAAATAATGAAATAGGAATAATTGTTTAATAATGAAAATGCCTAGATTTTGTTAAAGTTCATGCCCTTGAGGCAATCCATTTGATGTAATTAATAACATTATTGTTTGATTTGGAAAATAATAATCTGTTATGTTATATTTACTGCGTAATATAAATAATAATTTAATAGAAGTCCTTAGAATAATAATGCGGAATTATATATAGTTCGAGTAAGACTGAACTTGAGATTATATAATGTGATAAGTATTATAATTCTTAAATGTCCCTAGTCGAGTTTTATTGTTATATAGGACAACAATAAAGCGTAGAGACTGGTATATTGATTGACTGATGATCACATCTCATTGATCATTAATATATGTGATATTAAAGTCAAGATATAAATACGTATTGGAGAATAGCGTATTGGGCTGACCCACCGTGAGATAACTACATGGAATATATCAACAGTATCATAAGTTATTCTCATAGTGACAGTGATGTAATGGTCCTCAGACCTGAAATCATTATAATTGTATTTGAGGATATTTGTATTTTGATATCATTTAAAATTATTTCGTAACAGAATAATGATAACGGTGATTATTGGATATATCTCAAATCGAATGAAAATTATGAATGATTTAGATGGAATTTAACCCTACAATATATTCGTAGTGATATCCATGGGCCTCTTGATTGAGTGAGACTGTGAAACGCATGGCCATGCTCAAATATTGATTTGTTTTAAACAGTTTACTCATCGATCAAGAAAATCGGATTAAATTATAACGAGGATGATACGATCCATGCCTCTAGTTTAATCCTGGATATAATGGTTAAAAGGATTATATTACATTGATACATTGGTCATGGAAAGGTTGTATCGAATCGACGATCTCATTATAACTTGGGTAGCAGCGACGTATTGCTAGATGCCAATCACTGTTTATGATTTTAAACACTATTTAAAATCATTGCCAACGTTGTAATAACCTATAGGGTCACACACTTAGAACATTGTAAGTGGAGCACTATTTTGTTTGTGGGTAAAATGAAATATCAACGGTTGATATTTTGTTTGAATGGGTACAAGGAATTGCTCCTTGTTTATTGTACACGCGTCTATTAAAATAAAGGTAACTTACTTCCTTTATGATTATACACGCTGAAAATAATCTCACCCCGTTCCTTGAGAAAAACCCTAAAACTAAGAATGGCGGCTAGCACCGGCAAAGCTTCCTTCTCCTTCGATTCGTCTGAAATTGAAGACTTTGTTCGTGTGGATACCAATAGAGACTCGGTGCTTGACGAGTTCTTCGATTTGATGCAGTAATTGTCTTCTCTGTTTCAGATTTACGTGATGGTTCAAGGATTCACTGTAAACATGTATGAATTTTAACCAAATTGATTTTGATTTTCTGTTTTTGCAATAGATCCTTAGATTAAATTGTTAATCTATTCAAATTGGGTTGTCGATTAGATCGCAAATTCTCAAAAGTGGTATCAGAGCCTAGGGTTTGCAAAATTAGTTATTTTGAAACTATAATGTAGGTTTATTTGTTTTAATTATTAGATAATCGAAATTATAAATATCATGGATTCAGATTTAGTGATATATTCGATTTAAAAGTGAAACTGTTTCACTATGAATTAAAACTGTGTTTTGATTCAAGCTGGTAAAAAAAAATTGTAAACAAAGTTTTATATTTAATATAAAAGTTTGACATGGAATTTTGTTAGTTAAATCTGAAGCTTGATTGAATTTAATTACATTGTTTTACGCCTGAATCATTTGATCTTTGAATCTGAATTGGAGTTTGATAACTTAGAAACTAACCCAAAACCCAAGTGTTGACTGTAGATTTATTTTATGTGTTGTGCATATGCATTGGACTTCCGATTTTGAATTTAAGGCTTAGTGATTGCCCTTTTAAATTACTCATCTCAAATTGTTATGGTAATGACCATAATATTGAAATATCAATGCTTTGTTTAATAACATGGTAGACACACGTATATGGTTTAATAAAAGATATAAAACATAGTTTTGTTCTGACATGAAATGTTTCATTCAGAATAAGATTAGTGTTTGGTTTTAATTCGAAAACCATTTAAGATTGATATTGGATATCAATACCAAATCAAATGCCTATTTTGTTAATCTTTTCAAACTAAATTAATTATATTGATAAAGCTGGTACTATGGGTTTAACTTTGAATTGAACCTTTTATAAATGCATACAGTTATTAAAATATCTCTATTTTATTGATTTCTGAAATCAATAAGGTTACTTATTCAATCAAACACATTTTGAAATAAAACATAACTACGGATTAAGTTTGTTTATTCCATGGATATTTAAAACACGTTTGAATCTTATTTATAAACATTGTCACAATATTTATCAATTTATTTTAATTCTGATATTCTATATTGATAAACAGGATAGTTTAAAACCATTTAGATCATGTAATGTATTTACATGATAACCTGCAGCTATTCAGGTTTGGATATAAATGTGTACTTTTATTTTATAATGATGCTAATCATTTTTTTGTTCCAACATTCATACTACAGTTGAAAGTTATGAACACCACCACCTGATTAGTATATACATACTCATGGCATTTCAATTTTTATGGTGAACCATTGTCTCATATATGAATTTTAAATCATATTGAAAATTGGTTAATTTTCTCAAATATGTTAAGTTATACTTATGTCATGCAGATTATAGTATAGTACATATATTTAATATTATGCTGATGACAATGTACCATTATATATATATATATATATATGATATATAATACGGTCTTGTATATCTGAATTATATATGCATATGTATGTATGTATATATATGTACATATATATATATATAAGTAAAAATATTTCTTATGTTAAACTGTTTATATAGTATTGATATATAAACAGAGCAAATATGATTTGCAGACTTCGTATACCTCATTGTACCTTATATATATATTTTGGGCCTAGACATTAAATTTGAACTTAAAACTGATTTATGTTCCAAAGCAAAAATGATTTGCATTTGTAGCATATTAATGTTCTGTCAAGTTTGTATTCATTTGTTTGATTTGAATGTGTTTGAGAAACACAATAAAATGACCTGTTTTCATAAGTATAATGTTTATATATATACCAGTTTTAAATGCATGTTATGAGTAGAACTTGGCGAAATATCTTCCTCTCTAATGCATGAAGGATTATCTTGTCACCTAAAATTGTCATGACATCTTATTAAACTTCATTTATTTGATCAAAACAATTTGAATTGAGAATTCGCTATTAATTTTCTAGATCTTGTATTTAGATGACATTTATCACGACAAGTATAATTTTCATATCAATTTTTTTAAAAGGGTTGTTGAGTCTATAAGATACATATTCGTTCCTGAATACTAAAATTGTAACAACCCGAAATTCTGGGCCAGTTTAAAATTTTTATTTTGGCAATTATAGCGAATTTTGAATATTTAAAATGAATTATTTTAAATAAAATCGACGAGAAATTTATTTTGAATATAATTAGAACGTATATATTATATACGTCGTCGTTAGAATATAAATATTTATATATAATTATAAATATAATTGAAAATGGCGCGGTAGTTCGATAATTCGATTTCAAACTTCAATTGAATGTACCGGGTGCAAAACAATCCGGATTTTAGTGAAACCAAAAACATTAGGATCTAATTGATGATATCTTTCCAACGAATCAGAAAAATCGAGATTTCATATCGGGAATCAAAGGATATGTCCAGTTGAAAATTCTGAATAGTCGCTATGGAATTCAGGCCCTTAAAAATGGACATTTTGCAAACGACCTCGGATTTCGACGAAACCAGTTTTGTTGGGTCCGTGATGTAAAGTTATTGCTAGGTTTCAAATTTCATAATTTTTCGAATCAATATGTGAGCGTGGCAAAGGAAAATGCGTTTGACCAGTTTCAGTTGATTTTAATCGACTGGAAAATGGCCATTTTTCCAACGGTCTCAGAATTCGACGAAACTAGTTTTGTTAGGACCGTATCGTCAATACGAAGCTAGAAAATATTTTTCGGGAATATTTAGAGTTAGTATGTGACCCCGGTAATTTGAAAAGTACGTTTAAAATTCAATATAGTGATTTAAATGTAAATTCAACGGAAACTAATCGAAACAATCACATCAGCTTGCGATACATATCCCATTGTGTTCGGAATGGGGGTGAAACGCTATGGACGACAGGCGGTGGGCCTCGTTTCGAGGTCGTATGTAAAAGTCAACTTTTTGCAAAATAAAATAAATAAATTAATAAAAAAATTAAATCCCCTCCCCTTTTACTTTGCCCCCCCCTCTTCATTTCGATTGCAGATTGAAAAAAAAAAAAAACCCCCGATCTAATCGCCCGCCACCCATCGACATCGCCACCGCCACCAGGTTCCTTTCCCCCCTACCGCTGGCCGACCCCCCCCCCCTCATGCGCCCATACCCTCGAACACCACGATGACCGATCCCCACCCCCTTCTGCTGTCGCGGCCCCTTCTTCTTCTTCCTCCACACCACGCCCTGGACCACCGTAGACCGCCACCGCTGGAAGCCCAGAGCACCCCTCCGACCAAGAACCCCACCCCCTCCGTTCACTGTAAGCTCGTTTTTTTTATTTTATTATTATTTATTTTCATTTAACTGATTTTTTTTTTATTTACTTTAAAACTGATTTTTTTTAAATACTCAAGTTTAGATTTTTAAACAATAGCAAGTTTAGATTTTTAATATAGGAAATTTTGGTTTTTTTTAAAAAAAAAAACAATAAAAAGATGAGATTTTTACTCAACAAAGCTATGATTTTGTTTAGCGAGCAGATTGGAGTTTTGTTAGCAAGCGGATATGGTTTTTAAAGAAATAAAAATATGGCTTTTATCATATGATAGAAAGAATAAAAATATTTTTTTTTATGATAGAAAGAATAAAAATAGATATTTTTTTTATGATAGAAAGAAGAAAAATATGATTTTTATGTATTGAACTTCGAAATAAAAATATGATTTTTATATATTGAACTTCGAAATAAAAATATGATTTTTATATATTGAACTTCGAAATAAAAATATGATTTTTAATATGATTTTTATATATGGAATAGCGGAGTAAAAATTTGATTTTTACATAGGTAGTGAAAGCGGACAACGAAGGTAACAAAAAGGCGAAACGACGAAGACTTCTGCAAATGAAGAGCCGTGGAGCTAGGATAGCTTTCGGTGAGAATTTCTCACCTTTCACTTTCATTCCTAGTTATATATATATACTAGGATGCATACGGTGCTTAGTAGCACCCGACACAATCGTCCACAGACCATGGACTTGTTTGTTTTGGTTGCATAGATTAGTTAGATAATTTGATTTGAAATTGAATTGTTTGGTGAAATGAATGGATTTGATTGATGTGTGAATGGCATGGGCCTTCACTAGACCGGGGATAAGGCTAGGCCTCGTCCCGTTTCTAGTATCGTGCCGTTATGCCGCCGAAATTTTCTAAAATATGTTAGAAAATAAAATTATCATTTTATTGTGTAAATGAATAATAGAAATTCATATGTTGGAATAAAATGTTTTATCGTTAAAAATATAATTTTTAACGTGAATATGAATATAGTGAAAGTGAATAAAATAAAATATTCATTTACAAACCAGACGGTTTGTTTATGTACACCTATTTGAAGGACATTGAGTGGGACGATAAATTTTACACATCGCCCAACTGCACAAATAAAATCTGTGTTTGATTGTTTGAAACCCCACACGGGTGTTGGGATGAAATTTGAAGTTCACTCATCCTGATTGATTAAATATGTCGATCGATTGATTGACAGGCTGTTATAAGCGTTAGATATTTATATTTGATGCTTATACAGTGTAGTGCACTTTGGTTGATGGTTGATTATTTTTCCTTGCTATTATATACATGTGTTGTAGAAAATCCATATAATTAACATTATATGGTAATTGATTGGGCCTTATTCCAGTTTTGAAAAAGAAATATTTGAAAAAGAAATATTTGAAATAGAATATTTGAAAATAGGAATATATGAAGCCGTATTGATTAGATTGACGCCATTTTGACGTGAACGATAATTATATCGATTTTATTCATTTCGAAATGAATTGAATTGAAAACGATTTCGAAATGAATTGAATTGAAAACGATTTCGAAATGAATTGAATTGAAAACGATTTCGAAATGAATTGAATTGAAAACGATTTCGAAATGAATTGAATTGAAAACGATTTCGAAATGAATTGAATTGAAAACGATTTCGAAATGAATTGAATTGAAAACGATTTCGAAATGAATTGAATTGAAAACGGTTTCGAAATGAATTGAATTGAAAACGGTTTCGAAATGAATTGAATTGAAAACGATTTCGAAATGAATTGAATTGAAAACGATTTCGAAATGAATTGAATTGAAAACGATTTCGAAATGAATTGAATTGAAAACGATTTCGAAATGAATTGAATTGAAAACGATTTCAAAATGAATTGAATTGAAAACGATTTCGAAATGAATTGAATTGAAAACGATTTCGAAATGAATTGAATTGAAAACGATTTCGAAATGAATTGAATTGAAACGATTTCGAAATGAATTGAATTGAAAACGATTTTGAAATGAATTGAATTGAAAACGATTTCGAAATGAATTGAATTGAAAACGATTTCGAAATGAATTGAATTGAAAACGAATTGAATTGAAAGCGAATTGAAATGAATTCAAATTGAATTGAAATTTGAATTGAATAGAAATGAATTTTAAAACGAATTTATAAAGAAGAATTCAAATTTTGATTTGAATTGAAAAGGAAGTTGAAATTGCTTTTGAAACGAATTTAAAACTATTTATATAATTTGTTTTAAATAGAAATCGACGAAATATATATTATATATATAATATATATAATATAATGGCCTGAATAGAACGCGCCGCGCCGCGGCAGTTCGTGAATTTCGACCATTTATTTCAAACGGACATTACGGGAGATCCGACCGTCGGATTCTCCTAAAACCGGAACCGTTGGGTTCGTATCGAAAAGAGCTTTCTAGCGAATGTTAGAAATTTGAAATCTAACGGTTGGATTTGGAGTTACGTCCAAATCAAATTTGAAAAAGGTCGCTGTAAGTGCAGTTCGATGGCCATTGATGGAAATCGACTGTACGGGCCTTGATAAAATTACTAAAAATAGTAATAATTTGTGTAAAATCATAAGAAATGATTTGTGAAGATTTGGGATGAAAAACTTCATGTTTGAAAAGATAAAAATAGATTTTTATCGAAATGAACTAGTTTTGAACTAGAAATATAATTCTATTTTTTTTTAAATAAATAAATTGAATTTGAAGAGGGGTTTTAAAAATAACCAGAATTTCCAATGATTGCATTGGAGTGGATTTGAATCGAAATTGTCTTCGGAATATTTCGATGTTGGAATTCGTGATTATACAGGTGTTGTTATGGAAATTTGAAAGATATATATATTTATATCGTTATTTCCAATACGACATTTGTTAGTCGTAGAATTTGATATTGAATATAAGCCGATATATTTTCTATTCAGAGCCTTGTATTGAATATCGAATGTGATTTGGGTTTGTCGTGAATGGTGTCTTCACTAACACTGTTCTTGAACCCAGTTGAGAAAAGATTAAATTTTTTTATTTAGATTTAATGAAGTGTACCAATTAAATGATATTTAATTGGAATTGAATTGATATTGATTTTTGGGTTTATCGTGAACAGTGTTTTAAATAACACTCGTTCTTTAACCCGATAATTAATGAATGTGATTTTGGGTTCATCGTGAACTGTGTTTTAAATGACACTGATTCTTTAACCCAGTTAAAGATTAAAACCAAGTGGAGTTTTAATGAATCTTTAATTAGATTGAAAAGATCGAGAATGGAGTATCACCAGTTTTACTCCAGGCGATAGTTAAATCTTTAATTAGATTTGAACGTGAAATGGTAATTGAATTACCGATAACACTGTGGTGTTAGATATGAAGTACTACCAGTTTTACTTCATGGGATGAATAGGTTGGGATTGGGAAATAAAATAAATGATTACTTCGGTGTGGTTCGCTAATCCCGACTAGTTTGAATTGACATTCAAAGGTGATTAAAGAATAAATTTAAAGAATTTATCTTGGGTAAAATTAATGGGAACTTTTCCCAAAGTATAGGAATATTTGAATAAAAGAATATTCTGAATTGGAATGAGGCGTATGTCGTGTTTGTGTAACACTTTTATAATATATACGCGAGTTATTCAGAAAGACCGGGTTGATCCCATTCTGAATAACTGATTCGACGTGGTGTCGAAGATGAAGACGGTGGTCGAAGACCGGAAGTCTTCACGTCGTTTGTGTGATTACTGATGATCTTGATTGGGCTGTACACCCAAGAAGATGGAAACAGTTGGTGATCGTCCAGACGTACTTGGAGATCGATGGATATGCGGGGTACTAGGTGCCTCCGGTGTCGTTCAGACCCAGAACGGACTTGTAAATGGACTGTGTGTCTGACATTGGATTTTAGTCTGTGTGATTGATTTCTATTAAATATATATCTGTTTGGCGGCGGAGAATTTATTCTCTTGCTTAACGCCCTTCTCTGAGACATACGAGCTCAGGGGTTATATACTGATGGATATCAAACACATAGAGTGAATTGCCTGTGTGGCATGCCTAAGTGCAAAGTCTTGTGGTGATGATCAAAGCACAGCCTGTGTGGCACAGCTTTGTGTAACGTGAATTCGCGAGCCTCACACCCCGGTTGTGAACCAGAAACGGGAGAGGACATCAGGGAGAGCATGCGTTTCTTTCTAGTTAGAAGTGGCGTCAGTGGTTTTACATGCCCTGACGAGTTTGACTTATGTGGTTGTTGCTGTTGCGAGGCGCCTCGGATTGATCGGTCGTTCTCGAACCGATGGAGTCATTTAGTTGGCTCGTTTACGCCCCAAAGGGCGGGGAAACGTATTGTTCAGGCACTATAATCCACATCGGTGGACCGGTCCTGACGATCCAAGGGGCAGTTGCGGCTGTTCCGGTGGCTCGGGCTAGAGAGTCACGAATCGGTTGAGGACTATCTTTTGCCTCGGTTCATAGACGGAAATCCAATTTCCAAATACGTGACATTTGCGGTTTTATTTGTAGAGCCTAGTATGGCGACATAGTGGGATGGGGCGCTCATGCCGCCTATGATTGATACTTATGATTTGAAGTTGTTTTATACACTATGCACTTATAATAGTATCAAACGATTCGTTTTAACCGTATCAAGCATTCTTTGGCTGTTATAAGGGAAAACCCTATCCTCGGCTGCGTTGCATTGTGTGATGGGACCTGGGTCTTATAACAGCTGCATTTTTCTTTATTTAGCATTGCGCTGTTTGTTTTATGCACTGGTATTCTTGGGAGGAAACCCGTTCCGTGTTATACGGCGTGGTCCCTTGATTTACCTAACTTTAAAATAAAGAATAATAACTGTTTTAGTTCTCACACCAGTCACATGACTGACCTGGAGTTTATTGTTTTAACCTAAACTCTGGGTGCCCTTATTTTGACACGGGCAGCTAGTAGTTTTGGTTTTGCATATTTATATTCACAGGATCCTGGTTTACAGCTGGAATGATATCCGGAAAGCTCTGTATCCGTATATCACCTTCAGTTGTGCTTCGTATTATTTTCCGCTGCTATGTATTTAAATGTAATTTAAATCTCTGATATTTCTGTGTAATATTCATTTATACTCTGTGTATTCTTGTAATCTGATGCATTGTTGTAATATACAATGAAATGTTCTTCTGTATGAGTTATGTTGTGGCTTGTTCTCGAACTATCCGACACTTTCCTTTACGGGGAAGTTACGGGTTGTTTCATTTGGTATCAGAGCTTTGGTTTACAAAGCTAAAGAACAAGACACATTAGAACCATACGAAAGAATTCATCAGATATTGGATGAGTAATATCCAATGAGAATGACTCGTTAGAGATGGGATCAGTAGTATCCTAGAACGAGTGTGAAGAGTATATTTTTGAAAATGAAAACAAATCGCATATTCTGTTATGAAATATGTATTTGCATATGCAATTTTGGTGTGCATCCTCAATCTCATGATTCTGAAAGATTTGCAACAATTTTTTTTATCATAAATGTCTATTAGACAATTTCGTTATTAATACATGTTTTATTTCATGATTAGCATTATAACATGCTACATATATAAGCCCAGATATTGTGACATATATATAAATTGATTTGTAATTTGCACATATATAGTGTTGGACCAAAGTGCACAAATCATGAAATATATGATGTTGTTCTTGCTTATTATTAATATATATAATGCTAAGATATAAACATAACTTGTACAAGTGGCATCAAAAGGCAGTTACAGGTGTTCATAAATGATGTAATACCTACTGTGCTGATTGCAATTGACGGAATGGTCCTTTGCATATATATGTTAATATATTCAGAAACAGATACTGATCTGTATATACATATATGTTATTTTAAAATGGTTTATACATTATGGTATAAGGACATTGACTACTGATTAAGTTAAAGTTGTATATATCCACCAAAATACAATATTTATATATATACAGGTATATAATGCATAAATGATGCATTATTTATATTCAATTGGATGATCATCTACAATTATTTATATGATAAATATTTGCAGATAAACCTATGGCAAGGATCAGTGGGACTGAACCAACATGCTAATATGGGTCAACATGATGATGAAGAACCTTGGCAATCACTAAAGCAAGTGGGGTTTTAAGATATTGCAGTTTGACTGCTTGTATAAATTAAGATGCAATGTTAATGTATATTGCTGTATTCGAGTAAATTACATTACAAACCGCATGTTGCATTGTTAAAGAAGTGTGTATGTAAAGAGTTAGTTGTGTATGTGAATTGTTTGCTTTATATATGATTAGAATGTGATATATTAAATTGGATTTGATTAGTTGCAATGCACATGTAATATATGAGAAGCAGGCAGTATTAAAATATCAATGCACCTTTAGTATAATTGTTTAAGCATGGATGAATGTATATGTTATTTACTTGTTTAGTAAAGACATGATACATGCTGCGTTTTGTAATTCTTATGCCTGTTTTTGTTTACAACCTTTCAATAATGATAATACGTTATACATGTTATATGTTCTGATGGGATAAACAAGTTTCATAAATTACTTTTATAATTGTTATTCAATAATTCCCCTACAGTCATATAAATTGAATTTCTATCTACTTTTTGAAATGTTCAAAAATTGGTAAAATATATTTTATTTCCTTTAACACAAATGCTATTTAAAATTTCGTTAAAGTTGCATTAGTGTGGAATTAAAATCACCAATATGAAATACATATATTTTGATATATGTAAAAACTCTAATATTGTTCGCCACTACGAATTATAATTCCCTCTAAAGCAATTTTTTTGTTATATTAAGTCATGGTGACGTCTTCCAATAATATACTCATCATTGTCCAAAATCACCGGATGTAACTAACGCCAAAGCGTTGTGCACCTTTTATGTTGGTTATACGCGATGGAGTAAAATGTGGTGCTCCAACCTATTATTGGGTCTGACTTAACTAGGCAGCATAATAGGATTATGGCCTTAGAGACAAAAGCATGAATTATTCTATTTTGAGCAAATGAATAATACTGAACAAACTGTTCAACATGCGATCCAAGAGTTATATAGACGATATAATTGACATAAGATGTTTACCTAAAAGGTTGTGTTTTGGGTTTAGCCAAAGCTGGGTCAAGGCATGAATAGATGTGGATCTTGGAACACTATTATATGTATATAATGATATACATATATAAACAGAGGGATGCTAATTTGAGTGGGAGCGTATTTTAATTTAAATTACATATTTATGTTAATATAAATTTTTATTGTCAATTTTTTTTTGAATAAATAAATATTACAGAATCAGTTATTATTTTATCTAATGTAGATATTAAATATTAAATAACTCGATAATTTAAATTAATCCTTAAGAAGGATATAAATTGAAATAAATCAAATTTCTTGAGTAACATTGAAATTTGAGGATTTCCTTCAAACAAATCAAACGTAATTGTTATATAAACATAGAGGATCTAAAATGAAAGGTTGACGTATGACTTCAACCGAATAATATATAAATGTTATAACAATCTACTTATACATTTCTAGTATTAGATACTAGATATAAATCGCATAAATGTATGTTAATTTACAGAAATTGCAAAATAAGTAGAAATCTGATAAAATGATAAGTGGACTTACGAATGGAAATGAAACAAAAGTTGCTGGATTTTCCATAGAAAGTTGATTCTTGTTGTGTATAACGACTTAATAAAATTAATAAAATAGTCGTTAGTATGAAATTCCATTTAAAATAAATGTTATTATAAATCTTGTTCAGACAAGTTTAAATTTCATTTGTAATAAAATAACAATTGTTATTCATTTTATTTAAATGAAATATCTTATGGAATTTCACAAATAGTTAATGATCTTTATAAATTGTTAACTATAATGTACTTGACATAAACACAGAGTGGATTAAATTTAATAATTTAAATCCAACACATCTTTAGCATTGTCAGTTAACCAATATAAACAAGAAACACGTATCAAAACTCTATAATGATGGAATTTTGAGGTCATTTGATTTTGAATCATATGAAGAATGCAAATCTTGTTTATATGACAAAATATCTGAATCACATTTCACTTGACACAGTGAATGGACTATAAAGTTTTGGGTCTCATACATAATGATGTATCTGGAGCAATGAATACATAAGCTGATGTAGGTTTTATTACTTCATACATTTGCTGATGATGTCAGTGGATATAGATGTGTGTATCTTATGATACACAAATTAGAATCCTTTGAAAAGTTCAAAGAATTCAAAAATAAAGATAAAAAAATAAAAGTTCAAAACCAATATTAATAGAATATAAATACTTTTCGAATAGTTTGAAAGAGAATATTTAAGCCAATAAATTTAATGACTATCCAAATGAGTTTGAAATTGTTTCACGGCTCACACCACCTAGAACACCATGTTGAAATGGTGTGTCTAAAAGGAGTAATCACACCTTATAAGATATGGTAAGACCAAGATAAGTCATATAGTTCTTCCAATAAATTAAATTGAGAACAATCAAATTAATCATACTAAAACAAGTCTAAAGATGCCATATAAGATATGGACTAAGAAATGTCCTAGTGTGTCTAATACGCAGATTTGGATGCAAGACGTTTATTAAACGTCCTTCCTTTGATAATATCGGATCCAAATCAGATAACTATTTGTGTAATATCCAGAAGACATAAATGGATATTATTTCTACAAATTCTTTGAGAATAAAATGTTATTGCTTAAATTGGTATCCTTATAAAGGAGAGTCTGTCTCTAACATACCGATGAGAATAAAATAGAATCTGAAATGTCGGAGACCACAAAATACCATTGAATCTTGTATGGACAAGATATTGAGTGGGAGTGACACAATAATTACAAAGTTTATATTGATAACACATTAATGATTGTGAATAATGTTAGTTTTAAAAAAATAAGTAGATACTGATTCTAAGAAAGAAAATGTTTGGATTAAGAAGTTCACAATTGAACTTAATTCATTGTTGATCCGATGATTTACATTGCGATAACAATGTGGCTATTGATCAGGCCTAAAATGTTAAACTCATAATCGATCCAAACATATATTTAAGAAATATAATTCTTATGTGAAATTATTCACGGAGGATATGACCATATCTGCAAAGTTGCAAAAGCTATAATATTGCAGAACTACTGAATTAAACACTATCGCAGCAGAAGTTTAATAGTCACACTAGTTTCATGAGTATATGATACATGAATGATTGACTCTAGTGCAAGTGGGAGATTGTTAGAGTTTATGCCCTTGAGGCAATCCATTTGATGTGATTAATAACGTTATTGTTTTATTTGGAATAAAAATATTTTGTTATGTTGTATGTACTGCGTAATATAAATAATAATTTAATAGAAGTCCTTAGAATAATAATGTGGAATTATATATAGTTCGAGTAAGACTGAACTTGAGATTATATAATGTGATAAGTATTATAATTCTTAAATGTCCATAGTTGAGTTTTATTGTTTATATAGGACAACAATAAAGCATTGAGACTAGTATATTGATTGACTGATGATCACGTCTCATTGATCATTAATATATGTTTTATTAAAGCCAAGATATAAATACGTATTGGAGAATAGCATATTGGGCTGACCCAATGTGAGATAACTACATGGAATATAATCAACAGTATCATAAGTTTTTCTCATAGTGAAAGTGATGTAATGGTCCTCCGACCTGAAATCATTATAATTTTATTCGAGGATATTTGTATTTTGATATCATCTAAAGTTATTTTGTAACAGAGTAATGATAATAGTGATTATTGGATATATCTCGAATCGAATAAAAATTATGAATGATCTAGATGGAATTTAACCCTACAATATATTCGTAGTGATATCCATGGGCCTCTTGATTGAGTGAGACTGTGAAACGCATGGCCATGCTCAAATATTGATTTGTTTTAAACAGTCTACTCATCAATCAAGAAAATCGGATTAAATTATTACGAGGATGATACGATCCATGCCTCTAGTTTATTCCTGGATATAATGGTTAAAAGGAATATATTACATTGATACATTTATCACGAAAAGGTTGTATCGAATAGACGATCTTATTATTACTTGGGTAGCAGCGACGTATTGCTAGATGCCAATCACTGTTTATGATTTTAATTACGATTTAAAATCCTTGCCAACGTTGTAATAACCTATAGGGTCACACACTTAGAACATTGTAAGGGGAGCACTATTTTGTATGTGGGTAAAATGAAATATCAACGTTTGATATTTTATTTGAATGGGTACAAGGAATTGCTCCTTGTTTATTGTACACGCGTCTATTAAAATAAAGGTAACTTACTTCCTTTATGATCATACACGCTGAAAATAATCTCACCCCGTTCCTTGAGAAAAACCATAAAAATAAAAATGGCGGCTAGCACCGCAAAAGCTTCCTTCTCATTCGATTCATATGAAATTGAAGACTTTGTTCGTGTGGATACCAATAGAGACTCGGCGCTTCACGTGTTCTTCGATTTGATGCAGTAATTGTCTTCTCTATTTCAGATTTACGTGAAGGTTCAAGGATTCACTGTAAACAGGTATGAATTTTAACCTAATTGATTTCGATTTTCTGTTTTTGCAATAGATCCTTAGATTAAATTGTTAATCTGTTCAAATTGGGTTGTCGATTAGATCGCAAATTCCCAAAAGATTTACAGTAATTAGAAACTATAACCGCGCTTAGACACGAGGTTAGATTACACTTGTGGTAGAAGCCTTCATGGACCCAACCGACATATCCAGCATCCCCAAGTGGTAAATCCAATGTTAGGGGTCTAACTCTAATGACCCGAAAATCCGGTCCAATTTGAGCTGACCAAAAACACAAGTCCAACCCCAAATTAAACTGAAAATCAGGAAATTAATAGAAAGAAAACATAGGGTGAGGAAAGATAAGATAGAAACTTAGAATAGAAGAAGAAGAAGAACACAACATCAGAGTAACACGAATCTCACAGCGGAACGAATAAATATATTTCATAACATAACTTTGAAATACAAAACTTTTTAATGGCGTACACAGGCGAACAAGCGGGAACGGTTACAACCGAAGAGCCACCACCAAAACCACCGGATCTATCTACTTTTCCTCCTCTCAAGTCAGCGCAAACAAGCCCAACCTCCTCAAATATCAATAGCTAAGCATGGACACGAACATGGCTGGATACAGTAAAGGATTTTCATATACAGAAGGAATCGGCTGTTACTGATCTGACATATTTTCCACCAGTGAAAACTAATGAAAATCTTAGAGGGAAATTACCATTCTCGGTTTTTGAAGCCTCTACTCAGTGGTGGGACAATACGTTGGTTGTATACATTTTAGGTAGTAGGCCTACTTACAGTAATTTCAAGAATTTTGTCGACAAAATATGGAAACCAACGGGGGCTTTTGAATGCTACTATAAGAAAAATGGCTTTATTTTCATCAAATTTCAGAATGGGGCAGATTGTACGAGCATTGTGAAAAAAGGACCATACACTATTGGATCTAGATTGGTGGTGATTAAGAAATGGAAACCGGGTTTGAGTTTGTCCAGAGACCTTTTCTCCTCGGTGCCGATTTGGGTAAGATTTAATGAACTCAAACCTGAGTACTGGAATTCTGAAGGCATTAGCAGAATAGCGAGTGTTCTTGGTTATCCTATACGAATGGACGACACAACTGCTTTTGAATCACGACTTAATTATGCGCGTGTTCTTGTTGAAGTTGACGTGAACTTTGCTTACCCTCATGTCGTCGAAATGGAGCTCTATAACGGCGAAATTGATGAAATACAAGTGGAGTATGAACACAGAATTTTACCATGTAAAAAGTGCAACGGTTTCGGACACACAGATTCTAATTGCACAATTACCACCACACAAATATGGAAAGCTAAACCAAGAACAGTGGTTGAAAATGCACCTAACTTGGAACAACAGATTTCAAACACCGGAAATAATCAAACCACTTGTTCAATTAGTCATGCAAACGTACAGGGCGCAAGCACTAATTCTTTGGATCCAGCAGTCAGCAGTACTTCTGAAAGTCACATGCACTTAGCCGACAACATACATGACAACAACACTACAAAGCAATGTACATATCAGACTTCACATGATGACACTACTGACAAAACAAGACCGACTACTTCAAGTACGCTTGTAGCCGAGACCCCAACCATTACAACTGCTAACCCTTTCTCCGTCCTGCAGGCTACCAACGACGATCGCTTCACTCTTCCTGTAACACAGAACCAAAAGGAATCAGACAAAAATGAATATGCCAATATAGCAACTGTTGAAATTTCGGCTACAACTGGTACAGATAATGCTCATACTAAACATGAAGTTGCCTCTACTATTTCCGTTGATATACAAGAAGTGGGCGAGAGGCCGAGTGCCAGGAAAAATGTATCCACAATGCTGACATCTAATCCAGCTTATAAGAAAATGCGTGAATCGAAATCAAACCCCAAAGTCTCAACTAAAGCTCCTCATAAAAGAAATACAAGGAGATCCGCTGATAATAGATGAATATGATGACATGGAATATAAGGGGTATGAATACCGATGATAAAATTGGTCACGTATTCACGCTCCTTAGACAACACAACCTAACTTTATTAAGTTAGGTTGAGAATAAATTAACTACTGCATCTATTGGTGAGCTACGATTACGTTTTACAAATTGGACTATCATTCACAATAATGATACAGGAAGTAAGGGCAGGATTCTTGTTCTGCTAGACCATGCAGTATGGGCTTACGACATTACTAGTGTGTCACCGCAGCATATTACACTATTTCTTACAAACAGAGGGGGATTGCAGATGTTTTGCAATGTAATCTATGCTAGCAACTCTTATTCCGAACGACTGAAACTATGGGACTTACTTCGGGTCGATGCATCTTCAATTAGTCAGCCGTGGATGGTCATGGGAGATTTTAACAATGCTCTTAATCCGTCTGATAAAAAGGGAGGTTTGCCTATCCCTTTTACTGTTCTAAACACTATTAAAAACTGTTTATATGATTGCGGGTTGGTTGAATCCTCTATGCAGGTTTGTAAATATACATGGAGGCGAAGGGATTGCAACGAACATAGACAAAGTGCTTATTAACTACGATTTTATATCCTTTTTTCCTCAGTTCAGAATCATTGCTTTACCAAATGCTGTGAGCGATCATACACCTATTTTTATAACTCGCAATACTCGACAAAGATCAGAAAAAGGGACACCGTTCAGATATGTGAATACATGGTGTTATATGCATGGATATGACAAATGTATTTCGGACGGCTACGCTGAAGTCAGGTGGGGTAGGGACAGTTACAAGTTCACGGCTAAGCTGAGAGCTATAAAGCACAAGCTTAAGCAATGGAATCGGCTAAGAGTTAAGAGGACACTGTGTCCAAACTTCAAGACAATTTTAATGAGGCGTTTTATGAATGCGATCAGAATCCAGAAAATGCTGCTCTATACGACAACATGTTTACTACAAGTTTACAGTTGAATGATCACGTCCACAAGCGATTTCAATTCTTTAAACAGCAAAGTAAAGTTTTATGGATGCAACAAGGAGACATTAACTCTAAGTTCTTCTATGCTAAGATGTCCTTGCGACGACATTGAAATAAAATCCAGGCTTTAATCGATGATCATGGCAATTACATCTACGATCCCACTACTATTAAGGAGGAGGCCATTAACTACTATCAACATATGTTTAATGGAGATGTAAATATTATTTTTCCTGAAGTACAACCTAGGATGCGAATAAATGAAGAGGGAATGAATTACCTAGCTGCTCCAATTTCCATCGCTGAAATAAAAGAAGCGCTGTTCTCGATCGACGATTCCAAAAGTCCGGGTCCCGATGGATTTACTGCCAAATTCTACAAGCACCATTGGGATTTCCTACATTATGATTTAACAGCAGCCATATCCGAAATGTTTAATCTCAAACATCTGCCAAAGGGTCTAAATCACAATTTTATCACGCTGATCCCAAAAAAAGATAAGCCGTAGACTATCTCTGATTATAGACCTATATCGTGTGCTAATGTACTTTATAAAACTCTGGCTAAAGTAATATGTAATAGAATTAAAGACTTTCTACCTTTCTTGATTGCAGAAAATCAATCATCTTTTATTCCGGGATGTAATATTGGCGAAAATGTGTTGCTTGCTCATGAACTGGTTCGGGATTTCGCAAAAAAGGGGAGTGGCAAAATGTGCATAAAGATTGACTTACAGAAGGCTTACGATATGGTGAACTGGGATTTTGTTCGTCATATGTTATGTTCTATGGGATTTCCTATTTCGTTGGTTCAGTTAATCTACGAGTGTATCTCCACTCCGACTTTTTCAATTATGGTGGATGGACGCCCAGAAGGATATATTACGTCCAATAGAGGATTGCGACAGGGGGACCCTTTATCACCTTATTTATTTTGCATAGCTATGGAGTTTTTTACTATATTAATGGATGCAGGTCAATGTGAGGGTCACTTACAGTCTATGAATAAAATCCAACCTGCTATCACTCATTTGTTGTATGCGGATGACGTTATGATTTTTCGAGCAGCAACTACAGGAAATGCTATGTACATGAACAAAATTTTTGAAGACCTGAGAGGTACGGTGGGGCTAACAACAAATCAATCCAAATCTCAATTTTTTTAGTAAAGACGTGGGGCTAAAGCAAGAAATAAGTAGTATTCTTGGTATACCTGAGCACAACCAACCTGTAAAATACCTTGGACTGCCACTGACTTCTGAATACATCCACGCATCGCACTGCATTCCCCTGTTAACTCGAATAACGAGCAAGTTAGACACTTGGGACAGCAGGTTATTAACAAAAGCAGGCCGCGTTGAACTGATCCATAGCACCATTACGCCCATTGTTATGTATTGGATATGCATATATACTTTACCTATTTCAGTGCTACATAAAATTGATAGATTATGTGCGGATTTCTTCTAGTGTGGTAGATTACACAGAATTGCATGGGATTCCTTAAGTAGACCTAAGCTAGAAGGTGGGATAGGGCTCCGTAAATTCTCCGACTTGGATGGAACTGCAAGGTTAAAGCTTTTGTGGTCTTTATTAACGAAAGATTGTTTATGGAGTAAGTGGATGACAGCTAAATACATTACTAAGCAGAATTTTTGGGTTATGCCAATTAACACGAACCAATCAGGAACGATGAAGGCTATTTTAAGACAACGAGATACTGCAAAAAGGACAATGCGACGAGTTATTGTTAACGGTGAGAATACCTCCTTATGGTTTGACCCGTGGATCAACCATAAATCATTGGTTGATTGTTTGGGCTGGAGTCGGGTGCACGTCTGCGGAACTGCTACAAACTCAGTAAGCTGCATTGTTACTAATGGTCAATTTAATCCACATTTGCTGCCCGAAACTAGAGAAGTAGCAAATGTTATTGATCAACTGCAAATTTCTACTACAAGGAGACATGATTATTGGGAAATTTGTCAACATAATGGTTTCCAATTCAATACGGTTTGGGACTCTATTAGACAACACGATGATGTGAATTCTGATTATCATCTTATTTGGCATAAATCCATGGCTAGGAAATTTGCTTTAACTGCATACACGGCATATTTAGAACGTTTACCTACCGCAGATCGGTTATTGAATTGGGGGATGCAATCGGAGTTGCATTGTGTTCTATGCTTTGAAAATTACGAAAGCCACATACATATGTTTGCGCAGTGCAAATACAGTACTTACCTTTGGCATCAATTCCTTACAAGGTTGGATCTGGACCATACAAGCTTTGACTCTTTGCAAAGGGGGATTTCCTTCATTCAGCGAGCTTTCCCGAGGTCCTCAATTGTACAGGACTTGGCCTACACCGGAGCCGCCACTATCATCCATCACTTATGGATAGAGAGAAATCAGAGACGAGTTGAAAACAGGGCTTGCTCTACTTTTCAGAGGTTCAAACTCGCGGAGATTGACATCCGACTTCAACTGCAGGGACGGAGACGACGAGGCACTTCAGAGGAGAGAGCTTTGGTACGACGGTGGGGAATTGAATTATCGGATCCTGGTTGACCATTGACAGAGTAAAATTTTTGTTTTGTCTGCTGGCTTTGGGGAGATTGGTTTGCTGAAGACTGAAAGATGATGTGTGAGGTGTCATGTTTATGTTTTCTTTGTTTTTCTTTGTGCCGTGTATAGTGTTAACTTATACTGTATTTGATTTGTATAATAGAGGCTGCTGCACTCTTTTTCCTTACTACACTGGTAAGGTTTTTAAGGAGGCAGATCTCTCTATTTTGGTTCTTATCCGTCATTAATAAAGAACCCATTTTCAAAAAAAAAAAACTTTGAAATACAAATCTGTACTTGCATATACATATCATTATCAAAGTACAACACTTACAACACAGCGGAAATAACTATAGCTATATGATCCTGAAGCCTCCTGCTCCAGCTCTTCAAGTATTTGTAAATCCCGACTACTTGACTGCCCGTACAAATTTAGGCACCCAAGAGTTTAGGGAAAAACAAAACAAAATAAACTCCGGGTCAGTCGTGGGACTGGTGTGAGTAAAACAGTTTAAAAATAGTTCAAGCAGGTAATCGATATCTCATAAGACCACGCCGTATAACGGAACGGGTTTTTCCCTTATGAGAATCCAAAATATCTTTATATCAAAACTCATTGATATTATAATAATGTCTATCAACCACAATATATTAATCATCTAGCAGAAACGCTTTCATCTCACGTTCTACATATATAGTATACAATCAAAACCGCAAGCATGTATTGGGTAATGGATTTCCAACTATGACAAGGTATGGAACCACCTTTCGCTCCTGTACCTCTAGAGAGGAATACACTGGGTTCAACAAGAACATCTTGCAACCCGGCCACACATGACCGACCACTCAATTCGCTTGAGTGTATTGAATGTATATCACCAACGTTTGGGATCAGCAACCGTTTCCTGAATGGGATAGCATCAACAATAGATTTTTAGAAGTAAATGAAACTCTAGATCAAGTGATTATACACCCTACTTCGGTGCGACCGACTTAGCCATGTTGCCCGCCCGATTTCTGTCATTTACCGGATGTGAGGCTAGAAGCTACGCTTTATCATCACACTAGATTCACTTTGAATGCCACATTGTCAAATCCATCGAAACACCGATTGACGTCCTCAACCATACATTATGTGTTATCTAAAAGAAGTTTCCTTCTCCTCTTCCACTCTTGGTACGGTTGGAGAAATCAATATACGTGATAGTCTGGAAATACTCTGTCAGACATCTGTCCATACAAGTCATCCAGGAACAGGATGAACCGAAGGCACTATTCTGTAAACAGGATAGCCCTTGCATAACTCCGTCTTCAATTTCCTTTGGCATATATGATTCGCAACGCTTATGCCAATACAGAGTGGTTCTTTGGATAATAATCCAACCGGTCTCTCCATATTAACAACGTTAAAATGGTCAAAACTTCGATAGTCTGTGATTTAACTATCGAAGAAAATAGGTGTGCAAACAACGATATTATTTCCAAATGGAAATTTATATCGATCAAACATCATTCAACATTTACCTCTTTATTTCATTAATTTACTTATCTCCTGTTTCCTTATATTCAATATTTCTTATTTTCTAAATTTGGAAAATATACGTTATTAACAATGGAAAACATTTCCATTTCTTATTTTCTTTATTAGAAAACATTTCTGGTTTCTTATTTGGAAAACATTTCCAAAGCTTCTTCAGTAGACTTAGACAGATGTTTAAACAAACCATCGCGATGCCAACTCAAACCATTTCCTTTAATTACTAAATTCACTTGACCATCCTTTACTATCGAACCTTAACCATTCCTTAGTTAAAAATGAAGTCAATCAAGTTGGGGTAATACTACCTCTCAGACCTTAACTGAACAACGTTTCTAACCTTGAATTAGACAAAGTTCACCCTTCTAAATCTTTAACAAACTTCCTTACGTAACTCTCTTTCAAATCTTTTTATTCGATAATTCTTTCCTTCGATAAGGTATATTCGTTAACTCTATTCCATTTATCCTATTCACTTAACTCTTTTGATTTAACTCTAACTCTATTCACTTAACTCCTATTTGAATAAACTATGTATATTCGATTAACTCCTTTTACTCTATTCGAATAAACTATATTCGATTAAATCCTTTATTCTATTTGAATAAACTATATTCGATTAACTCTATTATTCTATTCGAATAAACTATATTCGATTAACTCCATTATTCTATTCGAATAAACTATATTCGATTAACTCTATTATTCTATTCGAATAAACTATATTCGATTAACTCTATTATTCTATTCTAATTAACTATATTCGATTAACTCCATTATTCTATTCGAATAAACTATATTCGATTAACTCTATTATTCTATTCGAATAAACTATATTCGATTAACTCCTTTATTCTATTCGAATAAACTATATTCGATTAACTCTATTATTCTATTTGAATAAAGATTCCCTTTTTAAATACATTTATTCATTTTAAAATTTTACTTTTATTAACGGTTTTCCACTTTAAAATGATTTCCTTCTTATAACAGTTTCCTTTTTATAACGTTTTCCCTTTTTCTAAATATCTCCTATTTATAAATATTCCAATTTATAAATATTTCTTATTTATAAATATTCCATTTATAAATATTTTATTTTCAAATATCACTTTGAAAATATTCCCTTATCAATATTTCGGTATGTTATGGTATTCAACATATCAAATCACGACGATCAGTATCGTCCAAACACATATAATCGACAACATATTATATACCACATCATATATCACAATATATGAAAAACAGTAAAATAAATGTTGAGGAATCCAGTTGGATTTCTCCAACCTGTTTCCCTGCATCCACAGATGTTAAACAATATAGATAACATCACTTTCAGTTCCATATGATATATTCTGTTAAACAGAATCAATATAGAAATTCAACTAACTGACTAGCAGTTCAATCAAACAGTCAACACACAGTCAATCAGCCAATATTTAACAGTTCTAAAAATACAACATGAAATTATAAACTGTTCAGAGTTAGTGAGATTTACTCACTTTGGCAGTTCATCGTTAAAGAACGATAAACTGTTTCTTTGATTTGAATCAAACAATTTATTTCGCCATAAATTGTAACGAGCTTCAATCCACTCCCAGTCAGTTCCAGTGTGTAGCTCTCGTCCGTATGATCCCAATGGATCTTGTTTCGCTGAATTTCGATCACATATGATGAAGTTATGACCATTACAAGTGATGTACACAATTTGATTTAAAATTGATTTCTATTTAAATTAAATACTGGGCCTTACCAAATAACCCTGGCCCAACTATACCCTAAACCCATGAGCCTGCGTTTCTCCTTTCTTCCTCAATTAAGAAATCCGCTACCTGCTCCTCCATTAATGCAACTTCCCATCTTCATTTCTTAATCAATCGTTCATGAATCTTCAAACAGAGAGTACCATTATCATTTTCACCACAATCTCTATTATACTATACCACAAACATCACATTCGAATCCAGCTTACACAGTGCGTCGCCGAGCCTGGAGGTCATCGCTGGAAGAAAAGAGTCGACGGTTTTTAACACCGTTTTTCCTCAAATGTTGCGCCTAGTCTCTAAATCCTACCACAATCACAACTACATTATCCGATTCACGAATCGAAGCACTAAACTTCTTCGAATCTCAACCCTAATCGTTCCCAAAACACGCTGCTCTATTTTGGTGCGACCAAAAATAAATTCGAACAACCCAAAACCTATATAGAAAACAAGAGTATCACTCAGTGATCATAAATATACCAATCCCATGATTTTAGGATTTATATTTAAATTTCTATAAATTTTTAAAACTCACGTTGGTTTTTTTTGAATTGAAGAACCCGGCGGCTTGGAGCAGTTAACTGTGAAGAGGATCGAATTAGGTTTAGAGAAGGGTGCCGGTATTTATAAGGGGTTTAGATATTTTTTTCATTGATGATTGCATTGATTTATAACCACCCATTTACTCCGGTCGCCTTTTAAAAGTTCTTATGATCACCCATTATACCCAAAAAAAATGAAAATTGACATGCAGCTAGAGTTCGACATTACGGTCCCAACAAAACTGGTTTCGTCGAATTCCAACTCCGTTTGCTCACACATCGCATTTTTAACCGTCAAAATACTGATTGTTTCTCACTCTAAAAATCCGTACGGCCACACAGTGACTCTAAAAATCACGAAACTGGAAATCTAACAACTATTTGACATTGCAGATCCAACAAAATTAGTTTCGTCGAATTCCGACTTCGTTTGCAAAACTGGCTATTTTTAAAGCTCTGAATAACCCATTTAAATATATAAATATATTTAAATATAATTAAATTAAATATTTATAAATAAATATTAACGTCTATATTCACAGTGGAATACCATATAGCTCTAGAAAAACCTTATATGGATTCTAACTCGATATTTCAAATCTGGGTCAACCCGATATTCGATTTATATTGAAATTCCTTTTTAAAATATTAATAATTCTTTTATAATTATAAAGGAATTCCACAGCGACTTTTATGAAATTTGATTTGGACATAAATCAAAATCTACACGATGAAATCCCGATTTTTCTCTTCCACTAGAAAGATATACTCCACCAGCTCCACACGTTTCTTGTTTCACAGAAATCCGGCTTAAAACGAATCATGTACATTCAGTTGAAGTTCGAATCGTCAATTTACGAACTGCAACGCCATTTCAAGCTCTATTTTAATTATATTATAATTCTACGTTCAACCTGTCATTTATATCATATATTCGTTATTCAAATTCAATTCCAAGCTGAATTAAATATCACAGATGATCCGGTTCACACCATATCGCCATTTCAGCTAATTCTGATTATTTCAGAATTAAATATATTATTTAATTTATTATTTTAATTAAATATTCATCGTTATTTAATTCCACGACCATTTAATTCACTATATCACTATTTATATAATTATATAAATTAATTATAATACCTCTGCCAATGCAGGACGCTACAATCTTCCCCACTTAAAATAATTTCGTCCTCGAAATTGCTAAGGTAGAGAACGACCCTATCAACTAGTTAGAACATATTTGTTCACTTCTTAACTTCAGTTTCAACTGAACTAATTTAATTTCAATTAAATTATTAATTAATTCTTATCAACGAAATTTTTTAAAAATCCTGAAAATTTTCTAACGCCTTAATTTTTTTGAAAAATTTCGCCAGCACCTCCTTTGTACTGGTCAATCGATCAAACTCCAACTCGCCTCTCTGGGCCATCTCCAACCCAAAAGAAAATCAAACAGCCAAGCGGCTTGCCAATTCGGCTCATAAATCTTATATTCAATAGAAATGTAAACTTGTACCTTTTTGTCAACATATCATTATATCCTTTCCACCGGATATCAATTCAGCATATACCAGGGTTATCCCAATCAAACTCCAATCTGCTTTTATCCACAACACAGCCATTCGCTCATATCCGAGCCAAATATCATTTCAACTCGAGTTTCTTCTCGATTCCCAACTCTTAACTTGATTATCACATTACACTTCAAATTTGAATCTCACAATCCAATTTGTCTTGATATCATTCTAATTCAATCTCAGTTACCACTTAACTGACTTTACTTTAATTCAAATTTTCTTTCACAAATTTCTGTTAAATTTGTTTTTAATTCAAACAGTCTTTCCCTGGGAGTTTTCAAACAGTTTACTCTTTTCAAAAAATCAAATTTTCCTTTTGAACATGTCACTGAGCCCTTAATTAATATTCCATTAGTTAAATCACTTCTCTATTTCTTTATCAATATTTGTTAACCAAATATTTTCAATAACCATATTGGGCTTTTATGTTATTTAGAAAACATTTCCGAATATCGCCTTACTTTATTTTCTAAACTTTAGAAAATATATGCTATTTATAATTGGAATATATTCCAATTACTTATCTCTTTTTTGATCTCGTTTATTTCTATACTTAGGAAATATTCTTTATTATATTTCCAAGCTTACACTTATTTGGATTAAAACGGATGTTGTGTAAAACATCGTTACGACAACCCAAATACTATATTCAACTAACTCTTATTCAACATTGATCTTCGAGCCTGAAATCTTACTATTTATTTGTTAATAATGAAATCAATCAAGTTGGGGTATAACTACCTCTCAGACCTTGACTGAATAACATTTATAACGTCAAACAGATATGACTACTTACTCGAATAATCAATACCATACAACTACTTATTCACTTTTAAACATGTATACGCTTCCTCTTTCTATTCTTACTAGATTTTATTCTTAGTCTGCCTTTCTTTGATTATACTATTCTATTTTTAAGTTCGCTTCCTTATCGACTTCTATATGTATCGATACGTTGATTTCTAACTATCAAATTATCTTAAAAATATTCTAACTCCTTAAATTCCCGGAAAAATTCGCTATAACCTCCTTTGTACTAGGAGCATCAGGATATTTCAAATAGCCTCCCATGGCCCACACCAATCCAAAAGAAAAAGAAAAAGCCAAGCGGCTAGCCGATACGGCGCATAAAATCTCATATATGAATTAAATACATGCCTTTTCGTCGAGCATTATATCTATTTCACTTCTATGCTATATTCCAAACCTGTCTCCTGTATATCTATACCTGTCCAATTTAATTCAACTATACTCGATCGTTTTAACTCAATTCGTTAATTAATTTGTTAATTAACTCTTTAGTCTATTTCACTTTTATATTTGAACATGACATGTTCAAATATATTTTAACTTGCTTATTAACTAATTTGAATCCAAATTTCAAATTTAAGTTCTATATTCGATTTCGAATATCCATTTACAAATCCAATTCACCTTTCAAAGTTCAACTTCAAATTCAAAACTCGATTAACTAATTCCTCTTCGATTTAGTTAATTCTATTCAATTTCTATTCAAATTTTATATCACTTCTATTATTCAAATCTATATATCAAATTCTATTCAAATTCTATAGTTTAAATTCCATTTGAATTCTATATTCAAATTCCATTTCACTTTCGATATTCAAATCCTATATTTGAATTCCATTGAATTATATATTCCAATTCCCATTTCAACTCTATTTGAATTCTATATTCAAATTCCTATTACAAATTCTATTTTGAAATTCTATATTCAAATTCCATTTCAATCTATTTGAATTCTATATTCAAATTTCGTTTCAAACTATTTGAATTCTATATTCAAATTTCATTATTACTCTATATGAATTCTATATTCAATTTTCCATTATTTAAATCTTCTTTATTCAAATCTCATTTGAATTTCTATATTCAAATCCCCTTTGAATTTTCTATATTCAAATTCCCTTTGAATTTTCTATATTTAAATTCTATGTTTGAACTTCCTTTATTTAAATTCCTTTTCAAACTTTCTTTATTCATTCTTTAAATAAGTCTCGATTTCAATTCCTTTTGAAATCGATATTTCTACCTTTGGAAAATAGATTTCCCTTTCAATTTCACACTTGTATTTTTATTTCTGAATTATCCAATGATAATTCTCTTCACTTCATTTATAAACTTCGTTTATAAAAGAACTATTTATAAACTTCGTTTATAAAGGAACTTCTCGTTTTATTTCTTTTAAAACAAGTTAATATTTCAAATCTATTTCAAAATTCAAATTCTATATTATAAATCCCATTTTGAAATTCAACACAACTTGTCTTTCCCAAAACAAATTCAAAACAGTATCTCTGGTAGTAATTCGTCACTTACAACTCGAAAATGAATACTGATGATGCAGCTGTCATAATCAGAATCTATTTTCCAGCGATTGAAGTGAGTTCAATACTATAAAACCATTTTTAAACATTTCCACTTTGAAATTCATTTCAAAATATGATTCACACGGCTTGTAAAACAATTTAAAATCTCCCAGGATCTTAAATTTTCCTTATTTTTAATCCAAATCCATTTACAAACACTTATCCAATTTTCTAGTGTTTTAATTCAATTTTTGGTTTAAATTTCAGATTTAACTCATCTGATTTCACGTATTTCACTTATATGAATTCTGATTGGTTATTTACATAACCATTTAATTTATAATCTTACTCGATTATAATAACAACCAATACATCCACTATATTATAATTTTGATATATATCTTCTCTATATCAAGATATACCTTGGGTAAACTTATCTTAATTTACCCTCTTTCAAAACATACCATGACGGTTCATCGTATTCGTGTGTTTACAAAATCCCTACCGATACAATGGATCAAACTGATCGACCAGAACTCATAAACGACTCAACCAACAAACCTCCACAGTATAAAACAATTTTTTTTTATATCAATAACAAATACGTTCACTCGTATATATATACACTCAATCTCAGTCTAGGGTATTACTAACCCTATCTCTACCGAGTCATGCCACAGAGCCAAGGTAATTCTCTTAACTTAAGTTCTGATACCAACTGTAATGACCCGAAAATCCGGTCCAATTTGAGCTGACCAAAAACACAAGTCCAACCCCAAACTAAACTGAAAATCAGGAAACTAATAGAAAGAAAACAGAGGGTGAGGAAAGATAAGATAGAAACTTAGAATAGAAGAAGAAGAACACAACATCAGAGTAACACGAATCTCACAGCGGAACGAATAAATATATTTCATAACATAACTTTGAAATACAAATATGTACTTGCATATACATATCATTATCAAAGTACAGCACTTACAACACAGAGGAAATAACTATAGCTATATGATCCTGAAGCCTCCTGCTCCAGCTCTTCAAGTATCTGTAAATCCCGACTACTTGACTGCCTGTACAAATTTAGGCACCCAGGAGTTTAGGGAAAAAAAAAACAAAATAAACTCCGGGTCAGTCATGGGACTGGTGTGAGTAAAACAGTTTAAAAACAGTTCAAGCAGGTAATCGATATCTCATAAGACCACGCCGTATAACGGAACGGGTTTTTCCCTTATGAGAATCCAAAATATCTTTACATCAAAACTCATTGATATTATAATAATGTCTATCAACCACAATATATTAATCATCTAGCAGAAACGCTTTCATCTCACGTTCTACATATATAGTATACAATCAAAACCGCAAGCACGTATTGGGTAATGGATTTCCAACTATGACAAGGTATGGAACCGCCTTTCGCTCGTGTACCTCTAGAGAGGAATACACTGGGTTCAACAAGAACATCTTGCAACCCGGCCACACATGACCGACCACTCATTTCGCTTGAGTGTATCGAATGTATATCACCAACGGTTGGGATCAGCAACCGTTTCCTGAATGGGACAGCATCAACAATAGATTTTTAGAAGTAAATGAAACTCTAGATCAGGTGATCATACACCTTACTTCGGTGCGACCGACTTAGCCATGCTGCCTGCCCGATTTCTGTCATTTACCGGATGTGAGGCTAGAAGCTACGCTTTATCATCACACTAGATTCACTTTGAATGCCACATTGTCAAATCCATCGAAACACCGATTGACGTCCTCAACCATACATTATGTGTTATCTAAAAGAAGTTTCCTTCTCCTCTTCCACTCTTGGTACGGTTGGAGAAATCAATATACGTGATAGTCTGGAAATACTCTGTCAGACATCTGTCCATACAAGTCATCCAGGAACAGGATGAACCGAAGGCACTATTCTGTAAACAGGATAGCCCTTGCATAACTCCGTCTTCAATTTCCTTTGGCATATATGATTCGCAACGCTTATGCCAATACAGAGTGGTTCTTTGGATAATAATCCAACCGGTCTCTCCATATTAACAACGTTAAAAAGGTCAAAACTTTGATAGTCTGTGATTTAACTATCGAAGAAAACAGGTGTGCAAACAACGATATTATTTCAAAATGGAAATTTACATTGATCAAACATCATTCAACATTTACCTCTTTATTTCACTAATTTACTTATCTCCTGTTTCCTTATATTCAATATTTCTTATTTTCTAAATTTGGAAAATATACGTTATTAACAATGGAAAACATTTCCATTTCTTGTTTTCTTTATTAGAAAACATTTCTGGTTTCTTATTTGGAAAACATTTCCAAAGCTTCTTCAGTGGACTTAGACAGATGTTTAAACAAACCATCGCGATGCCAACTCAAACCATTTCCTTTAATTACTAAATTCACTTGACCATCCTTTACTATCGAACCTTAACCATTCCTTAGTTAAAAATGAAGTCAATCAAGTTGGGGTAATACTACCTCTCAGACCTTAACTGAACAACGTTTCTAACCTTGAATTAAACAAAGTTCACCCTTCTAATTCTTTAACAAACTTCCTTACGTAACTCTCTTTCAAATCTTTTCTATTCGATTATTCTTTCCTTCGATAAGGTATATTCGATAACTCTATTCCATTTATCCTATTCACTTTACTCTTTTGATTTAACTCTAAATCTATTCGCATAACTCCTATTTGAATAAACTATGTATATTCGATTAACTCCTTTTACTCTATTCGAATAAACTATATTCGATTAACTCCTTTATTCTATTTGAATAAACTATATTCGATTAGCTCTATTATTCTATTCGAATAAACTATATTTTATTAACTCCATTATTCTATTCGAATAAACTATATTCGATTAACTCTATTATTCTATTTGAATAAACTATATTCGATTAACTCTATTATTCTATTCGAATAAACTATATTCGATTAACTCCATTATTCTATTCGAATAAACTATATTCGATTAACTCTATTCGAATAAACTATATTCGATTAACTCCTTTATTCTATTCGAATAAACTATATTCGATTAACTCTATTATTCTATTTGAATAAAGATTTCCTTTTTAACAACATTTATTCATTTTAAAGATTTACTTTTAGTAACGGTTTTCCACTTTAAAATGATTTCCTTCTTATAACAGTTTCCTTTTTATAACCTTTTCCCTTTTTCTAAATATCTCCTATTTATAAATATTCCAATTTATAAATATTTCTTATTTATAAATATTCCATTTATAAATATTTTATTTTCAAATATCACTTTGAAAATATTCCCATATCAATATTTCGGTATGTTATGGTATTCAACATATCAAATCACGACAATCAGTATCGTCCAAACACATATAATCGACAACATATTATATATCACATCATATATCACAATATATGAAAAACAGTAAAATAAATGTTGAGGAATCCAGTTGGATTCCTCCAACCTGTTTCCCTACATCCACATATGTTAAACAATATAGATAACATCACTTTCAATTCCATATGATATATTCTGTTAAACAGAATCAATATAGAAATTCAACTAACTGACTAGCAGTTCAATCAAACAGTCAACACATAGTCAATCAGCCAATATTTAACAGTTCTAAAAATACAACATGAAATTATAAACTGTTCAGAGTTAGTGAGATTTACTCACTTTGGCAGTTCATCGTTAAAAAACGATAAACTGTTCGTTTGATTTGAATCAAACAATTTATTTTGCCATAAATAGGGGCACCCGAGTTCGCAAGGGAAAAGCAAACTACAGGTCAGTCATGGGACAGGTGTGAGAAACTCTAACAGTTATAATTAACTTATTTGATAATATGGTATATCACGGGACCACGCCGCTAACGCGGAACGGGTTTACCCCCATGAATACCAGTGTATAAACAACAATCAATATAGATATATGGATCTACTATGCATCAATCAACATGCAATATCCCAATCTACCCACTTAGATTAATCACTACACTTAGATTATCTAAATCCAATTTAATTTACAGAAATCATTCCTTTGGATTTTATTCCTGATTTCTTATTTCAAATCATTTGAAATACATATCTAACTTTCTATATCAAAGTAGATTTCACTTCGGGATCTCAAATCAAATCTTCTGGAAATATGAATTCCAAAACATAACAATGCATACAAACAAGTATGCAACCAAATATCGTGCTCCCCATCGACAAGGCAAAGGGTACGCACCTCGCAACTCAATATATAAATGTGCACCTACCCCACATAGGAGTAGGCTACACCGACGATGCACCTCCCACACATGGAGAGCATACACCGCCCTCTCACCCATACTTTTAGTCTCAGGGTTACCCGACTCTTTAGCCACATACTAAATCATTTCATATCCCGAAGTAGGGAAAATCATTTTCACAACGTAATAATCACAAGTACTTTCAAAATATAGTACTTCACATCAGTAATTCATGCATATGATCGGTCACTATTAATCACATAACCTTTGAGCTCGTACGTCTCAAAGAAGGGTATTAAGCAAGAGAATAAATTCTCCGCCACCAAACAGATACATCATCAATAGCAACTAATCGAATATGCGATGAACCACAATGTAACATATAATACATTTCTAAATCATTTTAGAAATCATCGGGTTTTGGGCCTCGAAATCCTTTCTGTTTTATAAAACATTTTTATAAAACATTCCCTGTCCAAAATCGGGAATACATTTCCTTTCACTTGAGAAAAATATCATTTCACAATCATTCATTAAATTTGAAATGAACACAACATCGCTAAACACCTTATCGTCAAATCGTGAAGTGTTTCACAAGGCGTTAGCACACAGATATTTTCAACCCAACCCAATGCTAAATGTAAAAGCATATTTTGCTCATTAACTGGTCGAGCACAATCCAAACAATCAATCAATCCAATTTGACATTAAATAGAAGGGTTTGAATAAAGATAGTATCGACTTATATTCAACATCAAATCCTGAAACCAATAGATATCATATCGGGAATAACGATATCGATATCTTCCAAATTCCCATCACAATATCTATATAATCACGGAATCCAATATCGAAAATATCCAAAGATAATTTCAATTCAAATCTAATCCAATTTATTTATTTATAACCATTGGATTATTTTTCTAGTTAATAACTAGTTCATTTCGATAAAAATATATTTTTATCTTTTCAAATATGGAGTTTTTCATCCCAATTCTTCACAAATCATTTCTTATGATTTTACACAAATTATCGATAGTTTTAATAATTTTATCAAGGCCCATACAGTCGATTTCCATCAACGGTCATCGAACTGCACTTACAGCGACCTTTTCCAAATTTGATTTGGACATAATTCCAAATCAAACCATTAGATTTCAAATTTCTAATATTCGTTAGAAAGCCCTTTTCGATACGAACCCAACGGTTCCGGTTTTAGGAGAATCCGACGGTCGGATCTCCCGTAATGTCCGTTTGAAATAAATGGTCGAAATTCACGAACTGCCGCGGCGCGGCGCGTTCTATTCAGGCCATTATATTATATATATAATATATATAATATATATTTCGTCGATTACTACTTAAAAACGAATTTTATAAATAGTTTTGAATTCGTTTCAAAAACAATTTCAACCTTTATTTCAAATTCAAATCTAAATTGAATTTCCTATTATAAATCCTTTTTACTTTCATTTCTATTTGATTTCAATTCAAATCGATTTTTAATTCGATTCGAATTCATTTCATTTTCTATTCAATTTAAATTCAATTCGTTTTCTATTCAATCTGAATTCAATTCGTTTTCTATTCAATTCGAATTCAAATTTGTTTTCTATTCAATTCAAATCAAATTCGTTATATATTCAATTGAAATCAAATTTGTTTTCTATTCACTTCAATTCGAAATCGTTTTATATTCAATTCATTTCGAAATCGTTTTATATTCAATTCATTTCGAAATCGTTTTATATTCAATTCATTTCGAAATCGTTTTATATTCAATTCATTTCGAAATCGTTTTATATTCAATTCAAATTGGTTTTCTGTTCAAATTAAATTCAATTCGAATATACTCGATATAAATATCGCTCGCGTCGAAATAGCGCATCTCTAATCAACACGGCTTTATATTCAACAAATGGATCTATATTTCTTTCAATACACGACTCTATATCTTTGTCAACACACGACTAATCTCAACGAATGAGTACTGTCCATGTGTGACTATTTTTGTTATTTAATATTTTTTATAAAAATTATGGTATCTATCGTTTGACTTAGAATCAGACTCCAACCGTAAATTAGAAAGAGAACGATTCCCTGAATATTAACCCCGAAGGCCGAAACCAACATCAGATCAACATCCAGGAGACCACTCATCTCATCTATTTTCCAGTTAGTTTATAATTTCAAATATGATAAAGATGTAAATTTTATTGTTAAAATATTTCGTTCAACACATGACTAATCTCAACGAATGAGTACTGTCAACACATGAACCTTTATTTTGTAATATTCTTTATCTTCTAAATTGGAATGAGGCCCAATCAATTACCATATAGCGTTAACTATATGGATTCCATACAACACATGTATATAATTTCAACGATAAATAATTAACCATCATCCAAAGAGCACTACACTGTATAAGCATTAAATATAGATATCTAACGCTTATAACAGCCTGTCAATCAATCGATCGACATATTTAATCAATCAGAATGAGTGAACTTCAAATTTCATCCCAACACCCGTGTGGGGTTTCAAACAATCAAACACAGATTTTATTTGTGCAGTTGGGCGATGTGTAAAATTTATCGTCCCAATCAACGTCCTTCAAATAGATGTACATAAACAAACCGTCCGGTTTGTAAATGAATATTTATTTATTCACATTCACGTTAAAAATTATATTTTTAACGATAAAATATTTTATTTTCACACATGAATTCTTATTCAGTTCATTTACAAAATAAAAATGATATTTTTATTTTTCTAACTTATTTTAGAAAATTTCGGCGGCATAACGGCACAATACTAGAAACGGGACAAGGCCTAGCCTTATCCCCGGTCTAGTGAAGGCCCACGCCATTCACACATCAATCAAATCAATTTCATTTCACCAAACAATGCAATTCAGACCAAATAATCTTACCAACTACACAATCAAACAATTAGACAAACAAGCCATCCATGGTCTGTGGATGACGGGTGTCGGGTGCTACTAAACACTGTCTGCATCCTAGTATATATATATAACTAGAAAAAGAAATTGAAGAGTGAGAAGTTCTCACCAATAGCTATCCAACTTCACGACATTTCAATTATAGAAATCTTCATCTTTTTCGCCTTTTGTCACTTTTGTTGCCCATAGCCACTACATATATAAAAATCATATTTTTAATTCGCTACTTCACATATATAAAAATCGAATTTTTACTTCGCTATTCAATATAAAAATCGAATTTTTACTTTGCTATTCAATATATAAAAATCGAATTTTTACTTTGCTATTCAATATATAAAAATCGAATTTTTACTTTGCTATTCAATATATAAAAATCGAATTTTTACTTTGCTATTCAATATATAAAAATCATATTTTTACTTCGCTGTTCAATATATAAAAATCATATTTTTCTATGCTATACGAATGTATAAAAATCATATTTTTCTCCAACTAAAAAGCTTTACAGTTTTAAAAATTCTATCTTTACAAATCTGCAGATTTTATATTTTAAAATCAATGTATAAATTAAAATAAAATAAATAAATAAACAAAACTATACCTTTCGTTTGCAGGGGGAAAAGGTTTCTGGTCGTCGTCAGGGGGCGCAGGGGGTCGTCGGAGGTGGGCTAGGGTTGGGTGCGGCGGTTCAGGCGGCGGCTGCTACTCGCGGTGGAGGGTTCGGGTTTCAACAGTGGAGGGGGGGCTCAGGTCGCACCCGAGGCGGCGCGAGGGGGGCCGCGCTCGTCGGAGGGCGCGGTGGCGCCACTCGTCGGAGGAGCGACGGGCTCCTCCCTCCTTTCTTCTTCTTTTTTTTATTTTGATTTGCAAATCGATTCTGAAAGGGGGCCAACGGGTTTAAAAGGGGAGAGAGAGAAGATTTTTTTTTATTTACTTAATTATTTAATTTGCAAAAAGTTGACTTTTACATACGACCTCTAAACGAGGCCCACCGCCTGTCGTCCATAGCTAATTACCCCCATTCCGAACACAATGGGATATGTATCATAGGCTGATTTGATCGTTTCGATCAGTTTCCGTTAAAATCAACATTAACTCTATATATTAAATTTGAACGCGCATTTCAATTTACCGGGGTCACATACGAACTCTATAAATTCCAGAAAAATATTTTCTAGCTTCATATTGACGATACGGTCGTAACAAAACTAGTTTCGTCGAATTCTGAGACCATTGGAAAAAATGGCCATATTCCAGTCGATTAAAATCAACTGAAACTGGTCAAACGCGTTTTCCTTTTCCACGCTTACATATTGATTCGAAAAATTACGAAATTTGAAATCTAGGAATAACTTGACATCGCCGATCCAACAAAAGTGGTTTCGTCGAAATCCGAGGTCGTTTGCAAAATTCCCATTTTTAAGGGCCTGAATTCCATAGCGACTATTCAGAATTTTCAACCGGACATATCTTTTGATTCCCGCTATGAAATTTCGATTTTTCGGATTCGTTGGAAAGATATTATCAATTAGATCCTAATGTTTTTGGTTTCACTAAAATCCGGATTGTTTTGCACCCGTCACATTCAATTGAAGTTTGAAATCGAATTATCGAACTACCGCGCCATTTTCAATTCCATTTATAATTATATGTAATTATTTATATTCTAACGACGGCGTATATAATATATACGTTCGAATTATATTCAAAATAAATTTCTCATTGATATTATTTAAAATAATCTATTTTAAATGTTCAAAATTCGCTAAAATTGCCAAAATAAAATTTTTAAACTGGATCAGAATTTCCGGGTTATTACAATCTCCCCCACTTAAAACTTTTCATCCCCGAAAAGGAACAAAGTCGAAAGTGGTTTGATTAATCAACTCTACGTTCGATCTGGCCTCCATTCTCCAACTTTTCAGTTTCTGAGAATTTTCAAATTTTCAAAAATTTGGCTAACACCCTAAATTTTCGAAAAATTTCGCCATAACCTCCCCTGCACCGGGAGCCACGGGAATATCCAAAATTGCCATACAGGCCTTCTGATCTCAAAAAGAAAAAGAAAAAGCCAAGCGGCTAGCCAATAGGCTCATAAAATCATCATCACCCAAACAAAACAATAAATTTTGATAAACATGTACCTATTTGTCGGGCAAAAAAATTTTTATTCTCTGCTCTAGCCTCCTTGCTATGACTTGTTCAATGTAAGTATATGTATATGCAAGCAAATGCGACCAATTATCAATACAACTCAATATTTGATTCAATTAGGCATAATGGTTCAAAATTGTCAAACAAATAAACAAACAACACAAACATCAATCAATTAATTGATTATATTTTCAAATATATAATTTTATATATTTAAAATCATATTTTCTAAAAGCAGATTATATATATAATCACAAATACGTTATTTATATACAAATAACTCTCGACTCATTCTGGGGCATTTCTAACCCCATCTCTAATGAGTCACTCATTCTAGAATGCTACTGATTCTATCTCTAATGAGGATTCTTTCATAGGATATTACTAATCCTACCTCTGATGAGTCTTTTATTCTGTTCTAACAAGTTGTACCCCAAAGATTTGAGTTTAACCAAAGCTCTGATACCACTGTAAGAACCCGTTACTTTCCCGTGAAGGAAAGAGCGGATACTTTGAGAACAACACACAAATGAACGCAAACGAAAGAACATTTCATTGTTATTACAACAATTCCATCAGATACAAGAATATACAGAGTATGAATAAATATACATTCAATAAATATCAGAGATTACAATAAATTACATAGCAGCGGAAAATAATACAAAGCACAACTGAAGGTGATATACGGATACAGAGCTTTCCGGATATCATTCCAGCTGTAAACCAGGATCCTGTGAATATAAATCTGCAAAACCAAAACTACTAGCTGCCCGTGTCGAAAATAGGGGCACCCAGAGTTTAGGTTAAAACAATAAACTCCAGGTCAGTCTTGTGACTGGTGTGAGAACTAAAACAGTTATTTGAACATATACTTTAAAAGAGAGTGATTCAAGGGACCACGCCGTATAACACGGAACGGGTTTCCTCCCAAGAAAACCAGAGCATAGAAAAGATAACGCAATGCTTTTTCGAAAAATGGAGCTATTATAAGACCCAGGTCCCATCACACAATGCAACGCAAGCCGGAGGATAGGGTTTTCCCTTATAATAGACAAACATGCTTGGTACGTTTAAAACAAATCATTTGATACTATAATAAGTGTATAGTGTCAAAACAATTTCAATCATAAATATCAATCCTAGGCGGCATGGGTACCATCTATGATGTCGCCATACTAGTTCTACAATTAAAACTGCAATACACGTATTGGAAATTGGATTTCCGTCATGAGTCGAGGCAAGGGGCAAGCTCCTCTCCGCGTTCGAGACACTTTAGCAAATGTCTCAGGACTACACACTCTGGGCAATCCTGGATCGGTTGGGCCGGTCCTCACTTACGTTAGAGGATTATTTATTCCTAAACACACGTTTCCCGGTCCTTACAGACCTATAATCGCGGCGCCTCATTCCAACAACCACAAAGGCGAAAAGTATATACATGTCAGGGCTGGTAAGTCACTGACACCACCAAAGCTAGAAAGAAACGTCGTGTTCTCCCAACGGTCCGTATCCCGTTTTTAACTCATACCGAGGTGTGAGGCTCGCGAATCCACACTATACACAAAGCTGCCACGTAGGCCGTGCTTTGATCATCAACCACAAGACTTTGCTTTTCAACAGAAGCCTTGATCCATGCAACTCAGCGTGTCACACAGGCAATTCATGCCATGCGATTGATATCTATCGATATATAACCTCTAAGCTCGTACGTCTCAGAGAAGGGCGTTAAGCAAGAGAATAAATTCTCCGCCGCCAAACAGATATATATTTAACAGAAATCAATCAACACAGAATAAAATCCAATGTCAGACACACAATCCATTTACAAGTCCATTCTGGGTCTGAACGAAACCGGAGGCACTTTCCTCGCATATCCATCCGTCTCCAAGTACGTCTGGACGACCACCAACTATTTCCATCCTCTTGGGTGTACAGCCCAATCAGGATCGTCAGTAATTATCCAAACGATGTGAAGACTTCCGGTCTTCGACCACCGTCTTCATCTTCGACATATCGTCGAATCGGTTATTCAGAATGGGTATAAACTCGGACTTTCCGAACAACCCGCGTATATTAAAAACGAATGTTACACAAAAACAACATACGCCTCATTCCAATGCAGAATATCCTTTTATTCACGAAATCATATTCTTAGGGAAAGGTTCCCATTAATGTTATCCAATATAAATTCTTTAAAATATATCCTTTAATCTTCCTTTGGATGTCGTTTCAAACCAAATTATGGTTTTCCAAACTAGTCGAGATTAGCGAACCACACCGAAGTAATTATTTATTTTATTTCCCAATCCCAACCTATTCATCCCATGAAGCAAAACTGGTAATACTCCATATCTAACACCACAGTGTTATCGGTAAATTTAATTACCATTTCACGTTCAAATCTATTTAAAGATTTAACTATCGCTTTGGAGTAAAACTGGTGATACTCCATTCTTGCTCACTTTCCAAATTTGATAATTTTCATTATCCATTCACATTTCAATCTAATTGCAGATTCATTAAAACTCCCTTTACTGGGTTAAAGAACTAATGTCTTTTAAAACACAGTTCACGATAAACCCAAATCACATTCTATTTATTATCGGGTTATAGAACAAATGTTATTTAAAACACCGTTCACGATAAACCCACAAATCAATTCTATTTACAACCCATTTCAAATCCAATTTATTTATTTAAAAATAAATGGGTTTAATTTTAGTTCAAAACTAGTTCATTTCGATAAAAATCTATTTTTATCTTTTCAAATATGGAGTTTTTCATCCCAATTATTCCCAAATCACTTCTTATGATTTTACACAAATTATTGCTATTTTTAATAATTTTATCAAGGCCCGTACAGTCGATTTCCATCAACGGCCATCGAACTGCACTTATAGCGACCTTTTTCAAATTTGATTTGGACGTATCTCCAAATCCAACCGTTAGATTTCAAATTTCTAATATTCGTTAGAAAGCTCTTTTCGATACGAACCCAACGGTTCCGGTTTTAGGAGAATCCGGCGGTCGGAAACCTATCAGTGAAGGAATATGTCAACAAGTTTAATCAGTTGGCAAGGTTTGGCATAGACAAGGTGAATACACCGGAGAAGAAGGCTTTGAGGTTCGTTAAAGGCTTGAATGAACCGATGCATGGGTTGGCTATGACCCACATCCCTATGGGGGCCACCTTTGAGAAGCTAGTAGACATGACACTTATGCATGAGGAAAAGAAGGGTCCCAATGCTAATAGGGCACCCGAGAAGAAAGGAGATCAGAAGAGACCTCAACAGCAACAGCAAAACAAGGGTGGGAAAGGCAACGGTGGCAAGGGAAAGAAGAAGTGCTTCAATTGTGGGACACCAGGCCTCCTAAGCAAAGATTGTCGGAAGAAGAAGAAGACTGGCTGCTTCCACTGTGGCGAGGCAGGGCATCTAGTGAAGGACTTCCCTAAGAAGGGGCAAAGGACGGGATCTACCTCAGGAGGACAGGTGCAAGATCTTATGGCACCAGGTCAGGCAAGGGGGCAAGTTCAGGCTCTCGCAGTTCCACCGATTCAGGAAAGAGGTAGAACTATTTCCGTTGAAAGTCTGGTTTTTTTGTTTGATCATCCTGTCCGTACTTTATTCGACTCTGGCGCATCACATTCGTTTATCTCATCATCATTATTTGAGTCACTGCACTTAGACACCAGTCTAGTAGATGATCCCTTGGTTGTTTCAAACCCAATTGGGGGCTCCACTTATTTGTCCATGATATGTTTGGGTTTGAAGATTTCTATACTTAGCGTTGAGTTTAGATGTGATGCTTTTGTTTTGGCCTTCACGGGCTATGGGTTAATTTTGGGCATGAACTGGTTATCCAGTAATGGTGCCGTTCTTGATTGCGAAAGGAGAGTTGTTAAGCTCATGACCCGCTTGGGTAACACTCTCGAGATCTCTTGTAATCCCATGGATTCTGTTATGCTAAGTTATCTTGAATCGCTTGACGCTTCGGTCGAGAGTTTGCGATCTATTAGAGTGGTCCGGGAATACTCGGATGTGTTTGAGGAGGTGAAGGGCTTACCTCCGAAGCGGGAGATAGACTTCCGAATATATCTGGTAGACAATGCTAAACCAGTATCTTTGCCAGTGCGCCACATGGCTCCTCGTGAGAGGAGGGAACTCCACAAGCAAGTAAGGGAGTTGCTTGAGAAGGGGTTCATAAGACGAAGTATATCGGAGTGGGGTGCTCCGGTAGTTTTTGCCACGAAGGCGGATGGGTCCCTCAGACTTTGTGTAGACTATAGAGAACTCAACAAGCTCACAAAGAAGAATAGACACCCATTGCCGAGGATTGATGATCTCTTTGATCAGTTGGTTGGCGCCTCAGTGTTTCCGCAGTTGGACTTAGCCACGGGGTTTCATCAGTTGAGAGTGGCTGAGGATAGTATAGAGAAGACTGCCTTTAGGACTCCGGATGGTTTCTATGAGTGGCTTGTGATGCCATTTGGTTTGACGAACGCCCCTACATACTTTGTCGATTTGATGAGTAGGGTGTTCAGGGAGTACCTTAATAAGTTCGTGGTGGTCTTTGTGGATGACATCTTAGTCTTTTCTAAGAGTGAAGAAGAGCATGCCCTACATCTTAGGGAAGTGTTGGAGACTATTTGAGCGCATAGCCTTAAGGCTAAATTCTCTAAATATCACTTTTGGAGGAAGGAAGTGCGGTTCTTAGGGCACGTGGTCTCCAAGGAAGGGATAGCTGTGGATCCCGCGAAGGTAGTGTCCATCCAAGATTGGAAGGTTCCGAAGAATGCTACCGAGGTGAGGAGTTTCTAGGGGTTGGCTGGCTACTATAGGAAGTTTATCAAGGACTTCGCGAAGATATCAGCCCCATTAACTCGCTTGACGAAGAAAAATCTAGTCTTCACATGGGACAAAGATTGTGATGATGCGTTCCAACGGTTAAAGAGAGCTTTAACCACAGCTCCAGTCTTAGTGTTGCCAGATGGGAGTAAGCCATTTGTTGTTTACACCGATGCTTGTGGGACAGGACTGGGCGCAATCTTAATGCAAGAAGGAAGGGTAATAGCCTATGGTGGAAGGCAGTTGAGAGCGCATGAGAAAAATTACCCTACACATGATCTAGAGTTGGCCGCTATTGTTTTTGCGCTTAAGTCTTGGCGCCATTATCTTCTTGGCGAGAGGTTCGAATTGTTCACTGACCACAAATCATTGAAGTACTTGTTTTCTCAGAAGGATTTGAACTTAAGGCAACAAAGGTGGATGGAGTTCTTAGCATCCTATGATTTCGAGAGAGCGTATACCCCTGGCAAGGGTAATGTGGTGGCGGACGCCTTAAGCAGAAAAAGGTTGTCTTTGAGTCCATTGTTCGTTGAACGACGAAGCTTGGAATTTATCTCGATGTTTGATTTCAGACCTTCCGTTGACTTTATGCCCAGTTTGCTAGCATCCTTAGAGGTCAGACCTACTCTTTTTGGATGGGTTGGCGAGGCACAGCGGGACGACCCACAGTTGGTTGAGTTGGTAGAGAGGCTCATAAGGGGGGAGTCGTCCAGCCATTTGAGTAGGTACACCCTAGATGATAAGGGGTGGTTGCGTAGAGACGGTAGACTGTGTACCGCAAGATGGGGGTTTGAGGAAGGCTATACTTGATGATGCACATCGTTCAAAAATGACCATTCATCCCGGTGGGGACAAGATGTACCAAGACATGAAGCGAGTTTTCTTTTGGGCCGGTATGAAGAAAGATGTGGCCGAGTATGTCGCTAGATGCTTGGTGTGCCAACAAGTGAAAGCGGAGCAAAAGAAACCCGGTGGGTTGCTTCACCCATTGGAAGTTCCGCAATGGAAGTGGGATAGCGTCTCGATGGATTTTATCGATGGGTTACCGAGATCGAGGAAGGGTAATACGGGAATTTGGGTTGTGGTAGACAGACTTACTAAGAGCGCCCATTTTATACCCGTGAAGAGTAAGAGGACTGCTCCGTGGCTAGCTTCAGTTTACCTTCGAGAGATAGTTCGGTTGCATGGTGTACCTTCTAGCATAGTGAGCGATCGAGATCCCATCTTCACTAGCGAGTTTTGGAAGAGTTTGCAAGAGGCGGTAGGGACTCAGTTGTGTTTGAGCACCGCATATCATCCTCAGACGGACGGCCAGACCGAGAGGGTGAATCGTGTTCTAGAAGACCTTTTGAGGCTATGTATCTTAGATTTTGGAGGTACATGGGAAGAGCATCTTCCATTGGTGGAGTTCGCGTATAATAACAGCTTTCAGTCTAGTATTGGTATGGCTCCTTTTGAAGCTCTTTATGGAAGGCCTTGTCGATCACCTACATGTTGGTGGGAATCTACGGATAAGATCTTGCTTGGGCCAGATATGGTTAGAGAGACTTCGGAAAAGATTGATTTGATTCGAAGAAGGATGAAAGCGGCGCAAGACAGACATAAATCTTACGCGGATAAGAGGAGGACGGATCTTGAGTTTAATGTTGGGGACATGGTCTTTGTCAAAGTATCTCCATTACGGAATGTTGTTCGCTTTGGATCCGTTGGGAAGTTAGCACCAAGGTTTGTAGGACCGTTTCCTATTAAGGAAAGGATTGGACAGATGTCATATAGAGTGGATTTACCCAAGAGACTTAGTGGTGTACATGACGTATTCCATGTGTCACATTTGAGGAAGTGCCTACATGAGACCGTAGAGGTGGTAGAGCCGAGCTTGCTTAGAGAAGTGGAGGTAGAGCGTGATGCGACGATTCGATGAGCTCCTACTCGCATCCTTGGGTCAGAGATTAGGAAGTTGAGAAACAGAGAGGTTCAACTAGTCAAAGTGCAATGGGGAGATGATGAGAGCAACGCTACTTGGGAGACAGAAGCGAAGATGCGTTCACTATACCCATTTCTTTTTGAGGGTATGTCTTTTAACTTCTCCTTTATCGTTTGTCTAGTACTTATCTTATCTTTAGTATGTCCTCTCGTTAGTACCTTTGACCTTTAGATAGGGTAAACCTATGGTTGAAACATGTGTTTGAGACATGTTATGATTGATGGATGCATGTGGATGCAAGTGTTTGCTAGTGGTTGCTCGTGGATGCATATACACACACTTTAGACACTAGATCGGCTCAGTCACTTCATATTGCATATTGCATATAATTGTGTGTAGGTAGCTATATTAATGGATGTATAATGGTTGTGTTATCATATGGATGATGCATTTTGGTGGATGGTTGTGCACACATGTAGAAATAGTATGTGTCGATAGGGTTCTTTCGCATACATATTGGATGCATGGCACTATCATGGTTTGCATTAAGGAGGTCAACTGAATCAGTAGACCGCCTGATTTTGCATTAGACAGGGAACATATACACACACTTTTTGCATATGTTCATACAGCATTAGAAACTTTAAGGACAATGGATACCAGTGTTTGATGGTTTAGTAGATGGTTGTTTGGTTGGTAGGATACGTTCTTCTTGACTTAGAGATTTCGGGGACGAAATCCTTTAAGTAGGGGAGAATGTAACACCCCATATGTTGAATAACTTGTTATAATATAAATCTGGGCAGAATTAAATTTTAAGATCTGAATCAGGGGAAACGGGCTATGCCGTTGCGTTCGTCTCGGAAAAATACGAGAAATAGAGTCCGAGTTTTCGAAAATCGGAGTCCGTATGACCCGGTTAAGGCCCGAAGAAGTTTTCAAAAAATTCAAATTTCGAAAAACAGATTTCAAATGCAGAAGGGAGGCTAGGTGGGAAAATTCCCGCCAGCACCAGGTCGACCCCCGTGTCGACTGGGGAGTCGACACACAGGGGGGGTGTCGACTGTAGTGTCGACACCCCTGTCGACACAGGGTGCTCGGCCAGTTTGGCCTGGGTGCAGCGTGAAGGAGTTTGGGCTGTGTTTGGGGGCTTGTGACGAGATCTGACGGCTCTAACCTAATCTAGGGTTAATCTAAGGGCCTAAACTACATCCTAAATCTATAAATACACCCTAAGACTAACCTAATCCATACTAAAATTGGATACAACGTCGTCATGCCGTCAAAATGCAACTTAGAAGGAGCCTCCACAAATTAAAGAGGAAGATAGTTTCTCAAATCAACTTCTAATCAACTCTAGCAACTAAATCTTCTTCATAGGAGTGCTAATCAACAAGTTGTGAGTTTCTATGCCTTTAGCAAGTAATTGCTAAACTAATTATGATAGGATATAATGAGGTTATGGTTATGTATGTGGATCAATGCAAGTTATGTTATCATATGCTATGTGTTCATGATGTTAGTTATGCAAGTTTTATGCTATGTGTTCATGATGCTAGTTATGCAAGTTGTATGCTATATGTTCATGATGCAAGTTATGCAAGTTTGATGCTATGTGCCCATGAAGCTAGTTATGCAAGTTGGGTGTAATTTATGCTATATGTTCATGATGCTAATTATGCAAATCACTATGATAAACATTGATCCATTATGACACCATGTTATGCAAGTTTGGTGTTTGATTATATGCAAGTTCATATATGACATGTTATGCAAGTTTGGTGTTTGATTATATGCAAGTTCATATATGACATGTTATGCAAGTTTGGTGTTTGATTTTATGCAAGTTCATATATGACATGTTATGCAAGTTTGGTGTTTGATTATATGCAAGTTCATACATGACATGTTATGCAAGTTTGGTGTTTGATTATATGCAAGTAACATGTGCAAGTTTACACCTTTGTATGATATGCATACAAATGAAAGTTAACCCCTTTTTATGTCATACATACATATGCAAGTTTACCCCTTTGTATGACATAAGTAACTTATGCAAGTTACCCTCTTTATGACATATGTGATTCATGTAAGTTTGGGTTGATGCTAGTTGGGTTTGATGCTATGGTCATATATGCAAGTTGACACCTTTAAAACCCATGTGATGCTAAAGTTATGCTAAGTTGAACCCATTGTATTTGTGATGAATCTTCCCTTTTAAGTATGTCATGTTAGCGTATTACGTGGGGAACGATGGGGTTAATATTCATGTTAACAAAATGGTGGTGAAATTGGTATGATGTTGCATACCATGAGTGGATGGACATAATTGAGTCAATTATGTACATCATTAAATTGGAATTAATTAGGGAAAATTAATTCAAAATATGGGGGTGATTAATTAGGTGTAATTAGTAGACTAAGACACGAGGTTGGACCCTTTTGTAGCATAAGACTGCCCGGAACCGACCGACAAATCCAGCGGCTACAAATGGTTGGCCCAATGCGAGAGGTCTTAGGAATAAACTAAATACGTGACAAGTGTAAAGACATGAGGTTAGAGTCTGTTATGGCGTAAGGTTGCCCGGACCCGACCGGCAAATCCATCTGCCATAAAAGATAGTCTAATGTGAGAGGTCTTTACAAAGGTTACGTTCTTAATCAATAAAGAAACACTTAACCAGATAAGCATGTAGTGGGGCATGAGGGGTTAAGTGGGTGCCTTGGGTGGCATGTGGAAATCAAGTAAGTGGCTTGGGTGGCATGTGGAAATCTAGTGGGTTGCCTTGGGTGGCAATAGAAAATACGATTAGAATACTTAACCAAGTGGAAACATGTAATTAAACATGATTAAAGGGTTAAGTGGGATGCACTAGAAAAAGGGACAAGCTTAGGTGGGTAGCTTGTGGGAGCCCATTTCAACCAGTAACCCATATGTATCTTATTGGGCTCGACCCATGTCGAGGACGGGACACGCGTACTGGGCTTGACTATAAGAGGCCAAAACGGGTTAGCGGTGGCAACGCAAGTCCAACGGGTTTCATATGCGTGTGTGGACCCGGGCTGGTAGGTAAGACGTTGTTGCATCGTGTAGGTATAAGCCGTGCATCAGTGTTGCCACTTTGGGGAATGATACACCCCACTGTGGGACTAGCACGGGTATCTACGGTAGGGAGCCGATCGCTTGGGGAGTAGTGGGTACACCTAGTGGAGATAGGGGCAGACGGCACCTATGTGGTCAGCTAGGGGTACACGAAACTACTAGTTATATTTTCTAAGTCCTTGGGTGGGATCAACCTTTAAGTTAGGAATGACTGGTGTGGTGCAGTGTAGTAATTACCCTTGGGTGGGTAGATGCGTCTTTACCGATATCTTAGTTCATCCTATGTCTAGTTGGCTGCTTAGTGTAGTCATTTATCCCCAGTCATTACCGTACCAAGTTTATATCATACCCTAATTACTTTAATGATTGTATTGTTAAAGTTATAGGACTCGCTCAGACTTATGTCTGACCCCGTTGTTTTTATCTTTTTCCCAACCCTCAGGTTCTCAGAGTGGGCCTAGCACTAGTGGGCTTTGATCAGATTGCTTTATCTATCTTTTGGAGCTTGGACCGTTGATGTAAAGCCCAGCTTATCTTTTCTATTATGGCTATTAGTATGTAGTGGGATTATGTACTTATGTTTTTAACGAGATGGATATTTTGTACTTGACTCTTGTGGGTTTTTGATATGTAACCAAACATGCTTACCTTCTGCTGCAATGAAATGATGTTTTAAATTTCAAGTATTACTTATATCTGTCTTGTTGTAATTTTTCTGTTCTATATTCACTTAAAATACTCCACTGAAGTTAAGGCATTCCCATAGTGAGAGATCTTAGCGGGTGTGGGGTGTTACACGTGGTATCAGAGCTGAAGGTTACCAGAACAGATAAAACTTTTAGAAAAACTATTTTTCTAAAATCATTTTTGGAAGGAGTATTTTCAAAAACATGTCTTTGAAGAGAAAAGTTTTTGAAAGAAAAGCATAATCCCCAATAGCCATATCTTTATCTTTCGAATTCTCCATTTTGAATCTTTCCTTGTTCGTTTCAGCATGGCTGAAGATCTTAACTTTCCGGAGGGTGTAGCGATACCAGTATGGTATAGGAGATTGATGGAGGCTAGGGCCGCCGCTGCGGGTCCAGCAGATGTTCCTCCACCACCAGTTGCACCCGATCTTCCTCCTCCTCCTCGCACGGAAACTTTTGCTAAGACTTGCAAGGAATTTAAGGCTATGGGAGGGAAACCTTTTCAAGGATCAGAAACTTTTGTGGAAGCTAGGGATTGGCTTAAGGAAACGGAAGAGTTGATAGACATCTTTGAGATGGAAGAAGGAAAGAAAGTCAAGTTAGTTGCTTGGTTAATGAAGGGAGAGGCCTCGTTCTGGTGGGAAGTCACTAATGGAGAACGCCTAGTTGACTCTTGGGCGGATTTCAGACAAAGGTTTGTGGCAAAGTTTCTCTCAAGGGCGGAAGAAAACCTGTATATGGAAAGGTTCTTGACTCTAAAGCAAGGAAACCTATCAGTGAAGGAATATGTCAACTAGTTTAATCAGTTGGCAAGGTTTGGCATAGACATGGTGAATACACCGGAGTAGAAGGCTTTGAGGTTCGTTAAAGGCTTGAATGAACCGATGCATGGGTTGGCTATGACCCACATCCCTATGGGGGCCACCTTTGAGAAGCTAGTAGACATGGCACTTATGCATGAGGAAGAGAAGGGTCCCAATGCTAATAGGGCACCCGAGAAGAAAGGAGATCAGAAGAGACCTCAACAGCAATAGCAAAACAAGGGTGGGAAAGGCAACGGTGGCAAGGGAAAGAAGAAGTGCTTCAATTGTGGGACACCAGGCCACCTAAGTAAAGATTGTCGGAAGAAGAAGAAGACTGGCTGCTTCCACTGTGGCGAGGCAGGGCATCTAGTGAAGGACTGCCCTAAGAAGGGGCAAAGGACGGGATCTACCTCAGGAGGACAGGTGCAAGCTCTTATGGCACCAGGTCAGGCAAGGGGGCAAGTTCAGGCTCTCGCAGTTCCACCGATTCAGGAAAGAGGTAGAACTATTTCCGTTGAAAGTCTGGTTTTTCTGTTTGATCATCATGTTCGTACTTTATTCGACTCTGGAGCATCGCATTCGTTTATCTCATCATCATTAGTTGAGTCACTGCACTTAGACACCAGTCTAGTAGATGATCCCTTGGTTGTTTCAAACCCAATTGGGGGCTCCACTTATTTGTCCATGATATGTTTGGGTTTGAAGATTTCTATACTTAGCGTTGAGTTTAGATGTGATGCTTTTGTTTTGGGCTTCACGGGCTATGGGTTAATTTTGGGCATGAACTGGTTATCCAGTAATGGTGCCGTTCTTGATTGCGAAAGGAGAGTTGTTAGGCTCATGACCCACTTGGGTAACACTCTCGAGATCTCTTGTAATCCCATGGATTCTGTTATGCTAAGTTATCTTGAATCGCTTGACGCTTCGGTCGAGAGTTTGCGATCTGTTAGAGTGGTCCGGGAATACTCGGATGTGTTTGAGGAGGTGAAGGGCTTACCTCCGAAGCGGGAGATAGACTTCCGAATATATCTGGTAGACAATGCTAAACCAGTATCTTTGCCAGTGCGCCACATGGCTCCTCGTGAGAGGAGGGAACTCCATAAGCAAGTAGGGGAGTTGCTTGAGAAGGGGTTCATAAGACGAAGTATATCGGAGTGGGGTGCTCCGGTAGTTTTTGCCACGAAGGCGGATGGGTCCCTCAGACTTTGTGTAGACAATAGAGAACTCAACAAGCTCACAAAGAAGAATAGACACCCATTGCTGAGGATTGATGATCTCTTTGATCAGTTGGTTGGCGCCTCAGTGTTTTCGCAGTTGGACTTAGCCACGGGGTTTCATCAGTTGAGAGTGGCTGAGGATAGTATAGAGAAGACTACCTTTAGGACTCCGGATGGTTTCTATGAGTGGCTTGTGATGCCATTTGGTTTGACGAATGCCCCTGCATACTTTGTTGATTTGATGAGTAGGGTGTTCAGGGAGTACCTTAATAAGTTCGTGGTGGTCTTTGTGGATGACATCTTAGTCTTTTCTAAGAGTGAAGAAGAGCATGCCCTCTAGCTTAGGGAAGTGTTGGAGACTCTTCGAGCGCATAGCCTTAAGGCTAAATTCTCTAAATGTCACTTTTGGAGGAAGGAAGTGCGGTTCTTAGGGCACGTGGTCTCCAAGGAAGGGATAGCTGTGGATCCCGCGAAGGTAGTGTCCATCCAAGATTGGAAGGTTCCGAAGAATGCTACCGAGGTGAGGAGTTTCTTGGGGTTGGCTGGCTACTATAGGAAGTTTATCAAGGACTTCGCGAAGATATCAGCCCCATTAACTCGCTTGACGAAGAAGAATCTAGTCTTCACATGGGACGTAGATTGTGATGATGCGTTCCAACGGTTAAAGAGAGCTTTAACCACAGCTCCAGTCTTAGTGTTGCCAGATGGGAGTAAGCCATTTGTTGTTTACAACGATGCTTGTGGGACAGGACTGGGCGCAGTCTTAATGCAAGAAGGAAGGATAATAGCCTATGGTGGAAGGCAGTTGAGAGCGCATGAGAAAAATTACCCTACACATGATCTAGAGTTGGCCGCTATTGTTTTTGCGCTTAAGTCTTGGCGCCATTATCTTCTTGGCCAGAGGTTCGAATTGTTCACTGACCACAAATCATTGAAGTACTTGTTTTCTCTGAAGGATTTGAACTTAAGGCAACAAAGGTGGATGGAGTTCTTAGCATCCTATGATTTTGAGATAGCGTATACCCCTGGCAAGGGTAACGTGGTGGCAGACGCCTTAAGCAGAAAAAGGTTGTCTTTGAGTCCATTGTTCGTTGAACGACGAAGCTTGGAATTTATCTCGATGTTTGATTTCAAACCTTCCGTTGACTTTATACCCGATTTGCTAGCATCCTTAGAGGTCAGACCCACTCTTTTGGGACGGGTTGGCGAGGCACAGCGGGACGACCCACAGTTGGTTGAGTTGGTAGAGAGGCTCATAAGGGGGGAGTCGTCCAGCCATTTGAGTAGGTACACCCTAGATGATAAGGGATGGTTGCGTAGAGATGGTAGACTTTGTGTACCGCAAGATGGGGGTTTGAGGAAGGCTATACTTGATGATGCACATCGTTCAAAAATGACCATTCATCCCGGTGGGGACAAGATGTACCAAGACATGAAGCGAGTTTTCTTTTGGGCCGGTATGAAGAAAGATGTGGCCGAGTATGTCGCTAGATGCTTGGTGTGCCAACAAGTGAAAGCGGAGCAAAAGAAACCCGGTGGGTTGCTTCACCCATTGGAAGTTCCGCAATGGAAGTGGGATAGCGTCTCGATGGATTTTATCGATGGGTTACCGAGATCGAGGAAGGGTAATACGGGAATTTGGGTTATGGTAGACAGACTTACTAAGAGCGCCCATTTTATACCCGTGAAGAGTAAGAGGACTGCTCCATGGCTAGCTTCAGTTTACCTTCGAGAGATAGTTCGGTTGCATGGTGTACCTTCTAGCATAGTGAGCGATCGAGATCCCATCTTCACTAGCGAGTTTTGGAAGAGTTTGCAAGAGGCGGTAGGGACTCAGTTGTGTTTGAGCACCGCATATCATCCTCAGACGGACGGCCAGACCGAGAGGGTAAATCGTGTTCTAGAAGACTTTTTGAGGCTATGTATCTTAGATTTTGGAGGTACATGGGAAGAGCATCTTCCATTGGTGGAGTTCGCGTATAATAACAGCTTTCAGTCTAGTATTGGTATGGCTCCTTTTGAAGCTCTTTATGGAAGGCCTTGTCGATCACCTACATGTTGGTGGGAATCTACGGATAAGATCTTGCTTGGGCCTGATATGGTTAGAGAGACTTCGGAAAAGATTGATTTGATTCGAAGAAAGATGAAAGCGGCGCAAGACAGACAGAAATCATACGCCGATAAGAGGAGGACGGATCTTGAGTTTAATGTTGGGGACATGGTCTTTGTCAAAGTATCTCCATTACGGAATGTTGTTCGCTTTGGATCCGTTGGGAAGTTAGCATCAAGGTTTGTAGGACCGTTTCCTATTAAGGAAAGGATTGGACAGATGGCATATAGAGTAGATTTACCCGAGAGACTTAGTGGTGTACATGACGTATTCCATGTGTCACATTTGAGGAAGTGCCTACATGAGACCGCAGAGGTGGTAGAGCCGAGCTTGCTTAGAGAAGTGGAGGTAGAGCGTGATGCGACGATTCGACGAGCTCCTACTCGCATCCTTGGGTCAGAGATTAGGAAGTTGAGAAACAGAGAGGTTCAACTAGTCAAAGTGCAATGGGGAGATGATGAGAGCAACGCTACTTGGGAGACAGAAGCGAAGATGCGTTCACTATACCCATTTCTTTTTGAGGGTATGTCTTTTAACTTCTCCTTTATCGTTTGTCTAGTACTTATCTTATCTTTAGTATGTCCTCTCGTTAGTACCTTTGACCTTTAGATAGGGTAAACCTATGGTTGAAACATGTGTTTGAGACATGTTATGATTGATGGATGCATGTGGATGCAAGTGAATTCCTAGTGGTTGCTCGTGGATGCATATACACACACTTTAGACACTAGATCAGCTCAGTCACTTCATATTGCATATTGCATATAATTGTGTGTAGGTAGCTATATTAATGGATGTATAATGGTTGTGTTATCATATGGATGATGCATTTTGGTGTATGGTTGTGCACACATGTAGAAATAGTATGTGCCGATAGGGTTCTTTCGCATACATATTGGATGCATGGCACTATCATGGTTTGCATTAAGGAGGTCAACTGAATCAGTAGACCGCCTGATTTTGCATTAGACAGGGAACATATACACACACTTTTTGCATATGTTCATACAGCATTAGAAACTTTAAGGACAATGGATACCAGTGTTTGATGGTTTAGTAAATGGTTGTTTGGTTGGTAGGATACGTTCTTCTTGACTTAGAGATTTCGAGGACGAAATCCTTTAAGTAGGGGAGAATGTAACACCCCGTATGTTGAATAACTTGTTATAATATAAATCAGGGCAGAATTAAATTTTAAGATCTGAATCAGGGGAAACGGGCTATGCCATTGCGTTCGTCTCGGAAAAATACGAGAAATAGAGTCCGAGTTTTCGAAAATCGGAGTCCGTATGACCCGGTTAAGGCCCGAAGAAGTTTTCAGAAAATTCAAATTTCGAAAAACAGATTTCAAATGCAGAAGGGAGGCTAGGCGGGAAAATTCCCGCCAGTACCAGGTCGACCCCCGTGTCGACTGGGGAGTCGACACACGGGGGGGGGGGGGGGGGGGTGTGTCGACTGTAGTGTCGACACCCCTGTCGACACAGGGTGCTCGGCCAGTTTGGCCTGGGTGCAGCCTGAAGGAGTTTGGGCTGGGTTTGGGGGCTTGTGACGAGATCTGATGGCTCTAACCTAATCTAGGGTTAATCTAAGGGCCTAAACTACATCCTAAATCTATAAATACACCCTAAGACTACCCTAATCCATACTAAAATTGGATACAATGTCGTCATGCCGTCAAAATGCAACTTAGAAGATGCCTCCACAAATTAAAGAGGAAGATAGTTTCTCAAATCAACTTCTAATCAACTCTAGCAACTAAATCTTCTTCATAGGAGTGCTAATCAACAAGTTGTGAGTTTCTATGCCTTTAGCAAGTAATTGCTAAACTAATTATGATAGGATATAATGAGGTTATGGTTATGTATGTGGATCAATGCAAGTTATGTTATCATATGCTATGTGTTCATGATGTTAGTTATGCAAGTTTTATGCTATGTGTTCATGATGCTAGTTATGCAAGTTGTATGCTATATGTTCATGATGCAAGTTATGCAAGTTTGATGCTATGTGCCTATGAAGCTAGTTATGCAAGTTGGGTGTAATTTATGCTATATGTTCATGATGCTAGTTATGCAAATCACTATGATAAACATTGATCCATTATGACACCATGTTATGCAAGTTTAGTGTTTGATTATATGCAAATTCATATATGACATGTTATGCAAGTTTGGTGTTTGATTATATGCAAGTTCATATATGACATGTTATGCAAGTTTGGTGTTTGATTTTATGCAAGTTCATATATGACATGTTATGCAAGTTTGGTGTTTGATTATATGCAAGTTCATACATGACATGTTATGCAAGTTTGGTGTTTGATTATATGCAAGTAACATGTGCAAGTTTACACCTTTGTTTGATATGCATACATATGCAAGTTAACCCCTTTGTATGTCATACATACATATGCAAGTTTACCCCTTTGTATGACATAAGTAACTTATGCAAGTTACCCTCTTTATGACATATGTGATTCGTGTAAGTTTGGGTTGATGCTAGTTGGGTTTGATGCTATGGTCATATATGCAAGTTGACACCTTTAAAACCCATGTGATGCTAAAGTTATGCTAAGTTGAACCCATTGTATTTGTGATGAATCTTCCCTTTTAAGTATGTCATGTTAGCGCATTACGTGGGGAACGATGGGGTTAATATTCATGTTAACAAAACGGTGGTGAAATTGGTATGATGTTGCATACCATGAGTGGATGGACATAATTGAGTCAATTATGTACATCATTAAATTGAAATTAATTAGGGAAAATTAATTCAAAATATGGGGGTGATTAATTAGGTGTAATTAATCGACTAAGACACGAGGTTGGACCCTTTTGTAGCATAAGACTGCCCGGAACCGACCGGCAAATCCAGCGGCTACAAATGGTTGGCCCAATGTGAGAGGTCTTAGGCATAAACTAAATACGTGACAAGTGTAAAGACACGAGGTTAGACTCTGTTATGGCGTAAGGCTGCCCGGACCCGACCGGCAAATCCAGCTTCCATAAAAGATAGTCTAATGTGAGAGGTCTTTACAAAGGTTACGTTCTTAATCAATTAAGAAACACTTAACCAGATAAGCATGTAGTGGGGCATGAGGGGTTAAGTGGGTGCCTTGGGTGGCATGTGGAAATCAAGTAAGTGCCTTGGGTGGCATGTGGAAATCTAGTGGGTTGCCTTGGGTGGCAATAGAAAATACGATTAGAATACTTAACCAAGTGGAAAGATATAATTAAACATGATTAAAGGGTTAAGTGGGATGCACTAGAAAAAGGGACAAGCTTAGGTGGGTAGCTTGTGGGAGCCCATTTCAACCAGTAACCCATATGTATCTTATTGAGCTCGACCCATGTCGAGGACGGGACACGCGTACTGGGCTTGACTATAAGAGGCCAAAACGGGTTAGCGGTGGCAACGCAAGTCCAACGGGTTTCATATGCGTGTGTGGACCCGGGCTGGTAGGTAATACGTTGTTGCATCGTGTAGGTATAAGCCGTGCATCAGTGTTGCCACTTTGTGGAATGATACACCCCACTGTGGGACCAGCACGGGTATCTACGGTAGGGAGCCGATCGCTTGGGGAGTAGTGGGTACACCTAGTGGAGATAGGGGCAGACGGCACCTATGTGGTCAGCTAGGGGTACACGAAACTACTAGTTATATTTTCTAAGTCCTTGGGTGGGATCAACCTTTAAGTTAGGAATGACTGGTGTGGTGCAGTGTAGTAATTACCCTAGGGTGGGTAGATGCGTCTTTACCGATATCTTAGTTCATCCTATGTCTAGTTGGCTGCTTAGTGTATTCATTTATCCCCAGTCATTACCGTACCAAGTTTATATCATACCCTAATTACTTTAATGATTGTATTGTTAAAGTTGTAGGACTCGCTCAGACTTATGTCTGACCCCGTTGTTTTTATCTTTTTCCCAACCCTCAGGTTCTCAGAGTGGGCCTAGCACTAGTGGGCTTTGATCAGATTGCTTTATCTATCTTTTGGAGCTTGGACCGTTGATGTAAAGCCCAGCTTATCTTTTCTATTATGGCTATTAGTATGTAGTGGGATTATGTACTTATGTTTTTAACGAGATGGATATTTTGTACTTGACTCTTGTGGGTTTTTGATATGTAACCAAACATGTTTACTTTCTGCTGCAATGAAATGATGTTTTAAATTTCAAGTATTACTTATATCTGTCTTGTTGTAATTTTTCTGTTCTATATTCACTTAAAATACTCCACAGAAGTTAAGGCATTCCCATAGTGAGTGATCTTAGCGGGTGTGGGGTGTTACACGTGGTATCAGAGCTGAAGGTTACCAGAACAGATAAAACTTTTAGAAAAACTATTTTTCTAAAAACATTTTTGGAAGGAGTATTTTCAAAAACATGTCTTTTAAGAGAAAAGTTTTTGAAAGAAAAGCATAATCCCCAATAGCCATATCTTTATCTTTCGAATTCTCCATTTTGAATCTTTCCTTGTTCATTTCAGCATGGCTGAAGATCTTAACTTTCCGGAGGGTGTAGCGATACCAGTATGGTATAGGAGATTGATGGAGGCTAGGGCCGCCGCTGCGGGTCCAGCAGATGTTCCTCCACCACCAGTTGCACCCGATCTTCCTCCTCCTCCTCCTCGCACGGATACTTTTGCTAAGACTTGCAAGGAATTTAAGGCTATGGGAGGGAAACCTTTTCAAGGATCAGAAACTTTTGTGGAAGCTAGGGATTGGCTTAAGGAAACGGAAGAGTTGATAGACATCTTTGAGATGGAAGAAGGAAAGAAAGTCAAGTTAGCTGCTTGGTTAATGAAGGGAGAGGCCTCGTTCTGGTGGGAGGTCACTAATGGAGAACGCCTAGTTGACTCTTGGGCGGATTTCAGACAAAGGTTTGTGGCAAAGTTTCTCTCAAGGGCCGAAGAAAACCTGTATATTGAAAGGTTCTTGACTCTAAAGCAAGGAAACCTATCAGTGAAGGAATATGTCAACAAGTTTAATCAGTTGGTAAGGTTTGGCATAGACATGGTGAATACATCGGAGAAGAAGGCTTTGAGGTTTGTTAAAGGCTTGAATGAACCGATGCATGGGTTGGCTATGACCCACATCCCTATGGGGGCCACCTTTGAGAAGCTAGTAGACATGGCACTTATGCATGAGGAAGAGAAGGGTCCCAATGCTAATAGGGCACCCGAGAAGAAAGGAGATCAGAAGAGACCTCAACAGCAACAGCAAAACAAGGGTGGGAAAGGCAACGGTGGCAAGGGAAAGAAGAAGTGCTTCAATTGTGGGACACCAGGCCACCTAAGCAAAGATTGTCGGAAGAAGAAGAAGACTGGCTGCTTCCACTGTGGCGAGGCAGGGCATCTAGTGAAGGACTGCCCTAAGAAGGGGCAAACGACGGGATCTACCTCAGGAGGACAGGTGCAAGCTCTTATGGCACCAGGTCAGGCAAGGGGGCAAGTTCAGGCTCTCGCAGTTCCACCGATTCAGGAAAGAGGTAGAACTATTTCCGTTGAAAGTCTGGTTTTTCTGTTTGATCATCCTGTCCGTACTTTATTCGACTCTGGCGCATCGCATTCGTTTATCTCATCATCATTAGTTGAGTCACTGCACTTAGACACCAGTCTAGTAGATGATCCCTTGGTTGTTTCAAACCCAATTGGGGGCTCCACTTATTTGTCCATGATATGTTTGGGTTTGAAGATTTCTATACTTAGCGTTGAGTTTAGATGTGATGCTTTTGTTTTGGGCTTCACGGGCTATGGGTTAATTTTGGGCATGAACTGGTTATCCAGTAATGGTGTCGTTCTTGATTGCGAAAGGAGAGTTGTTAGGCTCATGACCCGCTTGGGTAACACTCTCGAGATCTCTTGTAATCCCATGGATTCTGTTATGCTAAGTTATCTTGAATCGCTTGACGCTTCGGTCGAGAGTTTGCGATCTGTTAGAGTGGTCCGGGAATACTCGGATGTGTTTGAGGAGGTGAAGGGCTTACTTCCGAAGCGGGAGATAGACTTCCGAATATATCTGGTAGACAATGCTAAACCAGTATCCTTGCCAGTGCGCCACATGGCTCCTCGTGAGAGGAGGGAACTCCATAAGCAAGTAGGGGAGTTGCTTGAGAAGGGGTTCATAAGACGAAGTATATCGGAGTGGGGTGCTCCGGTAATTTTTGCCACGAAGGCGGATGGGTCCCTCAGACTTTGTGTAGACTATAGAGAACTCAACAAGCTCACAAAGAAGAATAGACACCCATTGCCGAGGATTGATGATCTCTTTGATCAGTTGGTTGGCGCCTCAGTGTTTTCGCAGTTGAACTTAGCCACGGGGTTTCATCAGTTGAGAGTGGCTGAGGATAGTATAGAGAAGACTGCCTTTAGGACTCCGGATGGTTTCTATGAGTGGCTTGTGATGCCATTTGGTTTGACGAACGCCCCTGCATACTTTGTTGATTTGATGAGTAGGGTGTTCAGGGAGTACCTTAATAAGTTCGTGGTGGTTTTTGTGGATGACATCTTAGTCTTTTCTAAGAGTGAAGAAGAGCATGCCCTACATCTTAGGGAAGTTTTGGAGACTCTTCGAGCGCATAGCCTTAAGGCTAAATTCTCTAAATGTCACTTTTGGAGGAAGGAAGTGCGGTTCTTAGGGCACGTGGTCTCCAAGGAAGGGATAGCTGTGGATCCCGCGAAGGTAGTGTCCATCCAAGATTGGAAGGTTCCGAGGAATTCTACCGAGGTGAGGAGTTTCTTGGGGTTGGCTGGCTACTATAGGAAGTTTATCAAGGACTTCGCGAAGATATCGGCCTCATTAACTCGCTTGACGAAGAAGAATCTAGTCTTCACATGGGACGTAGTTTGTGATGATGCGTTCCAACGGTTAAAGAGAGCTTTAACCACAGCTCCAGTCTTAGTGTTGCCAGATGGGAGTAAGCCATTTGTTGTTTACACCGATGCTTGTGGGACAGGACTGGGCGCAGTCTTAATGCAAGAAGGAAGGGTAATAGCCTATGGTGGAAGGCAGTTGAGAGCGCATGAGAAAAATTACCCTACACATGATCTAGAGTTGGCCGCTATTGTTTTTGCGCTTAAGTACTGGCGCCATTATCTTCTTGGCGAGAGGTTCGAATTGTTCACTGACCACAAATCATTGAAGTACTTGTTTTCTCAGAAGGTTATGAACTTAAGGCAACAAAGGTGGATGGAGTTCTTAGCATCCTATGATTTCGAGATAGCGTATACCCCTGGCAAGGGTAACGTGGTGGCGGACGCCTTAAGCAGAAAAAGGTTGTCTTTGAGTCCATTGTTCGTTGAACGACGAAGCTAGGAATTTATCTCGATGTTTGATTTCAGACCTTCTGTTGACTTTATACCCGGTTTGCTAGCATCCTTAGAGGTCAGACCTACTCTTTTGGGACGGGTTGGCGAGGCACAGCGGGACGACCCACAGTTGGTTGAGTTGGTAGAGAGGCTCATAATGGGGGAGTCGTCCAGCCATTTGAGCAGGTACACCCTAGATGATAAGGGGTGGTTGCGTAGAGACGGTAGACTTTGTGTACCACAAGATGGGGGTTTGAGGAAGGCTATACTTGATGATGCACATCGTTCAAAAATGACCATTCATCCCGGTGGGGACAAGATGTACCAATACATGAAGCGAGTTTTCTTTTGGGCCGGTATGAAGAAAGATGTGGCCGAGTATGTCGCTAGATGCTTGGTGTGCCAACAAGTGAAAGCGGAGCAAAAGAAACCCGGTGGGTTGCTTCACCCATTGGAAGTTCCGCAATGGAAGTGGGATAGCATCTCGATGGATTTTATCGATGGGTTACCGAGATCGAGGAAGGGTAATACGGGAATTTGGGTTGTGGTAGACAGACTTACTAAGAGCGCCCATTTTATACCCGTGAAGAGTAAGAGGACTGCTCCATGGCTAGCTTCAGTTTACCTTCGAGAGATAGTTCGGTTGCATGGTGTACCTTCTAGCATAGTGAGCAATCGAGATCCCATCTTCACTAGCGAGTTTTGGAAGAGTTTGCAAGAGGCGGTAGGGACTCAGTTGTGTTTGAGCACCGCATATCATCCTCAGACGGACGGCCAGACCGAGAGGGTGAATCGTGTTCTAGAAGACCTTTTGAGGCTATGTATCTTAGATTTTGGAGGTACATGGGAAGAGCATCTTCCATTGGTGGAGTTCGCGTATAATAACAGCTTTCAGTCTAGTATTGGTATGGCTCCTTTTGAAGCTCTTTATGGAAGGCCTTGTCGATCACCTACATGTTGGTGGGAATCTACGGATAAGATCTTGCTTGGGCCTGATATGGTTAGAGAGACTTCGGAAAAGATTGATTTGATTCGAAGAAGGATGAAAGCGGCGCAAGACAGACAGAAATCTTACGCGGATAAGAGGAGGACGGATCTTGAGTTTAATGTTGGGGACATGGTCTTTGTCAAAGTATCTCCATTACGGAATGTTGTTCGCTTTGGATCCGTTGGGAAGTTAGCACCAAGGTTTGTAGGACCGTTTCCTATTAAGGAAAGGATTGGACAGATGGCATATAGAGTGGATTTACTCGAGAGACTTAGTGGTGTACATGACGTACTCCATGTGTCACATTTGAGGAAGTGCCTACATGAGACCGTAGAGGTGGTAGAGCCGAGCTTGCTTAGAGAAGTGGAGGTAGAGCGTGATGCGACGATTCGACGAGCTCCTACTCGCATCCTTGGGTCAGAGATTAGGAAGTTGAGAAACAGTGAGATTCAACTAGTCAAAGTGCAATGGGGAGATGATGAGAGCAACGCTACTTGGGAGACAGAAGCGAAGATGCGTTCACTATACCCATTTCTTTTTGAGGGTATGTCTTTTAACTTCTCCTTTATCGTTTGTCTAGTACTTATCTTATCTTTAGTATGTCCTCTCGTTAGTACCTTTGACCTTTAGATAGGGTAAACCTATGGTTGAAACATGTGTTTGAGACATGTTATGATTGATGGATGCATGTGGATGCAAGTGTTTGCTAGTGGTTGCTCGTGGATGCATATACACACACTTTAGACACTAGATCGGCTCAGTCACTTCATATTGCATATTGCATATAATTGTGTGTAGGTAGCTATATTAATGGATGTATAATGGTTGTGTTATCATATGGATGATGCATTTTGGTATATGGTTGTGCACACATGTAGAAATAGTATGTGTCGATAGGGTTCTTTCGCATACATATTGGATGCATGGCACTATCATGGTTTGCATTAAGGAGGTCAACTGAATCAGTAGACCGCCTGATTTTGCATTAGACAGGGAACATATACACACACTTTTTGCATATGTTCATACATCATTAGAAACTTTAAGGACAATGGATACCAGTGTTTGATGGTTTAGTAGATGGTTGTTTGGTTGGTAGGATACGTTCTTCTTGACTTAGAGATTTCGGGGACGAAATCCTTTAAGTAGGGGAGAATGTAACACCCCGTATGTTGAATAACTTGTTATTATATAAATCAAGGCAGAATTAAATTTTAAGATCTGAATCATGGGAAACGGGCTATGCCGTTGCGTTCGTCTCGGAAAAATACGCGAAATAGAGTCCGAGTTTTCGAAAATCGGAGTCCGTATGACCCGGTTAAGGCCCGAAGAAGTTTTCAGAAAATTCAAATTTCGAAAAACAGATTTCAATTGCAGAAGGGAGGCTAGGCAGGAAAATTCCCGCCAGCACCAGGTCGACCCACGTGTCGACTGGGGAGTCGACACACAGGGGGGGTGTGTCGACTGTAGTGTCGACACCCGTGTCGACACAGGGTGCTCGGCCAGTTTGGCCTGGGTGCAGCCTGAAGGAGTTTGGGCTGTGTTTGGGGGCTTGAGACGAGATCTGACGGCTCTAACCTAATCTAGGGTTAATCTAAGGGCCTAAACTACATCCTAAATCTATAAATACACCCTAAGACTACCCTAATCCATACTAAAATTGTATACAACGTCGTCATGCCGTCAAAATGCAACTTAGAAGGAGCCTCCACAAATTAAAGAGGAAGACAGTTTCTCAAATCAACTTCTAATCAACTCTAGCAACTAAATCTTCTTCATAGGAGTGCTAATCAACAAGTTGTGAGTTTCTATGCCTTTAGCAAGTAATTGCTAAATTAATTATGATAGGATATAATGAGGTTATGGTTATGTATGTGGATCAATGCAAGTTATGTTATCATATGCTATGTGTTCATGATGTTAGTTATGCAAGTTTTTTGCTATGTGTTCATGATGCTAGTTATGCAAGTTGTATGCTATATGTTCATGATGCAAGTTATGCAAGTTTGATGCTATGTGCCCATGAAGCTAGTTATGCAAGTTGGGTGTAATTTATGCTATATGTTCATGATGCTAGTTATGCAAATCACTATGATAAACATTGATCCATTATAACACCATGTTATGCAAGTTTGGTGTTTGATTATATGCAAGTTCATATATGACATGTTATGCAAGTTTGGTGTTTGATTATATGCAAGTTCATATATGACATGTTATGCAAGTTTGGTGTTTGATTTTATGCAAGTTAATATATGAAATGTTATGCAAGTTTGGTGTTTGATTATATGCAAGTTCATACATGACATGTTATGCAAGTTTGGTGTTTGATTATATGCAAGTAACATGTGCAAGTTTACACCTTTTTATGATATGCATACATATGCAAGTTAACCCCTTTGTATGTCATACATACATATGCAAGTTTACCCCTTTGTATGACATAAGTAACTTATGCAAGTTACCCTCTTTATGACATATGTGATTCATGTAAGTTTGGGTTGATGCTAGTTGGGTTTGATGCTATGGTCATATATGCATGTTGACACCTTTAAAACCCATGTGATGCTAATGTTATGCTAAGTTGAACCCATTGTATTTGTGATGAATCTTCCCTTTTATGTATGTCATGTTAGCGTATTACGTGGGGAACGATGGGGTTAATATTCATGTTAACAAAATGGTGGTGAAATTGGTATGATGTTGCATACCATGAGTGGATGGACATAATTGAGTCAATTATGTACATCATTAAATTGGAATTAATTAGGGAAAATTAATTCAAAATATGGGGGTGATTAATTAGGTGTAATTAATCGACTAAGACACGAGGTTGGACCCTTTTGTAGCATAAGACTGCCCGGAACCGACCGGCAAATCCAGTGGCTACAAATGGTTGGCCCAATGTGAGAGGTCTTAGGCATAAACTAAATACGTGACAAGTGTAAAGACACGAGGTTAGACTCTGTTATGGCGTAAGGCTGCCCGGACCCGACCGGCAAATCCACCTGCCATAAAAGATAGTCTAATGTGAGAGGTCTTTACAAAGGTTACGTTCTTAATCAATTAAGAAACACTTAACCAGATAAGCATGTAGTGGGGCATGAGGGGTTAAGTGGGTGCCTTGGGTGGCATGTGGAAATCAAGTAAGTGCCTTGGGTGGCATGTGGAAATCTAGTGGGTTGCCTTGGGTGGCAATAGAAAATACGATTAGAATACTTAACCAAGTGGAAACATGTAATTAAACATGATTAAAGGGTTAAGTGGGATGCACTAGAAAAAGGGACAAGCTTAGGTGGGTAGCTTGTGGGAGCCCATTTCAACCAGTAACCCATATGTATCTTATTGGGCTCGACCCATGTCGAGGACGGGACACGCGTACTAGGCTTGACTATAAGTGGCCAAAACGGGTTAGCGGTGGCAACGCAAGTCCAACGGGTTTCATATGCATGTGTGGACCCGGGCTGGTAGGTAAGACGTTGTTGCATCGTGTAGGTATAAGCCGTGCATCAGTGTTGCCACTTTGGGGAATGATACACCCCACTGTGGGACCAGCACGGGTATCTACGGTAGGGAGTCGATCGCTTGGGGAGTAGTGGGTACACCTAGTGGAGATAGGGGCAGACGGCACCTATGTGGTCAGCTAGGGGTATACGAAACTACTAGTTATATTTTCTAAGTCCTTGGGTGGGATCAACCTTTAAGTTAGGAATGACTGGTGTGGTGCAGTGTAGTAATTACCCTTTGGTGGGTAGATGCGTCTTTACCGATATCTTAGTTCATCCTATGTCTAGTTGGCTGCTTAGTGTAGTCATTTATCCCCAGTCATTACCGTACCAAGTTTATATCATACCCTAATTACTTTAATGATTGTATTGTTAAAGTTATAGGACTCGCTCAGACTTATGTCTGACCCTGTTGTTTTTATCTTTTTCCCAACCCTCAGGTTCTCAGAGTGGGCCTAGCACTAGTGGGCTGTGATCAGATTGCTTTATCTATCTTTTGGAGCTTGGACCGTTGATGTAAAGCCCAGCTTATCTTTTCTATTATGGCTATTAGTATGTAGTGGGATTATGTACTTATGTTTTTAACGAGATTGATATTTTGTACTTGACTCTTGTGGGTTTTTGATATGTAACCAAACATGTTTACCTTCTGCTGCAATGAAATGATGTTTTAAATTTCAAGTATTACTTATATCTGTCTTGTTGTAATTTTTCTGTTCTATATTCACTTAAAATACTCCACCGAAGTTAAGGCATTCCCATAGTGAGTGATCTTAGCGGGTGCGGGGTGTTACATTATTACTAGTGTTTATATGCTTTGAAAACAATTTCAAATCATAACTATCAATCATAGATGGCATGGGTACCATATATCATGTCGCCCTATATATATATAAAATCAAAATCGCACACTCACGTATTTGGAAATTGGATTTCCGTCATGAACCAAGGCAAAAGATAGTCCTTACCGAATTCGAGACAATCTAGCCCATGTCTCAGGCAAGTACTCAGTCAAGCCTTTGGAGCGACAGGGTCGGTCCACCGATGTGGATTAAAATGCCTGAACAATACGTTTCCCCGCCCTTTGGGGCGTAAACGAGCAAACGAATAACTCCATCGGACCCGGATCGTCTGATCAAACTGAGGCGCCTCGCAACAGCAACAACCACACAGGTGAAAAGTATATAAATGTCAGGGCTGGTAGGTCACTGACACCACCCTAGCTAGAAAGAAACGCATGCCCTTCCTGAGGTCCTTCTCCCGTTTCTGGTTCATACCGGGGTGTGAGGCTCGCGAATTCACATTATACACAAAGCTACGCCACACAGGCGGTGCTTTGATCATCACCACAAGACTTTGCTTTTCAACAGAAGCCCTGATCATTTGCCACTTAGGCATGCCACACTAGCAGTTCATGCCATGCGAATGATGTCCATCAATACACCACCTCTGAGCTCGTGCGTCTCAGAGAAGGGCGTTAAGCAAAAGAATAAATTCTTCGCTGCCAAACAGATGTATATTTAATAGAGATCAATCAACACAGAATAAAATCCAATGTCAGACACATAGTCCTTTTACGAGTCCGTTCTGGGTCTGAACGAAACCGGAGGCACTAAATACCTCGCAAACCCATCGATCACCACGTACGTCTGGACGATCACCACTCATTATCCATATTTCGGGATGCCTCCCAATCAGGACCTCGGTTACCATCCAAACGAGGTGAAGATCTCCGGTCTTCGACCACCGTCTTCATCTTCGACTTTCAATCATCGGTCAATTATTTGAAATGAGAATTAACTCGGCCTTTTCAAATAATTCACGTATATTTAGAATTTTAAATCAATTTATTTCAATGGTTAAATCATTCGACAACACCAATTTTGTTCTTTAATGTAATTTTCACACCATACACATTCAACCATCAAATACCACATAAATCGAGCAAATTCAGTTTATTTCCATTCCATATCGTTTATGATATTTTATAATGATTTATCGCTATTTTTATTTATTTTAAAATAGCCAATTTATTCAAAACGACGCTTCGGGCCATAACGCGGTCATGGCGTTGTTTCTCTTCAGATTTGATTTACACATATCTGAAAATCTAACCGTTGGATCTTCACACAATTTACATCATTAGAAAGGTCTTTTCAAAAAGAATCCAACGGTTCCAGTTTCGGGAAAATCCGACGATCTGATCTCCCGGTACAATCGTTTTAAGTTTCGATTTCAAAATACGAACTACAGCGTCGTTATTCGATTAAATATAATTATATTTAAATATATATATAAATATAATCGTTTCTGGCGCTGTTTTTCTTCAGATTTGAATTAAACATTCTAGACAATCCAACCGTTGGATTTTTACAAAGTTGGTGCCGTTGGAAAGATTATTCCAAAGCGAACCCAACGGTTGCGATTTCAGGAAAATCCGATGGTAGGATCTCCCGTACTAATCGTTTGAAATCACGGTTTCAAAACACGAACTGCACGGCCACATTTCGTTTTAATTTTATTTATATTTGTATATTTATATAAATATAGTTCATTCAACAATTTCAATATCGTTTTCCCTTCAAATATTTCACTAACGCCTTTAAATTTTGGAAAATTTCGCCATAACCTCCTTTGTACGGGAGGTGCTGGGAAAATTCCCAAATAGCCACACGGGCGTCTCATGTCAAAAAGAAAAAGGAAAAGCCAAGCAGCTAGCCAACAGGCTCATAAAATCATCACCCAAACAAAACAGTAAACGTGTACCTATTTGTCGGGCACAAAATTTTATTCCTCTTCTCTAGCCCCTTTGCTATAAGCTGTTCAATAAATATGCATGTACATATATACAGTTCTTATCACTTATCATTTTCCATTCAACTTCATATTTGATTCCATTTGGTTTAAAAACACCATTCATTCTAATGTTGCATGCATAGGCAAAAATCATATCATTAGCTAATTATTGAATATTTCGACTCATGCATATTTATTTGAATGAGTTGCTATTTTTAACACTTCACATTTCAACAAATCATGTATATAATAAAAATGTGATTTTTATTGTAAAACAATTTGTTTCAAAACAGGATTATTTTATACATTTCATATTGATGTAAAAATTGGGATTTTTATTATAAAACAATTTCTTTCAAAATATGAATACCACTCAACACATGAATTTCAATTCGACGAATGAATATCGATTCAACACATGAAGGTTTTCTATAGTTTATATATATAGATAAAAATGTGATTTTTATATTTAAAACACGAATACCATTCAACACATGAATTTCAATTCAACGAATGAATATCGATTCAACACATGAAGGTTTTCTATAGTTTATATATATAGATAAAAATGTGATTTTTATATTTAAAACACGAATACCATTCAACACATGAATTTCAATTCAACGAATGAATATCGATTAAACACATGAAGGTTTTCTATTCAACGAATAAATATAGTTTCAGCAAATGAAAATAATTCAAACATATGAATATTATTCAAAATTTCGGCAGCATAACGGCAGAGTAGTTAAAACTGGGACCGTCCCTAGTACGGCTCCTCGCTCTACCTTAAAACCTCGCGGTTTTTGACAATGGGGATCATGCATCTAGTTCGCACGCAGGCGGCATGTATATATTTATTTCATTTCCACAAACTAATCCTATGTGGTTTCAACCAAATATTTCTCAACCACAAATGGGTATTTTTCAACCACAATCAATCAATATCAACCACAAACAATCCCAACCAACCATTCGCTATCAATCAATTTTCACACCAATCACAACCAATAAATATCGTCCATGGTTTGTGGACGACGGGCGTATATTTATATTTATATATATATATATATAGCAATTCACTTCTATTTCAACACATATATAATTTTTACAACGCATATATAACTTATACATCGAACGTACAACTTATACAACGCTTATACAAGAGGTGTACAACGCTTATATAACTCATACATCGACTATATAATTTATACATCGTCGTTTTTCATATTGTTTATAAATTAGAAATCTCACATTGGGTTCCACTCCACCAAAAATAGCAGAAGGCTCAGAAAAATATGCGGTCTCTTCTAAAATGCAGAAGACGTCCTCACGGTCACGATGTTTCCTGTTTCATCGAATTTCGTCAAGAAACGAAAACGATATGATTTTTCAAATTCTTCAAAAATTTGGCTAACACCTAGAATTTTCGAATAGAAATTGAATATAAACGAATTGAAACGACCCGAACTTCCCCGGTCTCCGAAGAGAAGGGAAAGAGCAGATTGAGTCGAGAACAAGCCACATCAGAACGCAGACGGGAGAACATTTCATTGTATATTACAACAATGCATCAGATTACAAGAATATACAGAGTATAAATGAATAAATATTACACAATGATATCAGAGATTTTAAATTACATTTAAATACATAGCAGCGGAAAATAATACAATACACAACTAGAAGGAGATATACGGATACAAAGCTTTCCGGATATCGTTCCAGCTGTAAACCAGGATCTTGTGAATATAAATCCGCAAAACCAAAACTACTAGCTGCCCGTGTCAAAATAAGGGCACCCAGAGTTTAGGTTAAAACTATAAACTCCAGGTCAGTCATGGGACTGGTGTGAGAACTAAAACAGTTATAAATCTTTATTTTAAAGTTAGGTAAATCAAGGGACCACGCCGTATAACACGGAACGGGTTTCCTCCCAAGAATACCAGTGCATAAAACAAACAACGCAATGCTAAATAAGGAAAAATGAAGCTATTATAAGACCCAGTTCCCATCACACAATGCAACGCATGCCGGAGGATAGGGTTTTTACCTTATAATAGCCAAGAATGCTTGATACGTTTAAAACAAATCTTTTGATACTATAATAAGTGTATAGTGTATAAAACAACTTCAAATCATAAGTATCAATCATAGACGGCATGGGTACCATATATCATGTCGCCATACTAGGCTCTACAATTAAAACCGCAAATGTCACGTATTTGGAAGTTGGATTTCCATCTGTGAACCGAGGCAAAAAATAGTCCTCAACCGATTCGAGACTCTCTAGCCCGAGCCTCAGGATCAGAACGCATCAACCCTTTAGATCGTCAGGCCGGTCCACCGATGTGGATTATTATGCCTGAACACTACGTTTCCCCGCCCTTTGGGGCGTAAATGAGCCAGCGAATGACTCCATCGGACCCGGATCGTCCGATCAAACCGAGGCGCCTCGCAACAGCAACAACCACACAGGTGAAAAGTATATAAATGCCAGGGCTGGTAGGTTACTGACACCACCCTAGCTAGAAAGAAATGCATGCCCTCCCTGAGGTCCATCTCCCGTTTTTGGTTCACAAACGGGGTGCGAGGCTCGCGAATTCACGTTACACAAAGCTGTGCCACACAGGCTGTGCTTTGATCATCACCACAAGACTTTTCTTTTCAATAGAAGCCTCGATCAATTGCCACTTAGGCATGCCACACAGGCAAACCATTCTATGCAACCGATATCAGTCACACAGAATGAAATCCGATGTCAGACACACAGTCCATTTACAAGTCCGTTCTGGGTCTGAACGAAACCGGAGGCACCTAGTACCCCGCATATCCATCGATCTCCAAGTACGTCTGGACGATCACCAACTGTTTCCATCTTCTTGGGTGTATAGCCCAATCAAGATCGTCAGTAATTAACCAAACGACGTGAAGACTTCCGGTCTTCGACCACCGTCTTCATCTTTGACTTATCGTCGTATCAGTTATTCAGAATGGGATAAACCCGGTCTTTCCGAATAACTCGCGTATATTTTAAATAAGTGTTACACAAACACAACATACGCCTCATTCCAATTAATCGGTCACTAACCGTAAATTAATCAAGAGAATAATTCCCCAAATATTAACCCCGAAGGCCGAAACCAACATCAGATCAATATCCAGAAAACCATTCTGCTTGGCTAACCGACAGTTAGTTTCTAAATTTCACATTCATAGGGAAAGGTTCCCATTAATTTTATCAAAGATAAATTCCTTGAATTTATTCTTTAATCTTCTTTTGAATTTCGATTCAACCAGTCGGGATTAACGAACCTTACCGAAGTAATCATTTATTTTAATTTCCCAATCCCAACCTATTCATCCCATGAAATAAAACTGGTAATACTTCATATCTAACACCACGGTGTTATCGGTAAATTCAATTACCATTTCACGTTCAAATCTAATTAAAGATTTAACTATCGCCTGGAGTAAAACTGGTGATACTCCATTCTCGGTCTTTTCAATCAAATTAAAGATTCATTAAAACTCCACTTAGTTTTAATCATTAACTGGGTTAAAGAATTAGTGTCATTTAAAACATGGTTCACGATAAACCCAAAACCACATTCCATTAATTATCGGGTTAAAGAACGAGTGTTATCTAAAACACTGTCCACGATAAACCCAAAAATCAATATCAATTCAATTTCAATTAAATATTATTTAATTGGTACACTTCATTAAATCTAAATAAAAAGATTTAATCTTTTCTCAACTGGGTTCAAGAACAGTGTTAGTCAAGACACCATCCACGACAAACCCAAATCACATTTGATATTAAATACAAGGCTCTGAATAGAAAATATCCCGGCTTATATTCAATATCAAATTCTACGACCAACAAATATCGTATTGGAAATAACGATATAAATATCTATATCTTTCAAATTTCCATAACAACATATGTATAATCACGAAATCCAACATCGAAATATTCCGAAGACAATTTTGATTCAAATCCATTCCAATGCAATCATTGGAAGTTCTGGTTATTTTCAAAACCATTTCAAATTCAATTTATTTATTTAAAAATAAATAGAATTATAATTCTAGTTCAAAACTAGTTCATTTCGATAAAAATCTATTTTTATCTTTTCAAATATGGAGTTTTTCATCCCAATTCTTTCTAAATCATTTCTTATGATTCTACACAAATTATTACTATTTTTAATAATTTTATCAAGGCCCGTACAGTCGATTTCCATCAACGGCTATCGAACTGCACTTACAGCGACCTTTTTCAAATTTGATTTGGACATAATTCCAAATCCAACCGTTAGATTTCAAATTTCTAATATTCGTTAGAAAGCTCTTTTCGATACGAACCCAACGGTTCCAGTTTTAGGAGAATCCGACGGTCGGATCTCCCGTAATATCTGTTCGAAGTCAACGGTCGAAATTCACGAACTGCCGCAGCGCGGCGCGTTCTATTCAGGCCATTATATATTATATATATATAATATATATACTTCGTCGATTTCCTTTCGAAACGAATTTTATAAATCGTTTTAAATTAATTTTCAAAACAGTTTCAACTTCATATTCAATTTCAAATCAAAATTGAATACTCCAATTTAAATTCATTTTAAATTCATTTCAAATTGATTTCAATTCAAATTGATTTCTAATTCAATTTCAGTTCGTTTTCAATACGATTCAATTTCAATTCGAATTCATTTCTATTCCATTTCAATTCGAATTCATTTATATTCAATTTCAATTCGAATTCATTTATATTCAATTTAAATTCGAAATCATTTCTATTCAATTTCAATTCGAATTCGGTTATATTTAATTTCAATTCGAATTTATTTATATTCAATTTCAATTCGAATTCATTTTCTATTCAATTCAATTCGAATTCATTTTCTATTCAATTCAATTCGGATTCATTTTCTATTTTATTCAATTCGAATTCATTTTCTATTCAATTCAATTTGAATTCATTTTCTATTCAATTCAATTCGAATTCATTTTCAATTCAATTCAATTCGGATTCATTTTCTATTCAATTCAATTCAGATTCATTTTCTATTCAATTCAATTCGGATTCATTTTCTATTCAATTCAATTCGAATTCATTTTCTATTCAATTCAATTCGAATTCATTTTCTATTCTATTCAATTCGAATTCATTTTCTATTCAATTCAATTCGAATTCATTTTCTATTCTATTCAATTCGAATTCATTTTCTATTCTATTCAATTCGAATTCATTTTCTATTCAATTCAATTCGAATTCATTTTCTATTCTATTCAATTCGAATTCATTTTCTATTCTATTCAATTCGCATTCATTTTCTATTCTATTCAATTCGAATTCATTTTCTATTCTATTAAATTCGAATTCATTTTCTATTCTATTCAATTCGAATTCATTTTCTATTCAATTCAATTCGAATTCATTTTCTATTCAATTCAATTCGGATTCATTTTCTATTTAATTCAATTCGGATTCATTTTCTATTTTATTCAATTCGAATTCATTTTCTATTCTATTCACATCGTTTTCACATTTCATATTTATACGTTTTCATATTTCATATATATATCGTTTTCATTTCATATATATATATATATATCGTTTTCATTTCATATATATGCGATATTTTCACTTTCAATATATACGATATTTTCACTTTCAATATGTACGATATTTTCACTTTCAATATATATATTATCACTTTCAATATATTCGATATTTTCACAACACATCAATCAAACAAACAAGCCATCCATGGTCTGTAGATGACGGGTGTCGGGTGCTACTAAACACCGTCTGCATCCTAGCATATATTATAATATAACTAGAAAAAGGAATTTTTTTTAAAAGGTGAGAAGTTCTCACCAATAGCTATCCAACTTCACGACACATCATTTATAGAAATCTTCATCTTTTTCGCCTTTTGTCACTTTCGTTGCCCGTAGCCACTACATATATAAAAATCATATTTTTAATTCGCTACTTCACATATATAAAAATCAAATTTTTACTTCGCTATTCAATATAAAAATCGAATTTTTTACTTTGCTATTCAATATATAAAAATCGAATTTTTACTTTGCTATTCAATATATAAAAATCGAATTTTTACTTTGCTATTCAATATATAAAAATCGAATTTTTACTTTGCTATTCAATATATAAAAATCATATTTTTACTTCGCTATTCAATATATAAAAATCATATTTTTCTATGCTATACGAATATATAAAAAACATATTTTTCTTCAACTAAAAATCAAAGCTTTACAGTGTTAAAAATTCTATCTTTACAGTTTTAAAAATTCTATCTTTACAAATCTGCAGATTTTATATTTTAAAATCAATGTATAAATTAAAATAAAATAAACAAATAAACAAAACTATACCTTTCGTTTGCAGGGGGAAAAAGGTTTCTGGTCGTCGTTAGGGGGCGCAGGGGGTCGTCGGAGGTGGGCTAGGGTTGGGTGCGGCGGTTCAGGCGGCGGCTGCTACTCGCGGTGGAGGGTTCGGGTTTCAACAGTGGAGGGGGGGCTCAGGTCGCGCTTGAGGCGGCGCGAGGGGGGCCGCGCTCGTCGGAGGGCGCGGTGGCGCCACTCGTCGGAGGAGCGACGGGCTCCTCCCTCCTTTCTTCTTCTTTTTTATTTTTTTTATTTTGATTTGCAAATCGATTCTGAAAGGAGGCCAACGGGTTTAAAAGGGGAGAGAGAGAAGATATTTTTTTATTTACTTAATTATTTAATTTGCAAAAAGTTGACTTTTACATACGACCTCTAAACGAGGCCCACCGCCTGTCGTCCATAGCTAATTATCCCCATTCCGAACAAAATGGGATATGTATCGTAGGCTGATTTGATCGTTTCGATCAGTTTCCGTTAAAATCAACATATAACTCTATATATTGAATTTGAACGCGCATTTCAATTTACCGGGGTCACATACGAACTCTATAAATTCCAAAAAAATATTTTCTACCTTCGTATTGATGATACGGTCCTAACAAAACTAGTTTCGTCGAATTCTGAGACCGTTGGAAAAAATGGCCATTTTCCAGTCGATTAAAATCAACTAAAACTGGTCAAATGCGTTTTCCTTTGCCATGCTTACATATTGATTCGAAAAATTATGAAATTTGAAATCTAGCAATAACTTGACATCGCGGATCCAACAAAAGTGGTTTCGTCGAAATCCGAGGTCGTTTGCAAAATTCACATTTTTAAGGGCCTGAATTCCATAGCGACTATTCAGAATATTCAACTGGACATATCTTTTGATTCCCGCTATGAAATTTCGATTTTCGGATTCGTTGGAAAGATATTATCAATTAGATCCTAATGTTTTTGGTTTCACTAAAATCCGGATATTTTTGCACCCGGCACATTCAATTGAAGTTTGAAATCGAATTATCGAACTACCGCGCCATTTTCAACTCCATTTATAATTATATATAATTATTTATATTCTAACGACGGCGTATATAATATATACGTTCGAATTATATTCAAAATAAATTTCTCATCGATTTTATTTAAAATAATCTATTTTAAATGATCAAAATTCGCTAAAATTGCCAAAATAAAATTGTTAAACTGGCTCAGAATTTCCGGGTTATTACACCCTGGCCCAACTATACCCTAAACCCACGAGCCCGTGTTTCTCCCTTTCTTCCTCAATTAAGAAATCCGCTACTTGCTCCTCCATTAACGCAACTTCCCATCTTCATTTCTTAATCAATCGTTCACGAATCTTCAAACAGAGAGTACCATTATCATTTTCACCACAATCTCTATTATACTATACCACAAATATCACATTCGAATCCAGCTTACACAGTGCGTCGCCGAGCCTGGAGGTCATCACTGGAAGAAAAGAGTCGACGGTTTTTAACACCGCTTTTCCTCAAATGTTGCGCCTAGTCTCTAAACCGTACCACAATCGCAACTACATTATCCGATTCACGAATCGAAGCACTAAACTTCTTCGAATCTCAACCCTAATCGTTCCTAAAACACGCTGCTCTATTTTGGTGCGACCAAAAATAAATTCGAACAACCCAAAACCTATATAGAAAACAAGAGTATCACTCAGTGATCATAAATATACCAATCCCATGATTTTAGGATTTATATTTAAATTTCTATAAATTTTTAAAACTCACGTTGGTTGTTTTTGAATTGAAGAACCCGACGGATTGGAGCAGTTGACTGTGAAGAGGATCGAATTAGGTTTAGAGAAGGGTGCCGGTATTTATAAGGGGTTTAGATATTTTTTCATTGATGATTGCATTGATTTATAACCACCCATTTACTCCGATCGTCTTTTAAAAATTCCTATGATCACCCATTATACCCAAAAATCATGAAAATTGACATGCAGCTAGAGTTCGACATTACGGTCCCAACGAAACTGGTTTCGTCGAATTCCGACTCCGTTTGCTCACACAGTGTATTTTTAACCGTCAAAATTAGGGGTGTCAATGGGTCGGGTTGGGTCGGGTTCGGGTCGGGTCAATTCGGGTTCGGGTTGATTTTAAACGGGTCGGGTCAACCCGTTTATTAAACGGGTCAGAAGTAGCTCAACCCGAACCCGACCCGTTTATAAACGGGTTAACCCGACCCGACCCACGTAACCCGTTTAATTTGGCCAGGTCGGGTCGTAAACGGGTCGGGTCGGGTCGTAAACGGGTCGGGTCGTAAACGGGTCGGGTCATAAACGGGTCATGACGGGTCGGGTCGTAAATGGGTTATAAACGGGTCGGGTCAACCCATATAAGGTATAAACGGGTCATAAATGGGTCATAAACGGGTCATAAACGGGTTCACGGGTCATAAACGGGTTCACGGGTCATAAACGGGTCTAATTCGGGTTCATGGGTCAAACGGGTTGTAAACGGGTCGGTCCAACCCATATAAATATAAAACAGGTTCATGGGTCATGACGGGTAGTGGACTGGGTCGGGCCTATGTTTTGTACATTGTAGAGTAATAAAAATATGTTTTATAATTAAACGGGTCATGACGGGTCAGAAACGGGTTCACGGGTTGGGTCGGGTCAACCCGTTTATTAAACGGGTCAGAGCGGGTTGACCCGGAATTGACCCGTTTATAAATGGGTCGGGTCGGGTCGGGTTTTTATCGTGCGGGTTACGAGTCGTGTACGAAATTGACGGCCCTAGTCAAAATACTGACTGTTTCTCACTCTAAAAATCCGTACGGCCACACAGTGACTCTAAAAATCACGAAACTAGAAATCTAACAAATATTTGACATTGCAGATCCAACAAAATTAGTTTCGTCGAATTCCGACTTTGTTTGCAAAACTGGCTATTTTTAAAGCTCCGAATGACCCATTTAAATATATAAATATAATTAAATATAATTAAATTAAATATTTATAAATAAATATTAACGTCTATGTTCACATTGGAATACCATACAGCTCCAGAAAAACCTTATATGGATTCTAACTCGATATTTCAAATCTGGGTCAACCCGATATTCGATTTATATTGAAATTCCTTTTTAAAATATAAATAATTCCTTTATAAATTATAAAGGAATTCCACAGCGACTTTTTTGAAATTTGATTTGGACATAAATCAAAATCTACACGATGAAATCCTGATTTTTCTCTTCCACTAGAAAGATATACTCCACCAGCTCCACACGTTTCTTGTTTCACAGAAATCCAGCTTAAAACGAATCTTGCACATTCAGTTGAAGTTCGAATCGTCAATTTACGAGCTGCAGCGCCATTTCAAGCTCTATTTTAATTATATTATAATTCTACGTTCAACCTGTCATTTATATAATATATTCGTTATTCAAATTCAATTCCAAGATGAATTAAATATCACAGATGATCCAGTTCACACCATATCGCCATTTCAGCCAATTCTGATTATTTCAGAATTAAATATATTATTTAATTTAATATTTTAATTAAATATTCATCATTATTTAATTCCACGACCATTTAATTCATTATATCACTATTTATATAATTATATAAATTAATTATAATACCTCTGCCAATGCGGGTCATTACACTAACTACATAAACTCATAGCGTGCTAAGACACGAGGTTAAGTCCGACTTATGGAAGAAGTCTGCCCGGACCTAACCGGCATATCCAGCATCCACAAGTGGTAGACTTAATGTGGGAGGTCTTGCACATTATAACCATAAATGGTAATGAACTTGAATACTTAACCTTTTTGAATCCATAGGGATTATATGAATATTTTAACTTGAGTAGGGGTTTAAGTAAACTTGCTTGAATAAGTGGGAGGGTTAAGTAAATCTTGGGGTGGTGGGTAATATTTATATATAGGCCCACAAACTTAACCTATGGAGTTATGCAATCTTGTTACATTGGTAGGCATAACATGTGGAAATCCAAATAGTGGGGATGCAAGCCTGGGGGAAGCTTGTATCATCTTGTTTGTAGGACCCGTTTCAGTTAGTAACCCATATATATATATATATATATATATATATATATATCAAACGAGTACTCCAAACTTGGTTGGAGTTGGGGAACGCTTATTGACATGATTTTAAGAAATCCAAAAGAGGGGATGGTGTGGGCGGCGCATTCCGATGGGGTCATATGCGTGCATGGGAATGGACAAGAGAGGCTAAGACATTGTGACATCAGTAGGTAGGGTTGTGCACATCCTGTAAACGAAGGGTTGCCACTTTAGGGAGTGATACATCCTACTGTGGGGCCAATACAGGGTATCCACGGGAGTTCGGGAGCTGATCGATTGAGGTAGCAATTAGGATACATCTAGTCTCACTTGTTTAGGATCTCGTTATTATCCTTAGGGGTAACACCGGTATGTTCAGTTGGGCTGCATGTTATTGTATGGGGTAAAGCCTCTCACTAGAAGTACACCTAAGTCTACCATTTTGTACTTGTTGGGGATCATCTTGTTCATATGATACTAGTATTGGTGTGGAGAAAATTACTGAGGAAGAGATATATATATATCTTCCATTTAGTTTATCCTGTTTATCTTGTCATACCTGTCGTATATGTTGTTGTCTCTCTTATCCAGTTTATGTGCAGGTCATGATAATTTTACTTATTTATATGCTAAAAGTAACTGGACTTGCCAGACTTTATGTCCGACCTATTTTGTTTCCTCTTCTTTCTCTTCCATTTCCCCCCAGGTTCTCAAGGTGGGAATACTCAAGCTTGATCAGGATTCTTCTTTTTTGCTTGGAGCTGCTTAGATGTACTACTTGATTTCATATCTTCTCTGCTATGGCTATATTTACGGGATTATGCTTCTTTATTTATTGTACTATGATGATTTTAGTACAAGACGGATGTTTTAAGGTTAAGTACTGGGTTTTATGTATTTCAAACTCATGATGTAACTATGTTTTGAACCACGATGTTTTTAGCTTGATAAAGTTTTAAATTCTGTTGTTATTTTATATCTGTCTTGTAATATTTCTGTTTGTGTTTACCTATAATGCTTCACAAAACTTAATGCATTCTCTTAAAAAGTGACATTAACGGATGTGGGGTGTCACATATCCTACGAGAAGTAATAAACGACTAAGGGGGTTATCTAATAAGGTTAGCTAGAAGGTATAGCGAATGATAAAATATCATCTCTCACCTTATGCGGGGCAAGGGTGTATGCATGAATGACGGAAGACTTAATTTGTGGGGGCCATAGCTAGTCACCTCTAGTTCATGTTAACGTTAAACAAATTATAGAGAAATAATAAGTGAACAATCGGTTCTCCTAGGGTCTTAAGCGATCAGGAAGAATCCACCCTATTTATCATTGATAGTGAGGCCATAAATGATGAAGGATAGGAAAATGAAAGTATATGGATATAGAAATTCCGTGATTAGGGGTCTAATCTCGATATAGTAACCAACCAAACTCCGCAATTTAGGGTAAACATAACTTGTAGAAATGATAAGGTTATGTAATTGTAACAACCCGGAAAAATCAGAACCAATTTAATTTTTTTTTATTTTGGCAATTTTAATGAATTTTGAATATCTAAAATGATTATTTTAAATAATAACGACTAGAAATTTATTTTGAATAGAATTAGAACGTATATATTTATTTGAATCGATGTTAGAATATAAATATTTATTTTTAGTTATAAAAGGAGTTGGAAATGGCGTGGTAGTTTGAAAATTCAATTTCAAATCTCAAATGAATGTACAGGATTCAAAATAAACCGGATTTTAGCGAAACCAAATTTTTTTGAATCTATTTGAAAATATCTTTCCAACGAATTTGAAAAATCAAAATTTCATAGCGGGAATAAAAAGTTATGTCCAATGGAAAATTCAGAATAGTCGCTATGGAAAATATAGCCCTTAAAAATGGAAATTTTGCAAATGACCTCCGTTTTCGATGAAACCACTTTTGTTGGATCTGGGATGACAAGTTATTGCTAGATTACAAAATTCATAACTGTTGGGATCAATATGTGAGCGTGGCAAAATAAAAAGTGTTTTGGCAGTTTTAGTCAATTTGGATCGACCAGAAAATGGCCATTTTTCAAACGGTCTCCAAATTCGATGAAATCTGTTTTGTTAGGACTGTACCGTCAATACGAAGCTAGACATAATTTTTCTAGAATTTTTGGAGTCCGTATGTGGGCCCAGTAAATTAAAATGTACGTTAAAGTCAAGTTTGACTATTATATTATTTATATGTTAAATTTGACGAAAGCTGATCGTAACATCCGAATTGGGTTATGATACATATCTCATTGTGTTCGGAATAGGGGTAATTAGTTAGGGACAACAGTCGGTGGGCTCGATTTGGACTTCGAATTAAAAGTTACTTTTTTGAATGAAATAAAATAAATATATATTATATAAACTTAACCTACCCTTACCCCTCTCCTTCAGTCAACGCCCACAGTCAAAAAAAAAGGAAAAACCCGCCAGAACCCCGTCGCCCCCTTTCTCGTCGCCGCCTCACCACCGCGCCTCCCCAGGCGGCGGCGCACTCCCGCTCCTCCTCCTAAGCAACGACGCCTCTCTTTCCTCTCCAATCCAACATCCCTAAGCCCCGATCGCCCCAGTCCTTCCCCCCTGTCGAGATTTGCCGCTGCCAGCGCCGGCGTGTGCTTCGCACCCCCTCCCCCTAGCAACACCACCGGCAGCGCCTCACATCGTCACCTCCCCGAGCCTCCTCCGCCCCCATTACAGTCCAATGTGAGTTTATATTGTTTTTATTTAATTAGATAATTAAAAATATGTTCTTTAAATTATACACTAGAAAAAAAAATATGGGTTTTGACAATTAAAAACGTTGTTTCATATGAAAGGTTTGATTTTTATTAAAGAAAATATAATGTTTTTAAAAATAAAAATATGATTTTTATATTATAGATATAAGAAAAATACGATTTTTATATATGAAGTGACGATATAAAAATGTGATTTTTTATCATATATGTAGCAAAATAAAAATACAATTTTTATCGTTTAAAAGGCAATGTAAAAATTTAATTTTTATATATTCATTAGCATTAGAAAGATTCAATTTTTATCTATATAGTAGTGGTATAAAAATGTGATTTTTAACTATGTAGCTTTGTTATAAAAATATGAAATTATTTTAGAAAGATAAAAATATTTTTTTTAGCCTAGGTATGTTATTTATAAAATAATCATACAAAGAAATAATTATTGATTGGTTAAAAATATAATTTTTAACGTAGGTATACTACATAGATCGACAATCAAAGCACAACGGAGTGGAACCCAAAGGTGAGAACTTTTCACTTTAATTTATTTTCTAATTAGAAATATATACTAGGATGCAGACGGTGCTTAGCTGCACCTGACACTCGTCGTCCACAGACCATGGACGACTTATTTGTTGGTTTGATTGTGTTGTGAAATTTGATTTTGTGGTGTGGAATGTAATAAATATTTTATAGTTAAAAATATAATGTTTTAACATGTATATGAATAAAATAAATATTCATTTATAAATCGGAAGATTTTTTTACGTACACACATTTATTTGACATTGATTGGGACGATAAATTTTACATATCGCCCAACTGCACAAATAAATCCGTGTTTGTTGTTTGAAAACCCCACACGGGTATTGGGATGAAATTAGGCATACACTGTAACAACCCGAATTTTAGTAACATGTTAAAACCATAAATCAAGGCAGAATTAATTTTTAAAATAAGAATCAAGGGAAACGGGTTACGCCATTGCGTTCGTCTCGGAATTCTGCTTGAAATAGAGTCTGGGTTTGCCTAAAACGGATACTGCACGAAGAAGATATGGACGAATGAAGTTAGGCAGAAAAACTAGAAACGGGCCAGAATGCACTGGCGCACTTGGGAAGTGCACCAGAAAAAATTGCACTGGTGCACTTGGGAAGTGCGCCCATGCAATTTTGCATTGGTGCACCTTGCAGGTGCACACAGGCCGAGCAGAAACCTGCTTGGTCAGGCCCTGGCTGGCCTGGTCGGGTTCTGGTCGAATTTCTGAGCTCTGGTGTGTCACTAGGCCTGACTTGTCATTTTCTGATTGGCTTTTCTTGAGATGGATGGCCATGATTTCTTCTAGCTTCATCGACGGCTCTAATTAGTTTAAAACCCTATATAAACAGCCTCTAGCCTCATTCTCTTTACACCATTCTTCTCTAACCTTATGCTGCTCAAACTCTTGATGATCATGGCTTCTTCTTCTTCCTCTAAATAAAATCAATTAAATTAAAACGTGAAGATTTATTTATTGATGATTACGGCTAAGAATTGGGGATTTGCTTCTAAAATCAAATCAAGATTCAACGATTCAACAATTCGACGACTAGTTTATAGATTCGACTTCTACATCTTTCCTAGACCACGATCTGTAAGTTCCAGTTACTTTTAGATAAAAACTATAAACTTAATATGGGCATGTTATAAACTGGAATTAATGATTCATATCTATTCTTATTTTATTCTTGGATCTTGACTTTTGGGAATATTACCTATGACATTGAAATTATTATTAATGGCATAAGACTATGCCTATGCCTATGACTATGAACATAAGACTATGCCTTTGCCTATGACTGTGAACATAAGACTGCGCCTATGACCGTGAATATAAGACTATGCCTATGCCTATGACTGTGAACATAAGACTATGCCTATGCATATGACTATGAACATAAGACTATGCCTATGACTGTGAATATAAGACTATTGCTTATGACTATGACAAGGACAATTATGACTAATCACCTATGATTCATGACCATGAGGTTATTGCCTAGAATTATGACTATGAAATTGGATCTAAGCTTAATTTTCTATTCAGACCTATTTTCTTTATTTGTCTTGATTTTGGGGATTTTTCTATGTAAGTTAGATCTATCTGTGTTCTTGAATCTAGATTATTATTCAAACCTTTTCATATTCATAATGTTATGCCTGCGATGTTTTAGTCAATTTATTCGGTTAGGTCCTGCCTTGGAAATAAATTGATAATAGAGCAATGTTTATTATGTTGATCTATGCCTGTGGTTCTATTCTATCATCATGTTAAATTGGGAATTAATGAATAAGTCTATTCATATGTATATGAACTTGGAGTATAACCCGTTATGACAAGTTGTGTAGTTTCTCATGTTATGCAAGTTTTAGGCTATGAAATAATATCACATATGTGACCAAATGTTAGATCTACATGTTTATGTGTATATGTTAAACCTATGTCATATTTCAAGTTCACACTTATTCATATTGTAACGACCCGTATTCTACACATCATAGGATCGTAGAACATTTATTTCTCTCCCATGTGAAGTCGTATGGTCATGTAACTTTGGGAAGCATCTATTAGAGTCATTTCCCATGTTCATGATTTTTGTCGATTTTTAAATGACCATTTTGCCCCTAGTTGGTACTGTTTTGGCCATAACTTTTGATTGGAAAGGAATTTTGACCTGAAACCACTGCCATTGGATTCGTTTGATGGTTTACCTTTCCGTAGAGTGGTCATAATAGCCAAACGGACTTACTGTTTAGGAGATATGGCTGAAATAAGGTTTGGAGGGTGAAAAACTGCTTAACCGGGCCAAATCGCGTGATTAGTGGATAGGCCCATAACCCATTTCGGGATTAAGGTTATGGGAGGCTGAAATGAGATAGAGGATCATTCCATTTCAGTTTTCTAGCCTCCACTTATCACCAAGGAACCATAAAAATGGCCTCCAACCTCTAAATCACCTCCAAATCACCTTTTGGTCAAGGATTTGGCTTAGCAACCCCTAATCAAGGAAGATCTACACCAAAGAAACATTGGAGATGCTGTTTAGCATTGGGATTCACATCAAATCAGAGATTTATTTCAGATCTTAGTTTATTTTGTGGCTAAGGTGAGTGATTTGCATAGTTTTGCACTAATTATGGCTAATTAGGGGTGATTAGTGTTAATTAGCGAATTTAAACATGATAAAATTCTGGAAAAATGTTTATAAAATTCGGAATGATGTTTTAGACCTCTGATATGAATTTGGGTTAATTTGGTTAAGTTTTGCTAATCTTATCATTAGTCTCACCTAAACATGCTTAAGGGAAAATAGGGGGTTTTGGCTATGTTTGATCCATTTTAACCCACCATATTGTTGTTTTGATGGTTGTGGTCGATTTTATATGTTGCTATGACTGTTTGGAATGTTTTGTGATTGTTTAGAAAAGTTAGATTGGTCGAAAACGTCGTCGTATGGCGTAAATAGCTCGCTGGAAAAGTTGCAGGGATTTGGACAGGATCGGATCGCATCCCCACACCACGACCCCTAGGATCGGATCGCACCCCCACACTCGGACCATGGGGTATGACCACGATCCCCACACTCGGACCGTGGGGTATGACCACGATCCCCACACTCGGACCGTGGGGTATGACCACGATCCCCACACTCGGACCGTGGGGAAGGACCACGATCCCCACACTTGGAGCGTGAAGATGGAGCACGATCCGCACACCTGAAGCGTGAGGAATGACCACGATCCGCACACCACGAACGTGAGGGAAGATGACGAACCGTGCACATCTGAACTGAAGTATGGACATGAATGGAAGCATGGAGCTAGGGACCGAATGATGACCGATCCGAAGAAGAATAAAAACCCGAGATGCAAAGGTAGTCCAATATGGGAAGTTAGAGCTCAGGATCCAGTTGGGAACCGATGAGCTCACTTCATGGTTGGACTTTGCTGCGGGACGTGTGCTAAGGAGTTGTCGACGTTCATAACTTCGATTCACCAGTAAAAATGGATGATGGGCTACTTATCAGTGCAGTAGGGTCATTATGACCCGAGGGGCAAAGTGATGGTAGCAAGACTACGTTATCAGTGCAGTAGGGTCATTATGACCCGAGGGGCAAGGTGATGCGTAGCAAGACTATGAGCCAGTGCAGTGGGGTCATTGCGACTCCATGGGGGCAAAGTGGACATAGTAAGGATTAGTAAGGCTATGAGCCAGTGCAGTGGGGTTCTTGTGACTCCATGGGGCAAAGTGGACATAGCAAAGGATTTGTGGCTACATTATCAGTGCAGTGAAGCCATTTATGACTTCATGGGGCAGAGTGATCGTAGCAAGGTATGTTGGGTGATCGAAGTGGCGAATATCGTATGCTTTACGCACTGAGTGAGAGATGTGAGGATGGATGCTATGTTTGATTGTTTGCCATCATTATGATATGCACACCTCCCCCACCTCCGTATCTTTACACCGTTTGATATGGTACCTTAGAGTGTTGTACAGTATGTAGTGCTAACTCTTTGGTTGCAGGTCCAGGTTCAGGTATGTTTTAGTCTACCTATTATTATTCACTTTAGATGCTTATCGCTCATACCAGGCTTTATGTCTGACCCAGAGTTTTATGTTTCCTCTTATTACTCTGGGTGCTCACACGAGCAGACTAGAGACAGGTTAGCTGGTGATGCGCGAGTAGCTGATTCGGAGGCGGGCAGGAGGCTTCCACGTATGATATATATATATACACATTCTCCCTGTGTCGTTGGTGGTCGCTACTTGGGCATTAGTAGTGTACCTCCTTTATCTTACTTTTGCTTTGAGACAGTTTGAAAGTTGTAATAAGCTGTATTTTGGATTTCCGCTGCTATGATGTTTAGTTCTGGTTTTCAGCTTATGCACTGTCTCTCCTATTTTATGTCAAGTATGTTATTATTATATTTTATTCTATGCGCTGTGAGATATTCTACAGGTTCTTTGTATGCTCAATTCCTTCTTCCCTTTCCTTCTGACGACCCGTTCCGTGCTAACTAGACATGTGTACAGCGCACCTTTGGAGTAAATGACAGTTGGTGTGGGGCGGGTTGTCACACTTGGTATCAGAGCTCTAGGTTGCGTAGTTAACCTAGGGAAAGACACCAGGGAGAGATAGTACGTATATGAGAGCGCGTATTTGTGATTACTTTGGTTTTCAAAAGCTATATATGTATATACTATTAGTAGTATAAGAATAAAGTCGCACTGCACTAGCACCACTATGGGGTCGTTAATCGTATCCCTTTTTCAGATTGACGATGAGCCGAGACACGAGGGGTGCTGGTAGAGGGACCAACCAAGTGAATGCCGCTGACATGAGGGAGATGTTTACTAACCTCATGAGAGACATGCTTAGAGAAGTGCAAGGGGCAGTTCCCAATCCCAGAGTTGGTGTTGGCCCAGTAGTGCAGGCGCCTAGGGTCGATTTCGCCAAGTTGTGCAAAGATTACACTAATCTTGGTGGAAAGCCGTTCCACGGAACGGAGTCGGCCACGGATGTTCGGGACTGGATGGATAGCTGTGACCATATCTTCGATGACTTGGGTCTTGAGGATGCGATGAAGAGAAGGCTAGCGTCTCGTCAGCTGCAAGGGCGAGCGATGAATTGGTGGAATGCCATTAGAACAGCTACTCTAGAAGATCAGGTTACTTGGGATCAGTTCAAGGCTCGCTTTAGCGAGAAGTTTATTCCGGCTGCCCAGAAGTCAGTGTTGTTTAAGAGGTTCTTGGAACTCAAGCAGAACGGAAGGGCAGTTTCTGATTATATTGCTAAGTTCGACACTTTGTCGAAGTATGGACTGTCTCTTATCGATACTCCTGAGAAGAAGAATGAGAAGTTCATTACTGGTTTGGACGGATAATTGGGGGAAAGGCTTATCAACCACATCGATGAGACTTTTGAATCGATCGTGGGGAAAGCTTTGAGATCAGAGAGTCTTTACCCTAAGCCAAAGACTGAGGTTGCATCTGCAGAAGGGCCAAAGCCGCAAGCAGGCGGTGGAGGCAAGAATAACTCTCAGAATAAGAGGAAGCAGGACCAATCAAAAGGTGGCCAAAAAAAGAGCAAGAAGGATGTTGAGTGCTTCAGCTGTGGTAAGAAGGGCCATTATGCTATAGAATGTCGGGCCAAGCCAGCGGAAAGGAAGTGCTACAACTATGGCCAAGTGGGACATCATAAGGATAAGTGTCCGCAACCTCTTAAAGAGAAGCAGATTGTGAAAGCATATGCTATTGATGCTGTTCCTTCTTCGTCGAATTCCTCAACTGCGGCGGAGAAAGGAAAGAATGTTGTTATTCAAGGTATGCTTTCTATTTATGATGTACCAGTTCGAGTTTTGTTTGATACTGGGGCTTCCCGTTCCTTCATATCTAGTGACCCGGTAGATAGGTTGGGACTGGAACCCGAGATAGTCGATAGACCATTGGTTGTGACGAACCCGATTGGTGGTTCGACTAGCCTTAGTATGATTTGCAGAAATTTGGTCTTATCGAGTCATGGATGTATGTTTGTTTGTGATTGCTTTGTTTTGGGCTTTACTGGGTATGGCATTATATTGGGAGTCGATTGGCTCCAAAGATACGGGGTGGTGGTAGACTATGAGGGCTTTTTGGTGACAGTGAGGGCAGATGATGGGCGGAGGGTAGTGTTTGGTAGCCTACCTAGTGATGGGGTTATGGCTAGTTTTGTAAATTCCCTCGACATCCCGCAGGATGAGTTGTCGGATGTGCCCGTGGTTGGCCAGTATCCGGACGTCTTCGAGGAGGTGACCGGGCTTCCACCACACCGATAGATTGAGTTCCGTATTGATTTAGTGAAAGATGCCAGACCTATAGTGATGCCACTTCGTCGTATGGCACCAAGGGAGCAGCGAGAGCTCGGGGTGCAAGTCAGCAATCTTTTGAAGAAGGGATTTATTAGAAGGAGTGTCTCCGAGTGGGGAGCACCAGTTGTGTTTTCCACTAAGGCAGATGGTTCCCTTGGTTTGTGTGTGGACTATCGCGAGTTGAATAAGGTGACGAGGAAGAATAAGTATCCTCTACCACGGATAGATGATTTGTTTGATCAGCTGGAAGGAGAAAGGGTGTTCTCCCAGTTGGACCTCGCGACAGGATTTCATCAGCTTCGAGTAGCAGATGAGAGTATTCCGAAAACGGCATTCAGGACGCCGTTTGGATTTTATGAGTGGTTGGTTATGCCGTTTGGGTTGACCAATGCACCAGCCTATTTTGTGGATCTTATGAATCGAGTATTCAGAGATCAGTTGAATAAGTTTGTTCTTGTGTACGTGGATGATATCCTTGTTTACTCAAGGACAGAGGAGGAACACAAGGGGCACTTGAGGATAGTGATGGAGGTGTTGAGGAAACACCAATTGAAAGCGAAATTCTCTAAGTGTCATTTTTGGAGAAGGGAAGTGAGATTCTTGGGTCATGTTGTTCCCGAGAGTGGTATTGCCATGGACCCTGCGAAGGTGGCTACGGTACAGGATTGGCCTACACCCAAGAATGTAACAGATGTGAGAAGTTTCTTGGGATTAGCTGGATATTATCGTAAGTTTATTCAGGACTTCTCCAAGATAGCAGCACCGTTGACTCAGTTGACTAAGAAGAATCAGTCCTTCGTCTGGGACGGAGTGTGTGAGGATGCCTTCAAGAGTCTAAAAGAGAAGTTGACGCGTGCGCCAGTGTTAGTCATTCCTAAAGGGAATGAAGAGATGACGGTATACACGGATGCTTGTGGTACCGGACTGGGTGCTGTATTGATGCAAGGAGGTAGGGTTGTAGATTATGCTAGTCGACAGCTAAAGCCGCATGAGAAGAAGTATCCTACCCATGATTTGGAACTGGCAGCGATTGTATTTGCGTTGAGGATGTGGAGACACTATCTCTTGGGAGAAAGATTTGAGTTATTTACCGATCATAAATCGTTGAAATATCTCTTCTCTCAGAAAGATCTGAATCTCCGTCAGCAGAGATGGTTAGAGTTCTTGGCTTCGTATGATTTTGATATCGTATACACCCCTGGAAAAGGTAATGCGGTAGCCGATGCCTTGAGTAGGAGACATGCCAGCTTAGGGGCAATGTTTCTTGAGTGGAAGCAACTGGAGTACATCACGGGGTTTGATTTTAGACCAAGGTGCGAATTGGATCCAGTCATGCTAGCTAGTTTGACGATCAGACCCACTTTGATAGAGCAGATTGGTTCCAGTTAGAGGGACGATCCTAATCTATTGGAAATCATCTCCAAGTTAGAGATGGGTATTGAGGAGATGAATGCGTATGGGCTTGATCGAGATGGATGGCTTCGGAAGAATGGAAGACTAGTTGTACCCAACGTGAATGGTTTGAGAGATGAAGTGCTTAGAGAATGTCATCACTCAAAACTGACTATACATCCCGGTGGTAATAAGATGTATCGAGACATGAGACAGACTTACTACTGGGAAGGGATGAAAAGAGACGTTGGGAAGTTTATATCCAGATGCATGAATTGCCAGCTAGTTAAAGCCGAGCAAAAGAAGCCTAGTGGTTTATTGCAACCATTAGAAATTCCCAAATGGAAATGGGAGCAAGTCTCGATGGATTTCATCGATGGCTTACCAAGGACTAGATCGGGACATGATAGCATTTGGGTAATTGTGGATCGATTGACTAAAAGCGCAAGATTTATACCAGTCAAATCGACCAGAACGGCAGCCAAGTTGGCAGAATTGTATATGAAGTGGGTAGTGAGATTTCATGGAGTACCCAAAAGCATTGTGAGTGACCGAGACCCGTTGTTCACTAGTGGGTTTTGGAAAAGCTTACAAGAGGCTCTAGGGTCAGGATTACATCTCAGTACCGCATATCATCCTCAGACCGACGGTCAGACGGAGAGGGTGAATCGTATATTGGAAGATCTCTTGAGAGCTTGTATGTTGGATTTTGGTGGATCATGGGATGACCATTTGCATCTAGTAGAGTTTACATATAATAATAGCTACCAATCCAGTATCGGTATGGCTCCATATGAAGCTTTGTACGGAAGGTCGTGCAACTCACCATCATGTTGGATAGAGACTGGCGAGAAGTTTGTGCTTGGACTAGATGTGGTGAGAGAAACTTCGGACAAGGTTAAGATTATTCAGCAACGAATGAAAGCTGCCCAAGATAGGCAGAAGAGTTATGCTGATAAGAGGAGAAGAGACTTGAAATTCTCCGTTGGTGACTTGGTGTTTGTCAAGATCTCTCCGTTGAAGAGCGTGATACGATTTGGCAGGAGAGGCAAATCAGCACCAAGATTTGTTGGCCCATTCCCTGTTCTTGAAGTAGTCGGGAATTTGGCATATAGAGTTGGCTTACCAGAGAAAATGGCGGGAGTTCACAATGTGTTTCATGTTTCCCAACTAAGGAAGTTCGTTCACGACTCAAATATGACTATTTCACCTGATCAGTTAGAGGACTTCGAAGTAGAACCCGAGGCGGTTGGGAACCGCAAGCCGATTCGTATTGTGGGGCACGATACAAAGCAACTTCGAAGGAAGGCAGTGAAGCTAGTCAAGGTTCAATGGGGCGAGGACGAGAATGATTTTACTTGGGAGACAGAGGAGAGCATTAGGAAGGCATATCCAGAACTCTTTGCCTGGTAAGATTTACTTTGCAATTTAGTTTTCCGCATGCTAGGGTAGACTTGTTTTGCTTGTTTGCATGTTTGATTGTTGTTTTATGATTGGTAGGCATGCGGGACCTTTGTGTGTGTTTTGATTAGGGAATTTCTGGGGCGAAATTTCTTAAGGGGGGGAGAGTGTAACGACCCGTATTCTACACATCATAGGATCGTAGAACATTTATTTCTCTCCCATGTGAAGTCGTATGGTCATGTAACTTTGGGAAGCATCTATTAGAGTCATTTCCCATGTTCATGATTTTTGTCGATTTTTAAATGACCATTTTGCCCCTAGTTGGTACTGTTTTGGCCATAACTTTTGATTGGAAAGGAATTTTGACCTGAAACCACTTCCATTGGATTCGTTTGATGGTTTACCTTTCCGTAGAGTGGTCATAATAGCCAAACGGACTTACCGTTTAGGAGATATGGCTGAAATAAGGTTTGGAGGGTGAAAAACTGCTTAACCGGGTCAAATCGGGTGATTAGTGGATAGGCCCATAACCCATTTCGGGATTAAGGTTATGGGGAGGCTGAAATGAGATAGAGGATCATTCCATTTCAGTTTTCTAGCCTCCACTTATCACCAAGGAACCATAAAAATGGCCTCCAACCTCTAAATCACCTCCAAATCACCTTTTGGTCAAGGATTTGGCTTAGCAACCCCTAATCAAGGAAGATCTACACCAAAGCAACATTGGAGCTGCTGTTTAGCATTGGGATTCACATCAAATCAGAGATTTATTTCAGATCTTAGTTTATTTTGTGGCTAAGGTGAGTGATTTGCATAGTTTTGCACTAATTATGGCTAATTAGGGGTGATTAGTGTTAATTAGCGAATTTAAACATGATAAAATTCTGGAAAAATGTTTATAAAATTCGGAATGATGTTTTAGACCTCTGATATGAATTTGGGTTAATTTGGTTAAGTTTTGCTAATCTTATCATTAGTTTCACCTAAACATGCTTAAGGGAAAATAGGGGGGTTTTGGCTATGTTTGATCCATTTTAACCCACCATATTGTTGTTTTGATGGTTGTGGTCGATTTTATATGTTGCTATGACTGTTTGGAATGTTTTGTGATTGTTTAGAAAAGTTAGATTGGTCGAAAACGTCGTCATATGGCGTAAATAGCTCGCCGGAAAAGTTGCAGGGATTTGGACAGGATCGGATCGCATCCCCACACCACGACCCCTAGGATCGGATCGCACCCCCACACTCGGACCGTGGGGTATGACCACGATCCCCACACTCGGACCGTGGGGTATGACCACGATCCCCACACTCGGACCATGGGGAAGGACCACGATCCCCACACTTGGAGCGTGAAGATGGAGCACGATCCGCACACCTGAAGCGTGAGGAATGACCACGATCCGCACACCACGACCGTGAGGGAAGATGACGAACCGTGCACATCTGAACTGAAGTATGGACATGAATGGAAGCATGGAGCTAGGGACCGAATGATGACCGATCCGAAGAAGAATAAAAACCCGAGATGCAAAGGTAGTCCAATATGGGAAGTTAGAGCTCAGGATCCAGTTGGGAACCGATGAGTTCACTTCATGGTTGGACTTTGCTGCGGGACGTGTGCTAAGGAGTTGTCGACGTTCATAACTTCGATTCACCAGTAAAAATGGATGATGGGCTACTTATCAGTGAAGTAGGGTCATTATGACCCGAGGGGCAAAGTGATGGTAGCAAGACTACGTTATCAGTGCAGTAGGGTCATTATGACCCGAGGGGCAAGGTGATGCGTAGCAAGACTATGAGCCAGTGCAGTGGGGTCATTGCGATCCATGGGGCAAAGTGGACATAGTAAGGATTAGTAAGGCTATGAGCCAGTGCAGTGGGGTTCTTGTGACTCCATGGGGCAAAGTGGACATAGCAAAGGATTTGTGGCTACGTTATCAGTGCAGTGAAGCCATTTATGACTTCATGGGGCAGAGTGATCGTAGCAAGGTATGTTGGGTGATCGAAGTGGTGAATATCGTATGCTTTACGCACTGAGTGAGAGATGTGAGGATGGATGCTATGTTTGATTGTTTGCCATCATTATGACATGCACACCTCCCCCACCTCCGTATCTTTACACCGTTTGATATGGTACCTTAGAGTGTTGTACAGTATGTAGTGCTAACTCTTTGGTTGCAGGTCCAGGTTCAGGTATGTTTTACTCTACCTGTTATTATTCACTTTAGATGCTTATCGCTCATACCAGGCTTTATGTCTGACCCAGAGTTTTATGTCTCCTCTTATTACTCTGGGTGCTCACACGAGCAGACTAGAGACAGGTTAGCTGGTGATGCGCGAGTAGCTGATTCGGAGGCGGGCAGGAGGCTTCCACGCATGATATATATATACACACACATTCTCCCTGTGTCGTCGGTGGTTGCTACTTGGGCATTAGTAGTGTACCTCCTTTATCTTACTTTTGCTTTGAGACAGTTTGAAAGTTGTAATAAGCTGTATTTTGGATTTCCGCTGCTATGATGTTTAGTTCTGGTTTTCAGCTTATGCACTGTCTCTCCTGTTTTATGTCAAGTATGTTATTATTATATTTTATTCTATGCGCTGTGAGACATTCTACAGGTTCTTTGTATGTTCAATTCCTTCTTCCCTTTCCTTCTGACGACCCGTTCCGTGCTAACTAGACATGTGTACAGCGCACCTTTGGAGTAAATGACGGTTGGTGCGGGGCGGGCTGTCACACATATGCTCATGATTGATTTGCAAGTTCACATATATGTAAGCTGATTTAGTCCATGTTGCAAATTCACATATATGTATGTTGATTTAGTCTACACTGCAAGTTCACACCTATGATATTTATGTTGATTGTTTTGCAATTACACACCTATGGTGTTCATATTGACTATGCCGAGAATGCCAAGTTTACACCTATGTCATGTTTATGCTAATGAATCGCTTTATGCAAATTTTGTGTACGTTAAATTAGGCTAAGTTTTTAGCCTAATATTATATGTCAAAAATCATGCGGATGTAAAATTAAGCTAATATTGTTAGCCTAATATTTAGACGGGGTAACGTTGGGAAAAATGGTTAGGAAACTTGACAATGAAACTTGCCTTGAAACTTGACACGAACTTGACATGAATCTTGAACATGGACATGACACTAGAATGAACTTGAAAATGGCCAACTCGAGGTTGGGTTGAGTTTGCAGTGTAATTCTGCCCGGAACCGCCCGATAAATCTAGTTACTGCAAACAATAGGATCCAATGTAGGTAGTTGGTCATATCGCACTTGAAAACCCGAGGTCAGACTGAGTTGTGGTGTAATTCTGCCCGGAACCGCCTGGCATATCCAGTGAACACAACAATAGGTCTGATGTGAGAGGTTGGGGTGCATTAACGAATTAATGCCACATGATAGGGTTGAGTCATGAACATGAAAGACAACACTTAACCAACTTGATACATGATTCGTAGGCGGGTTAAGTCCCGAACTTGAATGACAACACTTAACCAACTTCACATGCTAGACTGATAAGGGTTAGTCACGGAATTAAATGACAACACTTAACCTATTGGACAGAAACCCTGTTTACGTGGTCTGTTTCAGCAGTAACCCACTAGATGTATCATGGTACCCTGGAACTAGGCAGGGTGGGGCACGATTACTGGGCTGATTGTAAGCGACCAAAACGACGGTTGTGTTGGTGCGCCAGTGTAGGTTCAGGCGGGCTATGGTCGTGCACGTGGTCCGGAGTTGAAAAAGCTGGCATTGGGCATCAGTAGGTTTATCTGTGCATGCTTGATTCGTGTCAGTGGTTGGCACCCTAGGGCTTGATACACCCTATGGTGGACCTAGCACAGGTGACTACATTCATGATAGGGCCGTATGACACAGATACACAACGAGCTAGAACTTGTAGGGAGCCGATCAACTAGTGGATCATTTCGTTGGACCTAGAAATGGGTCATTTCATGATACTGGGCCAAGGGATCATTTCATGATTAATATAAGATATGGGTTTGGGATTCTAGTACAGTTGATGCAGCGAACCTTGAATATGTGACTCTATACTTGATTTATGCTTGATTTATCATGTTGTCTTAGTCCATCTTGCCCATCTTGTCAGCATCCTTATGTTTACTTTCAGTATTACATGTCATGTTATCTTTATCTGTTTTTATGCCGAAAGTCACTTGGACTTAACAGTATTTATGACTGACCCGTTTTCTTTCGCCTCTTTTTCTTCCGTTCCCCCCAGGTTCTCAGGGAGGAAACTTTAGCACTTAGCTTGGATTTCCCTTGCTTTCGGTTCAGCTCATGTACGGTTTGATCTTGAGCTATGCTATGGCTGCATTTCTGCTACCTTTGGGGAATTAAACTACTTTTGATGTTTCAAGTTTATGCTTCTTTATTTGTGCAAGACAAAATTTGTTGTAATGGAATATAATGACCTTGGATATTTGATGTAAAAGGTTTTGACTCTTTTTGAAAGTAATGAAATTTAGATTTTGAATCTTCCGCTGTTTTATTTATGTTCTGTCTTGTAATATTTCTGTGTTTGTTTACCTCGATAACGCTCCTCCAAAACTAGTGCATTCCCTTTGTGAGTGACCCTAGCGGAGGTGGGGTGTTACATTTGGTATCAGAGCAGAAGGTTACCAGACTGGGCAATTTTTTTTTATATAAAAAAACCTTCTAAAACTCTTTTCAAAACGATTTATAAAGAAGCATTTTTCAAGAAAAGTCTAGTTTTATTTGAAGGCTATTCCCCAAAAGCCATTAGCACCATCATTTCTTTCCTCTTTTGAGTCCCTTCTTTTTCTTTTCAGCATGTCTGGGAATCTTAACATTCTAGAGGGCATGCCAATGCCTGGCTAGTTCAGGAGGTACTTAGAGGCTAGGGCCAACGATGCAAGCCCAGCAGATATTCCTCCTCCAGCAGCAGTGATTCCTCCTCCTCCCCCTCCTCGTGCAATTGCCTTCTCAAAGATCTGTAAAGATTTTAGGGCCATGGGTGGAAAGGATTTCAAGGGAACTGAATCATTCGTAGAAGCGAGGAACTGACTCAAAGAAACTGAGGATATGTTCGTCATCTTCGAGGTGGATGATAAGCAGAAGGTACAGTTGGCAGTATGGTTGCTCAAAGACGAAGCTTCCTATTGGTGGGAAGTCACTAACACTGAAAGACCTGTTGACACATGGATGGATTTCAGAACAAGGTTTGAGATGAAATTCCTCTCGCAAGCTGAATGAAGTATACAGTTGGAAAAATTCTTATCTCTTAAGCAAGGAAGTATGACGGTCAAGGAGTACGTCAAACAATTCAATCAGCTGGCTCGATTTGGACTAGACTTAGTGAATACCCCTCATAAGAAGGCCCTCCGTTTTGTCAAAGGATTGAATGATCCACTTCACAGCTTGGCTATGACCCACGTACCTATGGGGGCTACTTACGAAAAGTTAGTAGACATGGCCCTCTTAAGTGAAGAAGACAAGAATGGCAAGAAGGTGGTCAAGGCGAATGAATCTCAAAACAAGAAGGTAGACTCCGAGAAAGGAGGCAAGAACAACAACAACAAGGATAACAAGACATGTGAGAAAAGAAAATGCCACTTCTGCGGTATTGAGTGGCATATAGTCCAGGATTGTAGAAAGAAGAAGATGAAGATGGGAGCATGCTTCCAATGTGGTGAAACTGGACATATCAGCAAGAACTGCCCTAAGAAGCAAGGATAAGGCTCGCAGGAAGGACCTTCTGGGGGTACATCTTTAACTTCTTCTCCTAGATGCTTTGTTTTATCTTGCTTATCTTCTCAATCCTATCTTGATAACCTTAGGTAGAACCCTTTTGGAAGTAAACATGTAATTGAAACATGTTATGGTTGATGTTTGCAAATGGTTGCAAGTGGTTACTCGTGGTTGAATAACACACATTAGGCACTAGATCGGCTCAGACACATTTTCATATTGTATATGCATGAGTGTTTATGCTTGTTTATGGATGAAATTGAATGTGTTATCATGTGGATGTTGCATATGGACGGATGTTTGTGCACACATATAGTGTTTATTTGACTAGGACTATTTGCATACATGTTGGATTCATGGCACTAAACATATTTTGCATTAAGAAGATCAACCAGGCCTGATCATTTGCATTAGATAAGGATCAGATACACAAATTTTCTTCATATGTTCATATAGCATTAGAAATCGTTTAAGGACAATGGTTGCTTGTGGATGATTGGATGATAGGATGCATTCTTCTTAACTTGAAGATTTCGAGGACGAAATCCTTTAAGGAGGGAAGAATGTAACAACCCGAATTTTAGTAACATGTTAAAACCATAAATCAAGGCAGAATTAATTTTTAAAATAAGAATCAAGGGAAACGGTTTATGCCATTACGTTCATCTCGGAATTCTTCTTGAAAAAGAGTCCAAGTTTGCGTAAAACGGATACCGTACGAAGAAGATATGGATGAACGAAGTTAGGCAGAAAAAATAGAAATGGGCCAGAATGCACTGGCGCACTTGGGAAGTGCGCCCATGCAATTTTGCATTGGCAAACTTGGCAGGTGCGCCCAGGCCGAGCAGAAACCTGCTTGGTCAGGCCCTGGCTGGCCTGGTCGGGTTCTGATCGAATTTCTGAGCTCTGGTGTGTCACTAGGCTGACTTGTCATTTTCTGATTGGCTTTTCTTGAGATGGATGGCCTTGATTTCTTCTAGCTTCATCGACGGCTCTAATTAGTTTGAAACCCTATATAAATAGCCTCCTAGCCTCATTCTCTTTACACCATTCTTCTCTAACCTTATGCTACTCAAACTCTTGATGATCATGGCTTCTTCTTCTTCCTCTAAATTAAATCAATTAAATTAAAACGCGAAGATTTATTTCTTGAAGATTACGGATAGGAATTGGGGATTTTCTTCTAAAATCAAATCAAGATTCAACGATTCAACAATTCGACGACTAGTTTATAGATTCGACTTCTGCATCTTTCTTAGACCACGATCTGTAAGTTCAATTTACTTTTAGATCAAAACTATAAACTTAATATGGGCATGTTATAAATTGGAATTAATGATTCATATCTATTCTTGTTTTCTTCTTGGATCTTGACTTTTGGGAATATTGCCTATGACGTTGAAATTATTATTAATGGCATAAGTCTATGCCTATGCCTATGACTATGAACATAAGACTATGCCTTTGCCTATGACTGTGAACATAAGACTACGCCTATGACCGTGAATATAAGACTATGCCTATGACTGTGAACATAAGATTATGCCTATGCCTATGACTGTGAACATAAGACTATGCATATGCCTATGAGTGTGAATATAAGACTATTACTTATGACTATGACAAGGACAATTATGACTAATCACCTATGATTCATGACCATGAGGTTATTGCCTAGAATTATGACTATGAAATTGGATCTGAGCTTGATTTTCTATTCAGACCTATTTTCTTTATTTGTCTTGATTTTGGGGATTTTGCTATGTAAGTTAGATCTATTCGTGTTCTTGAATCCAGATTATTATTCAAACCTTTTCATGTTCATAATGTTATGCCTGCGATGTTTTAATCAATTTATTCAGTTAGGTCCTGCCTTGGAAATAAATTGATAATAGAGCAATGTTTATTATGTTGATCTATGCCTGTGGTTCTATTCTATCATCATGTTGAATTGGGAATTAATGAATAAGTCTATTCATATGTATATGAACTTGGAGTATACCCCGTTATGACAAGTTGTGTAGATTCCCATGTTATGCAAGTTTTAGGTTGTGAAATCATATCACATATGTGACCAAATGTTAGATCTACATGTTTATGTGTATATGTTAAACCTATGTCATATATCAAGTTCACACTTATTCATATGCTCGTGATTGATTTGCAAGTTCACATATATGTAAGCTGATTTAGTCCATGTTGCAAATTCACATATATGTATGTTGATTTAGTCTACGCTGCAAGTTCACACCTATGATATTCATGTTGATTTTTTTGCAAGTACACACCTATGGTGTTCATATTGACTATACCGAGAATGCCAAGTTTACACCTATGTCATGTTTATGCTAATGAATCGCTTTATGCAAATTTTGTGTACGTTAATTTAGGCTAATTTTTTAGCCTAGTATTATATGTCAAAAATCATGCAGACGGAAAATTAGGCTAAGATTGTTAGCCTAATATTTAGACGGGGTAACGTTGGGAAAAATGGTTAGGAAACTTGACAATCAAACTTGTGTTGAAACTTGACACGAACTTGACATGAATCTTGAACATGGACATGACACTAGAATGAAATTGAAAATGGCCATCTCGAGGTTGGGTTGAGTTTGCAGTGTAATTCTGTCCGGAACCGCCTGGCAAATCCAGTTACTGCAAACAATAGGATCCAATGTGGGTAGTTGGTCATATCGCACTTGAAAACCCGAGGTCAGACTGAGTTGTGGTGTAATTCTGCCAGGAACCGCCCGGCATATCCAATGACCACAACAACAGGTCTGATGTGAGCGGTTGGGGTGAATTAACGAATTAATGCCACATGATAGAGTTAAGTCATGAACATGAAAGACAACACTTAACCAACTTGATACATGATTCGTAGGCGGGTTAAGTCACGAACATGAATTACAACACTTAAACAACTTGACATGCTAGACTGATAAGGGTTAAGTCACGGATTTAAATGACAACACTTAACCTATTGGACGGAAACCCTAGTTACACTGTCTGTTTCAGCAATAACCCACTAGATGTATCATGGTACCCTGGAACTAGGCAGGATGGGGCATGATTACTGGGCTGATTGTAAGCGACCAGAACGACGGCTGTGTTGGTGCGCCAATGTAGGTTCAGGCGGGCTATGGTCATGCACGTGGTCTGTAGTTGAAAAAGCAGGCATTGGGCATCAGAAGGTTTATCTGTGCATGCTTGATTCGTGTCAGTGGTTAGCACTCTAGGGCTTGATACACCCTATGGTGGACCTAGCACAGGTGACTACATTCGTGATAGGGACGTATGACACAGATACACAACGAGTTAGAACTTGTAGGGAGCCGAACGGCTAGTGGATCGTTTCGTTGGACCTAGAAATGGGTCATTTCATGATATTGGGCTAAGGGATCATTTCATGATTAATATAAGACATGGGTTTGAGATTCTAGTACAGTTGATGCAGCGAACCTTGAATATGTGATGCTATACTTGATTTATACTTGATTTATCATGTTGTCTTAGTCCATCTTGCCCATCTTGTCAGCATCCTTATGTTTACTTTCAGTTTATACATGTCATGTTATCTTTATCTGTTTTTATGCTGAAAGTCACTTGGACTTACCAGTCTTTATGACTGACCCATTTTCTTTCGCCTCTTTTTCTTCCGTTCCCCCCCAAGGTTCTCAGGGAGGAAACTCTAGCACTTAGCTTGGATTTCGCTTGCTTTCGGTTCAGCTCATGTACGGTTTGATCTTGAGCTATGCTAATAGCTGCATTTCTGCTACCTTTGGGGAATTAAGCTACTTTTGATGTTTCAAGTTTGTGCTTCTTTATTTGTGCAAGACAGAATTTGTTGTAATGGAAAATAATGACCTTGGCTATTTGATGTAAAAGGTTTTGACTCTTTTTGAAAGTAATGAAATTTAGCTTTTGAATCTTCCGCTGTTTTATTTATGTTCTGTCTTTTAATATTTCTATGTTTGTTTACCTCGATAACACTCCTCCAAAACTAGTGCATTCCCTTTGTGAGTGACCCTAGAGGAGGTGGGGTGTTACATTTAGTATCAGAGCAGAAGGTTACCAGACTAGGTAAAAGTTTTTTTTATAAAAAAACCTCCTAAAACTCTTTTCAAAACCGTTTACAAAGAAGCATTTTTCAAGAAAAGTCTAGTTTTATTTAAAGGCTATTCCCCAAAAGCCATTAGCACTATCCTTTCTTTCCTAGTTTGAATCCCTTCTTTTTCTTTTCAGAATGTCTGGGAATCTTAACTTTCCAGAGGGCATGCCAATGCCTGGCTGGTTCAGGAGGTACTTAGAGGTTAGGGCCAATGATGCAGGCCCAACAGATATTCCTCCTCTAGCAGCAGTGATTCCTCTTCCTCCCTCCTCCTCGTGCAATTGTTTTCTCAAAGATCTGTAAAGATTTTAGGGCCATGGGTGGAAAGGATTTCAAGGGAACTGAATCATTCGTAGAAGCGAGGAACTGGCTTAAAGAAACTGAGGATCTGTTCGTCATCTTCGAGGTGGATGATAGGCAGAAGGTACAGTTGGCAATATGGTTGCTCCAAAACGTAGCTTCCTATTGGTGGGAAGCCACTAACACTGAAAGACCTGTTGACACATGGATAGATTTCAGAACAAGGTTTGAGATGAAATTCCTCTCGCAAGCTGAATGAGGTCTACAGTTGGAAAATTATTATCTCTTAAGCAAGGAAGTATGATAGTCAAGGAGTACGTCAATCAATTCAATCAGCTGGCTCGATTTGGACTAAACTTAGTGAATACCCCTCATAAGAAGGCCCTCCGTTTTGTCAAAGGATTGAATGAACCACTTCACAGCTTGGCTATGACCCACGTACCTATGGGGGCTACTGACGAAAAGTTAGTAGACATGGCGCTCTTAAGTGAAGAAGACAATAATGGCAAGAAGGAGGTCAAGGCGAATGAATCTCAAAACAAGAAGGTAGACTCCAAGAAAGGAGGAAAGAACAACAACAATAAGGATAACAAGACACGTGAGAAAAGAAAATGCCACTTCTGCGGTATATATAATCCAGGATTGTAGAAAGAAGAAGATAAAGATGGGAGCATGCTTCCGGTGTGGTGAAACTGGACATATCACCAAGAACTGCCCTAAGAAGCAAGGGCAAGGCTCGCAGGCAGGACCTTCTGGGGGTACATCTTTAACTTCTTCTCCTAGATGCTTTGTTTTATCTTGCTTATCTTCTCAATCCTATCTTGAGAACCTTAGGTAGAACCCTTTTGGACGTAAACATGTGATTGAAACATGTAATGGTTGATGTTTGCAAATGGTTGCAAGTGGTCGCAAGTGGTTGCTCGTGGTTGCATAACACACATTAGGCACTAGATCGGCTCAGACACATTTTCATATTGCATATGCATGAGTGTTTATACTTGTTTATGGATGAAATTGAATGTGTTATCATGTGGATTTTGCATATGGATGGATGTTCGTGCACACATATAGTGTTTATGTGACTAGGACTATTTGCATACATTTTAGATTCATGGCACTAAACATATTTTGCATTAAGAAGATCAATCAGGCCTGATCATTTGCATTAGATAAGGATCATATACACACACTTTCTGCATATGTTCATATAGCACTAGAAATCGTTTAAGGACATTGGTTGCTTGTGGATGATGTTTTGAGTAGACGGATGATTGGATGATAGGATGCATTCTTCTTAACTTGAAGATTTCGGGGGCGAAATCTTTTAAGGAGGGAAGAATGTAACAACCCGAATTTTAGTAACATGTTAAAACCATAAATCAAGGCAGAATTAATTTTTAAAATAAGAATCAAGGGAAATGGGTTACCCCATTGCGTTCATCTCAGATTTCTTCTTGAAATAGAGTCCGAGTTTGCGTAAAATGGATACCGTACGAAGAAGATATGGACGAACGAAGTTAGGCAGAAAAACCAGAAACATGCCAGAATGCACTGGCGCACTTGGGAAGTGCGCCTGAACAAAATTGCACTGGCGCACTTAGGAAGTGCGCCCATACAATTTTGCATTGGCGCAATTGGCAGGTGCGCCCAGGCTGAGCAGAAACCTGCTTGGTCAGGCCTTGGCTGGCCTGGTCGGGTTCTGGTCGAATTTCTGAGCTCTGGTGTGTCACTAGGTCCGACTTGTCATTTTTTGATTGGCTTTACTTGAGATGGATGGCCTTGATTTCTTCTAGCTTCATCGACGGCTCTAATTAGTTTGAAACCCTATATAAACAGTGAGACGACCCCAAACCCCGTACTGACGGCGGCAAGGGTAATCCTTGGAATATAACACATAAACAGATAATAGCAGAACAGAAATAAATAAATACGCCAGATAATGAACAATAGAATATACTGGAAAAAGTAATCATCAGAGTTACACAACATACAGGATCATACTTAGTACAAATACAGTTCAGCTATACATAAATGTCTACAGCGGAAAACAAACAAAATATGTACAATAGGAGCTGAACAGCATAAAAAGAGATAAATGATAAAATCCATCTCCAGCTCCAGCTATCCATAGAAAGCCAGCTAAACCTGAATACAAGGCTGCCCGTGTAGAAAAGGGGCACCCGAGTTTGAAAGTGAAACAAACTACGAGTCAGTCATGGGACTTGTATGAGAAATCTACTCAACACATTTATACTATGGCTAATCTCAAGACCACGCCACTTTCGTGGAACGGGTTTACTCCATTGGATTGCCAATGCTTTAAAAACAAATCATTCTTTTAAACATCGCAATGCTTTTTATAAAAATGAAGCCATTATAAGACTCAGTTCCCATCACACAATGCAACGCAAACCGGAGGATAGAGTTTTACCTTATAATGGCCAAAATATGGTTGATACGAATAAAACAAAAGCAATTGATATTATTACTAGTGTTTACATGTTTCAAAAACAATTTCGAATCATAACTATCAATCATAGACGGCATGGGTACCATATATCATGTCGCCATATATCTATACAATCAAAACCGCACTATGTCGTATTTGGAAATTGGATTTCCGTCATGAACCGAGGCAAGGGATCGTCCTCACCGAATTCGAGACGCTCTAGCCCGCCCCTCAGGCAAGCACGCAGGCAAGCCTTGGATCGTCAGGGCCGGTCCACCGATGTGGATTATTATGCCTGAACACTGCGTTTCCCCGCCCTATGGGGCGTAAACGAGCCAACGAATGGCTCCTTCGGCTTCACATAGTCACCGGTATATCCGAGGCGCCTCGCAACAACAACAGCCACATAAGTAAAATGTCAGGCCATGTAAAAACACCGACACAACTCCTAGCTAGAAAGAAACGCATGCCCTCCCTGAGGTCCTTCTCCCGTTTCTGGTCCATACCGGGGTGTGAGGCTCCCGAATTCACGTTATACACAAAGCTACGCCACACAGGCGGGGCTTTGATCATCACCACAAGACTTTGCTTTTCAACAGAAGCCTTGATCATTTGCCACTTAGGCATGCCACACTAGCAATTCATGCCATGCGACTGATGTCCATCGATATACAACCTCTGAGCTCGTGCGTTTCAGAGAAGGGCGTTAAGCAAAAGAATAAATTCTCCGCCGCCAAACAGACGTATATTTAATACAGATCAATCAACATAGAATAAAATCCAATGTCAGACACACAGTCCATTTGCAAGTCCGTTCTGGGTCCGAACGAAACCGGAGGCACTAAATACCTCGCATATTCATCGATTCCCACGTACGTCTGGACGATCACCACTCATTATCCATATTTCGGGATGCCTCCCAATCAGGACCTCAGTTACCATCCAAACGAGGTGAAGATCGGTCTTCAACCCCAGTCTTCATCTTCGACTTCTTATCGTCGATTCAGTTATTCAGAATGGGATAAACCCGGTCTTTCTGAGCAACTCGCGTATATAATAAACAAGTGCAACACTAACATACATACGCATCATTTCAATTCATTAGTCACTAACCGTCAATCAGTAAGAGAATAATTTCCCAAATATTAACCCCGAAGGCCGAAACCAACATCAGATCAACACCCAGGAAACCATTCGGCTTAGCCAACCTTCAGTTAATTTCTAAATTTCACATCCATATCGTTTATAATATTTTATTACGATTTATCGCTATTTTTATTTATATTAAAATAGCCAATTTATTCAAAATGACGCTTCGGGCCATAACGCGGCCGTGGCGCTGTTTTTCTTCAGATTTGATTTACACATATCTGAAAATCTAACCGTTGGATCTTCACAAAATTTACATCATTAGAAAGATCTTTTCAAAACGAATCCAACGGTTCCGGTTTCGGGAAATTCCGACGGTCGGATCTCCCGGTATAATCGTTTGAAGTTTTGATTTCAAAATATGAACTGCAGCGTCGTTATTCGATTAAATATAAATATATATATATATATATATAAATATAATCGATTCTGGCGTTGTTTTTCTTCAGATTTGAATTAAGCATTCCAGACAATCCAACCGTTGGATTTTTACAAAGTTGGTGCCGTTGGAAAGATATTTCCAAAGCGAACCCAACGGTTGCGATTTCAGGAAAATCCGATGGTCGGATCTCCCGGTATAATTGTTTGAAATCACGGTTTCAAAATATGAACTGCAGCGTCGTTATTCGATATATTTTAATTCTATTTATATATATATCGATTCTTCTATTTCAAAGCTACATTCTTTTCATACATTTGATAAAAATGATATTTTTATCTAACTGTCTTCTATTTCAACACTTCACTATATTTAACAATTCATGTATATAATAAAAATGTGATTTTTATTGTAAAACAATTCATTTCAAAACACTATTATTTTATATAGTTCATATAGGTAATAAAAATAGGATTTTTATTATAAAACAATTTCTTTCAAAAGGAGATTATTTAATATTGTTCATATAGATGATAAAAATGTGATTTTTATTATAAAACAATTTATTTCAAAATATGAATACCATTCAACACATGAATTTCAATTCAACGAATGAATATCGATTCAACACATGAAGGTTTTCTATTTAACGAATAAATATAGTTTCAACAAATGAAAATAATTCAAACACATGAATATTATTCAAAATTTCGGCAGTATAACGGTAGGGTAGTTAAAACCGGGACCGTCCCTAGTATGGCTCCTCGCTCTACCTTAAAACCTCGCGGTTTTTGACAATGGGGAATCATGCATCTAGTTCGCACGCAGGCGGCATGTAAATTTATTTCATTTCCACAAACTAATCCTATGTGGTTTCAACCAAATATTTCTCAACCACAAATGGGTATTTTTCAACCACAATCAATCAATATCAACCACAAACAATCCCAATCAACCATTCGCTATCAATCAATTTTCACACCCAATCAGAACCAATAAATATCGTCCATGGTTTGTGGACGAGGGGCGTATATATATATATATATATATACATATTTATATATTTATATATAGCAATTCACTTCTATTTCAACACATATATAATTTTTACAACGCATATACAACATATACATCGAACGTACAACTTATACAACGCTTATACATGAGGTGTACAACGCTTATATAACTCATACATCGACTATATAATTTATACATCGTCGTTTTCCATATCGTTTATAAATTAGAAATCTCACATTGGGTTCCACTCCACCAAAAATAGCAGAAGGCTCAGAAAAATATGCGGTCTCTTCTAGAATGTAGAAGACGTCCACACGAGTCCACTGTCTCTTGTTTCACTGAATTTCGTCAACATATGAAAAAGATATGTTTTTTCATTCGTTAATGAAATTTTGAAAGCAATTAATAAAATAATTAATTAAATCATAAACCTTTCTTCTTCAATCGACTACAGGCCGTTGCCTTCCTGTTCGTTCAAACCCAAAACCATCCGCCTAGGGTTCTAATTTTCACCCAAATCAGAGCACTAGCCGACAATCTGGTGGCTTCACGTCGTGCGTCTCCGAGAGAGCTCTCCGCCAGTACCCTTCACGACGAACTCGTCTTTCATCTGACGCCAGAAATGGCCTCGAACCGGTGGCACTTCAGGCCCAAAAATCCAACACCACACGAAACGATAATACCCCTAACCGGCACGGATTTAAAGAGGGTGAAAAGTTCTTCAATAATCTCTTAAGAATTTTTGAATTCTATTGTATGGATTGAGAGTATATTGAAGGAGAAGCGCAGAGCGATTTCCGCCGTTCAGATTTAGGGTCGGCTGCTTCAAACGAGAAAGAGGGATGAGGGGCTTTCTGATTGGTCGATTTTATTATATATATATATTTTTTATAATTTTAATTTACAAAAATACCCTTGTATTGATACGAACTCCAAACAAATCCCAACGACTGTCGTCCCTAGCGTTTTACCCCCATTCCGAACACAATGGGATATGTTTCGTAGGCCCATTCGACTGTTTAAGTCAGTTTTCCTTCAAATTAAAATATAAAACATTCAACATTCGATTTGAACGTACATTTCAATTTGTCAGGTCCACAAACTGATTCTAAAAATTCCAGAAAAATAAATCTAGCTATGTTTTGACAATACGGTCCCAACAAAACTAGTTTCGTCGAATTCTGAGCCCGTTTGTAAAAAGGCCCATTTCTGGTCAATCCAATTTAACTATAATTGACCATAACATGTTTTCCTTTGCCACGCTCTCATACTAGCTTCAAAAATTATGAAATTTGAAACCTAGCAATAACTTCACATCCCGAATCCAACAAAAGTGGTTTCTTCGAATTCCGAGGTTGTTTGCAAAATGGCCAATTTCATGGGCTATATAAATTCCATAGCGACCTTTCTGAAAATTCATTTGGCCATAAATTTTGCTTTCCGCTATGAAACTTCGATTTTTCAGATCCGTTAGAAAGATATTCACAAACAGATTTAAATATTTTTGGTTTTACTCAAATCCGTTTTGTTTTGCACCCGGTACAGTCCAACAAAGTTTGAATTCAATTTTTGAAACTGAGCGCCATTTCAGGCCTTGTTTATAATTAGAATTAGTTATATTCGTTTTCAAACGTCGATTCAAACTCAGTTTTCATTGCTATTATTTAAAATATTTATTTTAAATATTTAAAATCCATTATTTTAGCCAATTTAAAATTTTTAAATTGGTTCAGATTTTCTGGGCCGTTACAAACAGCATCCTAGCCTCATTTTCTTTACACCATTCTTCTCTAAACTTAAGATACTCACACTCTTGATGATCATGGCTTCTTCTTCTTCCTCTAAATTAAATCAATTAAATTAAAACGTGAAGATTTATTTCTTGAAGATTACGGATAGGAATTGGGGATTTGCTTCTACAATCAAATCAAGATTCAACGATTCAACAATTCGACTACTAGTTTATAGATTCGACTTTTACATCTTTTTAAGACCACGATCTGTAAGTTCCAGTTACTTTTAGATAAAAACTATAAACTTAATATGCGCATGTTATAAATTGGAATTAATGATTCATATCTATTCTTGTTTTCTTCTTGGATCTTGACTTTTGGGAATATTGCCTATGACGTTGAAATTATTATTAATGGCATAAGACTATGCCTATGCCTATGACTATGAACATAAGACTATGCCTTTGCCTATGACTGTGAACATAAGACTACGCCTATGACCGTGAATATAAGACTATGCCTATGCGTATGACTGTGAACATAAGACTAAGCCTATGCCTATGACTGTGAACATAAGACTATGCCTATGCCTATGACTGTGAATATAAGACTATTGCTTAGGACTATGACAAGGACAATTATGACTAATCACCTATGATCATGACCATGAGGTTATTGCCTAGAATTATGACTATGAAATTGGATCTAAGCTTGATTTTCTATTCAGACCTATTTTCTTTATTTGTCTTGATTTTGGGGATTTTTCTATGTAAGTTATATATATCTGTGTTCTTGAATCCAGATTATTATTCAAACCTTTTCATGTTCATAATGTTATGCCTGCGATGTTTTAATCAATTTATTCAGTTAGGTCCTGCCTTGGAAATAAATTGATAATAGAGCAATGTTTATTATGTTGATCTATGCCTGTGGTTCTATTCTATCATCATGTTGAATTGGGAATTAATGAATAAGTCTATTCATATGTATATGAACTTGGAGTATAACCCGTTATGACAAGTTGTGTAGTTTCTCATGTTATGCAAGTTTTCGGTTGTGAAATCATATCACATATGTGACCAAATGTAAGATCTACATGTTTATGTGTATATGTTAAACCTATGTCATATTTCAAGTTCACACTTATTCATATGCTCGTGATTGATTTGCAAGTTCACATATATGTAAGCTGATTTAGTCCATGTTGCAAATTCACATATATGTATGTTGATTTAGTCTACGCTGCAAGTTCACACCTAAGATATTCATGTTGATTTTTTTGCAAGTACACACCTATGGTGTTCATATTGACTATACCGAGAATGCCAAGTTTACACCTATGTCATGTTAATGCTAATGAATCGCTTTATGCAAATTTTGTGTACGTTAAATTAGGCTAAGTTTTTAGCCTAATATTATATGTCAAAAATCATGCGGATGGAGAATTAGGCTAAGATTGTTAGCCTAATATTTAGACGGGGCAACGTTGGGAAAAATTGTTAGGAAACTTGACAATGAAACTTGCCTTGAAACTTGACATGAACTTGACATGAATCTTGAACATGGACATGACACTAGAATGAACTTGAAAATGGCCAACTCGAGGTTGGGTTGAGTTTGCAGTGTAATTCTGCCCGGAACCGCCCGGTAAATCCAGTTATTGCAAACAATAGGATCCAATGTGGGTAGTTGGTCATATCGCACTTGAAAACCCGAGGTCATACTGAGTTATGGTGTAATTCTGCCCGGAACCGCCCGGCATATCCAGTGACCACAACAACAGGTCTGATGTGAGAGGTTAGGGTGCATTAACGAATTAATGCCACATGATAGGGTTAAGTCATGAACATGAAAGACAACACTTAACCAATTTGATACATGATTCGTAGGGGATTAAGACACGAACTTGAATGACAACACTTAACCAACTTGACATGCTAGACTGATAAGTGTTAAGTCACGGCTTTAAGTGACAACACTTAACCTATTGGACGGGAATCCTAGTTACACGGTCCGTTTCAACAGTAACCCACTAGATGTATCACGGTACCCTAGAACTAGGCAGGGTGGGGCATGATTACTTGGCTGATTATAAGCGACCAGAACGACGGCTGTGTTGGTGTGCCAGTGTAGGTTCAGGCTGGCAATGGTCGTGCACGTGGGCTGGAGTTGAAAAAGCAGGCATTGGGCATCAGTAGGTTTATTTGTGCATACTTGATTCGTGTTGGTGGTTGGCACCCTAGGGCTTGGTACACCCTATGGTAGACCTAGCACAGGTGACTACATTCGTGATAGGGCCGTATGACACAGATAAACAACGAGTTAGAACTTGTAGGGAGCCGATCAACTAGTGGATCATTTCGTTGGACCTAGAAATGTGTCATTTCATGATATTGCGCCAAGAGATCCTTTCATGATTAATATAAGACATGATTTTGGGATTCTAGTACAGTTGATGTAGCGAACCTTGAATATGTGATGCTACACTTGATTTATCATGTTGTCTTAGTGCATCTTGCCCATCTTGTCAGTATCCTTATGTTTACTTTCAGTTTTACATGTCATGTTATCTTTATCTGTTTTTATGCTGAAAGTCACTTGGACTTACCAGTCTTTATGACTGACCCATTTTCTTTCGCCTCTTTTTCTTCCGTTCCCCCCAGGTTCTCAGGGAGGAACTCTAGCACTTAGCTTGGATTTCGCTTGCTTTCGGTTCAGCTCATGTACGGTTTGATCCTGAGCTATGCTATGGCTGCATTTCTGCTACCTTTGGGGAATTAAGCTACTTTTGATGATTCAAGTTTATGCTTCTTTATTTGTGCAAGACAGAATTTGTTGTAATGGAAAATAATGACCTTGGCTAATTGATGTAAAAGTTATTGACTCTTTTTGAAAGTAATGAAATTTAGCTTTTGAATCTTCCGCTGTTTTATTTATGTTCTGTCTTTTAATATTTCTGTGTTTGTTTACCTCGATAACGCTCCTCCAAAACTAGTGCATTCCCTTTGTGAGTGACCCTAGCGGAGGTGGGGTGTTACATACACTAATCCCAATTTTTAGTTGTATGTCAATCAATTGATTGAAAAGCTGTGTAAGCGTTAAATATTTATATTTGATGCTTATGCAGTGTAGAATGCTCTCTGGATGGTGGTTGATTGTGTTTGATTGTTGTTGTATACATATATTGTATGAAATCCATATAATCAACATTATATGGTAATTGACTGTGTCTGATTCCAGTTCAGAAGGAATAAAGATTTTAAAATACCAAATATTTTAAAATAATGAATATTTTAAAATAATATTCAGTAAAAGATTCAAAATATGATTTTGATGACCAATTTGGAATGGACACGAATATATTTAAAAATATAAAGCCGTGTTGATTAGATTAACGCCATTTTGACGTGAACGATATTTATATCGATTTTATTCATTTTTATTTTGAATATCGAGAAGGAATTGATTTCAAAATCTAATGTTTTGAAAATACTATCATTTATATATCGATGATATGGAATACTCAATTTTGATTTGAAATTGAATATGAAGTTGAAATCGTTTTGAAAACAAATTTAAAACAATTTATAAAATACGTTTTAAATGGAAATCGATGAAATATATAATATATATATAAAATATATATTATATATATATAATGGCCCGAATAGAACGCGCCGTGGTAGTTCGCGAATTTCGACCACTGACTTCGAACGGACATTACGGGAGATCCGACCGTCGGATTCTCCTAAAACCAGAACCGTTAGGTTTGTATCGAAAAGAGCTTTCCAATGAATATTAGAGATTCGAAATCTAATGGTTGGATTTGGAATTATATCCAAATCAAAATTGGAAAAGGTCGCCGTAAGTGCAGTTCTATGGCCGTTTATAGAAATCGACTGTATGGGCCTTGATAAAATTATTAAAAATATCAATAATTAGTGTAAATTCATAAGAAATGATTTGGAAAGAATTAGGATGAAAAATTCGATATTTGGAAAGATAAAAATAGTTTTTTATCGAAATATTAACTAGAATTATAATCCAAATATTTTAAATAAATAAATTGTATTTGAAATGGTTTTAAAAATAACCAGGATTTCCAATATATGAATTGGAATATATTTGAATTGAAATTGTCTTCGGAATATTTCGACGTTGGATTTCGTGATTATACAGATATTGTTATGGAAATTTAAAAGGTATATTTATATCGTTATTTCCAATATGATATTTGTTGGTTGTAGTATTTGATATTGAATATAAGCCGATATATTTTATAATCAGAGCCTTGTATTTAATATCAAATGGGATTTGGGGTTTGTCGTGAACGGTGTCTTCACTAACACTGTTCATGAACCCCGTGTGAAGAGAATAAATCTTTTAATTGGAATAAAATGGAATGTGAATTGGGTTTATTGTGAACTGTGTTTTTAACGACATTCGTTCTTAAAACCGATTTAAAGTGAAATGTGATTTAAAATTTATAAATCTTTTGTTAAGATTTAAAGGAGATTTTCCAAAGTAAAGTTTTCCAATTTAACATATTAAATTGGAATTGAATGGAATTCAATTTGGTAATAATCGAAGTGAGCTTCTGTAGAGGAAGACTATTAGTATATATGGAATTTAAAAAGCTTTGCCGTTGTTCCATTTATATTATCGGTTGGATATGGAAGTTCATATCGATTATATATATTGATCTGTTTTCCTGAAGATTCCATTGTTAATGGATTGTGATCTTGGGTTTATCGTGAGTTGTGTTTTAAATGACATTAGCTCTTTAACCCAGTTAAAGATAAGATTTATTTCTTAACTTTGAATAATCATTAAGTAATGATTTTTGGAAATTAAAACTGAATTAGAATTTTAATGAATCTTTAAATAGATTGAAATTTGAATTTGGTAACTAAAATTATCAAATCCAAGAAATGATCGAGAATGGAGTACCACCAGTTTTACTCCAGGCGATAGTTAAATGTTTAATTAGATTTGAATGTGAAATGGTAATTTAATTTACCGATAACAATGTGGTGTTAGATATGAAGTATTACCAGTTTTACCTCATGGGATGAATAGGTTGGGATTGGGAAATTAAACAAATGATTACTTCGGTAAGGAGCGCTAATCCCGACTAGTTTGGATAAACCATAATTTGGTTCGAATTGATATCCAAAGGAAGATTAAAGAATAAATTTAAAGAATTTATCTTTGATAAAATTAATGGGAACCTTTCCCAAAGTATAAGAATATTTGAATAAAAGAATATTCTGGATTGGAATGAGGCGTATGTTGTGTTTTTATAGCACTTGTTTATTATATACGCGAGTTATTAAGAAAGACCGGGTTTATCGCATTCTGAATAACTGATTCGACGATATGTCGAGGGTAAAAACGCCGGTTGAAGACCGAGGTTTTCACATCGTTTGGATGATTACTAATGTCTTGATTGGGCTATACACCCAAGACAAGGTAATAAGTGGTGATCGTCCAGACATACTTGGAGATCGACCGGATATGCGACGGCCTCTCTCCTGTATTGGACATATGGGACGAGGAATAAGGTGCCTACGGTTCCGTTCAGACCCAGAACGAACTTGTAAATGTATGTGTGTCTGACATCGGATTTCATTCTGTATGATTGATAGACATCGGTTGCATAGCGTGAATTGCCTGTGTGGCATGCTGAGATGCAAATGATCAAGGCTTCTGTTGAAAACCAGAGTCTTGTGGTTGATGAGCAAAGCACGGCTTTAATATAGCATAGCATTGTGTACCGTTAATTCGCGAGCCTCGCACCCCGGTGTGAACCAGAAACGGTAGAAGACATCAGGGAGGACATGCGTTTCCTTCTAGCTAGGAGTGGTGTCTGGGTTTTGCACGCCCAGACGTTTTACTTATGTGGATGATGGATAGCGAGGGGCCTTGGTTGTATCGGTCTCTGCGGAGCCGATGGACGGTCTTTATACAGACCAGATTGATGCCCTATAGGGCGGGGAAACGTAGTGTTCAGGCATTTTAATCCACATCGAGTGGACCGGCCCTGACGATCCAAGGGTCACTCGAGCTCTGATCCTGATGGGTGGGCTAGAGCATCTCGAAGCGGTAAGGAAGATCCCTTGCCATGGTTCACGGACGAAAATCCAACTTCCAATATATGACTTTGCGGTTTTGATTGTAGAGCCTAGTATTGGCAACATGATATATGGTACCCATGATGCCTAGGATTGATACATTTATATTTGAAGTTGTTTTATACACTATGCACTTATAATAGTAACAAATGATTTGTTTTAAGTACCAGGCATGTTTGGCTATTATAAGGGAAAACCCTATCCTCCGGCTTACGTTGCATTGTGTGATGGGACCTGGGTCATATAATAGCTTCATTTTCCAAAAACCATTGCGCTGTTTTGTTATATGCACTGGTATTCTTGGGAGAAAACCCGTTCCGTGTTATACAGCGTGGTCCCTTGACATGTCTGATTTAAAGTAAAGTTTTAAATAACTGTTTTAGTTCTTACACATGTCACATAATTGACCTAGATTTTATTATTTTAATCTAAACTTTGGGTGCCCCTATTTCCATACGCGCAGCTTGTAGTTTAGGGTTTTGCAGATTTATATTCACAGGATCCTGGTTGACAGCTGGAATGATGTTCGGAAAGCTCTATATCTGTATATTATTTTCAGTTATGTTTTGTACTATTTTCCGCTACATTGTAACTTATAAATCTCTGATATTTAGTGAATGTGTAATATTTATTCATACTCTGTATATTCTTGTATTCTGATGAAATTGTTGTAATAAGCAATGAAATTTTCTTCTGTTTGTGTCCCGATTTGTCTTGTCCTCAAAGCAATCCGTTCTTCCTCTTCTCTTTGGAAACTGGGGAAGTTTCGGGTCCTTACAGTAATTAAAGACACCTAGTGGTATACATAGCCAAAGAAAACCTAGTGCGGGATACAAAACAAAGGGGAGAGCTTGTATCATATTGTGTGGGATCCGTTTCATCCAGCAACCCAGAGTAGGTATCAAAACATGTACTCCGTACTAGGTCGGAGAAGGGGCATGCTTACTAGATTGATTGTAAGAGATCCAAACGTGGAGGATGGTGTAGGCGGCGCAAACCGACCGGGCCATGTGCGTGCATGAGCCGGGCAAAAGGGGATAGGACGACCGTGACACCTGTAGATATGGGGCTGTGCATATCAGCGAGGGGTTTCCACTTTAGGACGTAATACATCCTACTGTGGGGCCAACACAGAGTATTTATGGAGTAGGGAGCTGATCGAGTAGGGTAGTAGTTAGGGTACATTTCGACGTATCCCTAAGTCTACCACCTTATAGTGGAAGGGATCGTCTCATTCTGGTTATACTAGTAATAGTGCAGAGTAATCATTAGAGAAGCGTATGCATACTCTTTACCTTGTCACACATGCATTTATGTAGTGATCACTCTTATCCACTTTATGTGCCTGTCATGCTACTTTTATTTATTTACTTGCTAAAAGTAACTAGACTCGCCAGACTTCATGTCTGACCCTTTTGTTTCCACTTCTTTCTTCCATTCCCCCCCCCCCTTTAAGGTTCTCAGGGAGGAAACACTCAGGCTTAGTCAGGAGTCAGATATCATCTTGGTAGAGATGCTTTCGAAGTATGGCTCAAATTCTTATCTCTACTATGGCTTTGTCTCTTTTATTAGGGTAATTATGTTTTCTTTTAAGTATTTATGTACTCTGATGGTAAAAGACAGAAGTTATATTGTTGTAATGGTTTTTGTGACTTATGGTATTTTGGACCACGATGTATGATTTGTGTTTGAAGTAAAAATTTGAATTTCCGTTGCTATCTTAGTTATACCTGTCTTGTAATATTCTGTGACAGTTTACCTATAACGCTTCACGAAACTTAATGAATTCACTTTGTGAGTGACATTAACAGACGTGGTGTGTCACACTTAGTATCAGATCCAGGTTAATAGATTAGATAAAAGTTTTTGAAAATTATTTTCAAAAAGGTTTTAAAAGAAATCATTTTCGGAAGAAAAAAAAGTCTGTTTTGAAAGACATTCCCCAAGAAGCCATATGCAATACCCTTTGGTCCTTTGTCTAAATCTCTTCCCTTTTTCTTTTCAGCATTCTGGGGAACCAAAAATTCCTAATATTCCAAAGGGCGTTATAATACTCGGATGTTTCCGTAGGTATCTGGAAGCCGTGGCACCTACCGAGGGCTAAGGAAACGTTCCTCTCCCAGCTGCACCAGTCATTCCTCCTCCCCCCTCCAAGAGCAGATAATTATGTAAGATCTACAAAAACTTCCATGCTATGGGAGGGAAGCCATTCCATGGGATCGAGACATTCGTAGAAGCGCGAAATTGGCTCAAGGAGACCGAGGATTTGTTCGTAATCTTTGAAGTGGAGGATAGAAGGAAGGTTCAGTTAGTCGCCTGGCTACTGAAAGACGAAGCCTCATTTTAGTGGGAAGTTACCCAGGCTGGATGTCCGGTGGAAACTTAGGAAGATTTCAGACAAATATTTGAAATAAAGTTTCTTTCCCAAGCTGAGAAAAGCATGCAGATGGAGAAGTTCTTGGCACTCAGGCAAGGGACCATGACGGTCAAAGAATATTTGAACAAATTCAACCAGCTAGCAAGGTTCGGGTTAGAATTGGTGGATACTCCGCACAAGAAGGCGTTGTGGTTTTCTAAAGAGCTAAATGAACCCCTTCATGGGTTAGCCATGTCCCATATTCCAATGAGAGCCACTTTTGAAAAGCTTGTCGATATGGCCCTAATGCATGAGGAAGACAAAGGAGAAAAGAAGGAAGTAAAGGTTGAGGAAACATCTCAAAAATAAGAAGGTGTGGCCCAAGACGGGGCAACAGCAGCAGCAGCAACAACAACAACAACAGAAGAAGAAGAAGAATGGTGGAAAGAATGACAAAGGCAAAGATAAGAGAAAATTTCACAATTGTGAGAAAGAGGGTCACATGGTCAAAAACTATAAGCGAAGGAAGAACTCTTGCTACCACTATGGAGAGGTCGGACACTTTGATTGGGAGTGCCTGAAGAAACATTGATCGTAGGTACAAGGTCAAAGGGAAGGAACTTCTGGAAGGCAGGTGCATGCTCTCACGATCAATGCTCTTGATAGAGGTAGAAAAATTTCTGTGGATGGTTTAATTTCCCTTTATAATCATCCAGTTAGAACACTTTTTGATTCTGGCACTTCACATTCATTTATGTCGGTTGAATATTTACACTTAGTTACTAGTATGGTAGTGGATCTCGTAGTTGTTTCAAACCCAATTGGTGGTTCGGCTCATTTATCTATGATTTGTCAGGGTTTGAAAATATCTATGTTAGGCTTTGAGTGCAATGCGTATGTGCTCGGGTTTATGGGCTATAGGTTGATTCTATGAATGGATTGGCTTACCACGTATGGTGCCATTTTGGATTGTGAGAAGAGGGTCGTTAGGCTTTTGACTTGTCATGGGAGGACCCTCGAGATTTCTTGTGACCCACAAGGGTCAGTTATGCTTAGTTTCCTAGAGTCTCTCGATGCATCTATCGATGATTTGCAATCTGATCTAGTAGTCCGAAATTATTCTGATGTTTTTGATGAGGTACGGGGTTTACCTACGAGGCGCGAGATCAACTTCCGTATATGTCTGGTCGATAATGCAAAGCCAGTTGCATTACTAGTACGCCATATGGCTCCAAGGGATAGGAGGGAGCTGAGTAAGCAAGTAGGGGAGCTACTTGAGAAGGGTTTTATCAGACGTAGCATATCTAAATGGGGTGCTCTAGTTGTATTCGCAACTAAGGCGGATGGTCTGCTTCGTTTGTGTGTTGACTATAGAGAGTTGAATAAATTCACCAAGAAGAATATGCACCCGCACCCGTGGATTGATGATTTTTTTGATCAGCTTATTGGTGCCTCGGCATTTTTCCAGTTAGACTTGGCCATGGAATTTCATCAATTGAGGGTGTCCGAAGATAGCATAGATAAAACCACTTTTAGAACTCCGAATGGATTCTTCGAATGGCTAGTTATGCCTTTTGGGTTGACGAATGCACCCGCCTATTTTGTTGATCTGATTAGTAGGGTGTTTCGGGAGTTTCTAAACAATTTTGTCGTGGTCTTTGTTGGTGATATTTTGATCTTCTTAAAGAGCGAAGAAGAGCATGCCCAACATTTAGGAGAGGTTTTGAAAACTCTCCATGACCATCAGCTTAAGGCAAAGTTTTCCAAATGCCATTTTTGGAGAAAAGATGTGAGATTCTTAGAGCATGTGGTCTCGAAAGAAGGGATAGCTGTAGATCCTTCAAAGGTGGTTGCAGTGCAAGATTGGAAGATTCCTAAAAATGCAACATAGGAAGTTCATTAAGGACTCTGCAAAGATATCAGCCCCACTCAACAAGGTGATGAAGAAGAACTTGGCATTTTCGTGGGATATAAACTGTGATGTTGCTTTCCAACGTTTAAATAGGGCTCTGACAACTGCCCCAGTCTTGACTTTGCCCGATGGGAACAAAGTGTTTACGGTTTATGCAGATGCATAGGGTACAGGGGTTGGTGCGGTTTTGATGAAAGAAGAGAGAATAGTGTGTTATGTGGGTAGACAGTTGAGAGTTCATGAGAAGAACTACCCCACCCATAATCTAGAGCTACCTGCCATTGTATTCGCGCTTAAGACGTGGCGCCATTATTTACTTGGAGAGAAGTTCGAGTTATACACCGATCATAAATCTCTCAAGTACCTGTTCTCGTAGAAGTATCTCAATTTAGGACAGCAAAGGTGGATGGAGTTCCCACCTTCTTATGATTTTGAGATTGCTTATAACCCTGGCAATGGTAATGTGGTGGCAGACGCGCTAAGTAGGCAGAGGATGGCCATGAGTCCTCTGTTTGTGGAGAAGAAGAGCTTGGAGTTCATATCAGCTTTTGATTTTAGATCCTTCATCGAGATTTTGCCTGATTTGTTTGCATCCTTGGAGATATGACCAACTCTTATGAACCAGATAGGAGCTTTGCAACAAGGTGACCCACAGATTTTAGACATCATGGAAAAGCTCATAAAAGGGGTGACTTCTACTGACCTTAGTAGATATGCCATAGACGAAAAGGGGTAGTTGCGACGAGATGGAAGGCTTTGTGTTCCTCAAACTGAAAGCTTGATAAAGGAAGTCCTAGAAGAAGCCAACCATTCTAAGATGACTATTCATCCAGGCGGTGATAAGATGTAAAGAGACATGAAAAGGGTTTTCTTTTGGGCTAGGGTGAAGAAAGATGTGGCCAAATTTGTTTCCTAATGTCTAGTTTGCCAACAAGCTAAAGCCAAGAAAAAGAAGCCCAGTGGTTTACTTCATACTTTGGAGATTCCTCAGTGGAAATGAGGGAGCATCTCTATGGATTTCATAGATGGTTTTCCTAGATCGAAGAAAGAAACACCAGTATCTAGGTTGTGGTATATAGACTCACTAAGAGCACTCACTTTATTCCAGTTAAGAGCAAGAGGACACATCATGGTTGGCAGCAATTTATGTTCGTGAGATAGTTCGTCTTCATGGAGTACCTTCCAGCATCGTGAGCGATCGTGATCCCATCTTTACCAGTGAATTTTGGAGGAGCTTGCAAGAAGCGTTAGGTACACAGTTGTGTCTGAGCACCGCTTATCATCCTCAGACCGATGGCAGAAGGAGCGGGTGAACAGAATTCTAGAGGATCTTTTGAGGCTATGTATCCTAGATTTCAGAGGAACTTGGAAAGAACTCCTTCCTTTAGTATAGTTTCCTTTAGTAGAGTTTTCCTATAACAACAACTATCAGTCCAGCATCGGCATGGCACTCTTCGAAGCATTGTATGGACGACCATGTAGATCACTAAATTCTTGGTGGGAATCTACAGAAAGATTGTTACTTGGAATAGATACGGTTAGGGAAACGTCCAAAAAGATTGACCTTATTCGAAGACAGATGAAGATAGCTCAAGATAGCAGAAATCCTATGCAGACAAGAGGAGGATTGACATCGAATTTGAAGTGGGAGACCTGGTTTTTATTAAAGTATCGCCTCTGGGGAATGTGGTTCGCTTTGGATCAGTAGGGAAGTTGGCACCTAAGTTGGTGGGACCATTTCCTATAACCGAGAGGATTGGCCAAATGGCCTATAGAGTAAAGCTCCTAGAAAATCTATTCGGTATTAATGATGTTTTCCACGTTTCCCGTTTACGAAAGTGTTTGCATGACACCGTGGAAGTAATTGAGCCTAGTGTATTGGAAGAGACAGACGTGGAACGGGATGCGACAGTCAGGCAAGTTCCTACCCGTATTTTTGGATCATAAGTTAAGAAGCTACGCAATAAAGAGATCAAGTTACTAAAGTTTCAATGGGGAGATAACCTAGAGGATGCGACTTGGGAGATTGAAGCCAAGATTCGTGCTTCATGCCCTTTTCTTTTCAAGGGTATGTTCTTAACTCCTTTTTCCAAAGTTTTATCTGTGCTTGTTTCTATCATTTGAATATATCTTATCCATAGTATTCTCGACCTTTAGATAGGAATCGTATGGATGTAAACATGTGTTTGAGACATCTTATGTTTGATGGATGCAAGTGGACGCAAGTGTTTGCTAGTGGCTGCCTGTGGATGCATATACACATACACTAGGCACTAGATCGGCTCAATCACACTCATACTGCATATGGATGTGTGCACATTTTCTTTTCTTTTATTGATGGAAATGAATGTATTGCCATATGGATGTTGCATTTGGACGAATGAATGTGCACACATATAGAACTCACATGTTATAATAGGATTGTTTGCATACTTATTGGATTCATGGCACTAACATACATTGCATTAAGGAGGTCAACTGAATCAATAGACCGCCTGATTTCCGCATTAGTGTTGGGACATATACATACACCCTTGTATATATTCATATAAGCATTAGAAGTCTTTAAGGGCAATGGATACCAATGATTGATGGATGAGTAGATGGATGATGGATGGTAGGATATGCATTCTTTTCAACTTAGAGATTTCGAGGACGAAATCCTTTGAGTAGGGGAGAATATAACACCCCGTATTTTTAACAATACAAAAAGCGGATAAATTAAATTATAATTAATTTAATATTCAGAATTAAGGAAAATGGACTGCACTATTGCATCGGTCTCGAAATTATGGTCAAGAAAGACATTTGTTTGCGTAAAACGGACACCGTATGGCGAAATTATGAGGGTTTTAAGTTTGTATACGTGCAGAAGAATTATATATATACACATGAGTCAGAGATGAGCCAGAATTTTGTCCAAAACCGTTCGAATTTGAAAAAGAAAAAGTGGCGGAAGTTTTCCCGCTCTAGGGGGTCGAACCTAGTGTCGACACTAGGGTCGACCACCCATAGGGGTGTCGACACCCCTAGGGATGACGTGGCAGTCGGTTTCAGAGGGTCTGGCAGCTATATATACATGATCATTTCTCTTGTTTTCTTCATTGAGAATTCATGGTGGCCAAACTCTACTGGCATCTGAACTGATTTGGATCTGTTATCTTCTTCAACTAAAGCAAATCAATTGGAGATTCAAGATCCAATCTTTTCTAGTTCTATCTTCTTATCCAAACTCTATGAGTCCCTAGTTGCTTTTAGATTTGAATATTTAAAAGTAAATATGACACGACTAAGACTTGGATTTGTTTATATGCCTAGATTATATCAGATCCATTGTAAATTATGATTATATGACATTCAAGATTGGTTAAGATTTGGATCTAAACCTCTATCTAGATGGATCTGTTGTAACTTCTATTACATGCTATGATGTTAATCTTAAACCTTAATTGTGTAGATCTACTTTTAAACTATTGGATCTAAATTGTGTGGACATTTAATTTGTTAATCGGATCTAGATTATCATCTTGTGCCTATTATGTCAGATCTGAATAGTTGGACATCTAAATAGTTAATTTAGATCTTATTATGCTCATTATGACATCATAGTTATGTTAGAGCTTGTAATTGCTATAAGTTCATCAGATTTATGCTCATATTTCCACCTTATCAACATGCTAGTTTATGTTTATGCCAAGTTATGTTATCACAATCACTTTGGTTATATTCATATTATTTTTCCCTTTTATCGTTTATTACTAGGCTATCATCTAACCTAGGCATGCCGCCAATTTTGTGAGTGCTCTAGTTAAGGAACAGGGGAAAAAGTTAATATTGGCATAATTTGAATATAAACATCATTGGACATATAATTCAAATTATTGGGTAAAATGGGCACTAGCACCTATAAAGGCATAGGTTTAATTAATTGATTAATTAATAATGAATGCCTAGGATTACAAATTGAAATTGTAATGGCGCTTATGACACGAGGTTAGGTTGCATTAGTGGTGGAAGTCTGCCCGGACCCGACCAGCTTATCCAGCAGCCACTAATATTGAACCAAATGTGAGAGGTCTAAGTGCACCCGGGCTATGACACGAGGTAAGGACCAACTTGTGGAATAAGATTGCCCGGACCCGACCGGCATATCTAGCATCCACAAGTTGTAGGCCTAATGTGGGAGGTGTAGCCCATTATAAACCATAAATGGACATGGTAATAGAGTGGACTACTTAACCAAATCTAATCCATAGGGATTGTATGATTGTAAACTAAAGTTAGGGTTAAGTAAAATTGATTAGATAGTGGATGAGTCAAGCAAATCTAGAGGGGGTGGGTAATATTTTACATATAGGCTCACAAACTTAACCCGATAAGGTTATGTAATTAAAGACACCTAGTGGTATATAAGACCAGTTGGAATAATAAAGTTATGTAATTAAAGACACCTTTTAGGGTAAACATAACTTGTAGAAATGATAAGGCTATGTAGTTAAAGGCACCTAGTGGTATACATAGCCAAAGAAAACCTGGGGGGATACAAGACAAAGGGGAGAGCTTGTATCGTATTGTATGGGATCTGTTTCATCCAGCAACCTGGAGTAGGTATCAAAATATGTACTCCGTACTAGGTCAGAGAAGGGGCACGCTTACTGGACCGATTGTAAGAGATCCAAACGTGGAGGACGGTGTGGGCGGCCCAAACCGTCCGGGCCATGTGCATGCATGAGCCGAGCAAAAGGAGATAAGACGATCGTGACACATGTAGATACGGGGTTGTACATATCAGCGAGGGGTTGCCACTTTACGACGTGATACATCCTACTATGGGGCCGACACAGAGTATCTACGGAGTAGGGAGCCGATTGATTAGGGTAGTAGTTAGGTTACATTTGGACATATCCCTAAGTCTACCACCATTTAGTGGAAGGGATAATCTCATTCTGGTTACACTAGTAATAGTGCAAAGTAATCATTAGAGAAGCGTATACATACTCTCTACCTTGTCACACGTGCCATTTATGTAGTGATCTCTCTTATCCACTTTATGTGCTTGTCATGCTACTTTTATTTATTTACTTGCTAAAAGTAACTGGACTCGCCAGACTTTATGTCTGACCCTTTTGTTTCCTCTTCTTTCTTCCATTCCCCCCTAGATTCTCAGGGAGGAAGCACTCAGGCTTAGTCAGGAGTCAGATATCATCTTGGTAGAGCGGCTTTCGAAGTATGGCTCAAGTTCTTATCTCTATTATGGCTTTGCCTTTTTTATTTGGGGAATTATGTTTTCTTTTAAGTATTTATGTACTCTGATGGTAAAAGACAGAAGTTATATTGTTGTAATGGTTTTTGTGACTTATGGTATTTTGGACCACGATGTATGATTTATGTTTGAAGTAAAAATTTGAATTTCTGCTGCTATCTTAATTATATATGTCTTGTACTATTCTATGTCTATTTACCTATAAAGCTTCATGAAACTTAATGAATTCCCTTTGTGAGTGACATTAACAGACATGGGGTGTCACACTTGGTATCAGAGCCAGGTTACCAGATTAGATTAAAGTTTTTGAAAATTATTTTCAAAAAGGTTTTAAAAGAAAGCATTTTCAGAAGAAAAAAAGTCTGTTTTGAAAGACATTCCCCAAGAAGCCATATGTAATATCCTTCGGTCCTTTGTCTAAATCTCTTCCCTTTTTCTTTTCAGCATGTCTGGGGAACCAAACATTCCTAATATTCCAGAGGGTGTTACAATACCCGGATGGTTCCGTAGGTATCTGGAAGCAATGACACCTGCCGAAGACCAAGGAAATGTTCCTCCCCCAGCTGCACCAGCCATTCCTCCTCCCCTTCCAAGAGAAGATAACTTCGCTAAGATCTACAAAAACTTCCGTGCTATTGGAGGAAATACATTCCATGGGAATGAGACATTTGTAGAAGCATGGAATTGGCTCAAGGAGACCGAGGACTTTTTAGTAATCTTTGAAGTAGAGGATAGAAGGAAGGTTCAGTTAGTCGTCTGGGTACTGAAAGACAAATCCTCATTTTAGTGGGAAGTTACCCAGGTTTGATGTCTGGTGGAAACTTCGGAAGATTTTAGACAAAGATTTGAAATAAAGTTTCTTTCCCAAACTGAGAAAAGCATGCAGATGGAGATGTTCTTGGCACTCTGGCAAGGGACCATGACGGTAAAAGAATATGTGAACAAATTCAACCAGCTAGCAAGGTTCGGGTTACTAGACTGATTGTAAGAGATCCAAATGTGGAGGACGGTGTGGGCGGCGCAAACCGACCAAGCCATGTGTGTGCATGAGCCGGCAGAAGAGGATAAGACGACCATGACACCTGTAGATATGGGGATGTGAATATCAGCGAGGGGTTGCCACTTTAGGATGTGATACATCCTACTGTGGGGCCGACATAGAGTATCTACGGAGTAGGGAGCCGATCGATTAGGGTAGTAGTTAGGGTACATTTGGACGTATGCCTAAGTCCACCACCTTATAGTGGAAGGGATCATCTCATTCTGGTTATACTAGTAATAATGCAGAGTAATCATTAGAGAAGCGTATACATCTTATCCTGTCTACCTTGTCATTCCTACCATTTGTCTAGTGATCTCTCTTATCCACTTTATATGCCTGTCATGCTACTTTTATTTATTTACTTGCTAAAGTAACTAGATTCACCGGAATTCATGACTGACCCTTTTGTTTCCTCTTCTATATTCCGTCCCCCCGGCTCTTAGGGGGGAAACACTCAGGCTTAGTCAAGACTCAGATATCATCTTGCTAGAGCTGCTTTCGAAGTATGGCTCAAGTTCTTATCTCTACTATGGCTTTGTCTCTTTTATTTGGGGAATTATTTTTTCTTTTAAGTATTTATGTACTCTGATGGTAAAACAAAGAAGTTATATTATTGTAATGGTTTTTGTGACTTATGGTATATTGGACCACGATGTATGATTTGTGTTTGAAATAAAAAATTTAAATTTCCGCTGCTATCTTAGTTATATATGTCTTGTAATATTCTACATCTGTTTACCTATAACATTTCACGAAACTTAATATATTCCCTTTGTGAGTGACATTAACGGACGTGGGGTGTCACACAATTAGTTGCTGAGCTTTGGTACAACTTGGACCTAGGAATCAACCATAAAAGTTGCGTCAAACAATCCCCTTAACTTCTTTCTTTCGTCCTCCCTTCCTCATCTAGCCGAACTATATCTCTATTCTTCTTCTCTTTCTTTGTCGTTGCCTCGCCTCCTCCTTTTTCGAGCTTGTTTGTGCATTAAATCTTGCCTCACTAATACTCCAAGATATAATTTCTTCTCTTGACCAATTCTTAGCCTATAATACCTAGTTGCTATATTCGATCCTACTCACACCAATTAAGTCTACTCCTTAGGTGGAGATCATTTGGTTGGCTCGGAATGAGTGAAAAGGTCTCACCACTTTAGGGCTAAGAAAATTTGTCGAGGCAGTTAGACTTGCATCGGCCAGTTGCTTCGAGATCTTAGAACAGGGTCTTTTTTTGTGTTGCACCCACCTTTGATATACCTTGTTAGAATACATTCTTTCAAAGGCGCCCATCTTTTCGGAGATGAAGAATAAGCTATCTTTGGATGGTCTTTCTAAGGAGAATCTTGAAGATATTTTAGAGGAATCTGTGTCTTACGCAAACTTATATGGTCTTTTGTTTGACTGGTTTTGAAGATTTTGCCGCAAATATCTTTTTCTTAATGTCAGCGTTTTAGTTTGGGGATCTACATCAAAACTGGTCATGATGTCATGTGACCCAGTTAGCAAATCATTTTATAAATGCGGAGTTAAGACTAGATTTGTATCTTGATGCGAAAATTAATCTTTTGCTTGATCGGTGGCGTAACCATCATTTTGGGCTGCATCGTATTTGATTCAGCTTTTTGTTCTCGTGTATTATCTCATTGGGTTACTTTCTGTAATTTCATCTATCCATTTTTGTTTTTAGACAATATTTGGTGGATTCCCATGAGAAGCAGTTGTGTGCTAGGTTTCTTTTCTAATCATAAATTCTTTGTTAGTAGAGATGGTGATGTGAAAACCTCCAACAACATCAACAGTATTTGTAACACGAGTTTGAGCATTTTTGTTATCATGATATGGTTAATTAAAGATCATAAAAATTGGTTTGAGCTCCAACCGCGGAGCAAGACATCTCGTTGCTTATAGCCATTGTTTTGGGAGTTTTGGTGTTGTTTTATCGTTGTTTTTGTTTTTATCCCTTTCGAGAATCGGGTTCTTGACTTTGTGTTGATTCGTGCTTGTAACTGTTAGTGTTGTTTAAAATCGCACGACTTAGGTTAATGAGATTTCCAAGTTTGGAAATGTTTATGTTATTCACCCATGCCTGTTTGAGTGAAATCTCATTTTTGTATCTAAACTAACAGTTGTCCTAGAGCTGGAAAGAATAGAATTCTGTGTTGGGTAAATTTTAGCAAAGGACTGGTTCTATGTCATGGGTATATAAATAAATAAATCACTGTTCCTTGTTAAATTTTATTCTTGGTCTTCTGTGTGTAGTTTCAGTTTTCATATTTTTAGTGTGACTAACTTCCATCTTCGTCGACATGTGATTTGAATCGTTTAAGTTTCCGCCAGATACATTTTTAAAGCTTTTGGAAAACGTTGTTTGAAAACAAAAACTTTTTACCCTTTTCAATTTTTAACTGATTTGCTTTCTCTTATTTCGGTTTGTGCGAAAATGCCAAATTTGGATATGGAAAATTGTGCATATTTAAACGTTTACTTTACATTAAGGTAGATAATTTGAATGGCGCAAAGTGCACATTACCAAAATTTTGATTTTCATACGAATCTCATATGGAAAGTAAAATGGTATTAAAAAGGAATTTTCAAAATAAACTCAAATGAAAATTTTTGATTTTTGGTAACATGAATGGCGTAAGGAAGATGTTTGGACGATTTGTGTGTGTGTTTTGGTGGTGCAGTAGGACTGATGATACGATAAAAATGATAACGACAAAAAGAAAAAGACTGTTTTAGCCTTGGAAATGTTGTTTTCATACTTTGTATCAATGTGCGAGAGTTAATAATTAACTCGTTTTACGTTTTAGAGCTTGTTTTAAGCCTCCTTTACAATCTACAGATGGATTTTTTTGGGGTATTTTGGGTAACTGAGGTGAAAATTCAACTACAGGGTGGGAAATGAATTATTCGTAAGCAGAGGAAACATCGAAATTCTTTGCTTTAATTTCCTTTTTCGGTTTAGGAGAGAATAAATAGAAAACAGTTAGATTGCGTGACGTTTTGGATGGTAGAATTTGGATAAAATTGGTTGATTCACACTTTTATTCATAGTTATGTGTGGGTTATGGATGAAAAAGAATTTCTGAAATTTGCATTCATATAGAACTGTTAGTATGATTAGGATGTTTTGCATCATGTTTTCAAAAGTGTTTTAAAAATTTATTGCATACATGTAGAGGGCCCGTCTTAGAATCATCTTACATGCATGTTTTATGGTTGAAATGCATTATGTACACCATGCACATATACATGTGGTTGCAATGTGGATGTACAGAAATTTGGTTGTGTAGGATAGGATGATTAGGTGTCAGAATTTCGGGACGAAATTCCTTTTAAGGGGGAAAGAATGCAACAACCCGAAATTTTGACAATAAATAGTTATTTAATTAGAATCAAAAAAATAATTTTTTTTTGCAAACGATGGAATTGACTATGGTACTTTAATCAATGCGTTCATCTCGGAATTCTGGTCAACTTTCATGTTGGAATTTTTGCGAATGGACTTCGTATGAAAAAGTTACAGACAAAATATGAAAATGGACAGAAAATAAATAAGTTAGAATTTAAATATATATTATACCTTATCTAACTAGCTGACCTGGGTATTTGATGGCCCAGGTGGTCGGCCGTAGCGGTTGATCGCCACGGTCGACCTACTAGGCATCAGTTTGCCTAGTGACGGTTAGGTTTTATAGGGTTTGGTTTATAATATATATGAAACGGATGGACGAATATAAATTAAAACTAATCCAATGGTTCAAGGCCAATTGCACCCCTATAAATAAAGAGGTCAGACCTCATTCTTTTCCATTCAAATCTATAACAACAGTGGAGCTCTGCCATTTTCCTCCTTCTCCAAACCTAATTTCTTAATCAAATATATATTCTTATATAACAAATCAATTCAAATTCATATGAAATTGAGAGTATTAACAGATCTAATGGAAAAGAATGCAAATTGATGCTCCAAATCAGATTATCCCCTCTCTTCCTATTTTCTTATATCTCTATAGATATGGTATTTCCCCTTTTTCAGACAAATTGTAGATTTATAAGGATTTGGGGATTGTAGGCCTAAAGTATTAAAACTTTGAAATTGGATGTTTTCTCGTGAGTGGGAAATTTATTTATATATATATATACATATATATAATAAAGTATTTATCTCATTTGTAACATATCTCAATTTTTATGCTTATGCCTATCAGATCTGATCAATAAATTATTGTAATTAGAATGACACCCATCAGATATGGTTGTAAAAAGTATTAAGACATGTGAATTGTATATTATGGCTATGCATAATATGAATTGTAGGATTTCTTTAACTTGTTTACACATATTCCTACAATTATGTTGTAAAATATGTTGAAATTGTCGTAAAGCACTATAGATCTGGAAATCAGTCCCATTAAACACCAATTAGATGTAGTTACATTCCAGATCTTTAGTTCAGTGTATGTGAATTTAGGTAAAAAGGTACAATTGGTAAATTATGTGATTGTAATATTAAAAGAAATATACCTGTTTGCAATCAATATTGTTGGGTTTTTGCTTAATTATTGTGAATATGTCGTTTTCCACCTTTTGCATAAAAAGACATTGTTTTGAAATCATAAGAGGTGTGATAAAAAGATCAAAAAGGGAAAAGTGGTGCAAATGTATGTGTGTGTGTATATATATACACTTGTGTGTAATTTGCATCAACTATTCCAAAGCATATATTTCTTGTGGTTTTGAAATATGCCGATTCCACTAATTAGGAATAATCTATAATGATTATCGCTTGTAAGATTTGGAATCTTTTGACAATATTGAATGTACAATGTAATGTTTGGTTCTCAATTAAACCAAATCACTTAAGAATAATCATAAAAATAAAAACGGCGTTGACCGCACGAAAACATAAAATATAAATATATACATATTATCCGTCCAAATCAGCGTATGATGTTAAAATATATATTGTATGGAATGTTTTAATGGTTGGATAAGGTTCAATTATGGAATTGTATGTAAATATAATCTATATTGAATTAATATATTTGTGGTGACCATAGCAATTAATATAACTTAATGCTTTAAATAGGACCGCAAATCAATAAAAGACAATTGTAACTAATGTTGATTGGGGAATGTAAAAATAGAGGACAATGATTACAATTCCTAAATTAACTAGGATTAATGTTATGCACCTCAATTAGGAAATTTGAATTTATAAACCGCATTTAGACACGAAGTTTAGATTAACTTGTGGAATAAGTCTGCCAGGACCTGACCGACATATCCAACATCCACAGGTGGTCATCTTAATGTGAGGGGTCAAATGCGTAAAGATATATGTAGTAAGGCACGAGGTTAAGTTCAACTTGTGGTAGAAGTCTGCCCGGAACCGACCAACATATCCAACATCCACAGGTAGTTAACTTGATGTGATAGGCCTAGTGCATAAATACATACATACATACATAGATATATATATATACGTGTGTGTGTGTGTGTGTGTTTGTTTATATATAACAATCAACCAATAAATAAATAGATAAATGAATGAATAAGAATAGTAATTGCCTATTGGGGTACAATAAGTAGATACCTTGGGACTGATAAATGGTTTCCGTAGGAGAATATGACCGTTATGGTAATAAAGGGTAATAAAAATAGATATTAAATAAAATGGGTGTCAAAAAAAGGAATAATGGATATTTATTGTCGTTTAAAGTCCAAATTAGGAAGAAATCAGATAAACACCCTAGGAAAAAAAAGGGATACAATCTTCCTTAATTATGTTAATAAATATAGAGCCTAAAATATAATATATAGTTGGACTTAACAGGTTAATAATGTAAAATATTATTAACCATATAAACCCATGATGATAATGAATTGCATACATGTAATATTTTTGTGTATAGGGACTAAACGAGAATAACTTAATAATGTCGTGTATAGTCCGCTTCCTTGGGTCTTAAGCGGTTAGGGTTAAGGAGTCCACCTGGGAATAAGTCTTTCCTTTTTGGGGTCTTAAATGGCATGTCTGTGTGGGCCTACCCAAACCTGGAAACTAAAAATGTCAGATATGGCTACCTATCCTACGGGAAGTAATAAGCGACTAAGGGAGTTATCTAATATGGTCAGCTAGAAATTATAACGAATGATAAAATACCATTTCTCTCCTAACGCAGGAAAAGGGTATATGCATAAATGATGGAAGCCTTAACTAGCACGGCCCATAGCTAGTGCCCTCTAGCTTATGTTAACGTCAAGTAAATTATCGAGAATAAGTGACCAATCGATCCGCCTAGGGTCTTAAGCGATCAGGAAGAATCCACCCTATCTATCATTGATAGTAAGGCAATACATGATGAAGGATAAGCGAATGATAGTATATGGATATAGAAACTCCATAATTAAAGTTCTAATCTCGATATAGTAACCAACCAAGCTCTAGTGTAAAGGCTTCACAAAAATATGCGTAAACATCCTATCTTTGTATTATACTTTGGGAATACTACTATAGGAAGAGTAGTAAAGTCATGCATAAACATTTACAAGGATAGGCTAGAATCACTAATCTTGGTAGGCATACATATTGGGTTGAACCAAACGGGATACATCTGTGTATTATAATCCGTGTTGTACATTTCCCGTTCACTATAATCTTGTTGTTCTGACAACCCTCCTCATTACAACCACCCAGGTTTGCTAGAGAAGGTCGAGTTATCACAGGTGTTTTAGATTGTCTTTTGGTGCTCTTTTCTGCACCTATAATTAAAGGGCTACACCCTCATTCTCTTAGTTTTATTTTGTAATAACCCGGAAATTCTGAGCCAGTTTAAAATTTTTATTTTGGCAATTTTAGCGAATTTTGATATTTAAAATAGATTATTTTAAATAATATCGACGAGAAATTTATTTTGAATATATTTAGAACGTATATATTATATACGTCGTCGTTAGAATAATTATATATATTTATATATAATTATAAATAGAATTGAAAATGGCGCGGTAGTTCGATAATTCGATTTCAAACTTCAAATGAATGTACCGGGTGCAAAACAATCCGGATTTTAGTGAAACCAAAAACATTAGCATCTAATTGGTAATATCTTTCCAGCGAATCCGAAAAATCAAAATTTCATAGCGGGAATCAAAAGATATGTCCAGTGGAAAATTCTGAATAGTCGCTATGGAATTCAGGCCCTTAAAAATGGGAATTTTGCAAACGACCTCGGATTTCGACGAAACCACTTTTGTTGGGTCCGTGATGTCAAATTATTGTTAGATTCCAAATTTCATAATTTTTCGAATCAATATGTGAGCGTGGCAAAGGAAAACGCGTTTGACCAGTTTGAGTTGATTTTAATCGACTGGAAAATGACCATTTTTCCAACGGTCTCAGAATTTGACGAAACTAGTTTTGTTAGGACCATATCGTCAATACGAAGCTAGAAAATATTTTTATGGAATTTTTAGGGTTCGTATGTGACCCCGGTAAAATGAAATGCGCGCTCAAATTCAATATATAGAGTTATATGTTGATTTTGACGAAAACTGATTGTAACAGCCGAATCAGCTGATGGTACATATCCCATTGTGTTCGGAATGGGGATAATTAGCTATGGACGACAGGCGGTGGGCCACGTTTCGAGGTCGAAAATAAAAGTTGCTTTTTAGAGTTAATTTGATAATAAATATATATTTATATAGAGCCCCCGTTTCTCTTTTCCCAAATCAGATGAAATAAAAAAAAAACCCGACTACTTCCCCCCATCGCACCCTCTGATGGCCGCCGCCGCGCCAATCGCCCTCCCCCCTCTCCTGCCAACGCCGGAGCAGGCGTCTCCCCGTCCAACCCCCTCCCCATCCGACGCTCTCTCCTCCCCCAATCTCGCTCCCCCTTTCTCCAGCTGAACCCGCGAATGAAGAACACCCGTCGCCCCAAATTCCGACCCCACAGCCACCGCAACCACGTCCACCTCCCTTCCCTGATGGTCGGCGCCCCTCTGGCCTCCCCTCGCGCCTCCCCGAGCACCCCACTACGCTGCGCCCTCCTCTTCTTCTTCTCCCTTCACCAACTCCTTGAAATCAACCACTTGCCGCATGTCCAAGCACCCCACCACGTTGCGAATACTGGCGCCACCACCCTTAGCCTCCAACGCCAGCGAACGCCCCTTTTTGAAAAGCAAATGTGAGTCTTTTCCTTTTTATTTTGAATTTCTTTTCAGTTTTTATTATGTACTAGCTTTCAAATAAAAAGCTTAGACTTGAGATGATATAAAAGAATGAAAAGATTAGATTTTCTTTGAATAAAAGATTTGATTTTTATTAAACGACTAGCGAGATAAAAATTAGTTTTTTATATGGTATAGCGATATAAATAAAGAGATGTAGGAATTTTTGAAAACAAAAGGATTCGATTTTTATATAGTGGCGGTATTAAAAATAAGATTTTGATTATAGTAGAGTATTAAAAATATAATTTTTATACTAGTGGCATAGTAAAAATAGGATTTTTATATATTGAATAGAGAAGTAAAAATTCGATTTTTATATATTGAATAGCGAAGTAAAAATTCGATTTTTATATATTGAATAGCGAAGTAAAAATTCGATTTTTTATATATTGAATAGCGAAGTAAAAATTCGATTTTTATATATGTAGTGACTACGGGCGACGAAAGTGACAAAAGGCGAGAACATCGATGACTTCTACAATAGAAGTGTCGTGGAGCTGGGATAGCTATCGGTGAGAACTTCTCACTCTAAATTTCTTTTTCTAGTTATATATATATAGACTAGGATGCAGACGGTGCTTAGCAGCACCCGACACCCGTCATCCACAGACCATGGATGGCTTGTTTGTTTGATTGATATGTTGTGAAAATTTGTTTGTGATGTTAACGTGAAATAGATAATGAAATATATTCATGTGTTGAAATAAACTAATTATCGTTAAAAATATAATTTTTAACGTGAAAGTGAATAAATAAATATTTATAAACAAATCGGCCGATTTGTTTATATACACTGATTTGACTGATATTGATTGGGATGATAAATTTTACACATCGCCCAACTGCACGAATAAAAATATGTGTTTGTTGATTTGAAACCCCACACGGGTATTGGGATGATATTTGGCATACACTAATCCCAATTATTTAATTGTATGTCGATCGATTGGTCGACAGGCTGTTATAAGCGTTAGATATTTATATTTGATGCTTATACAGTGTAGTGCACTTTGGTTGATGGTTGATTATTTTTCAATGCTATTATATACATGTGTTGTATGGAATCCATATAATTAACATTATATGGTGATTGATTGGGCCTCATTCCAATCGGGAAAATAATGAATGTTATAAAAGAAAATTCATGTGTTGAATATAAAAATAGTCATGTGTTGACGATGTTCATGTGTTGAAAATATTCGTGTGTTGAGTAAAATATTTTAAATAATAAAAATTACATCTTTATCATATTTAAAATTAGAACTACTTCCCAGTAGAAGTCTAATTAAAAAAAATCAAACGATAGATACCATAGTTTTATAAAATATTTTACATAACGAAAATTGTGATGTGTTGACAGTACTCATGTGTTGAGATTAGTCGTGTGTTGAAAGAAATATATATTCATGTGTTGAATAGAATAAATATTCATTTGTTGAATAGAATAAATATTCATTTGTTGAATAGAATAACGAATTATTGAAATATAAAGCCGTGTTGATTAGAGATGCGTTATTTTGACGCGAACGATGTTTATATCGATTTTATTCGTTTTCTAATGAATATTGAAAAGTGATTTCAAAATTTAATATTTTGAAAGGAAATTCAAATTGAATTAGATTAAAATTCAAATTGAAATTTTATTGAATCAATTTGAAATGAATTCGAATCGAATAGAAAATGAATTCGATTCGAATTGAATAGAAAGTGAATTTGAATTCAAATAAAATAGAAATGAATTCAAATTGAATTAAATTGAATTGAAACGAATTAGAATTTGAATTGAATTGAAACGAATTTGAATTCAAATTAAATAAATTTTGAAATGAATTCGAATTGAATTGAAATCAAATCGATTTGAAATTGAATGTAGCGTTGAAATGGTTTTGAAAACGAATTTAAAACGATTTATAAAATACGTTTTAAAAAGGGAATCGACGAAATATATATAATATATATATTATATATATAATGGCCTGAATAGAACGCGCCGCGCCACGGCAGTTCGTGAATTTCGACCTTTGACTTCGAATTGACGTTGCGGGAGATCCGACCGTTGAATTCTCCTAAAACCAGAACCGTTGGGTTCGTATCGAAAATAGCTTTCCAATGGATATTTGAAATTTGAAATCTAACGGTTGGATTTGGAATTATGTACAAATCAATTTCAGAAAAGGTCGTTGTAAGTGCAGTTCGATGGCCGTTGTTGGAAATCGACTGTACGGGCCTGGATAATATTATTAAAAATATTGATAATTTGTCTAAAATCATAGTATGCGAATTGAAAAGAACTGGGATGAAAAACTCCATATTTGAAAAGATAAAAATAGATTTTTATCGAAATGAACTAGTTTAGAAATAGAATTAAAATCAATTTATTTTTGAAATAAATAAATTGAATTTGAAAGTGATTTTAAAAATAATCAATATTCCCAATACGTGGATTGGACTGGAGTTGGATCGAAATTATCTTCGGGATATTTCGATGTTGGATTTCGGGACTATACAGATATTGTTATGGGAATTTGAAAGATATATCTTATATCGTTATTTCCAATACGATATATGTTGGTTTCAGAATTTGATATTGAATATAAGCCGATATATTTTCTATTCAGAGCCTTGTATTTAATATCAAATGTGATTTGGGTTTATCGTGAATCGTGTTTTAGAAAGATATTGGTTCTTTAACCCAGTTAAAGGCAAGATATCGATTTTTGAGAAGATTAAAACTAAGTGGAGTTTTAATGAATCTTTAATTAGATTAAAATGTGAATTGATAATTTAAATTATCAAATCTGAAAAGTGATCGAGAGTGGAGTATCACCAGTTTTGCTCCAAAGCGATAGTTAAATCTTTAATTAGATTTGAACGTGAAATGGTAATTAATTTTACCGATAACACCGTGGTGTTAGGAATGGAGTATCACCAGTTTTGCTCCATAGGATATATAGGTTGGGATTGGGAAATAAAATAAATTATTACTTCGGTGTGGTTCGCTAATCCCGACTAGTTTGAAATGATATCCAAAGGAAGATTATAGAATAAATTTAGAAGAATTTATCTTGGATAAAATTAATGGGAACATTTCCCTAAGAATGTGATTTTGTGAATAAAAGAATATTCTGAATTGGGATGAGGCGTTTGTTGTGCTTGTGTAACATTCGTTTATTATATACGTGGGTTATTCAGAAAGGTCGGGTTTATACCCATTCTGAATAACCGATTCGACGAGATGTCGAAGATGAAGACGGTGGTTGAAGACCGGAAGTCTTCACATCGTTTGGGTGATTACTGATGATCTTGATTGGGCTGTACACCCAGGATGAGGGAATCAGTTGGTGATCGTCCAGACGTACTTGGAGATGGATGGATATGCGAGGAAAGTGCCTCCGGTTTCGTTCAGACCTAGAACGAACTTGTAAATGGATTGTGTGTCTGACATTAAATTTTATTCTGTGTTGATTGATCTCTATTAAATATACATCTGTTTGGCGGCGGAGAATTTATTCCCTTGCTTAACGCCCTTCTCTGAGACGTACGAGCTCAGAGGTTGTATATCGATGGACATCAGTCGCATGGAGTGAATTGCCAATGTGGCACGCGTAAGTGGCAATTGATCAGGGCTTCTGTTGAAAAGCAAAGTCTTGTGGTGGATGATCAAAGCACGGCCTGTGTGGCGTAGCTTTGTGTATAACGTGAATTCGCGAGCCTCACACCTCGGTATGAGTCAAAAACGGGATAGTGACTGCAGGGAGAGCACGACGTTTCTTTCTAGCTAGGGTGGTGTCAGTGACCTACCAGCCCTGACATTTATATACTTTTCACCTGTGTGGTTGTTGGATACGAGGCGCCTCGGATATAGGTCTGTAAGGACCGGGAAATGTGTGTTCAGGAATATTTAATCCTCAAAAGTAAGAGAGGACCGACCCTGAAGATCCAAGGATCAGAGTGGGGTCCTGGGACATTTGCTAGAGTGTCTCGAACGCGGGGAGGAGCTTGCCCCTTGCCTCGGCTCATGATGGAAATCCAATTTCCAATACGTGATATTGCGGTTTTATTTGTAGAACCTAGTATGGCGACATAGTGGTATGGGTCATTAATGCCGCCTATGATTGATATTTATGATGTGAAATTGTTTTGACACTATACACCTATATTAGTATCAAATAATGTGTTTTAAACGTATCAAGCATGCTTTGGCTGTTATAAGGTAAAAACCCTATCCTCCGGCTTGCGTTGCATTGTGTGATGGGACCTGGGTCTTATAACAGCTTCATTTTTCTTTATTTAGCATTGCGCTGTTTGTTTTATGCACTGGTATTCTTGGGAGGAAACCCGTTCCGTGTTATACGGCGTGGTCCCTTGATTTACCTAACTTTAAAAATAAAGATTAATAACTGTTTTAGTTCTCATACCAGTCACATGACTGACCTGGAGTTTATTGTTTTAACCTAAACTCTGGGTGCCCCTATTTTCCGCACGGGCAGCTAGTAGTTTCGGTTTTGCAGATTTATATTCACAGGGTCCCGATTTACAGCTGGAATGATATCCGGAAAGCTCTGTATCCGTATATCACCTTCAGTTGTGCTTTGTATTATTTTCCGCTGCTATGTAATTTATTGTAATCTCTGATATTTATCGAATGTAATTTATTCATTTGTACTCTGTATATTCTTGTATCTGATGGAATTGTTGTAATAACAAGGAAATGTTCTTCCGTTTGCGTTCTATTTTGTCTTGTTCTCAATTCTATCCGGGCTTTCCTTCACGGGGAAGTTCGGGTCGTCTCATATTTTCTGAAGGCAGCAGCCAAGTTCTACCATTTCAAATCCTCCAGTCTCTTCTAAAACATAAATTATAAGCATACGCAAATCAGATTAACAAGAATTAGAGAGGTTAGATTGAGATTTATGAAAAAGAGGTGGTTGTTTGCTTCGGTAACTTATATTATCAAATTTATTCTTCTTTTCCTATTTCACTTTCAGATCTACAATTTTAAATCTTTATTTATAAATCCCTTTTGGAAATAAATTGTTGATCTGTAGGATTTGGGAATTTTAAGTCTTTAACGTGTATCATATTTGGGTTTGGATTGCTTTCAGGTGAGTGGGAAATTGTATACATTGTTTATAATAAACTTATATTATTAGTTTGTGTTGAATTTGAATTATATGCCTAAAAGTTATCAAATTTGTTTATTTTGCCAAAACTGGAATAATACGTTGAAAATTTGGATAGAGATATGTAGGCCTTTTGTTTAATAAAACTTTTTAGCCTACAATTGTTCTTAGATTTAATTATGGTTATTGTAAACACCATAGATCTGGAAATCAGTCCCTAAACCATCATTAGTTTTGTAATTTTATTCCAGTTTCGTAGAATTTGGTACTGATTTGTAGTTATTGCAGTATAAGTTAAAATAATAATAATCATGTTTGTGATATTGGTTATGGTTTTACTTGGTTATTGTAGTTTTTTTCCTTTTTGTTCCTTTAGCAATAAAAGACGTTATTTGAAATTTACAAGGAGTATAAACGTCAACCTATTTCTTTGTGATTTGAAATGTGTCATTGTTTCTTTTTTAAAATAATTTTGGACAAAATGTACAATAATTACTTTTTATAATATTTTTAATCTTAAAATAAGATTGAATAGAACAAGGGTTGTTCTGGTCGTTATTTAGACCAAAGTATAAATAATAAATGTTAAATAAATAAAATTAGTAACTAATTAAGTATGCGTTTAAAACATAAATAACTATAACTATATATATTAATCTTATCCATCCAAATCTACATAAGTAACATTTTTGTAATAAATTATTGTTGTTATGTGTTTGAATAGTTTCCATTTTTATGCGTATGTATGTGGAAATATACCCCGTATTGAATGGAAATAATATTATGACCATTATAGCAATAAATGTAATTGAATTGTTATATAAATAATAAAAAAGGTCATAGGTAAGTTAATAATTATTGTAACCATAAATGTTTTTGGGAATTAATTAAATAAGGTAAATATGCGTAAATGTTTACAATTAAAATTGGCATTTAATAATGGAGATTGTAACTCCAGCCAGGGAATAAATAAATAGCAAATATATATATCTATATATACGTGTATACATATTTACATAAGAATTAGTTGGCATTAAATTTGTTGGAATATTTGCTAGTTACAATAATTAGATTATAATTCAAACGGGACTAACATAAATGACATCTAATAGGACAATGAATGCCTTATGAAAATATGACTGTTAGTATCATAAATGGCATAATTTCTCGATAATTGAAATAAATGGAATAAAAGGGGAATTAAGGGGGATTGATTGGTGCAAAGTCCAAAATGGAAATTAATAAATAAACATCCTAGGATAGGAAGTTTAGGTTTTACTTACTTCTGGTTAATCTAGAATTAATATCATTAAGAATAAAGATTGGACATATTAGGTTAACGATGCAAGGTCAGTTGCCTTATTCCACAGAAGTTTGACTTTCCAACAGTCAGATATATATATACAACTGAAGTGAGACATCATTAACCAAAGTAACCCGTGAGGATAGTTAATTACGTAGCGAGAATTGTTTCCCAAAATATGTTCTCCGAAAAGCGAAACCATCAAGGGAAATTCGTAAGTGTAGCCTGCTTTGGGGTTAGATCCACCCTTAAGCGGGTATTAATTGATCTTGTAGTTTGCCTCCCCATAAATAAGAAGTATTAAATGGCTATTGGGTACTATTGGTATTAGTTATCATATTTTGTTTCCGCTGTGACTTTCAATTTTTCTTGAATATTATTTTGGATCGGTTTGACTTTCAATTTTTCTTGAAATTCGAGCTCAGAAAAGTGTGAGGTGTTACATTTAATATCAGAGCCTATGTTTAGGCGATAAGAGGAATTAGTAATTAGGATTAATGAGAGAACATATTCGAACATATTTTCTATCTTCTTCCATCTTTCTTACTCGACTTGAGATTACTTTGACAATCAGATAATCGTGAGACTATTTATTTAAGATAGGCTTTAAACGACTAGGAGTTAGTGGTAATTTGAGTTTGAGTATTCGGCCAATCTCGATTCACTCCATGATGCATTTGGCTAATTTATTTGAAGAGCATGAGGATGACATATGATAAATTGTTACACCCCGCATTTCCTATGAATATTAAATTAACAAATTAAAGAATACTTAATTTTAAAAGTAGGAATTAAGGGAAATGGGTTACGCCATTGCGTTCATCTCAGAATTCTTCTTGAGATAGAGTCCGAGTTTACGTAAATCGGACACCGTATGAAGAAGTTATAAGCCTTAGAAGTTTGTATACGCCCAAGGAAGTATATATATATACATATAAAATAATTCCAGAAGTCAAAACAGTGTTCAAATCTCTAATTTAGGTCAAAGCAGGCCGAGTGGGAAATTTCCCGCTCAGAGGTGTTGACCCCCCGGGGGGAGTCGACATAGGTGTCGACCCCCTATAGGGGAGTCGACCCCTATTGGCCCAGATCTGGCCGATGACGTGTTTCGCCACGTGTCGCTTTCTGATTCGCTGTGTGACGTGATATTCGCCACGTAGTTTGTAAGTTCATGTTACTTTCAGAAATAAAATTTAATTGTGATTCTGACATTGAAATAGATCTGAATCTGAGATTGTGCTTATTTCTATTTGTCTTTCTACATCCATTAGATCTATCTCATTGATATTATTATGTCCATTCTTTGTCTCTTTTTTCCTTCTTCCCTTTTTGTTTTTATAGCCAAGCTACTGTGAGCCTGAGCCAAATCTCATAAGAGATGAACGTACGTTGGAAAAAATTGGGCCTAATATATGATTTGGACATGACCAGCTCTAAAATTGGGAAAAGTATTAAATTATGTATAACTGGGCATAACTGATTTGTAATGGATTTAAGGACATAACAAATGTTGTATTTTAAACATAAAGTGTATTGAACATATGACTTGAGATTTGAGGCATAAAGTATATTGGACATATGACTTGAGGTTTGGGGCGTAAATTGAACTGTAAACATGTAAGGCATAGTACATATTGTAGTTTAAGACCAAAAATTGGGACATATATATACGATAGTTTATGACTTGGAAGAAGAAGATTATTGTGTATAGTGATGTATGTCTTAGGCATGAAAACCTATAGTAAGATATGGATAACTGTTAAATGTGAACACGCCTAAATTGGGATTTTGGGTAATTGGCATGCACTGTAATTAAAAGCTAAAATTTGGCATAGTTTATAATGTGAATCATGATTGGGGGTTTTTGGAGAATATTCTGTACGGTGCAATATGACTAAACCTTAGGGCATGTGTTATACTATGATTTTTGGGGCATAACTGAAACACCCCACCTCCGTTAGGGTCACTCTCAAAGGGAATGCCCTAATTTTTGGTGGAGGTTTATAAGTACAAGTCACAGATATACAAGACAGATATAAGAACACATATTTGTAAACAGCGGAAGAACAACAAACTTTTATTTCATAAAATCAAATACGTGTTACAACAACATCCTTTCCAAAAACATAACATAACACTTTCATAATCTGTCTTGAGTACATTATTTAAAGAAGCATAAATAAAACATAGATAAACTGCAAAATCCCCATAGTGGATTGTCCAAAGCCATAGTTCAAAAACGGAAAGTTCCAAGCAATACATTTCTCTTCTTCAAGCTGGATGTTGAGGTTGGTCAAGCTGCTGTGTTCCCTCCCTGAGTACCTTGGGGGGGGGGGGGGGAAGCGGAAGAAAGAAGACGAAAGAAAAGTAGAGTCAGACATAAAGCCTGAGTAAGTCTAGTACTATTTTGTCTATGAATAAAGAACTGGGTATGATAAGTATAAACAAGAAATGGGCAAACACTATAAACTTGGTTAAGTTGTCTAGGGTCGAATATACTATCGTACCCCATATTAATCTCTGAACCCATATAAACTAGTTTCCAACTGGTACCCCATAACCAGGGTGATGTGATCCATTCTATGATGATCGGCTCCTACTCGCATAGTTACATGTGTCTTACGGCCCCCGATGTTTGTAGTTACCTATGCTGGTCCCACCATGGGGTGTATCAAGTCCCATAGTGGCAACCCGACACAACCTTAGAGTGCACAGGTATGCTACTGGTGTCCAGTGCCTTATTTTTCTGCGCCGGAGTGTGTGCACGCCCGCACCCCGTTAGAACCTACACTGCTACACCACCGCCGTCGATTTGACCTCTTACAATCAGCCCAGTAATCGTGCCCCACCCTGCCTAGTTTCAGGGTATCCTGATACACCTTCTAGGGTTACTGCTGAAAAGGGTCCCCCGTTACTAGGTTTTCTATCTCTACCCAACATGCTAAGTTGGTTAAGTGTTTCCTAACCTAACCCCACCAGTCCGTTTAGTTTAGCATGTTCCACTTTGATTAAGTCTTTAGTTCACTTAATCCTAACAATCCTGACTCAGCCTTAATTGTCTTATTAAGGCCCTGACCTCTCACATTAGACAGGTATTGTTGTGGCTGCCTGTTGCCGGTTGGTTCCGGGCAGTCTTACGCCACAACTCAGTCTAACCTCGGGTCCTTATTGGGCTCCATGTTTAACCTCTCACATTGGATAGGTATTGTTGTGACTACTGGACAGCCGGGCGGTTCCGGGCAGGTTTACATCACAACTCAATCCAACCTCGGGTTAAACACATCGTATGTTCTACATTTACATATTTTGTCATTCTTCTTTATTTCTTATATGTAAATATTTGCGGCCCATTATTAAGTTAATGGTGTAAAGGTTACACCAATCACGGGCCCAACCCATACTTGAATTTGGGCCCTTCTATTATATATTTTCATTCATTAATTAATTTTAACCCAACGTTATTTTCCCCCGTTTTACACGTCCGTTTATATATATTGGGCTTAGCCTTTTAAAGCCCAATTTAGCCATGCAAAAAGGGGAGGCTTAAAGCGTGATTTCATACGCAAAGAGGGGAAGGTGAGCGCATGAACTTGCATATGACGTTGGAAATACATAATAGAAACTGGTGTACTTGCATAGTGGTAACATAGGTGACATGAATCAAAGCATGTGAACTTGCATAGGTTTAATAGCAACATGAACCTATGTTCTTATTTATGCATAATGTCAAACATAAGCATGGCATAAGTACTTCTAGCATAAGCATGGCATAAACATAAACAAGTCATGTTCATAAGGTTTCTACATATTTACAAAGGGGATACTTTGTTACTAACACAAAAAGCATAGTTCAACATAATCATGATTTAAGTCTAATCACATAACGATGGTATAAATATACTTATGCATAATTATTCCTAATCATGGTATTTGCTTTAAACTTGCAAAAAGGGGTTTTTGAGTCTAACCTAGCCATGTCTCACATATGTCATCATATAATTCTTTTAAACAAGGTAGACTTAATCATAGGTTTTCAATTATGCCAAATATTATTCATAGCCTAGCCATATTCATAAGTTTGCAAAAGCATGACTTAATACATGGATTATGGTGTCAAAATTCCAACATAGTTTCATATGAACTATAATAACCAAACTTGTTTCAATTACTTGCAAAATGATTTATGCACAAAAATATACATCATGATGGCATAATAACAAAGCCCCAAACTTGCATGAATTTCAATCAACTACATACATGTAGCTTCAACATAGATTACATAATTTGCGCAATATTCCAAACGTATACTTGGATAGAACTACCGCATGTAGTTCTTTATAATGAATAACATAATTCATAAATATCCAAACGTACATAGTATTTCAAATTGATAAGAACGCACAAATATGAATTACTTTATTGCCACAATTCACGCATACAAACCAACACAATTGTTTATTCATACCAAAGTAATACTCTACTTACAATGGTTGCGGCGAATTCTCTAATTAAGAGATATGATTCCTTTGTTGTATTGATTGGCTTAGGTTGCTTGAATTGCTTTAGGCTTTAGAACTTTCTTCCTAATTCTCTCTCTAGTTGGCGGCTACTCTTAGTCGTTCCTCAGCAACATGGCGGCTATGTTCTTAATTTGAATGAATAGATTAGGGTTTAGTCTAGGGTTGTTTATATAGAGGTTAGGAATTGATTAGGACCATTGATGTTGCTAGGTTAGATCATAGCCATTCATTAGATAGAGAGACCAATTAGAGCCCGCCACCTAGCCCTAATGACAAAGCAAGCTTCTGAAAATCGGCCAAACACAGACCTGGCCAGCCAGGGCTAGACCAGACCTGGCCAGTAGGTCATTTTTGACCTGGGCGCACTTGGCAGGTGCGCCAGGTCAAAAATGTACTGGCGCACTTCACAGGTGCGCCAGTGCATTTTTGTTCTGGCGCACTTCCCAAGTGCGCCAGTGCATTCTGACCCTTTTTCGGTTTTTCGCCCAACTTCGTTCGTCCATAACTTCTTCATACGATATCCGTTTTTCGAAAACTCGGACTCTATTTCGCGTATTTTTCCGAGACGAACGCAATGGCGTATCCCGTTTCCCTTAGTTCTTTGATTTGAAATTAATTATACTTTAATTTATGAATTGCACAGTTATAGAATTCACGGGGTGTTACATTCTCCCCCACTTAAAAGGATTTCGTCCCCGAAATCTTCAAGTTAGGAGGAATGTATGTCCTAACATCCAATCATCCATCTACTCATCCATCAAACACGAGCATCCATTGTCCTAAAAAGACTTCTAATGCTTCATGATCATATGCGAAGTGTGTGTGTACATGAACTTATCTAATGCAAAATCAGGCAGTCTACTGATTCAGTTGACCTCCTTAATGCGAATTATGTAAGTGCCATGAATCCATTATGTATGCAAATTTTCCCTATTCATGATTCTACATGAGTGCACAATCATTCAATACAAATGCAGCATCCACATGACAACACATTAAAGTTCAACCATATACGAATACAAACATATATACATATGCAATATGAAGTGACTGAGCCGATCTAAAACCTAGATTGTGTGTGTATATGCAACCACGAGCAGCCACTAGCAATCACTTGCAACCACTTGCAACCATCATCCATAACATGTTTCAACTACATGTTTCCATCCAAAAAGATTCCATCTAAAAGATACGGTCGAGGAAATATACCTAAAAAGATAGATAAATGCGCAACTTAAGGAAAGGAAAGATCAAGGATGTACCCTCGAACAGAAAAGGGTAGGCAGTACGTATTCTAGCTTCAGTTTCCCAAGTCGCGTCTCCCTCGGCGTCGCTCCACTGAACTTTGACGAGCTTGACTTCGCGGTTGCGTAGCTTCTTCACTTCCGTTCCTAAGATGCGGGTTGGAACTTTTCTTATGGTTGCTTCGCGTTCCACTTCGGCCTCTTCGAGTATAATTGGCTCTACCACTTCAGCAGACTTATGCAGACATTTTTGGAGATGTGAAACGTGAAAAACGTTGTGGACTCCAGCCAACTTCTCGGGTAGCTCTAATCTATAGGCCATTTTCCCAATTTTCTCAATGATAGGAAATGGTCCTACCTAAAGGTATAGTCGAATGTTAGAAACAAGTTAAAACTTTGTGCCCATTAGGCAATGCCAAAACTGGAAATCTATGCCACATATATATTGATTAGGAGAAGAACTCTCTAAGCATCAGCCCCGAAGACCGAAATCAACATCAGACTGACACCCAAAGAATTTCTCAACCCAACCACCATATATGATTCTAAGAAACTAAACATGATGGACTCCTTTTAGGTCACAAGGGAGTCCCTTCCTAAGACCAATTTATATCTTATTAAACCCAAAAAGAAGTTTGGTCAATCCAACGAACATCCTCGAGCCCCAACATGTGTTACTAACAGATGAGTCATACTCCGTATGGGGTTTGCAATAGAAATTGGATTGAGAATGGGACCGAGAGGATATACTCTTAAGAAGAGATATTATGCACGAATCTAGTCTTCAATCTTCTAAGTCGCATTTCCTTGAGCTTGACTCCATTATGCTTTGTCCGTCTTTAACTTCACAATTTCGTAGCGTCTTAGTTCTTGTTTCCAAAATATGAGTTGGAACCTATTTCTCGTTCCTCTTTCACTTACTCTACTTCTAATATACTTGGCTCAAGCCTAACTGCGTACTCATGGTTCCATGCAAGCTCTCCAAAATTCATTAGTGAATCTTGGATCTTGTTAACTTACTATAAGGTATTCCACATAGATGAATTATCTCTAGAAAATAAACAAATGTCAACTATGTTGCCAAATGTACTTACTAAGGTGATTCTTTACAACTCATGCATCAGCGAAATGAACCTTCAGCCTTAGTGGCGAACACTACTGGAGTGCCCTATTCTGAAATGCTCCTCCTAATGAACCCCTTTTCTAGAAGCTCTTTAATCTGTTTACTGAGCTCTTTCCTTTCTCGTGGAGCCATATGTCTAACGGGCAACGCAACGGGCTTTGCATTATCTACAAGATATATGCGGAAGTCTATTTCCCGCTTCGGAGGCAAGCCCTTCACCTCTTCGAAGACATCTGGATATTCCCGGACCACTCTAACTGATTTCAAATTTTCAACAGAGGCATCTAGCGATTCAAGATAACTAAGCATAACCGCATACGAGGGATTACAAGAAATTTCCAAAGTATTACCGAGCTGGGTTAGGAGCCTAACAACCCTTCTCTCACAATCAAGGATGGCCCCATTACTGGATAGCCAATCCATACCCAAAATCAAACCATAACCCGAAAAGCCCAAAACAAAGGCACTACATTGAAATTCAACACTTAGGATAGAAATTTTCAAATCCAGACAGATCATAGACAAATGAGCTGGGCCCCCAATTGGGTTAGAAACAATTAAGGGGTCCTCTACCATACTAGTTTTTAGGTGCAGAGATTCTACTAAAGCAGACGAGATAAAGGAGTGTGATGCGCCAGAATCAAATAAAGTGCGAACGGGGTGATCATAAAGATAAACTACACTTTCTACAGAAGTATTTATACCTCGCTGTTGCAGAGGTGGTGCTTCCAGCACATGAACCTGTGCCCCAGGGGTGGATCCAGCCCTCTGCCCCTGTCCTTGTTTCTTTGGGCAGTCCTTAGCCCTATGGCCTGTCTGACCGCATGAAAAGCACCCACCATTCTCCTTGGCCTTCTTTTTCCGGCAGTCCTTTACTAAGTGCCCCACTTTGCCACAGAAATTACACGTCCTCTTCTCTTTGTTGCCTTCCCCGCTTTTTTTAAAGTCTGTCTTCTTAGGCTGCAAACCCTCTTTCTTCTTGCCCTTATCCTCTTCATTCAGCAATGCCATTTGCACCAATCTTTCATACGTGGCTCCCATGGGTATATGGGTCATGGCCAAACTGTGTAATGGCTCATTTAACCCTTTGACGAAACGGAGAGCCTTCTTGTGCGGGGTGTTGACTAGGTCAAGTCCAAACCTAGCCAGCTCATCAAACTGATTCACATACTCTCTAACAGTCTTGTCTCCTTGCTTAAGAAATAAGAATTTTTCCAACTGCAAACTTCTTTCCGCATCTGAGAGAAATTTAGTCTCAAACCTTGCCCTAAAGTCCTCCCATGTCTCCACTGGTCTTTCAGCATTAGTGACTTCCCACCAGTAGGAAGCCTCGCCCTTCAATAGCCACACCGCCAATCTTACTTTTTGTCTATCTTCTACCTCAAAGATGATGAATAGGTCCTCCGTTTCTTTCAGCCAATTTCTAGCTGCCACGAAGGACTCAGTTCCATGGAAATCCCTTCCTCCCAAAGCTTTAAAATCTTTACATATCTTAGCAAACGCGTTTCCCCGAGGAGGAGGTGGAGGAAAAAGTGCCGCTGCAGCTGGATGATTTCCTTCAGCTGGGGGAGGAGGAACAGTAGGACCTGGCTGAGTGGCCCTTGCTTCTAAAAACCGTCTAAACCAACCGGGTATTGGCACCCCTTCCGGCAAGTTAAGTTCTTGGGACATGCTGAAACAAAAAGGATAGATTCAAAACGAAGGATAAGAGATAATACCTATGGCTTTGGGGAGTGGACTTTGCCTTTTAGAATAAAATAATATTTTTTTTCTTTTAAAAATGCTTCTTTAAATTTCCTTTTTGAAAATAAATTTTCAAAACTTTTTATCTTATCTGGTAAACCTATGCTCTGATACCAAGTGAAACACCCCACCTCCGTTAGGGTCACTCTCAAAGGGAATGCCCTAATTTTTGGTGGAGGTTTATAAGTACAAGTCACAGATATACAAGACAGATATAAGAACACATATTTGTAAACAGCGGAAGAACAACAAACTTTTATTTCATAAAATCAAATACGTGTTACAACAACATCCTTTCCAAAAACATAACATAACACTTTCATAATCTGTCTTGAGTACATTATTTAAAGAAGCATAAATAAAACATAGATAAACTGCAAAATCCCCATAGTGGATTGTCCAAAGCCATAGTTCAAAAACGGAAAGTTCCAAGCAATACATTTCTCTTCTTCAAGCTGGATGTTGAGGTTGGTCAAGCTGCCGTGTTCCCTCCCTGAGTACCTGGGGGGGGGGGGGGAAGCGGAAGAAAGAAGACGAAAGAAAAGTAGAGTCAGACATAAAGCCTGAGTAAGTCTAGTACTATTTTGTCTATGAATAAAGAACTGGGTATGATAAGTATAAACAAGAAATGGGCAAACACTATAAACTTGGTTAAGTTGTCTAGGGTCGAATATACTATCGTACCCCATATTAATCTCTGAACCCATATAAACTAGTTTCCAACTGGTACCCCATAACCAGGGTGATGTGATCCATTCTATGATGATCGGCTCCTACTCGCATAGTTACATGTGTCTTACGGCCCCCGATGTTTGTAGTTACCTATGCTGGTCCCACCATGGGGTGTATCAAGTCCCATAGTGGCAACCCGAAACAACCTTAGAGTGCACAGGTATGCTACTGGTGTCCAGTGCCTTATTTTTCTGCGCCGGAGTGTGTGCACGCCCGCACCCCGTTAGAACCTACACTGCTACACCACCGCCGTCGATTTGACCTCTTACAATCAGCCCAGTAATCGTGCCCCACCCTGCCTAGTTTCAGGGTATCCTGATACACCTTCTAGGGTTACTGCTGAAAAGGGTCCCCCGTTACTAGGTTTTCTATCTCTAGCCAACATGCTAAGTTGGTTAAGTGTTTCCTAACCTAACCCCACCAGTCCGTTTAGTTTAGCATGTTCCACTTTGATTAAGTCTTTAGTTCACTTAATCCTAACAATCCTGACTTAGCCTTAATTGTCTTATTAAGGCCCTGACCTCTCACATTAGACAGGTATTGTTGTGGCTGCCTGTTGCCGGTTGGTTCCGGGCAGTCTTACGCCACAACTCAGTCTAACCTCGGGTCCTTATTGGGCTCCATGTTTAACCTCTCACATTGGATAGGTATTGTTGTGACTACTGGACAGCCGGGCGGTTCCGGGCAGGTTTACATCACAACTCAATCCAACCTCGGGTTAAACACATCGTATGTTCTACATTTACATATTTTGTCATTCTTCTTTATTTCTTATATGTAAATATTTGCGGCCCATTATTAAGTTAATGGTGTAAAGGTTACACCAATCACGGGCCCAACCCATACTTGAATTTGGGCCCTTCTATTATATATTTTCATTCATTAATTAATTTTAACCCAACGTTATTTTCCCCCGTTTTACACGTCCGTTTATATATATTGGGCTTAGCCTTTTAAAGCCCAATTTAGCCATGCGAAAAGGGGAGGCTTAAAGCGTGATTTCATACACAAAGAGGGGAAGGTGAGCGCATGAACTTGCATATGACGTTGGAAATACATAATAGAAACTGGTGTACTTGCATAGTGGTAACATAGGTGACATGAATCAAAGCATGTGAACTTGCATAGGTTTAATTGCAACATGAACCTATGTTCTTATTTATGCATAATGTCAAACATAAGCATGGCATAAGTACTTCTAGCATAAGCATGGCATAAGTACTTCTAGCATAAGCATGGCATAAACATAAACAAGTCATGTTCATAAGGTTTCTACATATTTACAAAGGGGATACTTTGTTTCTAACACAAAAAGCATAGTTCAACATAATCATGATTTAAGTCTAATCACATAACGATGGTATAAATATACTTATGCATAATTATTCCTAATCATGGTATTTGCTTTAAACTTGCAAAAAGGGGTTTTTGAGTCTAACCTAGCCATGTCTCATATATGTCATCATATAATTCTTTTAAACAAGGTAGACTTAATCATAGGTTTTCAATTATGCCAAATATTATTCATAGCCTAGCCATATTCATAAGTTTGCAAAAGCATGACTTAATACATGGATTATGGTGTCAAAATTCCAACATAGTTTCATATGAACTATAATAACCAAACTTGTTTCAATTACTTGCAAAATGATTTATGCACAAAAATATACATCATGATGGCATAATAACAAAGCCCCAAACTTGCATGAATTTCAATCAACTACATACATGTAGCTTCAACATAGATTACATAATTTGCGCAATATTCCAAACGTAAACTTGGATAGAACTACCGCATGTAGTTCTTTATAATGAATAACATAATTCATAAATATCCAAACGTACATAGTATTTCAAATTGATAAGAATGCACAAATATGAATTACTTTATTGCCACAATTCACGCATACAAACCAACACAATTGTTTATTCATACCAAAGTAATACTCTACTTACAATGGTTGCGGCGAATTCTCTAATTAAGAGATATGATTCCTTTGTTGTATTGATTGGCTTAGGTTGCTTGAATTGCTTTAGGCTTTAGAACTTTCTTCCTAATTCTCTCTCTAGTTGTCGGCTACTCTTAGTCGTTCCTCAGCAACATGGCGGCTATGTTCTTAATTTGAATGAATAGATTAGGGTTTAGTCTAGGGTTGTTTATATAGAGGTTAGGAATTGATTAGGACCATTGATGTTGCTAGGTTAGATCATAGCCATTCATTAGATAGAGAGACCAATTAGAGCCCGCCACCTAGCCCTAATGACAAAGCAAGCTTCTGAAAATCGGCCAAACACAGACCTGGCCAGCCAGGGCTAGACCAGACCTGGCCAGTAGGTCATTTTTGACCTGGGCGCACTTGGCAGGTGCGCCAGGTCAAAAATGTACTGGCGCACTTCACAGGTGCGCCAGTGCATTTTTGTTCTGGCGCACTTCCCAAGTGCGCCAGTGCATTCTGACCCTTTTTCGGTTTTTCGCCCAACTTCGTTCGTCCATAACTTCTTCATACGATATCCGTTTTTCGAAAACTCGGACTCTATTTCGCGTATTTTTCCGAGACGAACGCAATGGCGTATCCCGTTTCCCTTAGTTCTTTGATTTGAAATTAATTATACTTTAATTTATGAATTGCACAGTTATAGAATTCACGGGGTGTTACAATAACTATTATTGCAAATTTGGGAAATTTGGGTGTAACCTATTTTAAGTAATATGAAATCAACTTTGTTGGGGTGTAACTTGAGAATTGGAACATGACTAGTTTTGTGAATTTGGGATGATTAGCATATAGAATCTATATTTGGACATGTATGGTAAATATGCTAAAAGATAAACATGCCTAACCCGAGGTTAGATTGAGTTGCGGTGTAAAACTGCCCGGAACCGCCCGGCACATCCAGTAACCGCAAGAACACAGATCTAATGTGAGAGGTTAGCGCATTTAGCCCAAAACCCGAGGTTAGAATGAGTTTGCGGTAGAAGTCTACCCGGAACCGCACGGCACATCCATCAACCACAAAAAACGGTTCTAATGTGAGAGGTTGGGGCATTAATAAATTAATTAATGCCAATAAACAGACATGCTAAGAATGGTAATGTTAAGTAAAATTTAGAACACTTAACCGTTATAACATGTTAATTAGACAAGAAGGTGGGGTTAAGAAAATTTAGAACACTTAACCGTTATAACATGTTAATTAGACAAGCGAGCAGGGTTAAATTAACCAGTATAACATGATGAATGAGAAGGGTTAAGTTAATAAGAAACACTTAACCAATATGACATTATGAATGAGTAGGGTTAAGTTAATAAGAAACACTTAACCAACATGACATGATGAATGAGTAGGGCTAAGTTAATAAGAAACACTTAACCAATATGACATAATGAATGGGTAGGGTTAAGTTAAAACAAGAAAGCAACACTTAACCAACATAACAGGATGCGTGGAAGGGTTAAGTTAACACAAGAAGGCAACACTTAACCAATGTAACACGACAAGTGGGTGGGTTAAGTTAACTTGAATTGATTGATGACACTTAACCAATACATCATGATGAACACATGAGGTTAGGAAACACTTATACAATGTAACTTGATGAAAGAATGGGGTTAAGTTAATGGGAAATACTTAACAAATGTAACATGATGAATGAACGGGGTTAGGCTAATAAGAAACACTTAACCAACCCAACATGACGAGTGAGAAGGTTTAATAAGAAAACACTTAACCAATATGACATGATGAGTGAGTGGGTTAAGTTAACATGAATGGACAACACTTAACCAACATGACATAATGTTTGGGAGGGTTAAGTAGATATCGGGTTGGTGGGTAATACTCGTAAATATAGGCCCACAAACTTAACCATTAAGTAAACATGTTAGAATCAGTGGGAGGGTTAAGTACATATCAGGTTGGTGGGTAATATTAGTAAATATAGGCCCACAAATTTAACCAGTAAGTAACCCTAGTAACGGGGACCCATTTTAGCAGTAACCCACATAGACGTATCAAGTTACCCTGAAGCTAGGCAGGGTGGGTGTAACACCCCACCTCCGCTAGGGTCACTCACAAAGGGAATGCACTAGTTTTGGTGGAGTATTATCTAGGTAAACATACACAGAGATATCACAAGGCAAAACATAAATAAAGCAGCGGTAGAAATTAAAAATCAACTTTTTATTACTTTCAAGAAAAAGAGTCAAAACCTCATATATCCAAGGTACAAATTATTCCATTACATCAAGTTCCAAATAAAGAAGCATAAACTTAAGATAACAAAAGTAAATTATTCCCCATAAATAGAAGAAGCAGCCATAGCATAGCCTAAGACCAAACCGTACATGAGCTGTCAGAAAGCAAGCTAAATCCAAGCTAAGAGCTAGTGTTTCCTCCTTGAGAACCTGGGGGGGGGGGGGAACGAAAGAAAAAGGGTCAGTCATAAAGACTGGTAAGCCCTAGTGACTTTCAGTATGAAAACTAGTAAAGGTAACATGATATGTGAAAACTGGAATTAAACATATGGATGATAACAGAGCTGGTAGGATAATTAAGATAACAGGATAAGTCAAGTCTAGCATCGCATATTCGAGGTTCGTTGCACCAACTGTACTAGTGTTCTAACCCATGTCAAGTATTAATCATGAAATGATCCCTTGGCCCAATATCATGAAGTGACCCATTACGGGGTCCTACGGTACGATCTACTAATCGATCGGCTCCCTACAAGTTCTAGCTCGTCATGTGTCTGTGTCATACGGCCCTATCCTAAAATGTAGTTATCTGTGCTAGGTCCACCATAGGGTGTATCAAGCCCTATGGTGCTAACCATCGACACGAATCAAGCACGCACAGTGTAAATCTAGAGGTGCCCAATGCCTGCTTTTTCAACTCCGGACTACGTGCACGACCATAGTCCTCCTGAACCTACAATGGCGCACCTACTCAGCCGTTGTTCTGGTCGCTTACAATCAGCCCAGTAATCGTGTCCCACCCTGCCTAGTCCCAGGGTATCGTGATACATCTAAGTGGGTTACTGCTGAAAAGGACCGCGTAACTAGGGTTTCTAATGGGTTAAGTGTTGTCATTCAAATTCTTGACTTAACCCTATCCAAATCATGTATCAAGTTGGTTAAGTGTGTTCAAGCAGTTCATGACTTAACCCTATCAAATCATCGTGTCAAGTTGGTTAAGTATATTCAAGTGGTTCATGACTTAACCCTATCATGTGGCATTAATTCATTAATGCACCCCAACCTCTCACGTTAGACTAACTGTTGTGGTCACTGGATTTGTCGGGCGGTTCCGGGTAGATTTACACCACAACATAGTCTAACCTCGGGTTTTTCGTACGATATGACGAACTATCGACATTGGATCCTATTATTTGCAGTCACTGGATTTTCCGGGCAGATTTACACTGCAAACTCAACCCGACCTCGAGTTGGCCATTTTCAAGTTTATCTAATTGTCATGCCCACGTTCAAGTTTTCTTGTCAAAATTCATGTCGAGTTTTCATGTCATGTTTCATGTCAAATCGTGTCAAGTTCATGTCCATATTCAGGTTCAAGTCATAACAACGTTCATGTTCAAGTTCAAAGCCAATTCATGTTTTACCTAGTCTACCCAAATCGTATTCCCATCGCACGTAAGCTCGAATTGATAAAAATAAATCTAATTAGGGAATAACATAAAAAGGGACGGATATAAGGTGGCAAAAGTGATTACTAGCATAGCATGGTATGACTTGAGATAAATGATTATAACATTACTGGCATATGGAATATTCGCCTCAAACATAAAGATTTCAAATCTAGCAAAATAAGGTACTAGTCAAGATAATAGTTGTCATAAGGTGATAGTATAGTCATGGTAATGATTGACACAAGGTGATAGTCATAAACTTGTGACTAATAGCAGATTCAACATGATAATATGAGGGGTTTCTCTTTTTGATTTACAACATGAATAGGCCCCAAATCAGTGTCAAAAGTCAATATCCAAGATGAACAAGAATGGATGTAAAACAGTCATCATACATAGGTCCAATTTCAATTTACATCATATTCATATTACATTTACAGTTTAAATCTAAAAATAACTGGGGCTTACAGATCGTGATTCGAGAATTAGAAAAAGAGAGTCGATGTTGAATCTTTATATGCTTAGTCAAGTCCTAATAGAAATCCCCAAATCAGCAACGTAGTTTCGACGTAGAAGAAGTAGCCCCTTTCTCTAACTTTTCAACCAGAATTAGAGCAGCATAAGGTCAGAAAGAATTTTGTGTAGAGAGACTATTGTTAGGGGCTGTATATATAGGGTCAGGTCAACAAATGTAGACAGAAACGAGGCCAGAAACATCAGAGTGAATCCACCTTCAAAAGTGGACTCGGCCACCAGGTCGACCCCCAGGTCGACACTATGGTCGACCTGGTCCTGGGTAGGTCGACTACATAGTCGACCCCCAGGTCGACCTGGTCCTGGGCGGAAAATTTCCCGCCCAGTCCATTCTGAGGTTTGAATTTCGAATTTTGAATTCGAATTTAGCTGTTTTGAACTTGAAAACTTCTGAAAACTTCAAAAGGTCATAACTTGGTCATATGGGCTCCAATTTTCGAAAACTCGGAATCGTTTCCAAGCAGAATTTCGAGACGAACGCAATGGAGTAACCCGTTTCCCTTGATTCTTATTTTAAAAATTAATTCTGCCTTGATTTATGGTTATAACACGTTATAAAAACACGGGTTGTTACATTCTCCCCCCTTAAAGGATTTCGTCCCCGAAATCTCTGAGTTAGGGAGAATATATCCTACCATCCAGTCATCCATCTACTCAAAGCATCATCCACAGGCAACCACTATCCTTAAAAGATTTCTAGTGCTGTATGAACATATGCAGAAAGTGTGTGTATATGTACTTATATAATGCAAAAGATCAGGCGGTTACTGATTCAGTAAACCTCCTTAATGCAAAATATGTTAGTGTAATGAATCCAACATGTATGCAAATTTGTAACATAGTTTATAATCTCTACATGAGTGCATAAATATTCATTCATATGCAACATCCAAGTTATAGCGTAACAAGTTCCATCCATGTACAAGTATAAGCACTCATGCATATGCAACATGAAAATGTGACTGAGCCGATCTAGTGCCTAATGTGTGTCATGCATCCTCTAGCAACCACTTGCAAACATCAACCATAACATGTTTCAATCACATGTTTACATTCATATGGTTCTACCTAAGGTTCTCAAGATAAGATCGAGAAGATAACAAGACAAGCGTAGGTAGTAGAAGCATGATACGAAAAGGTTTTCAAGTTTATAGGAAAAAGAGATCGAGAATGTACCCTCAAAAAGAAATGGGTAAAGCGTGCGTATCTTCTCTTCGGTTTCCCAAGTTGCGGCTTCTTGGGCTTCACTCCACTGCACTTTAACTAGCTTGACTTCTCGATTCCTTAGCTTCTTAATCTCCGTTCCTAAGATACGAATCGGAACTCGACTCAATGTTGCTTCTTTTTCCACTTCTACGTCTTCAAGGATGCTTGGCTCAACCACTTCGGCTGACTCATGCAAGCACTTCCGGAGATGCGAGACGTGAAAGACATTGTGCACCCCAGCCAGCTTCTCGGGTAAGTCTACCTTATAGGCCATCCGTCCAATCCTCTCAGTAATAGGGAACGATCCTACGAACCTTGGTGCTAGCTTTCCAACTGATCCAAAACGAACTACATTGCGTAACGGAGAAACTTTTATAAAGACCATATCCCCGACTTCGAACTCTAGGTCTGTCCTTCTCTGGTCCGCATAAGATTTCTGTTTTTCTTGGGCCATTTTCATCTGTCTTCGTATCAACTCAATCTTCTCAGAAGTGTCCCTTATCATGTCGGGCCCAAGTATAAGTCTGTCTGTCGTCTCCCACCAACAAGTTGGCGATTTGCATGGTCTTCCATACAGGGCTTCGAACGGTGCCATTCCGCTGCTAGCTTGGTAACTATTGTGGTATGCAAACTCCACGAGAGGAAGATGGTCTTCCCAAGTGCCACCAAAGTCAAGAATGAATAGCCTCAGGAGATCTTCTAGTACCCTATTTACCCTTTCGGTTTGTCCATCCGTCTGTGTGTGATAGGCCGTGCTCAAGTTCAGTCGTGTACCCATTGCTTCTTGCAGACTATTCAAAAACTGGCTAGTAAAAATCGGGTCACGATCACTAACTATACTAGAAGGAACTCCATGCAACCGTACTATCTCTCGAAGGTAAACAGATGCTAGCCATGATGCGGTCCTCTTGCTTTTCACTGGAATGAAGTGAGCACTTTTCGTGAGTCTATCAACTATGACCCATATGCTAGTATTTCCCTTCCTTGACCTAGGCAGTCCATCCATGAAATCCATCGAGATACTCTCCCATTTCCATTGCGGAACCTCCAAAGGATGTAATAGCCCACCGGGCTTCTTCGACTCGGCCTTTACTTGTTGGCACACCATGCACGTTGAAACGAACTCTGCCACGTCCTTTTTCATTCCAGTCCAAAAGAAAATGTGTTTCATATCCCTGTACATCTTATCCCCTCCGGGATGTATACTCATCTTCGAGTGGTGCGCTTCTTCGAGAACTTTCCTTACTAGGTCTCCCACTTGTGGGACACATAGCCTTCCATCGTGCCTTAGCCATCCCTTGTCATCTATGGCATACCTACTGAGGTGACTTGATGTCTCACCACTAACCGGCTTGTCCATGATTTCGACTATCTGTGGGTCTTCCTTCTGTGAAGTCCCTACTTGATCTAGAAGTGTAGGTCTTAACTCAAGAGAAGCTAACGTAGCAGTCAATGACTCAATAGCAGGTGTAAAATCAAAAGGTTGCTATAAACTCAAGGCTTTTCCTTTCCACAAACAAGGGGCTCAAAGTCAACCTTTTTCTACTTAGCGCGTCCGCCACCACATTACCCTTGCCAGGGGTATAGGCTATATCGAAGTCATATGATGCCAAGAACTCCATCCACCGTTGTTGCCTCAGATTCAAATCTTTCTGTGAGAAGAGGTACTTAAGCGATTTGTGGTCGGTATACAGCTCGAACCTCTCCCCTAGAAGATAATGGCGCCAAGCTTTAAGTGCAAAAACAATCGCGGCCAACTCCAAGCCATGCGTGAGATAATTTTTCTCATGAACTTTAAGTTGTCTGCCCCCGTAGCATATTACTCTTCCTTCTTGCATTAGGACAACGCCTAATCCCATGCCGCACACATCTGTGTACACCGTAAACATCTTACCTCCATCGGGTAATGCCAAAACTGGAGTTGTGGTGAGGGCTCTCTTAAGTCTCTGAAAAGCTGCGTCACATTCTATGTCCCATGTAAAAGCTAGGTTCCTCTTTGTTAACTTAGTAAGAGGGGCTGAAATCTTAGCGAAGTCCTTAATGAACTTCCTGTAGTAGCCCGCCAAACCGAGAAAGCTCCTCACCTCCGTTGCATTCTTAGGAATTTTCCAGTCCTGTACCACAACTACCTTTGCGGGGTCCACGGCTATGCCTTGCTTAGAAACTACGTGTCCAAGGAACCGGACTTCCTTCCTCCAAAAATAACATTTGGAGAACTTAGCCTTTAACTGGTGTGCTCTAAGTGTTTCCATGACTTCTTTGAGATGTCTAGCATGCTCTTCTTCATCTTTTGAGAAGATCAAAATATCATCCACGAAAACTACCACAAACTTGTTAAGGAACTCCCGAAACACCCTATTCATCAAATCTACGAAGTATGCGGGTGCATTCGTTAACCCAAACGGCATGACGAGCCATTCGAAGAACCCATCTGGAGTCCTAAACGCAGTTTTGTCAATGCTATCCTCTGCCACTCTAAGTTGATGGAATCCTGTGGCTAGATCGAGTTGAGAGAAAACAGATGCTCCCACAAGCTGGTCAAACAGATCGTCGATTCTTGGTAGTGGGTGCCTATTTTTCTTTGTCAGCTTGTTTAACTTACAATAATCTACGCATAGACGAAGCGATCCATCCGCCTTAGTAGCGAATTCCACTGGAGCACCCCATTCAGAAATGCTTCGCCTTATGAAATTTTTCTCAAGCAACTCATTAACTTGTTTACTGAGCTCTCTTCTTTCTCGCGGGGCCATGTGCCTAACGGGCAATGAAACTGGCTTGGCATTATCAACAAGATAAATTCGGAAGTCTATCTCGCGTTTAGGAGGTAACCCCCTCACTTCATCAAAGACATCTGGATATTCTCGGACCACTCTTACAGATTGCAAACTATCGTAGGACGAGTCAAGGGATTCAAGATAACACAACATGACCGGACCCTTAGGGTTATAGGAAATTTCAAGGGTATTACCAAGGCGAGTCATGAGCCTCACTACCCTTTGTTCACAATCAAGAATGACTCCATAATTGGCCAGCCAATCCATACCTAGGATCAAACGGTATCCCATAAATCCGAGAACATAAGCATTACACGTGAATTCTACGTTTAAGGTAGAGAAACTCAAATCCACACACATCATAGATAAATGGGCGGAGCCCCCAATTGGATTTGAATCTATAACGAGATTCTCAACCAGACTAGTACTTAGGTGCAGATTTTCAACAATATCAGAAGAAATAAAAGTATGCGATGCGCCAGAGTCAAATAAGGTTCGAACAGGAAAGTCAGAAATGTAAACAAGGCTTTCTACGGAAATATTACTACCTCGGTCGAGAGATGGAGTGGTGTTGAGAGCATGCAACTGCCCTCCAGAAGGTCCTGCTCGCTGGTTCTTCCCTTGCCCATGTCCTTGTTTCTTAGGGAAATCCTTGCTGATGTGTCCAGTATCCCCACAATGAAAGCATTCACCCAAATTTCTTTTCTTCTTTCTACAGTCTTTAGCTAGATGTCCCGTAATACCACAAAAGTTGCACTTCCTCGTCTCACGTGGTTTGTTGTTGCCCTTGTTATTCTTGTTATTCTTGTTGCCCCCCTTCTTGAAGTCAGCTTTCTTATTCTGAGTCTCATTAGGCTTAACCTCCTTCTTGCTATTCATGTCTTCCTCATGAAGTAGAGCCATATCCACCGGGCTTTCAAAGGTCGCCCCCATGGGTATATGAGTTAGGGCCAAGCTGTGTAGTGGCTCGTTCAATCCTCGAGCAAAGCGTACAGCCTTTTTCTGAGCTGTGTTGACCAAATCCAAACCGAACCGAGCAAGCTGATTAAACTTATTCACGTACTCCCTAACAGGCATGTCCCCTTGCTTGAGTGCTAAGAAACTTTCCATCTGAAGGTTCTCTTCTGCTGACGATAAGAATTTAAGCCCAAACCTCTCTCTAAAGTCTACCCAAGTCTCAACTGGCCTGGTAGCGTTGGTGACTTCCCACCAAAATGCAGCTTCCTCTTTCAACAACCATGCTACCAACTGAACTTTCCTATAGTCCTCCATATCAAAGATAATAAACAAGTCTTCAGTCTCCTTTAGCCAGTTTCGTGCCTCAACAAAGGTTTCAGTTCCAACGAAGTTCTTTCCGCCCATTGCTTTAAAGTCTTTGCATATTTTGGCAAAGGCGGTACCAGGAGGAGGAGGAACCGCAACTACTGGGGGAGGAGGACGAGGGATGTCTGCCGTGCCCGCGTCGTTGGCCCTGGCTTCTAAGTACCTTCGGAACCATCCAGGCACGGGTATTCCCTCAGGCAGGTTAAGATCAGCCATGCTGAAAAACGAAAAGAAAAGAATCAAATGAGGAAACAAAGGAAAGTGCTAATGGCTTTTGGGGAATAGCCTTTTTTAAACATAAAAAAATGCTTCTTTATAAATGGTTTTGAAAATAGTTTAAGAAGGTTTTTAAAACTTTTTGCCCAGCCTGGTAACCTTCTGCTCTGATACCAAGTGTAACACCCCACCTCCGCTAGGGTCACTCACAAACGGGATGCACTCGTATCAAGATAAACATACACAGATATATCACAAGGCAGAACATAAATAAAGCAGCGGTAGAAATTAAAAACCAACTTTTTATTACTTTCAAGAAAAAGAGTCAAAACCTCATATATCCAAGGTACAAATTATTCCATTACATCAAGTTCCAAATAAAGAAGCATAAACTTAAGATAACAAAAGTAAATTATTCCCCATAAATAGCAGAAGCAACCATAGCATAGCCCAAGACCAAACCGTACATGAGCTGTCAGAAAGCAAGCTAAATCCAAGCTAAGAGCTAGTGTTTCCTACCTGAGAACCTGGGGGGAGAGGGGAAATGAAAGAAAAAGAGGCGAAAGAAAAAGGGTCAGTCATAAAGACTGGTAAGCCCTAGTGACTTTCAGTATGAAAACTAGTAAAGGTAACATGATATGTGAAAACTGGAATTAAACATAAGGATGATAACAGAGCTAGTAGGATAATTAAGATAACAGGATAAGTCTAGCATCGCATATTCGAGGTTTGCTGCACCAACTGTACTATTGTTTTAACCCATGTCAAGTATTAATCATGAAATGATCCCTTGGCCCAATATCATGAAGTGACCCATTACGGGGTCCTACGGTACGAACTACTAATCAATCAGCTCCCTACAAGTTCTAGCTCGTCATGTGTCTGTGTCATACGACCCTATCCTGAAATGTAGTTACCTGTACTAGGTCCACCATAGGGTGTATCAAGCCCTATGGTGCCAACCATCGACACGAATCAAGCACGCACAGTGTAAATCTACAGGTGCCCAATGCCTGCTTTTTCAACTCCGGACTACGTGCACGACCATAGTCTGCCTGAACCTACAATGGCGCACCTACTCAGCCGTTGTTCTGGTCGCTTACAATCAGCCCAGTAATCGTGCCCCACCCTGCCTAGTCCCAGGGCATCGTGATACATCTAAGTGGGTTACTGCTGAAAAGGACTGCGTAACTAGGGTTTCTAATGAGTTAAGTGTTGTCATTCAAATTCTTGACTTAACCCTATCGAAATCATGTATCAAGTTGGTTAAGTGTGTTCAAGCGGTTCATGACTTAACCCTATCAAATCATCGTGTCAAGTTGGTTAAGTATATTCAATTGGTTCATGACTTAACCCTATCATGTGGCATTAATTCATTAATACACCCCAACCTCTCACATTAGACTAACTATTGTGGTCATTGGATTTGTCGGGCGGTTCCGGGCAGATTTACACCACAACATAGTCTAACCTCGGGTTTTTCGTGCGATATGACCAACTACCCACATTGGATCCTATTGTTTGCAGTCACTGGATTTGCCGGGCGGTTCCGGGCAGATTTACACTGCAAACTCAACCCAACCTCGAGTTGGCCATTTTCAATCTTATCTAATTGTCATGCCCACGTTCAAGTTTTCTTTTCAAAATTCATGTCAAGTTTTCATGTCATGTTTCATGTCAAATCGTGTCAAATTCATGTCCATATTCAGGTTCAAGTCATAACAACATTCATGTTCAAGTTCAAAGCCAATTCATGTTTTACCTTGTCTACCCAAATCGTATTCCCATCGCACGTAAGCTCGAATCGATACAAATAAATCTAATTAGGGAATAACATAAAAAGGGACGGGTATAAGGTGGCAAAAGTGATTACTAGCATAGCATGGTATGACTTAAGATAAATGATTATAATATTACTGGCATATGGAATATTGGCCTCAAACATAAAGATTTCAAATCTAGCAAAATAAGGTACTAGTCAAGATAACAGTTGTCATAAGGTGATAGTATAGTCATGGTAATGATTGACATAAGGTGATAGTCATAAACTTGTGACTAATAGCAGATTCAACATGATAATATGAGGGGTTTCTCCTTTTGATTTACAACATGAATAGGCCCCAAATCAGTGTCAAAAGTCAAGATCCAAGATGAACATGAATGGATGTAAAACAGTCATCATACATAGGTCCAATTTCAATTTACATCATATTAATATTACATTTACAGTTTAAATCTAAAAATAACTGGGGCTTACAGATCGTGGTTCGAGAATTAGAAAAAGAGAGTCGATGTTGAATCTTTATATGCTTAGTCAAGTCCTAATAGAAATCCCCAAATCAGCAACGTAGTTTCGACATAGAAGAAGTAGCCCCTTTCTCTAACTTTTCAACCAGAATTAGAGCAGCATAAGGTCAGAAAGAATTTTGTGTAGAGAGACTAGTGTTAGGGGCTGTATATATAGGGTCAGGTCAACGAATGTAGACAGAAACGAGGCTAGAAACATCAGAGTGAATCCAGCTTCAAAAGTGGACTCGGCCACCAGGTCGACCCCCAGGTCGACACTATGGTCGACCTGGTCCTGGGTAGGTCGACTACATAGTCGACCCCCAGATCGACCTGGTCCTAGGTGGGAAATTTCCCGCCCAGTCCATTCTGAGGTTTGAATTTCGAATTTCGAATTCAAATTGAGCTGTTTTGAATTTGAAAACTTCTGAAAACTTCGAAAGGTCATAACTTGGCCACACGGGCTCCGATTTTCGAAATCTCGGACTCGTTTCCAAGCAGAATTTCGAGATGAATGCAATGGTTTAACCTGTTTCCCTTGATTATAATTTTAAAAATTAATTCTGCCTTGATTTATGGTTATAACACGCTATAAAAACACGGGTTGTTATAGTGGGGCACGATTACTGGGCTGATTATAAGCTGTTAAGATAGCGGCAGGGGTACGTCAGTGTAGGTTCCAATGGTTTACGGGCGTGCACGTACTCCGAAGTGGGAAAAAGAAGGCCTTGGGTATCAGTAGTTGCACACTATGCATCTTGAATCATGTCAGGTTGTTATCATAAGGATTGATAAACCTTGTGGTGGGACCAGCACAGGGTATCTACACGCAAGAGAGGGCCGATTGACACAGACACAAAGGAAATTAATACGAGTAAGGTGTCGATCGATAGGGTAGTAAGGGTACATCTAACATATTTATGGCAATTAGGCTGATTGAGGTAAGATCCTCATACTAGGTGTACACCTGAAGGTTACCACAGTTGCGGGAATTGGAATCACGTTATCATATTTTCATTTTACACAGATTTCTAGTTGGGACACTAGTGTGGGGGTGTAGAGATCAGAATAACAAGGTAGTAGTGAAGTAGAGAAAGAGTAGAAGTGCATTCAGTTTATCTTGCCTTATCATATCTATACTAATCGTATGTTATCTTGTTAACCTTGTTCTCACGGTATTGTCTTATATTCAGTTTATTTATGTCATGATGCTTTTTCCTATTTTCATGCTGAAAGTCACTGGACTTACCCGACTTATGTCTTACCTAGTTTGTTTTGCCGCTTTTCTTCCATTCCACCCCAAGGTTTACAGGGAAATGTTACCACTTAGCTCAGTTTTCTTTCCAAGCACGAAGATGGTAGATGTATTGCTTTGGACTCTCTTTTCCATTGCTATGGCTGGTTCATGCTCTATTGGGGAATATCATTGTTATTGTTATGCTTCTTTTATACTTGGAAGTTTTTGAATCAAGACAGAAGTTCTATGTATTGCTTTTAAGTATGATTGAGACAATTGTTGTAAAAGATTAATTGAACCACATTATTTATAAAATGAATTTATTTTCCGCTGCTTTATTTGTCTGTCTTGTAATTTTTCTGCATCTTTTACCCAAAATGCTCCACTGAAGTTAAGGCATTCCCTTTGTGAGTGACCTTAACGGAGGTGGGGTGTTACACTTGGTATCAGAGCTGAAGGTTACCGGATCAGATAAAAGATTTGAAAAATTATTTTCAAAACGGTTTTAAAAGAAGCATTTTCAACAGAAAAAGTTTTGTTTTAAAGGCATATTCCTTAAAGCCATATGCATTATCTTTTGATCCTCTGTTTGAATCCTTGTTTTCCTTCTTTACTGGGTCTCCGGGGGCTTCTATCTTTCTGAGAGGTAACCTCATCGCGGCATGGTTCCATAGGCTTGATGAGACTACGACACCTGTTAAAGGGCGAAGAAATGCCCAACTTCCGTATATAACCGCAGTAGTTTCACCTGCGGCTAATTTTCTTTCAAGCTTTGTAGGGTTTTCCATGTGATGGAGGCAACTTTCAAGAGACTTGTGAACAAGTTGCACAAAGATGGAAAAGATGAGAATAAGGGGATTTGGCTAAGGAGCACAACCCAAGAATGAGAAACTCATGGATATGGACTTGGTTCACGAAGGAGGAAAGAATAGAAAAACCTAAGACAAGAGGAAGTGTCTTTATAACGGGTTATATAATTAAGGACAAGGGCAAGAACTAAGGACAGGATTTTCAGGAGGGCAAGTGCATGCTCTCACAGCCAGCGTACCTGAGAGAGAGGTTGTAAAAGTTTCTATTGAAAAAGTCTAGTTTTTCTTTTTGATCATCCTCTTGATTTCAGCGCTTCACATTCGTTTATATCTGCTTCCATAGTTGAGTCTCTGCACCTTAGTACTTGTATAATAGAAGATCCCATTATTGTCTCAAATCCGGATGGTGGTTCGGCTCATTTATCTTTGGTTTGTAAGGATTTGAGAATAACTATATTAAGTATTGAGTTTAAGTGTAATGCTTATGTTTTCGGGTTTCATGGTGTAACATCCCGGTAATTTCAACGATTCAAAATTTTGATTTTTCGATCAATTTCTTTTTTGAAAATTTAACATAAAAATTTTACGTTGAGAATTTGATATTTGAAATGCGTCCATCTGCATAGCAGTCGGACAAGTTTCATCGGAAATACTCAAGTTCGCCGATTGTCAAAATTTTCTATGCATATCAGTTCAAATTAGGCATCCATAAAGTTTTGTCCAAAATACTGACGATTCCGCGTTAGAAAATTCTTTTGCTTATTCTGAATTCGGTGGCACAATCCGTTTCGTGAAATTCGTACATTTCGACCTTCGTTTTAATTTATTTGTACGTTTTTCTGTGTTAAAGGTGTCCATAATGGGGTTTTGATCGGAGTGTCGGAACACTGAGTTCTTTATACCGTTGCGTCCGTATCGTCGCGCTGATCACCACAGTATATTCATTTATTAGTTTTGGATGTCCGGTTTGCAATGAAATTTAAAATAGGTTTTGTCCTGTAGGTTTAGCCAGTAGGTTTTGTCCTGTTAATCAACGGTAAAGGCAACCCAAGCGTCTTTGAACTGATGTATGGATGCAGCTCTTCGTATGTCTCCATTGTTTTTGTATATAACATGTACCGGTTCATACTTCTCCACCCTTTCTTTTCCATCCCCTCTACCGCTCATTCTCTTCTCCATAAAAAAGAAAAAAAAGAAAGAGAAAACGAAAGCAAAATGGGACAAAGGAACAAATGAAAGAAGCATGCATCTCAACTTCCTGTAGCTAATCCTTGCATCCATATTTTGTCTCCAATGTTGCAAAGGAAGAAAGGCCCCTCCCTGTAGCCAAGTTTGCTTTCCATTCCTTCTTGCTAGCGTGAGTATCTTCTCCCCTTTATTTTCTCTTCTCTTTCGCTGGAACATTGCATGTTTTTGTAAAAGAAAAAAAAATTCGCATTGTATTTAATTGTGTGCGTGAGTTCATACTTACATCCCATTCTTAAACATACCAGACGTGAGTAGCATTGGTTCCAAACCAATTGCATGTATTGCGCGAGTCTTCTTCTTTAATTCTTTTTTTCATTTGTTCTCTTCTTTTTAACCATGTATGCTATGCTTATCTTAAAAAAAAAGGAAAAGAGTTTTTTTTTATGTATTGTTAAATACAGCATGCATGGATAATTTATTGGTTTTAAAACATATTCATGCTCACGTTCATGCGTTGGTTTTGGGAAAAAGTAAAGATCTGAAATTGGGTTTTCGTTTTGTCAGTTGGATACATGGTAAAAAAAATGTTAAAACCTTTCATTCATGTGCATGAGTCTCTCCTCCATATTTTAGGGTTCTTTCTTTTAAATCATGGGCATATGTAAGTAAGCATTAAAAAAAGAAGATTGATGAATGATGTCACGCATGGGTTCCTTTCACTTTGTCGTGCTTATGTTGTCTATCGGTTTTGAAAAAAATATGTTCAACGTTGATTAATATAATATACAAGTTTTAAAATTTTATTTTATTTCCAGTCGGACAAGTTAGTAATAAAGAAGAATAGAGTTCGTTCGCTGTACGCTCCACATCAGCTTTCATCGGCTCCTTCATTTCTATTTGCTACAAAATGTGAGACCCCTCACTCACGATTAACATTTTTATTTAAGTGTACAAACCTGTGAATTAGTTATCTGAATTGCTAGGATTGCTATAGAGATCATATTATTCCCATTGTACACTGTCGACATGTTATTGACAACATTGATGCATATGATATTATTTGGTTGTTTGTATGAATTAGTGATATACGATATCTATATTGATCTGCGTATGTGATATTCGACACGTGTTGGTTACATATATGTTGATATGACAGGTAAATATGTTGAACACGTAAAATGAAATATATATGGATATAATACGTTCAGTGTAGCATGCACGTAAATTGATACGTGTGAATGTGACGTGCACGATAGTGTACGTGACACGCACATGGATACGCGCACGAATATACTCAACGTATGCATGTCTAAATAAATGACATTTGACGTGTACGACGGATATTTAGACGTAATATGAACATGTACGGACGTGTCCTTATGACATGTACGGATCGATATTATATGTTGATGATTGATTTGTTATGTGCTGATTTTTCACATTTGCAAGTTCCCTTAGTTTAGGAAATCACAATGGGTTGAAATGATACATACCCGAACGACTTGATAGAATAGAGGAAAATCGTGATGGGTTGAAATGATAGACCCAAGCGATTTTTACTGAATTTGGGATTACGGGTTTAAATGATATATACCCGTACTTGAAAATAAACGGATTGAAATGATACATATCCGTATCACTTAACCATAGGATAGAAAATTATATACGGACACCGTTGGTCATATTTTGAAATCGTAAATATATTTGATTTGAAAAGATTGATTTTTGGAAATTTAATTCAAGTATTTTCTATAATAATAATAATAATAGTTAGATTTCAAATGATAAACTTATTTTGGAAATGTTTTGAAAAGTTGATTTATTAGTAAATATGGATTTAAATTACATTTAAGATTTTACTTATATTTTAATTGTTTTAAAGGTTTACAAAATAATTACCTATTTTCATATATATTATTTCTATAAATTTTATTATTTATTATCTTTATATTATATTTTATTTATTTAATTTTATAAACTTGTATATTTTTTTACTTAAAATAATGAAGAGTATATGTTGTGATTTTGGAAGTATTTGATTTAAATTATATTTTGATAGTTATTTTGAATAAGAATTATAAAACGACCACGGTGTGAAAAATGTAAACAATTGGTTGTTAAAGAGACCAGGATCGGATTTGTCATTCTCTCTGCCAATTCAGAAAACCACTTTAACAACTGTGTACGCGGTGGAGTTCCAGAATGAAGAAGGATGGCTTGGCGATCAACTCTATTTTCTATTTCATCTTAATTACGAGACCCTGACTACCTTGAGTCAGCTTGATGTGGCTAAAATAAGTGCTACACCGAGACCAAGTGAGGTCATTCCTCCTATCGAGCATACTTCTTCCAAACCATTCTATTACTTTTGTGATTCGACTGGTGCGCACCCTTGATATGGGAGCGTGTCTCGAGGTGGGCGGTAGTTGCTTCTATGCTTTACCACTAGTCCGGTTATGTAAACGGTGAATCCACCCTGGCATTCCTCGCGTACCTTGTCACATGCCTTATACGAGCCCAATACGATTTTGTTTTGTACTATTTTATATGGAGTGCCCTCTGATCAACCTCCAGTTTACGGAGGAATTACGGTACTGTATATACTATGGGAATATATAAACGGTGTAAGGGTAATCATGGTAATCCAGCTTACGCTATTTTGATATTTACTTTACTGATAGACACTATTATATATAGCGTATTATAATATATAGTATTAGTTTGACGGATCCTTAGAGGATGGTGATCCCAAACATCCTTTAAGTTATTTTGCATTTCGGTAATTGTTTCACTTGAGTTATCATTTAAAATAATAATGTTAATCCTGACTCGAGTGTGTTTGTTTTACATGGATATTCGGGTCAGCTTGAGGATATCAGCTTGCTTGATTCACTTGGAGCTTGGAGCTTTACTTGGATCTATCTACCTCTTATTTAGTTGTTGCAGTTATTTCAACTTTCCAGTTATTTCCTATTTCAGACTCTATTATTTCCTTATGCATTAGCAGACTTATCTATGTTTGGTACTCTGTTATATTTGCATTAGACTCTATGGTTATGTAGTAGCTTATGGACTACTATTCTATCTATTCCGCTGTGTAGTATTTTATTACTCTGTTTCTGTGATTCTACGATTCTGTGATTGATTTATTTACTATATATGCTGTTATTTGCCAAATTTTTATTAACAATCTATCGTTTTGAGCAATTCAAGTCGGACATGTGTGGATTATTGTCGATTTGAATGGTTCAAAATGGTGGGTCGTTACATGTGGTATCAGAGCTCTGGTTTTTGGCAAATTTCAGCATATAGAGTAAAACTCATTAGAGATGGAGTAGTGATACTCTAGAATAAGATAAATTAATTATGGAATCATACTCGTTCGATCTTTAGATACCTTATTAGGATTCCTTTTGATTAGTAACTCTTTTGAATATTCTATCTTTTCCTTCGTCTAACTCGTTTGAATCTGTCCAGATGAGTAAACGAAGGAATACTAGGGGAAGAGGTCGGGGTAATGCCCCAGCTGCACCACCAGTCGAGCCACCTGTAGTCCAGCCCATTCAGCCAATTAGGTTCACTAAACTTTGCAAGGAGTACACTCAACTCGGAGGTACCAAGTTCACAGGATCTGCAGGAATTTTTGAAGCTGAGCAGTGGCTGGACAATCTTGAGAGGATTTTCACTGGACTTGAGATCAACGACACTCAGAAGCGTCAATTAGCCGCGTGGCAATTGCATGATGATGCTCTTCATTGGTGGCGGTCAGTTACCGCTAATACTATCGAGACGAACATCACCTGGCAGCAGTTCAGGCAAAAATCTTAAGATTTTCTTTCTATCCTTGTTTTCCTCTCTTTGAATCTCTCTTGATTTTAAAACTCGTCTTTTTTTTAGGGATATCTTTGTTGCTAAGTGGATACCCGATTCGGGAAAATCTCAGCTTTATAGGGAATTTATGGACCTTGAGCAAGGTGACATGACATTTACTGAGTACGAGAGGAAATTCAACGAGCTTTCCAAGTATGGGCCAAATCTGATCCAGACCCCACTCCAGAAGAGTGAGAGGTTTATCTATGGTGCACGTCCGGAGTATTTTGACCGTTTGACTAATCATGTTTGTGGAACTTTCACTGATCTCGTAGACATGGCTATTAGATTCGAGAATCCCAACACTAAAGGGAAGCAGAAGCAGGCTATACAGGCATCTCCATCTCAGGATAGTTCTAGCAGTGCAAAGAAGAGGAAGCCTAACTTTCAGCAGCAAAAGAAGAATTGGCAGAAGACCCATGGTATTGGTTATTCTTCTCAGAGTCAGCCGATCGACTTATCTCACATTACCTGCTTCAACTGTAATCAGAAAGGACATTATGCCAACAGTTGTCCAAACAAATCCGGAGCCGCTATCCCTCCAGCTCAGATGACTAGGAACAACTTATGCCACATTTGTCTTCAGCCCGGTCACTTTAAGAAGGATTGTCCCAGACAGCAGCGTGGCAAGACGACTGGAGTCTTTGCCATGACATCTTCTACTCCTCCCGCTCCTAGTGATAACCAAGGTACCCTTCAGAGCACTTTTACTTTATTCTGTTTTCCTGTTCGTGTTCTATTCGATACTGGAGCTTCGCATAGTTTTATTTCAATCGACCTTTGTGATAAGTTTGAGAAATTATTATATCCTCAAGTAGCAACTGAACCCTTATGTGTATCTAATCCTATTGGAAGTCCTGCCAATCTTAGTATGGTTTGTAAAGGGGTAAAACTCCTTTACAACTAGCGTCGATTCACCGGTGATTTCTATGTTCTCGGTTTTGATGCTTTCGATATCTTACTTGGAGGTGATTGGCTTAATAAGCATGATGCTCGCATTTCCTGTAAATCCCGAATAGTTCCTTTGGTAAGCGATTTTGGAGAGCCTTTAGTGATCGAATGCAAAATGCCTCAGGACTTTGCTGGCAGCTTTATATTTTCTCTTGATTCCCAGTCGACTGATTTCGAGTCCACTCCTATAGTCAAGAACTTTCCTGATGTATTCGGTGAAGTCACTTCTCTTCCACCTAAGCGGGAAATTGAATTCCACATTTATCTAATCCCTGGAGCTCGACCTGTTGGTCTTCCTCCTAGAAAAATGGCTCCTAAAGAGAAAGTCGAGTTGAAAAAGCAAATTGAGGATTTATCCTCTAAGGGTTTGATTAGACCTAGTTTTTCCGAATGGGGTGCTGCTGTTGCCTTTGTTACCAAATCTGATGGTTCTCTAAGGATGTGTGTTGATTATATTGAACTAAACAAACTTACCGTGAAGAATCGTTATCCAATGCCTCGTATTAATGCCATGTTTGATTAGCTTTATGGGGCTAAAGTTTTCTCTCAGCTAGATTTGGCTACCAGCTTCCACCAATTTAGGGTAGCTGAGGAGAGCACTCCCAAGACAGCTTTCCGGACCGAGAGTGGATTCTATGAATGGTTAGTCCTGCCTTTTGGATTAACCAACGCTCCAGCTTTCTTTGTCGATCTTATGAATTGAGTTTTCCGAGATGTTCTGAACATGTTCGTCCTAGTTTTCGTGGACGACATTCTTGTGTTTTACAAATCAGAGAAGGAACACGAATCGCATTTGAGTTATGTTCTCCAAACTCTTCGGAAGCAACAGTTGAAGGCCAAATTCTCTAAATGTCATTTCAGGAAAGATGAGGTTCGATTTCTCGGACATATGGTCTCTAAGAATGGAGTTTCTATAGATCCTGATAAGGTTTCTGCAATCAATGTAAGCTTATAAGCTTATCCATATTTATTCTTTCGATTATCTAGTTGTCATATCCCTACTAGAACTTATTTCACCCATTCTATTTTCAGGATTAGGAGAAACCTAAGACTCCAACTGAGATTCGTAGCTTCTTGGGTTTAGCTGGGTATTATCGGAGAATTATCGAGAACTTTGCCCGCATAGCTGCCCCGCTCACTGCTTTGACTCGTAAGAATGCCAAGTTCAATTGGAATGATAATTGTAAAGCAACATTTAATGAGTTGAAGCAAAAGCTAACCTTCGCCCTGTTCTTACCGTGCCAAATGGAAGTGAAGGGCTAACAGTTTATACCGATGCTTGTAAGGAAGGTTTGGGAGCTGTTTTGATGCAAAATGGGAGAGTTATTGCTTATGCCAGTCGCCAATTGAAAACCCACGAAGCAAATTATGCCACTCATGATTTAGAACTGCTGGCCATTGTGTTCGCTTTAAAGTTATGGAGGCATCATCTCTTGGGTATTAAGTTCGAGTTGTTCACAGATCACCAGCCGCTTAAGTATATCTTTTCTCAAAAGGATATGAATCTAAGCCAAGTTATACGGCTCGAATTCTTAGCATCCTATGACCCCGACATCAACTATACTTCAGGAAAAGGCAATGTTGTAGCGGATGCCCTAAGTCGGAAAAAGGCTATGCTTTGTCAGATTATAGTTACTTCATCTCTTATGGATCGTATTGCAGCTAAACAAGATCAAGATGAGATGCTCAAACTTATGAAGGAGAATATTCGAAATAAAAAAGATGATAATCAGACAAAATTTGGAGCACAAATTGACGAGAAGGGTATCTTAAAGATCAATAATCGTATTTGTGTTCCGAACGTCGATGGACTAAGACAGGAAGTGCTTAGAGAGAATCATCGATCCAAACTCTTTATTCATCCTGCTATTACAAAGATGTATAAGAATATGAAGAACTTGTTTTGGTGGAAGGGTATGAAACGAGATATTTCCATTTATGTTAGCAGATGTGTCACTTGTCAACAAGTCAAGGCTGATCACCAAAAGACTGCCGGGTTGTTGCAGCCTCTAGAGATTCCCATTTTGAAATGGGATCAGGTTTCGATGGATTTTATTGATGGCTTGCCGAGGACTAGATGGGTAATGAGAGTATTTGGGTCATAGTCGATAGGTTGGCTAAATCCGCTCATTTTATTCCAGTCAGATCAAATCGCACTGCTTCGAGTTTGGTAGAGATCTAGATGAGGGAGATTTTCAGACTCCATGGTGTTCCTTCCATCATTGTTTGAGATCGTGACCCTATCTTTACTAGTAACTTCTGGAAAGCTTTTCAAGAATCTTTGGGTACCCGTCTGAATCTCATCACTTCCTATCATCCTCAAACTGATGGTCAGACGGAAAGGGTGAATCAGATTTTGGAAGATCTCCTTTGTGCTTGTGTTCTTGATTATGGAGGATCTTGGGAAGATCATCTCCATTTCGTTGAGTTCACTTATAATAATAGCTATTAGGTATATCTTTGATTTAAATATTGATTCCTTTTGAGTTTAAAACCGATTAAATTCCATTCCTTTGAAATTTAGGCAAGTATTGAGATGTCTCCGTTCACTGCTCTATACGGACGACCTTGCAAATCTCCAGCTTGTTGGATTGAATCGGGTGACCGGTTGATTCTTAGACCCGATATGATTCTTGAGGCAACTGCAAAAGTAGAGGAGATTAGGAGGAAGATGTGAATAGATCAGGAGAGGCAGAAGAAGTATGCAGATAGATGGAGAAGAGATTTGGTATTTGCAGTAGGTGATCAGGTTTTTCTCAAGGTCTCACCTTTGAAGAACGTGATTCGTTTCGGTCGAAAAGGGAAGCTAGCTCCTAGATTTATTGGTCCTTTCTGCATTCTGGATAGAGTGGGTCCCTTGGCTTATAGATTGGATTTACCAGAGAAGCTCTCAGATGTGCACAATGTGTTTCATGTGTCACATCTGCTCAAGCATCTTCATGACCCTTCTCTGATTGTTCAACCTGCCCAGCTTGAAACTTTGGAGGTTGAGCCGAACCTCATAGTAGAGAGGAAGCCACTCCGCATTCTTGATCGAGGCACAAAGCAACTCAGAAGAAAGTCTGTCAATCTGGTCAAGGTACAATGGAGTATAGATGATCGGGATTGTACACGGGAGACGGAGGAAAGCATTCGTGCTTCAAATCTGGAATTGTTTACATTAGGTATGGTTCTTTCGAATCTACCTTTGTTCTTCTGCACATTCTCTTTTCTTATTTTTGTTCCTTTTCGGGGACGAAAAGTTTTGAGTGGGGAAGAATGTAACATCCCGATAATTTCAATGATTCAAAAATTTGATTTTTCGATCAATTTCTTTTTTGAAAATTTAACATAAAAATTTTACATTGAGAATTTGATATTTGAAATGCGTCCATCTGCATATAGCAGTCGGACAAGTTTCGTCGGAAATACTCAAGTTCGCCAATTGTCAAAATTTTCTATGCATATCAGTTCAAAATAGGCGTCCGTAAAGTTTTGTCTAAAATACTGACGATTCAGCGTTAGAAAATTCTTTTGCCTATTCTGAATTCGGCGGCGCAATCCGTTTCGTGAAATTCATACATTTCGACCTTCGTTTTAATTTATTTGTACGTTTTTATGCATTAAAAGGTGTCCGTAATGGGGTTTTGATCGGAGTGTCATGACACTGAGTTCTTTATACCATTGCATCAGTATCGTCACGCTGATCACCACGGTATATTCATTTATTAGTTTTGGGTGTTCGGTTTGCAATGAAATTTAAAATAGCTTGCATAACAATTTTTAATATTGGTTCAATTGAGTTTGTAGAGGTCACATTTGAGTCCATCCGGTTTAGCCAGTAGGTTTTGGCCTATTAATCAACGGTAAAGGCAACCCAAGCGTCTTCTAACTAATGAATGGACGCAGCTCTTCGTATCTCTCCATTATTTTTGTATATAACACGTACCGGTTCATACTTCTCCACCCTTTCTTTTCCATCTTCTCTTCCGCTCATTCTCTTCTCCATAAAAAAAAGAGAAAACGAAAGCAAAATGGGACAAAGGAACAATTGAAAGAAGCATGCATCTCAACTTCCTGTAGCTAATCCTTGCATCCATCTTTTGTCTCCAACGTTGCAAAGGAAGAAAGGCCCCTCCCTGTAGCCAAGTTTGCTTTCCATTCCTTCTTGCTAGCGTGAGTATCTTCTCCCCTTTATTTTCTCTTCTCTTTCGCTGGAACATTGCATGTTTTTGTAAAAGAAAAAAAAAGTTTCGCATTATATTTAAGTATGTGCGTGAGTTCATACTTACATCCCATTCTTAAACATACCAGACGTGAGTAGCATTGGTTCCAAACCAATTGCATGTTTGGCATGAGTCTTCTTCTTTAATTCTTTTTTCATTTATTCTCTTCTTTTGAAGCATGTATGCCATGCTTATCTTAAAAAAAAGTTTTTTTATGTATTGTTAAATACAGCATGCATGGATAGTGTATTGGTTTTAAAACATCTTCATGCGTTGGTTTTGGGAAAAAGTAAAGATCTGAAATTGGGTTTTCGTTTTGTCAGTTGGATACACGGTAAAAAAAAAAATTGTTAAAACCTTTCATTCATGTGCGTGAGTCTCTCCTCCATATTTTAGAGTTCTTTCTTTTAAAGCATGGGCATATGTAAGTAAGCGTTAAAAAAAAGATTGATGATTGATGTCACGCATGGGTTCCTTTCACTTTGTCGTTCTTATGTTGTCTATCGGTTTTGAAAAAAATATGTTCAACATTGATTAATATAATATACAAGTTTTAAAATTTTATTTTATTTCCAGTCGGAGAAGTTAGTAATAAAGAAAAACAGAGTTCGTTCGTTGTTTGCTTCACATCCGCTTTCATCGTCTCCTTCATTTCTATTTGCTACAAAAGGTGAGATACCTCACTCACGATTAACATTTTTATTTAAGTGTACAAACCTGTGAATTAGTTATCTGAATTGCTAGGATTGCAATAGAGATCATATTATTCCCATTATACACTGTCGACATGTTATTGACATCATTGATGCATATGATATTATTTGGTTGTTTATATGAATTGGTGATATACGGTATCTATATTGATCTGCGTATGTGATATTCGACACATGTTGGTTACATATATGTTGATATGACGGATAAATATGTTGGACACGTAAATTGAAATCTATATGGATATAATACGTATAGTGTAGCGTGCATGTAAATTGATACGTGTGAATGTGACATGCACAATAGTGTACGTGACACGCACACGAATATACTCTACGTATGCATGTCTAAATAAATGACATTTGACGTGTACGACGGATATTTAGACGTAATATGAACATGTACGGACGTGTCCTTGTGACATGTACGGTTCGATATTATATGTCGATGATTGATTTGTTATGTGCTGATTTTTCACATTTGCAAGTTCCCTTAGTTTAGGAAATCACAATGGGTTGAAATGATACATACCCGAACGACTTGATAGATTAGGGGAAAATCGTTATGGGTTGAAATGATAGACCCAAGCGATTTTAACTGAATTTGGGATTACAGGTTGAAATGATAAATACCCGTACTTGAAAATAAACGGATTGAAATGATACATCTCCGTATCACTTAACCATAGGATCGAAAATTATATACGGACACCGTCGGTCATATTTTGAAATCATAAATATATTTTATTTGAAAATATTTATTTTTGGAAATTTAATTCAAGTATTTTCTATAATAATAATAATAGTTAGATTTCATATGATAAACTTATTTTGGAAATGTTTTGAAAAGTTGATTTATAACTAAATATGGATTTAAATTACATTTAAGATTTTACTTATATTTTAATTATTTTAAAGGTTTACAAAATAATTACCTATTTTCGTATATATTATTTCTAAAAATTTATTATTTAATAACTTTATATTATATTTTATTTATTTTATTTTATTAACTTGTATTTTTTTACTTAAAATAATGAAGAGTACATGTTGTGATTTTGGAAGTATTTGATTTAAATTATATTTTGATAGTTATTTTGAATAAGAATTATAAAACGACCACGGTGTGAAAAATGTAAACAATTGGTTGTTAAAGAGACCGGGGTCGGATTAGTCATACTCTCTGCCAATTCAGAAAACCACTTTAACAACTGTGTACGCGGTGGAGTTCCAGAATGAAGAAGGACGGCTTGGCGATTGACTCTATTTTCTATTTCATCTTAATTACGAGGCCCTGACTACCTTGAGTCAGCTTGATGTGGCTAAAACAGGTGCCACACCAAGACCAAGTGAGGTCATTCCTCCTATCGATCATACTTCTTCGAAACCATTCTATTACTTTTGTGAATCGACTGGTGCGCACCCTTGATATGGGAGTGTGTCTCGAGGTGGGCGGTAGTTGCTGCTATGCGTTACCACCAGTCCGGTTATGCAAACGGTGAATCCACCCTGGCATTCCTCGCGTGCCTTGTCACATGCCTTATACGAGCCCAATACGATTTTGTTTTGTACTGTTTTATATGGAGTGCCCTCTGATCAACCTCCAGTTTACGTAGGAATTACGCTACTGTATATACTATGGGAATATATAAACGGTGTAACGGTAATCATGGTAATCCCACTTACGCTATTTTGATATTTACTTTACTGATAGACACTATTATATATAGCGTATTATAATATATAGTATTAGTTTGACGGATCCTTAGAGGATGGTGATCCAAAACATCCTTTAAGTTATTTTGCATTTCGGTAATTGTTTCACTTGAGTTATCATTTAAAATAAGAATGTTAATCCTGACTCGAGTGTGTTTATTTTACATGGATACTCGGGTCAGCTTGAGGATATCAGCTTGCTTGATTCACTTGGAGCTTGGAGCTTTACTTGGATCTATCTTCCTCTTATTTAGTTGTTGCAGTTATTTCAGCTTTCCAGTTATTTCCTATTTCAGACTCTATTATTTCCTTATGCATTAGCAGACTTATCTATGTTTGGTACTCTGTTATATTTGCATTAGTTTCTATGGTTATTTTGTAGCTTATGGACTACTATTCTATTTATTCCGCTATGTAGTATTTTATTACTCTATGTCTGTAATTATATGATTCTGTGGTTGATTTATTTACTATATATGCTGTTATTTGCCAAATTTTTATTAACAATCTATCGTTTTGAGCAATTCAAGTCGGACATGTGTGGATTATTGTCGATTTGAATGGTTCAAATTGGTGGGTCGTTACATGTGGTTCGAAATGGTGGGTCGTTACACATGGGCTATGGGTTGATTCTAGGAATGGATTGGTTAGCTAGTAATTGAAAAAGGAGGGTACTTAGGCTTTTGACTTGCTTCGGTAATACCCTCGAGATTTCGTGTGATCTTAAGGGATCAGTTAGGCTTAGCTACCTAGAATCACTTTGATGCATCTATCGACGATTAGCGATCCGTTAGAATAGTCCATGAGTACGCAGATGTTTTTGATTAGGTTAGGGGTTTGTCCCCTAAAACGCGAGATAAACTTCCGCATATATCTAGTTGACAATGCAAAGCCAGTTGCATTACCTGCACAACACATGAACCCAAGGGAAAGGAAGGGCTTAGTAAACAATTAAAAGAGTTACTTGAAAGAGGGTTCATAAGGCGAAGTATTTCTGAATGGGGTGCTCTAGTCGTTTTCGTTACAAAGGCGGATGGTTCACTTAGCTTGTGCATAGATGATATTTTGGAATGAGGAAGAACATGCTTTGCATCTAAGGGAAGTCTCGGATACCCTCCAAGCACATCAACTTAAGGTGAAGTTCTCCAAAAATGTCATTTTTGGAGAGAAGAAGCAAGGTTTCTAGGACATGCGGTGCCCAAAGAAGGGATAGCAGTAGATCCCACAAAAGTAGTTATGGTGCAAGATTAGAAGGTCCCAAGGAATTCAAGGGGAGTAAGAAGTTTTCTTGGATTAGCGGGCTGATATAGGAAGTTAATTAAGGACCGTAAAATGGTATCGGCCCCACTTACTAGATTGACGAAGAAGAATCTAATCATCTCAGTATATACACTTGGTAACATCGTTAGCATCTATTTATTTTCAAGAGATAGTTCTGGGAATGTTAGCATGACATGATAGAATTTGTAGTGCCAAGTATACTATAAGAAGAAAAGGTGAAACGGGAGGCGACAGTGAAATGAGTTCCAACGCATATTCTGGAAACAGAAATTAAGAAGCTATGCAAATTGTAAAGTTAAGACAGTCAGAGCAATATAGAATGAAGCTCAAGAAGTTGCGACTTAAGACTGAAGACTAGATAGACTAGATACGCGCATCATACCCTTTTTAAGGGTATATCCTTGATCTCCCTTTTTCTGTAAAGTTTATTTGCTAGTCTTTATCTTTTAATTATATCCTCTCAATCCTATCCTCGATCCTTAGCTAGAAGCCAATGGATGTAAACATGTGTTTGAGACATGTTATGTTTGGTGGATGCAAGTGGATGTAAGTGTTTTCTAGTGGTTGCTCGTGGATGCATATACACATAGTAGGCACTAGATCGGCTCAGAAACTTTAATATTGCATATGCATTAGTGAATTTTTATATATATGAATTGAAAATTGATGTGTTATCATATGGATGTTGCATTTGTATGAATGATTGTGCACTCATGTAGAAGTTACAAAGTATGATTAGGAATAATTGCATACATGATGGACTCATGGCACTGACATAATTCGCATTAAGGAGGTCAACTGAATCGGTAGACCGCTTGATTTTGCATTAGATAAGGACATTTACACACACTATGCATATGATCATGAAAGCAGTAGAAATCTTTTAAGGGCAATGGACGCCTGTTATTGAATGGTTGAGTAGATGGATGTTGGATGTTAGGACACATTCTCCTTGACTTGGAGATTTCGGGGACGAAATCCTTTAAAGGAGGGGAGAATGTAACACCCCGTATTTCCTATGAATATTAAATTAACAAATTAAAGAATACTTAATTTTAAAAGTAGGAATTAAGGGAAATGGGTTACTCCATTGCGTTCGTCTCGGAATTCTGCTTGAGATAGAGTCCGAGTTTGCATAAATCGGACATCGTATAAAGAAGCTATAAGCCTTAGAAGTTTGTATACGCCTAAGGAAGTGTGTATATATATATATACATATAAAATAATTCCAGAAGTCAAAACAGGGTTCAAATCTCAAATTTGGGTCAAAGCAGGCTGAGCGGGAAATTTCCCGCTCAAAGGTGTCGACCCCTCCCCCCTCGGGGGAGTCGACATAGGTGTCGACCCCCCTATAGGGGTGTCGACATAGGTGTCGACCCCACTATAGGGGAGTCGGCCCGTGTTGGCCCAGATATGGCCGATGACGTGTTTCGCCACGTGTCGCTTTTTGATTCACTGTGTGACGTGGTATTCTGCTCTGGACGATTCTGATGACTTCTAGACTGATCTGAAGGCTCTAGATCTCCCTATACACCTATAAAACGACCCTTAAACCTATTGTTTTCTCCACATGAATTCATAGGCGTTTATATGCTGCCAAAACCTGAAGTGACCTAGCCTCCACCTTAATCAATCAAATTAGATTTTTCAAGTTAACAATCAAAGTCTACATCAAAGGAATAGCTAATCAAATTCAGAAATTGGATCCCAGAATTCAAGACCATTCTGTAGTTTGTAAGTTCATGTTACTTTCAGAAATAAAATTTAATTGTGATTTTGACATTGAAATAGATACGAATCTGAGATTATGCCTATTTCTATCTGTCTTTCTATATCCATTGGATCTATCTCATTGATATTATTATGTCCATTCTTTGTCTCTTCTTTCCTTCTTCCCTTTTTGTTTTTATAGCCAGGCTACTGCGAGCCTGAGCCAAATCTCATAAGAGATGAACGTATGTTGGAAATAATTGGACATAATATATGATTTGGACATGGCCAACACTAAAATTGGGAAAAGTATTAAATTATGTATAATTGGGAATAACTGATTTATAACGAATTTGAGGACATAACACATGTTGTATTTTAAACATAAAGTGTATCGAACATATGACTTGAGATTTGAGGCATAAAGTATATTGGATATATGTCTTGGGGTTTGGGGCGTAAATTGAACTGTAAACATGTAAGGCATAGTACATATTGTGGTTTAAGACCTAAAATTGGGACATATATATACGATAGTTTATGAATTTGAAGAAGGAGATTATTGTGTGTAGTGATGTATGGCTTAGGCATGAAAACCTATAGTAAGATAGGGATAACTGTTAAATGTGAACACGCCTAAATTGGGATTTTGAGTAATTGGCATTCATTGTAATTAAAGGCTACAATTTGGCATAGTTTATACTGTGAATCATGATTTGGGGTTTTTGGAAAATATTTTGTACGGTGCAATATGAGTAAACCTTAGGGCATGTGTTATATTGTGATTTTTGGGCATGACTATTATTACAAATTTGGGAAATTTGGGTGTTACCTATTTTGAGTAATAACTTGAATTTGTGAGGCATAAGTTGCAATCAACTTTGTTGGGGTGTAACTTGAGAATTGGAACATGACTAGTTTTGTGAATTTGGGACGATTAGCATATAAAATCTAGACTTGGACATGTATGGCAAATATGCTAAAAGATAAACATGCCTAACCCGAGGTTAGATTGAGTTGCGGTGTAAAACTGTCCGGAACCACCAGGCCCATCCAGTAACCGCAACAACACAGATCTAATGTGAGAGGTTAGCGCATTTAGCCCAAAACCAGAGTTTAGAATGAGTTTGCGGTAGAAGTCTGCCCAGAACCGCCCGGCACATCCGACAACCGCAAACAACAGTTCTAAAGTCAGAGGTTGGGGCATTAATAAATTAATTAATGCCAATAAACAGACATGCCAAGAATGATATGGTTAAGCAAAATTTAGAACACTTAACCAATATAACATGATAATTAGACAAGAAGGTGGGGTTAAGTAAATTTAGAACACTTAACCGTTATAACATGTTAATTAAACAAGTGAGCAGGGCTAAATTTACCAGTACAACATGATAAATGAGAAGGGTTAAGTTAATAAGAAACAATTAACCAATATGACATGATGAATGAGTAGGGTTAAGTTAATAAGAGACACTTAACCAACATGACATGATGAATGAGCAGGGTTAAGTTAATAAGAAACACTTAACCTATATGACATGATGAATGGGTAGGGTTAAGTTAAAACAAGAGTGCAACACTTAACCAATATAATAGGATGCGTGGAAGGGTTAAGTTAACACAAGAAGGCAACACTTAACTAATGTAACACGACAAATGGGTGGGTTAAGTTAACTAGAATTGATTGATGACACTTAACCAATACAGCATGATGAACGCATGGGGTTAAGAAACACTTAACGAATGTAACTTGATGAACGAATGGGGTTAAGTTAATGGGAAATACTTAACCAATATAACATGATGAATAAACGGGGTTAAGTTAATAGGAAACACTTAACCAATCCAACATGACGAGTGAGAAGGGTTAATAATAAAACACTTAACCAACATGACATGATGAGTGGGTGGGTTAAGTTAACATGAATGGACAACACTTAACCAACATGACATAATGTGTAGGAGGGTTAAGTACATATCGGGTTGGTGGGTAATATTAGCAAATACAGGCCGAAAAACTTAACCATTAAGTAAACATGTTTGAATCAGTGGGAGGGTTAAGTACATATCGGGTTGGTGGGTAATATTAGTAAATATAGGCCCACAAACTTAACCAGTAAGAAACCCTAGTAACGGGGACCCATTTCAGCAGTAACCCACATAGATGTATCAAGGTACCCTGAAGCTAGGCAGGGTGGAGCACGATTACTGGGTTGATTATAAGCAGTCAAAATAGCGCCAGGGGGTACGTTAGTGTAGGTTCCGACGGTTTACGGGAGCGCACGTACTCCGGAGTGGGAAAAAGCAGGCATTGGGTACCAGTGGTTACACACTGTGCATCTTGAATCATGTCGGGTTGCTATCATAAGGATTGATACACCTTATGGTGGGACCAGCACAGGGTATCTGTGCGCAAGAGAGGGCTGATTAACACAGAGACAAAGAAAATTAATACGAGTAAGGAGCCGATCGATAGGGTAGTAAGGGTACATCTAACATCTTCATGGCAATTAGGCTGATTGAGTTAAGATCCTCATACTAGGTGTACACCTGAAGGCTACCACAGTTGCGGGGATTGGAATCACGTTATCATATTATCATTTTACATAGATTTCTATTTGGGACACTAGTTTGGGAGTGCAAAGATCAAAATAACAAGGTAGTAGCGAAGTAGAGAAAGAGTAGAAGTGCATTCAGTTTATCTTGCCTTATCATATCTATACTAATCGTATGTTATCTTGTATCCTTGTTCTCATGGTATTGTCTTATATTCAGTTTATTCATGTCATGATGCTTTTGCCTATTTTCGTGCTGAAAGTTACTGGGCTTACCAGACTTACATCTGACCTAGTTTGTTTCGCCCTCTTTTCTTCCGTTCCCCCTCCCCCTTAGGTTCACAGGGAGGAAATGTTACCACTTAGCTCAGTTTTTTTTTCAAGCATGGAGATAGTCGCTGTATTGCTTTGGACTCTCTCTTCTACTGCTATGGCTAGTTCATGCTTTATTGGAGAATATCATTGTTATTTTTATGCTTCTTTTATACTTGGAAGTTTTTGAATCAAGACAGAAGTTCTATGTATTGCTTTTAAGTATGATTGAGACAATTGCTGTAAAAGCTTGATTAAACCACATTGTTTATAAAATGACTTTATTTTCCGCTGCTTTATTTGTCTGTCTTGTAATTTATCTGCATCTTTTGCCCAAAACGCTCTACCGAAGTTAAGGCATTCCCTTTGTGAGTGACCTTAATGGAGGTGGGATGTTACATAAATCCCTTGGATTTGAGCTTGATCAATGGATGAAAAGCTAGCTGCAACTGAGATAGTCGCGTTTTCTTGTTTTTGGTTCCATTAGGAGTTCCAATCGATGACCTTATTGTTACAACCGCCCACAAACCTTGCACTAAAAAAGAGGAATAATGCACTGAAAGGTATGCCAGGTAGATGTGGATGATCATCATAGGTAAACAACAACATCGGAACCTGTCGTAAATCTCAAAGCGCAAGGATAAAATATAATAGAACATATACAATAGGTAATATATAGTGAAGCATATCTGAGCAGAAAACATCAAACTTTCAAACAACTAGAAATTATATCCATACACTAGGATTCAACATAAGTCTGTACAAATTTGCCTCACTACAACACTCAGAGTAGAACAATCATACAGTGGAAATAAATACTAGATAGTAATAAAACTGGTACGTAAGCCTCCAGCTCGACATCGATCAGCATCATCATCTCACCAAACAATCACCTGTCACCAGCTACTCAGTCTGCCCATCCACAACCGGATGAACATATCAAGGTAATAAGAGGGAAAACATAAAACCTTGAGTCAGACAATAGTCTTAGTGAGCGATAAAACAACTATCTAACATTATCAATAAAGTATATGAGAATGGGTAAATAAATGAACTAATCTATGCACAACACCCGAGAAGAACTCAACTACGTCCTCCCCACGTCAGACAATGATAGCCTTTACATCAAACATTTCAATCATTCATCCATGGAAACCAGAATAACCATTTATTCATTACAATCAGAAATAACCATCAATAACACTCATAGCATCCAGATTATAGATCTCACGTAAATCATCCTAATCGAATTCAAAATCCCTCAAGCACAAGCCCCAGAGGCCTAAACCAATATCAGACAGGCACCCAAGGAACATCTTATTCGACGTTAGACAATCTGCGTGGGACGATAGAAACCATACAACCAGTCAACCATGACAGACTCTGGCTATCACCACCAATCCTGCTTTGAAACCATCGTTAATCGTATGATGGCCAACCTTGCCATATGTCAAGGGCTAATGGTAACCCCATTCCTAGCATAAACTCCATACCTCTTTCAACGATACGTATGTTTGTCCAAGCTTGACAACTAGGCCTTTCAAAGATACCCAGGATACTCGACCAGAAACCTTCCAGTCTTTTGGGTGCCCCCATTATAACCCTGTTTTGAGCCTGCTAGAACTTACGACAACGATAGCTTCTCGGCCTTTGCACCTCTAGTGATCCAACCCGACGACTTTTCATATCCCAAGTAACCTTCTCGAGTAACCATTATCCACCAACTCACGACCTTTGGGTTGCCACCTCATTCGTTGTTCTAAACCGATTAACGAACACATACAACACTTTGAATATTCCCACTTGAATTTACTTCGAAGTCACAACATCACTGAGCCAAATTACCCAAAAAATATAATTTTTCAGAAATGACCCTATGCGACTGACCCATTCTCTTGGAGCCGGCTACTCCAAAGCAAACAGACCGACCAGTGTTGACTGATCAGAATGTGCACGACCGACCTATGCTACTCCACCTCGACCGACCCGGTCCTTTCACCAAGAGACCGACCAACCAGCTTCAACCCGACTGACCCAAAACCACCATACTGATCCCTCAACTCCACACATGACCGACCGAACTGAAGCCACTAGACTGACCGACCCAACACTGGATGACCACCTAATGCCTTCACATTACCGACCACCAGCTTCAACCCGACCGACCCGAAACCACCCGACCGGCCCACATGAAGCCGACCAACCAGAATGCCTGTACTACACCATGTATCACACATTATACTGCATCGTACTGCATGCTCGACCGACCAACTAGAAGAAGACCGACCCAAAACCTGCACTAGGCCAATCCATGTCCAATTTCAACTAAAAATTCGCCAATCGACTATCTTGACGAAATCTATTCAACCAACACATCAATTTCAACCATAAACATGATATGAAATCATTAACATCATGAATATGACGATTTTCACCAGAATTATGTAATTTCATCAAAATCAGGATAAATGAACATATGAACAAAACGATGGATCTAACTTGCATAAACATATGAAATTACATAGAAATTACAGGTTTGAAGTTGCTAAATTAGATCCTATGGTGATTCATATGAAAACAGAAAATAGACTTACCATGATGTAGATCTAGGAAAAACAACTTGAATTTGATGAAAAACAAGATCAAACTCTCATATACTTGATTGAATCTTTGTGAGAGATTCATATCACACACCAATTCTCCAAAATAAGGTAAAAGCAATGAATTAAGATTTCGAGCAACGAAGAATTTGATCCAAACCCTTCGATTCAATGATCTCTCTCTTTGATTTGCATAGATGTAGCCTCAAATGTTGTAGATCTTCGATTCTCTAAGCTTTAATGGTGGAAAGGTGTAGGCAATGGAGGAATGAAGGAACTCTAGCACTTCCAAATGAGAGAATAGAGAAAGTAAACAATTATCCATGCCTCCTACCTCCTAATTATAGCCTTCCACCATCCCACTAATGGGCCTCCCCAAATCAGCCCATAATGGCTTACCAAACATGAACAACCAACTGTAAAACCTTAAAACAACAATTCCTCCCAAACCGCTGAGCAAACCTTTAATGTGACCACTCTACGGAAAGGGAAACATCATTTATTTTCCAATGGCATAGGTCTTAACACCTGATTCTACCTAAGTCAAAAGTTATGCCCTATACAGGACTAACAGGGGCAAAATGGTCACAAACAAAATTGGTAAAAATTATTGACATGTCTCACATCCCTATAAGCAGCATATTAAAATATGAGAATGATCCAACCCTCAGGGAATAAAATAAATATATTTTACGATCTTCCGATACGTAAAATGCGGGATGTTACACTTATATTGGTCATGAAATGGAAAATTCACGTTAGTTTGTCGTTATGGTCCGGAAATATATTTATGAAATGTATTCACTCATAAATCCGGATATTCTTTTTATAGAATTATTCGTTTGAGTCCTTAGTCTTATGCATTTAGGGAGATTTCTATTTTGGAAACTGTTTTTTGAAATAAGAAAGAGGTTTCAAAAATTTAAAGGTACGGTTTTCGAGAAAATTGTTTATAAATAAAGGTTTGAGTAAATAAAATAAATCTTCTAAATTAAATCTAACCATATTTTGGATTGTTGGTTTTTGCGTAATTTTAATAAATAATCCATTTTGGTAAAAAGAAGGGATTTGATAACGACAAGGAATAAGCCTCGAAATTCAAAAACTAATTACCGGTTCCTTATAATTTTTAATATTCCTCTTTCCTATTTTGGAAGATTTATAGAGATTATCACTAATAACTTTTTTACAGATTTGAAATATTGACAGTCTAGAATATGGAAGGATATTTCCAGTTATATTATAAACTGGAACATAAATTTTAAATATAGATTTATCCTATGAAACCCTCAGCTAAAAACAAAATAATTAATATCGAAAAGTTTTCAAAATTTTCTCTTGGAAAAGGCTAAGGAAATTTCTATTTAGCCTCGGGTATTTGATTCCGTAAATCGTTCGAGTTATTTGTCAGGTTGGTACGGGAAAAATCCATTTAACTTTATTACGGATTTCTAGCTGAATTTTATTTGTTTCGGGACCTTGTTCATTTGTTGTGTGGTTGTGGCCTTTTGTTGAGACTACTTTGAAGCTTTTGAGATGGTTAGGAGTTTGACTGCGGTCTATGATACTGCCGTGATGAGGACAAGTATTTTTCGAATTCATGGAAAACCTTAAGAGATGACTCCATAAGATTAAATTCAACCTTTTTCCAAAACCCATTTAACAGTTAACCATCTAGATTATACCTAGAGTGGTCAACTAGTTGATGAGTTTTTGTACAAGTTGAACCTAGGAGTCAACTGTAAAAGTTGCGTTTAAATTTCCTTTTTTAAACCTCTTTCTTTCGTCCTTCCTTCCCCATCTAGTCGAACTATATCTTTGTCCTTCTTCTCTTTCTTTATTGTTACCTCGTCTCCTCCTTTTCCACGCAAGTTTGAGTATTATATCTCGCCTCGCTGGTACTTCAAGATCTAAACTTAATTTCTTCTCTCTGAACATTTCTTTGCCTATAATACCTACTTGCACTATCTGATATTTATTATGCTATTTAAGTCTCATTATTAGGGGGAGAGACCATTTGGTTGGTTGGATTGAGAATAAGATTTCATTGCTTTAGAGCTAAGAGAATTAGTTGTAACAGTTGGATTTGCACCGGTCCTTTGCTTTGAAGTTTTGAGTAGGGTCGTTGTTTGTGCTGCATTTGCCTTTCCATATCTTGTTGGAATACAAAAGACAATAGTAGTTTCAAAGGTGAAGATTGAGCTGTCTTTGGATGGTCTTTTGGAGGAAGATCCCGATGATATTTTTAGAGGCATCCGTATTTTACACGAACTTGAATGATCTGCTTTGGTGATTTTGTAGTAGATCTCTTCTTCCTAAATATCGGTTTTGATTTCAGAAATTTATGTCTGAAATGCCCAAGTAGATGTGTGACTCATTTAGCACATTACTCCAAAAATGGGAAGCTAAGACTAGATTTGTGTTATGATGCAGAAATCAATTTTTTCTTCGATCAATGATGTAACCATCATTTACTAGATCATAATGTTTTATTCAGCATGATGTCCTTATGTGTTGTTTTCATGAAGTTACTTTTTGTATTTTCACATATCCACTTTTTTCCTTAGGCAATGTTAGTTAAATCTCCGTAAAACCTAGTTTTAGGGTAGGTTTCTTTAGTTATCGCAAATTCTATCTTAGAAGAGATGGTGATGTGGAAACCTCCAACAACACCAGTAGTGTCTAAAATGCCTATTGGGCATTTTTCTATGGTGATAAGATTAGTTGAAGGTCATGGAAATGGTTTGACTCTAGCCGTGAGCAAGTCATCTCGTTGGTTATAGGCAAATGTTTTGGTGGTGGTGTTGTTTTGTTCTTTTTCCCTTTCCAGTAATCTTCTCTTGACTTTGTGGTAGTTTGTGCTTGTAAATGTTAGTGTTGTTGTTTCTGAAAATTGCACAATGATGTAATGAGATTTCAGTTGTTTTTGCCTTTCACGCTCCATTGTATTTGATTTAGAAATGAAAAATCACATTTTTCTTGTCTAACTAACTATGGTTTTAGAGCTGGAAAGTACATAATTCTGTAGTAGATAAATTTTAGCGAAGGAGATATTTTTGTATTGTCTTGTCACGAGTATATTTATTTTTTGTCACATGTTCCTCTTTGAGTTAATTTTTTTTTGGGTTTTATGTGTGTGGTTCAGTTTTCGTATTTTTTTCCATGTGACCGACTTCCTTCCACGCCAACATGTGACTTGAATCATTTAAGCTTCTATAAGATATTTTTTTTTAAAACTTTTTGGCAAGCATTGTTCCAAAAAAAATCCTTTATAATTTTTTGTTTTTTTAATTTACTTTCTCTTAGATTCGACTTATGTAAAAACGTAGATTTTGGTACAATAGTTTACATATGTTTAAACTTCTGCTTTGTATAAAATAGATGATTTAAACGTAGTAAAGCCCAAAATTTTGTTTTTATGAAAGTCTGATACAAAAAGTAGAAAAGTATCAAAAGGAATTTCAAAATTTAGGTAAGAATCTTTAAAACAGAAATTTAATTTTATGGAAATTTCGATTTTTATAGTCATACAAGTGGAAACCTGTGCGTTGCACGGATGCATAAGATGTTGGGTGTCATAATTTGTTGAGATGATACAATTGTGTGTGTCGTGGATTGTAATAATCATATACTTAGAGTGAAAGTAATCATATACGGGGTGTTGTAGTTTGCACGGGAGCATAGAGTACGGGGTGTTGTAGTTTGCATTGTGTTTGTATAGATGCATGCGTGTAGTTAATTGTAGAAGTACTAAGGGAGAAAAAAGAGGAGAATAGTAGGGGTTGAACAGATGACTTGGTATAAGTTGTAGATTTAAAAGGACAGAAAATGTTTTGATGTAATAATGGACTGGGTTATAGTAGAGAAAGTGATCACATGGCAATCAAACATTGTAGCAATATAGCAAATGTATTCACATGTTTACAAATGTGACTCTTATAATCATATAAGGTGGCTAATCATATGCAGTAGGAACAACATTTTTTTTTCGATCACGATTTAATTAGCTGGAATGGTATATGTTTGATGTCAATATCTAAAGTGGTCATATTCATAAACTGAAGTATAAATAAGTGAATGGATTAACAGAACTATAATCATATTTGTTTATACGTTATCAGTTTTGTCGATCATTTTATTATGGGATTTAAAAAATAGGCGACATGTAATCTATGCTTTGCTTCGCACCTCATGTCATTGTTTTGCTTGTTTTAACATGAATTTGATATATTTTGATTTTGTCTACTAATTTTTTACAATTAATGTTTGGTTATCTTTATGGCACATCATAGCTCAATTTTATTATCTTACAGTTTGGTTGCTTTTTACATGCTTTTTACATGCATTTGAAGAAAATGGGTGCTAATTTATTGGACATGCATATGAATTACTTCTAACTGACCTCATCTCTGTCTAAAATTAGTACCATACATGTTAAATATTATGACTATATTTTAGTATATATTGAAGGACTAATTAAAGCAATAGACTATGAAGATGTAAATATACAAAACCATGTCATTTATATGGTAATTCTATGATATAGCCTTATTAAAATTGGGTATTACTAACATTTACTGGTAGGACTAATTAAAGTAATGTAAATAAATGCATTTATTTTTATATGGTAATGGAATATAAACTATTAATACTCTAATTTTATATGGTATATTTTGAAGGACTATTTAAAGTAATGTCCATAAATGCAATTATTTGTAAAACTAAAGTTATAGTTGATTTCCGTAATTGCAACAGGTCTAAAGGCTACAAACATGCAATGCCAATATTACTAACATTTACTGCTAAATTATATCACCCACTGCTAAATTAAATTTTAGATGCTTTTTACATGCATTTGAAGAAAATGGGTGCTAATTTGCTTTCTGTGCATATGAATTACTTCTAACTGACCTCATCTCTGTCTAAAATTAGTACCATACATGTTAAATATTATGACTATATTTTAGTATATATTGAAGGACTAATTAAAGCAATGTCCTTAACTGCATTTATATGTAAAATGAAATTGTATTTGATTTCCGTATTTGCAACAGGTATAAAGGCTGCAAACACGCAATAGCCTATGAAGATGTAAATATACAAAACCATGTCATTTATATGGTAATTCTATGATATAGAATTTTTAAAATTGGGTATTACTAACATTTACTGGTTGGACTAATTAAAGTAATGTAAATAAATGCATTTATTTTTATATGGTAATGGAATATAAACAATTTCACTCTAATTTTATATGGTATATATATTTTGAAGGACTAATTAAAGTAATGACCGTAAATGCAATTATTTGTAAAACTAAAGTTATAGTTGATTTCCGTAATTGCAACAGGTCTAAAGGCTACAAACATGCAATGCCAGTATTACAAACATTTACTGCTAAATTATATCACCCACTACTATATTAAATTTTAGATTGTGAATATTGACAGTGATTGGCTGTTATATAGAACAACGGTGCATTTGCAGAATTTTATGTTTTCATTTTAGCTATTTATTGCATGCCAGAGATGGTAGGAATGTATAACAGGAAACAAAATTTAATTCATACAGCACATTGTGAATGAGTTCTAAAACGGTGCAGATTTAAAGTGTAAAACAGTAAAAAATGAAATTTGGAAGGGAACACATGGTTCACATTTTGTATGCATGTATGCACATCCATTTCAGCTTTATCATTTCGTGATCCAGTATATACACGACTGACATTCAGTAAATATGAGTATGTATCATAAACGGAGTACAAAAGGTATAAAGCATCATCAAAATCATATGTAACTATCATGTAAAATTGAGCTAACCACATTCTCGACGAAATATTATTTTGCACAGAAAGCAAATGTAGAGAGGAAACACATGAATATGACAGAATTTGATACAGGACATGTATATTAGAACTTATTATCAACACTTAAACATATTTTTAAGTACACGTAAAAAAGTGTAATTATCGATCACTACGTCCTTACTCCAATGTGCTGAGTGTAAGTTAAGCTGCAAATAGGAGTAAATAAGCAGTTGGTTAAAACGAATATAGTACTTATTTTAGTATTTAAAATATAAGATAAGCAATAGATTGTATTACCGTAATTCTTTTTAATGGCCATTCAGTAGTTTGCCGTTTATACATCGCATCCTCTTCATAGGCCAGTATTGCATTATCCCAAATCTGTAATGCGAAATGAACAATGTAACATGAATTGATAATTAAATTAAAGAGTATATGAACACATTTCTCGTATTGGATCATACTTCACTTCCTAGACTTGTTCTCTATCTTGGCCATGTGCTTCTCCGAATTTGCATAGGCTGGTTTGGGGTAAACTTGTTTACCCTTCAAGACATGGGTAGTTGTTATGTACTGATAATCTGAAATTAAAATATGTAAGCATAATCCACCAAAGATAAACACTTACATGAGTATTAAACACAATGACATTAACCCCGTATTCACGTAGCAAACATATAATTTTCGAAACAATATAATCTCCATCCGCCCAAATATTTCCGTGAATGATGAGATTATTAAATATTGTTGTTGCTTGTTGTTGCGCATCGAGTACAGAGCAGATAACCATGTTCGGGCAGAAAAGGTAATGTACCAATGAGAAGATAAATGGTTGGGGTTAAGCAGAAAAATGTTGAGTGGTGTGAGCAGAATGCGTGAATTGGGTGGAGATGAGATTAAAAGAGAAGAGAAGGTCAAGTTGGGAGAAAAGGTGACAGAGGAGGTTATGTAGAATTATAGAGAACGGGTTTGTTGATGGCCCAATTATAGTAAAAAAAAAAACTGACTGGTGGAACAAATTGTTGTCAATTTATGTTAATGTTAATGCATTAGTTTATTGCATATGTTATATAAGTTAATGTTCCACCTATTTTTTCTTTAGAAAAATACCATTAATTGCTTACACAAATAAGGAATTACAAAAAATATCAAATTTAACAGATTCACCATAAAATATGCCAATTTCGAAATGTGGTGTGAATATGGAATGAAAGTATATTTTGATAACAAAGTAAAATATTGTTTTTAGGATTTCCAAATATAGGACATGTGCAGAATAGGGGTATGACGAATATTAAATTTGAAGAAAGAACAAAACTGGTATACGAATATTAAATGAAATATTAAAGGCAGTCTTGGAAATAAATTTATGATATACGATTTATTAATGACGTGTATGAATGAAAACTTAACTATTAAGGAGATATTGTATGAAGTCTATATGGAATGCATACTGTAGTAGTAACAGTAATAGGAAAAAAAACGTAATTTACCAAGAAATAAGAAATTGTGTAATTTTACTTAATTCATTGGTAAATGGGAACATTTAATGGAGATGGAAACGTATACGGTAAATGGGAACATTTAATGCAGATGAAAGCATGTGTGTTAAAGTAACATAATCGTAGCAGGTGAAATTTGATGTATATATGGTATAGTAACAGCCAAGGTCCATATGGTACAATTAATTGGATGCATGAATAAGCATGAAGAGAATAAAATTATGAAATTATGGAGGCATTACGGATTTTGATCAAAAATAATACATGAAGAGAAAGCATTAAAAAGTGAATAAAATTGGTAAGTGGAAGACGTGGACCATAGAATACAATTTGGCTGCTGGTATGATAATATTTCACGTCTGCAAGTATGATAAATAATAATTTATTTAGGAAGGACACTGTTAAAATGGCAATAGATTTTTATATTTACACAGTATAAGATAATGGTAATATGTCAATAATAGGAATGATCGGAAATGATAGGATGTGTTTAAATCAACCTATTCAATGCTAATGCAAGAATAATGCCATGTTTATGACATGTTTATGGGATGTGTTTAAATTAGGACGTTTGTTTTTGCGGGATTAAATCTGAACCGCTCTTTGTCTCCTTGTTTGTCTAAGGGTTTGTCCAAGGGGGGGATTTTATTATATAGATGTAAAGCATGAGGAATATTTTAGATAATTTGTTTGCGTGCTTTAGCGGTGCACTGGGGACGAAGATATAAAAAGACATTAACGATAGAAAGGAAAATGTTATTTTGGTCGTGGGAATTGAAAGAAGCTATATGACAATAGGATCGTGTAGAATGGAGAATAGGATGTGTATATATTAGAGTAGTAAGTAGTAAATCACACAGTCGATTTATACAGGTTCAGACCACTGTCCTACGTCCAGTCCCAGACTCACTTCTGGTATTTCACTAACACTAAAACCCTCACTTCACCTAGAGGAATAGGTTCACAATTACCCGAACAGCTGAACGGGATTTTCTTGCCTCAACCACTAAAGAGGTCTTTTATAATATAGAATAATTGATGACTTGTTTGTGTTCTTAATAATACTGATATGTCAATATATATTACACCCTTCCTATAATCTTTCCTTAATGATAAACATGAAGCTTGTGAAAGATTATAGAAGATAATATAAAGAATACTATGCTTTTTAAAAACTAGAGAGCTTTTAATAATATAGAGAGAGATATATTGAAATTCGGTGAGCTAATCAGTTAATGAAGTCCATATTTATAATATACAAAGAGTTGTAATTAATCGTAAAGAGTTTTCATCAAGAGAAATGATCTAGAGAGTTGTGACTTTTTATAATCAGATGTCTGAAAATTTTATTCAGATGTCTGTTTTAATTTGAAAAATGAAGTAGCAAAGAAATAGGGCATTTCGTAGCAGATTCAGACGTCTGAAAAATTCAGAATAGACGTCTGAATATTATGGTAAATTTAAATTTTGCCTCAACAAACAAACGTCTTTCTGATTTAAATCAGATGACTTTTTTTGGGCAAAATATATTCTTTGCCTCTTTTGAATATGAAAACATATATATATGTGATACGTGTGTGTGTGTCCAATCGTCAAGGAAGACTTTAACATGAATATCTAGGACTAACAGACCCTTACAACATATTCAATCTTCATTTTGGTCTTGAATCTATTTGTCGAATATCTTCCTGTAAAACAAGGTTATATGATAATATATATGCTTATGTATAGTTGTCATAATCAAAACTCTATGTAGCGAGATTCAACAGGAACAATGATTCTATACCTTATTTACTGTATATGAGTTATTAATTAACTCATTTTACGTTTTAGAGCTTGTTTTAGGCCTTCTTTGCAGTCTACAGATGGAAAATTTCATGGTATTTGGGGCTTCTGAGGTAGAATTCCGTTGTAGGATGGAAATTGGAATATTTAAAAGTGGAAACAATGTTAAATTTCAATGCTTTGATTTCCTTTTTCAGACTTAGGAGAAAATAATAAGAAACAATTCAGATGTGTTAATGTGTTGGATGGTAGGGTTTGGATGTGAAATTTATTGCTTCTCAATTCTACTCGTTGTCATGTGGGGGTTATAGATGAAAAATGTTTTCAATAACTTGCATTCATATTGAACTGCTGGTATATTTTAGGATGTTTGCATCATGTCTTCGAATGTGCTTTCAAAAATGAAATCCATACATATAGGAGGATCCAATTTAGAATCATTGTGCATGCATATTTTGTGGTTGCCACTCATTATATACATTGTGCACATGCACACGTTGGTTGCAAAATTGGATGTACACTAATTGATTGTGTAGTTTAGGACAAGTAGGCACTAGCGCCATGACTTTGTCATTGGTAAGATTTTGGGATGAAATTTCTTTTATGGAGGGAATAATGTAACAACCCAGAATTTTGGATATAATTAATTAAATTATTAAATTAGATTCTGAAAAAATGTAATTTTTTGCAAAAGATAGAATTTGACCAGAAGCTTGCACCATTGCATTCTTGATGGAATTTTGGTCAACTTTCATGTCTGGAACTTCATGAATGTAGTCTGTATGAAAAAGTTACGGATGAAATATGAAAACGGGTGGAAAATAAATAAACAAAATTATGAAATCGCTTAGGTAATTTATATTATCTGTAACACCCAACATTTCTTAACGTTATACGTATAAGGATTTCATTAAGAATTATGAAGCATTTTAGGTATAAGATAGCATTGCACAGACTAAAATCCACAACATAACATAAAACACAGTGGAAAACTTAAAATTTTATTTAGAGCAGAATAAAAAGTGTCACTATATCATATCATAATAAAAACCATAGCTGGCTCATAAAAACTACATAATTAGAGTGTCACATTAAAAATCTTTCTCAATGCCAAATACAGAAATAAGTAGAATCGTGGAACGATACATGAAAGATAAAGAACAAGACCAATGGATATCTCCAAAGGACCGAGACTGGTCAAAGATCTTTCAAGCACTAGATCCTCCACCCTGAGAAGTTAGAGAGGGAGGAACGAAGGACAGAAAAAGAAAACTAGTCAAACATAAAAGCTGGTGAGTTCAGTAATTACTAGAATGAGTGATAAAAGAGGAAACCAAATAGGATAATAAATTGAAGCTCAACACTGTAATTAAGAACAAGAACATACTTCCACGAATATAATCGATTTTCAAATCATTTGATTTATGCACCAGTTGTTACAACTTATAAATTAGGATATACCTAATTCTATCCATCGATCGGCTCCTACACTACAATTGTGATAACCTATGCCACTATGGTATGAGGATTATAAGAGCCGACTCATCAGCTCTAAGGAGATAGTGAAAATCATTGGCATCACAACGTCTTATCTTCCCTAATCAATGCAATGCAAGCTCATCGCACTGTCGAAACGCCCGCATACCCACCTCGTTTGGACTCCTTACTACCCAGTTTAGTATAAGCGTGCCTCCTCGTGACACATCGATTTAGTATGACAAAAAGGAATACTGACTGATACAAATCCCAAACAAAAATTCAAATTGATATAATTCTCCCATGGACTTAGTCCTAAATAATTAATTTATTTGGCCTCTTATTTTTCATAATCAACATATGCTTACTGCTAGAACGGATCTATACTACGAGTCCCTTACTTTCCCTAATTAGTCGTCACTACTGGAATGGACCCCTACTACAAATGAAATTTAATTTGTTTATTTTTAAATTTAACGCAATTCTTAAGTTTATTAGTAAGCATTTAAACTTCAACTTATAGGTTGTCTATAAACGTCTCTTTTATTTAATTTCACTGTACAACACAACCTGTGTCATTAGCTTATATCCAAACACTATTTATTCAGTTTATTACAGTTACAATCCAATTATTGCATAATTTCAATATACCCAATTTATCCTTTTTATAAATATTTCTTATTTTTCCCGAATTATGGTTTTACTGTCAATTTCATTTTTTAACCTAAACAGTGCATAAACAAGAAGAAATAAATGGATTAGGATCTTATGGCCTAGGCTCAGATAAATAAGAACAAATTTGAAATAAAATAGGAATGAGACTGAACTGTAATGAAGTATAGATGAGATGAATAAAACTACAGTAACAAAATAGATTACTGAATCAGAAAGAAGAAAGGATAGAGAAAAAATCAGATTATACAGATTATTAACAGAAAGGAAAGTAGAAATTAGAAGGAATCTACAACTTATGATATTGGTAAGAAAGCATCAATTTGTATATAATCTTACAATTATTGAAATATACTCACAATTTTAAAGAAAATTCAATTAGGCCCTATTAGGTAATCTCTATCTATGAATATTCTCCAAAAAAATATGCAAACCCAAGCCTTAGTACTCCATTGGAAATGTATTTGACAAGAAGTTATTTGAGACGGGGCGGAGAATGGACTAGTGAGAATTAAGTTAGGTTTAGAGCATATTTATAATAGACTTAGGGTGTTTTAGATCCTTAGATTTTTGGTTAAGATTTTAGGCCATTAGATCTAAGAATTCTCTAAAAGAATGCATACTAAAAGCCAGCCAAACCAATCGATAATGTGCGCACCAAGTTGCATACGCTGACCAGGTGGGTCGACCCACTTGAGCTCAAGGTCGACCACTAGGTCGACCCAGCTGAGGGTTGGTTCGCCCCATCTTACCATGACTTGAACATTAATTAATTTTTGATTGATTTAAACGTTTATTCTATTCCAAGTTCGAATTTCAAACTTCTTTCTTTAATATCTTTTTCGTTATAAATCTGATATTAACAAACCAAATGTCTACCTTAGCCAGAATTTCGTAACGGACTCAAAGGAGCAACTCTTATTGGTCATTTCCTAATAATTTCTGGATTAATTTACATTTCATTAACCTTTCATTTATATTGCTTTATTAAAATTTTGGGTTGTTACATTCTCAACTCCTTAAAGGTTTTCGTCCCTGAAATCTCTAAAGCTAGAAGAATGTCATAATTATTATCACATCACTATCTACATCCATCTACTCATCCACCAATCGTAGGCATCCATTATAATTAGGATTTATAGTGCTTTTTCATGAACATATGCAATATTGTAGTATAAATGTCCCTAACTAATGCGAGAAATTATGCGGTCGACTGATTAAGTCTACCTTCTTTTATGCAATTTGTGTCAGTGCAATGCGTCCAAAATGTATGCAAGAGAATTTTAATAGTACATAAAATTTTATATGTGTGCTAAAATCATCATCAAAAAAATACAGCATTCATATGATAACCACAAAATTTTCTTCCATAAGTTAAAGGTGAATGAAAAGTGCACACACATCCATATGCAATTATGTTAGCGTTCCTAATTGCTGATCACTAATTAGTGCCTAGTGCGTGTATATGCATCCATTGCATCCACTATCAAACACTTGCTTCCAATTTAACCCATCAAACATAACATGTCCAAATAGTATGTTTAAACCATATTCTTCCATTCATAGGATTTTCTTAGACCCAATAGTTCAAAAGATAGGAAATGGATAAGGTTCAAATTCAAAACTAAGAAAAGGTTGAGAGCGTACTATCAAAAAGGAATGGAAAAGATGCATGTATCTTCTCCTCGGTTTCCCATGTCGCTTTAGTGTTATACTCTTCCCACTGAAATTTCAGGAGTTTAATTTTCTTGTTTCTTGACTTCTTTATTTCATAATCCAGAATCCTTATTAGTACTCGTTTGACGGAAGCCTCTTTCTCGACCTCAACCTCCTCAAAAGTGCTCGCTCTACTATCATTGCAGAATCATGTAGGCATTTACTCAAATGCGAGACGTGAAATACATCATGAACCACAAACAGTCGCTCTGGTAGCTGAACTCTATAAGTCATGTGACCAATCCTTTCTACTATCGGAAATGGTCCCACAAACCTCGGTGCTAATTTCCGAACAGAACCAAACTGAACCACGTTCCCTAAGAGGAGATACTTTAATGAAAACCATATCTCCCACACCGAACTCAAGATCTTACCTCCTCCTGTCCACATAAATTTTTTGTTTATCCTAAGCCGCTTTCACCCTCATCTCTCGAGAACATCAAGATGTCATCCACAAACACTACTACGAACTTGTTTAGGAACTCCCTAAATACTCGGCTCATCAAATCAACAAAATAAGCCAATGCATTGGTTACCCCAAAGGGCATAACTAGCCACTCGAAAAACCCATTTAGTGTCCTAAAAGATGTCTTATTCACACTATCATCTGCAACTCGAAGCAGATGAAACCAATCACCAAATCTGACTGAGAGAAAATGGATGCACCAACCAACTGATCGAACAAATTGTAACGACCCGGAAAATCTTAACCAATTTAAAATTTTCAAATTGGCTAAAATAATGGATTTTAAATATTTTAAATAATAGTAATGATAAGTGAGTTTGAATCGACGTTTGAAAACGAATATAATTAATTCTAATTATAAACAAGGCCTGAAATGGCGCTGTAGTTTCAAAATTTGAATTCAAAATTTGTCGGACTGTACCGGGTGCAAAACAAAACGGATTTGAGTGAAACCAAAAATATTTAAATCTGTTAGTGAATACCTTTCTAACGAATCTGAAAAATCGAAGTTTCATAGCAGAAAGCAAAAGTTATGGCCAAATGAATTTTCAGAAAGGACGCTATGGAGTTTATATAGCCCGTGAAATTGGCCATTTTGCAAACGACCTCGGAATTCGACGAAACCACTTTTGTTGGATCCGGGATGAGAAGTTATTGCTAGGTTTCAAATTTCATAATTTTTGAAGCTAGTATGTGAGTGTGGCAAAGGAAAATGTGTTTTAGTCAATTAGAGTTAAATTATATCGACCAGAAATGGGCCTTTTTGCAAACGGTCTCAGAATTCGACGAAACTAGTTTTGTTGGGACCGTATCGTCAAAACATAGCCAGATTTATTTTTCTGGAATTTTTCGAATCAGTTTGTGGCCCTGGCAAATTGAAATGTACGTTCAAATCGAATATTGAATGTTATGTATTTTAAAATTGAATGGAAACTGACTGAAACAGTCGAATGGGCCTACGAAACATATCCCATTGTGTTCGGAATGGGGCTAAAACATTGAGGACGACAGTCGTTGGGTTTGGATTGGAGGTCGTGTCAGAAAACCCCTTATAAAACCTCCCGGCCAATCAGAATTTAATTAAAAAAAAGGAATTTTCTCTCTCCCCGACAGTCGATCGAAGGCGGAAAACCCTTCAAACCTTCACCGTCATTTTCCGATCAATCCACGCCGAATTAGCTCGTGCCACAGTTGAACTTTTTGAAGATCTTCTCGAGATCTTCAAATCCATATAAAGTTTGGATTTTTTCATTGAGTGGTTTGGGAGAATCGAGCCTCTGAACATTTGTCGTTCAAACCGCCGCCGCCGCGCCGTCCGACCACCGAGCTGGACCCCACCACGTCGCGCCAGCGCGCCTCTCCTCCCCCTTCGACGCTGCGAAGGCTGATCGATGAATAGCTACACGGATTCGAAGAAAAATCCAAACCTAGTTTTGAACGAAACAGCTGAGGTACGGCCATATTAATTTTCAACTGTTTTAGCACCTTTAAACCATTGCAAACTTTGAAAAATCATATCTTTTTCGTTTCTTGTCGAAATCCAGTGAAATAAGAGACAGTGGACTCATGTGGACGTCTTCTACCTTCTAGAAGAGACCGCATATTTTTCTGAGCCTTCTGCTATTTTTGGTGGAGTGGAACCCAAGGTGAGATTTCTAATTTATAAACGATATGGAAAACGACGATGTATAAATTATATAGTCGATGTAAGAGTTATATAAGCGTTGTACACCTCTTGTATAAGCGTTGTATAAGTTGCGATGTATAAGTTGTATATGCGTTGTAAAAATTATATATGTGTTGAAATAGAAGTAAATTGCTATATATATATATATATATGCCCCTCGTCCACAAAACATGGACGATATTTATTGGTTGTGATTGGTGTGAAAATTGATTGATAGCGAATGGTTGATTGGAATTGTTTTTTGGTTGATATTGATTGATTGTGGTTGAAAAATACCCGTTTGTGGTTGAGAAATATTTGGTTGAAACCACATAGGATTAGTTTGTGGAAATGAAATAAATATATACATGCCGCTTGCGTGCGAACTAGATGCATGATTCCCCATTATCAAAAACCGCGAGGTTTTAAGGTAGAGTGAGGAGCCGTACTAGGGACGGTCTCAGTTTTAACTACCCTGCCGTTATGCTGCCGAAATTTTGAATAATATTCATGTGTTTGAATTATTTTCATTTGTTGAAACTATATTTATTCGTTGAATAGAAAGCCTTCATGTGTTGAGTCGATATTCATTCGTTGGATAGAAATTCATTTGTTGAATGGTATTCGTGTTTTAAATATAAAAATCACATTTTTATCTATATATATAAACTATAGAAAAACTTCATGTGTTGAATCGATATTCATTCATTGGATTGAAATTCATGTGTTGAATGGTATTCGTGTTTTAAATATAAAAATCACATTTTTATCTATATATATAAACTATAGAAAACCTTCATGTGTTGAAGCGATATTCATTCGTTGGATTGAAATTCATGTGTTGAATGGTATTCGTGTTTTAAATATAAAAATCACATTTTTATCTATATATATAAACTATAGAAAACCTTCATGTGTTGAATCGATATTCATTCGTTGGATTGAAATTCATGTGTTGAATGGTATTCGTGTTTTAAATATAAAAATCACATTTTTATCTATATATATAAACTATAGAAGACCTTCATGTATTGAATCGATATTCATTCGTTGAATTGAAATTCATGTGTTGAATGGTATTCATATTTTGAAATAAATTGTTTTAAAATAAAAATCTAATTTTTATCATCGATATGAACTATATAAAATAATCTTGTTTTGAAAGAAATTGTTTTATAATAAAAATCCTATTTTTATTACCTATATGAACTATATAAAATAAAAGTGTTTTGAAATGAATTGTTTTACAATAAAAATCACATTTTTATTATATAAATGAATTGTTAAAAATAGTGAAGTGTTGAAATAGAAGACAGTTAGATAAAAATATCATTTTTATCCAATGTATGAAAAGAATATAGTTTTGAAATCGAAGAATCGATATATATATATAAATAGAATTGAAATATATCGAATAACGATGCTGCAGTTCGTATTTTGAAACCGTGATTTCAAATGATTATACCGGGAGATCCGACCAACGGATTTTCCCGAAACCGCAACCGTTGGGTTCGCTTTGGAAAAATCTTTCCAATGGCACCAACTTTGTAAAAATCCAACGGTTGGATTGTCTGGAATGTTTAATTCAAATCTGAAGAAAAACAGCGCCAGAATCGATTATATATATATATATAATTATATTTAATCGAATAACGACGCTGCAGTTCGTATTTTGAAATCGAAACTTCAAACGATTATACCGGGAAATCCGACGTTCGGATTTTCCCGAAACTGGAACCGTTGGATTCGTTTTGAAAAGATCTTTCTAATGATGTAAATTTTGTGAAGATCCAACGGTTAGATTTTCAGATATGTGTAAATCAAATCTGAAGAAAAACAGCGCCACGGTCGCGTTATGGCCTGAAGCGTCGTTTTGAATAAATTGGCTATTTTAAAATAAATAAAAATAGCGATAAATCGTTATAAAATATTATAATCGATATGGATGTGAAATTTAGAAACTAACTGAAGGTTGGCTAAGTCGAATGGTTTCCTGGGTGTTGATCTGATGTTGGTTTCGGCCTTCGGGGTTAATATTTGGGAAATCGTTCTCTTACTGATTGACGGTTAGTGACTAATGAATTGAAATGATGCGTGTGTATGTTAGTGTTGCACTTGTTTATTATATACGCGAGTTGCGTAGAAAGACCGGGTTTATCCCATTCTGAATAACTGAATCGACGATAAGAAATCGAAGATGAAGACGGTGGTCGAAGACCGGAGATCTTCACCTCGTTTGGATGGTAACCGAGGTCCTGATTGGGAGGCATCGCGAAATATGGATAATGAGTGGTGATCGTCCAGACGTACGTGGTGATCGATGGGTTTGCTAGGTATATAGTGCCTCCGGTTTAGTTCAGACCCAGAACGGACTTGCAAATGGACAGTGTGTCTGACATTGGAATTTATTATGTGTGATTGATAACCATCAGTTGCACGGTGTGAATTGCCTGTGTGGCATGCTAAGATGCAGTGATCAGGGCTTCTGTTGAAAAGCAAAGTCTTGTGGTGATTATCAAAGCCCCCGCATGTGTGGCGTAGCTTTGTGTATAACGTAAATTCGCGAGCCTTACACCCCGGTATAAACCAGAAACGGGAGAGGACATCAGGGAGGGCCTGCGTTTCTTTCTAGCTAGAAGTGGCGTCAGCGGTTTTACATGCCCTGACGAGTTTGAATTATGTGGTTGTTGCTGTTGCGAGGCACCTCGGTTAGATCGGACGATCCGGGTCCGATGGAGTCATTCGTTGGCTCGTTGACGCCCAAAAGGACGGGGAAACGTAGTGTTCAGGTATAATAATCCACATCAGTGGACCGGCCCTGACGATCTAAAGGGTTGATGCGTTCTGATCCTGAGACATGGGCTAGAGCGTCTCGAATTCGGTAAGGACTATCTTTTGCCTTGGTTCATGACGGAAATCCAATTTCCAAATACGTGGCTGTGCGGTTTTGATTGTATACCTATATATGGCGACATAGTGGTATGGGGCATTCATGCCATCTATGGTTGATAGTTATGATTTGAAATCGTTTTCGAAACATATAAACACTAGTAATAATACCAAATGCTTTTGTTTTATTCGTATCAATCATATTTTGGCCATTATAAGGTAAAATTCTATCCTCCGGTTTGCGTTGCATTGTGTGATGGGAACTGAGTCTTATAATGGCTTCATTTTTATAAAAAAGCATTGCGATGTTCAAAAGAAAGATTTGTTTTTAAAGCACTGGCAATCCGATGGAGTAAACCCATTCCACGAAAGTGGAGTGGTCCTGTGATTAGCCATATTACAAATGTGTTGAGTAGATTTCTCATACCAGTCCCATGACTGACTCGTAGTTTGTTTCACTTTAAAACTCAGGTGCCCCTTTTTCTACACGGGTAGCCTTGTATTCAGGTTTAGCTGGCTCTTTCTGGATAGCAAGAGCTGAAGATGGATTCTATTATTTATCTCTTTTTATGCTGTTCAGCTCCTATTGTACATATTTTGTTTGTTTCCGCTGTGGACAATTATGTATAGCTGAACTGTATTTGTACTAAGTATGATCCTGTATACTGTGTAACTCTGATGATTACGTTTATCTAGTGTATTCTATTGTACATTATCTGGTGTATTTATTTAATTCCGTTCTGCTATTATCTGTTTCTGTGTTATATTCCAAAGATTACCCTTGTCTCCGTCTGTACGGGATTTGGGGTCGTCACACAAATCTTCTACTCGAGGGAGTGGGTGTCAGTTCTTTTTTGTATGCTTGTTTAATATATTTATAATCCATACATAGACGGAGAGAGACATCTGCCTTAGTAGAAAATATGTTTGGTTCCCCCACTGAAATATACTCCATCTAACAAAGCCTTTCTCTAAAATCTCACCCATTTGCTTGCTTGGTTCTTTCCTCTCCCCCTGAGCTATATGACGTGCTGGCAATGTAACAGGCTAAGAAATATCTATCAAACAAATCCGGAAGTCGATCTCTCGCCTCGGAGGTAATCCTCTTACCTCCTCAAATAAGTCCAAAAAATCTCTCTCTACGAATACTAAGACAAGATTATCAATAGAAGTATCTAAGGGCTCGATGATGCTCAACATGATTGGCCCTCGCGGATCACAATATATTTCAAGGGTCCTACTAAGACAATTCATTAATCACACTACCCTCATTTCGTAGTAAAAGATAGCACCATACATGGCCAGCCAATCCATCCCTAGAATAATACCATACCTCGAGAACTCTAGTACATAGGCGTTACGGTCAAACTCAACGCCTAAAATAGAAAGTCTTAAACCCTTACACATCATAGATAAATGAGCCGAACCTCCTATAAGGTTTGAAACTACTACTAGATCAGAAACAAGAGATATACTCAGGTGCATTCAATCGACTAATGAAGTAGAAATGAACGAATGGGAAGCGCCAAAATTAAATAAGGTCCTAACTAGAAAATCATCAAGAGAGATCAAACATTTGACTACGACATCCTGCCCCTATTTTAACCAACACTAGCCCGAGTCACCTCCAATGCATGCATCTACGCTCCAGACGAACTTGCTACTTGCCCTTGCTGAAAATCCAAATTGAAAAGAAAATGGAAAGTAAACGTAGATCCAAATCAGATCCACAACTTAGAGCGTAAATCCCAGGTAGGTGGATTTAATATATATTTTCTTATAATTTTATATGATATCGTATCATTCCTGTAAAATTTATAAAATTTTCTCTTCTTCCTCTTTCCCCTGTGAAAACCCGTAACTTCCCCGGTGAGGAAAGCGCGGATAGTTCGAGAACAAGCCACAACAGAACGTAGACGAAAGAACATTTCATTGTTAATTTACAACAATTCCATCAGAACATTTCATTTCTAGCTGCCCGTGTGGAAATAGGGGCACCCAGAGTTTAGGTTAAAACAATAAACTCCAGGTCAGTCATGTGACTGGTGTGAGAACTAAAACAGTTATTTATCTTTATTTTCAAAGTAAGGTAAATCAAGGGACCACGCCGTATGACACGGAACGGGTTTCCTCCCAAGAACACCAGTGCATAAAACAACATCGCAATGCTAAATAAAGAAAAATGAAGCTATTATAAGACACAGGTCCCATCACACAATGCAACGCAAGCCGGAGGATAGGGTTTTTACCTTATAATAGCCAAGAATGCTTGATACGTTTAAAACAAATCATTTGATACTATTATAAGTGCATATTGTATAAAATATCTTCAAATCATAAGTATTAATCATAGACGGCATAAGCGCCCCACCCCACTATGTCGCCATACTAGGCTCTACAAATAAAACCGGAATACACGTATTGGAAATTGGATTTCCATCATGGTGGCTCCTGATTCGAAAGATCGATCACGTAATGCAATTCCCCACAGCTTACGTCCCAACAAGAGAAAACACCGTCTGCACATCCGCACTTTTGGGACCAGAGTATCACCGCGGCTTACGTCCCAGCGAGAGAAAACACCGCTTACTCTATATATCCCTGAGCACTAGGCTCATCTCGGTCGACCGAATCCACGACACCACTAAGGTGCCCATCCACTAAAAAGCATACTGATCAAACCATCAGTTTACCACCATACTGGGGTGTGAGGCTCGCGAATCAACGCTATACACAAAGCCATGCTATATCAAAGCTGCGCTTTGATCATCATCCACCAAACTTTGCTTTTCAACAAAAGGTTGGATCACTACATCTCAGCATGCCACACTATCAATTCATATCGTACCACTGATTTCTGCCAATATATAACCTCTGAGCTCGTATGTCTCAGAGAAGGGCGTTAAGCAAGAGAATAAATTCCCCGCTGCCAAAAAGATATATATTTAGCAGAGATCAACGAATACAATATAAAGGAATACAATGTCAGACACACCATCCATTTACAAGTCCGTTCTAGGTCTGAACGAAACCGGAGGCAATTTCCTCGCATATCCGTCGATCTCCAAGTACGTCTGGACGACCACCAACTGATTCCCTCATCTTGGGTGTACAGCCCAATCAAGATCATCAGTAATCACCCAAACGATGTGAAGACTTTTGGTCTTCGACCACCGTCATCATCTTCGACTTATCGTCGAATCGGTTATTCGGAATGGGTATAAACCCGGCCTTTCCGAACAACCCGCGTATATAGTAAACAAATGTTACACAATCACAACATACGCCTCATTCCAATTCATCAGTCACTAACCGTAAATTAGCAAGAGAACAATTCCCCAAATATTAACCCCGAAGGCCAAAACCAACATCAGATTAATACCCAGGAAACCATCCTTCTTAGCTAACCTACAGTTAGTTTCTAAATTTCACGTTCTTAGGGAAATGTTCCCATTAATTTTATCCAAGATAAATTCTTTAAAATTTATTCTTTGATCTTCCTTTGGATATCATTTCAAACCAAATTATGGTTTTCCAAGCTAGTCGGGATTAGCGAACCACACCGAAGTAATTATTTATTTTATTTTCCAATCCCAACTTATTCATCCCATGAAGCAAAACTGGTAATACTCCATATCTAATACCACGGTGTTATCGGTAAATTCAATTACCATTTCACGTTCAAATCTAATTAAAGATTTAACTATCGCTTTGGAGCAAAACTGGTGATACTCCATTCTCGATCTTTTCAATCTAATTAAAGATTCATTAAAACTCCACTTAGTTTTAATCTTTAACTGGGTTAAAGAATCAGTGTCATTTTAAAACACGGTTCACAATAAACCCAAAATCACATTACATTTCAATCAGACCCTAACCATAAATTAGCAAGTGAGCAATTTCCTAAGTATTGACCCCGAAGGCCGAAACCAACATCAGATCAATAGCCCAGAAACCATTCAACTTAACTAATCCCCAGTTAGTTTCTGATTTTCTTAACTCCTTTGGATCTAAGAACAGTATTATTGAAGATACCGTTCACGACAACCCAAACCACATTTTATTAATTATCGGGTTAAAGAACAAGTGTTATTTAAAACACTGTTCACGATAAACCCAAAAATCAATATCAATTCAATTCCAATCAAATATTATTTAATTGGTACACTTCATTAAATCTAAATAAAAAGATTTAATCTTTTCTCAACTGGGTTCAAGAACAGTGTTAATGAAGACACCATTCACGACAAACCCAAATCACATTTGATATTAAATACAAGGCTCTGAATAGAAAATATATCGGCTTATATTCAATATCAAATTCTACGACCAACAAATATCGTATTGGAAATAACGATATTAATATATCTTTCAAATTTCCCATAACAATACCTGTATAATCACAAAATCCCACATCGAAATATTCCGAAGACAATTTCGATTCAAATCCATTTCCAATCTATATATTGGAAATCCTGGTTATTTTCAAAACCATTTCAAATCCACTTTATTTATTTTAAAAATAAATAAATTATTATTCTAGTTCAAAACTAGTTCATTTCGATAAAAATCTATTTTTATCTTTTCAAATATGGAGTTTTTCATCCCAAATATTCACAAATCATTTCTTATGATTTTACACAAATTATTACTATTTTTAATAATTTTATCAAGGCCCGTACAGTCGATTTCCATCAACGGTCATCGAACTGCACTTACAGCGACCTTTTCCAAATTTGATTTGGACATAATTCCAAATCCAACCGTTAGATTTCAAATTTCTAATATTCGTTAGAAAGCTCTATTCGATACGAACCCAACAGTTCCGGTTTTAGGAGAATCCGACGGTCGGATCTCCCGCAATGTCCGTTCGAAGTCAAAGGTCGAAATTCGCGAAATGCCGCGGCGCGGCGCATTCTATTCAGGCCATTATATATATAATATATATATATATATATTATATATATTTCGTCGATTTCCTTTTTAAAACGAATTTTATAAATCATTTTATATTTGTTTCAAAAACAATTTCAACCTTTATTTCAAATTCAAATCAAAATTGAATTTTCCCTTATAAATTCTTTTTACATTCACTTCTATTTGATTTCAATTCAAATCGATTTCAATTCTATTTCAATTCGTTTTCAATTGAATTCAATTGAATTAAGATTTGTTTTCTATTCGATTCAATTCAAATTCGTTTTCAATTCAATTCAATTCGAATTCGTTTTCTATTCAATTCAAATTCGTTTTCTATTCAATTCAATTCAAATTCGTTTTCTATTCAATTCAATTCGAATTCGTTTTCTATTCAATTCAAATTCGTTTTCTATTAAATGCAATTCGAATTTGTTTTCTATTAAATTCAATTCGAATTCGTTTTCTATTAAACTCAATTCGAATTCGTTTTCTATTAAATTCAATTCGAATTCGTTTTCTATTCAATTCAAATTCATTTTCTATTAAATTCAATTCGAATTCGTTTTCAATTAAATTCAATTCGAATTCATTTTCTATTCAATTCAAATTCGTTTTCTATTAAATTCAATTCGAATTCGTTTTCTATTCAATTCAAATTCGTTTTCTATTAAATTCAATACGAATTCGTTTTCTATTAAACTCAATTCGAATTCGTTTTCTATTCAATTCAATTCAAATTCGTTTTCTATTAAATTCAATTCGAATTCGTTTTCTATTCAATTCAAATTCGTTTTCTATTCAATTCAATTCGAATTCGTTTTCTATTAAACTCAATTCGAATTCGTTTTCTATTCAATTCAATTCAAATTCACTTTCGATATTCATTATAAAACGAATAAAATCGATATAAATATCGTTCACGTCAAAATGGCGTCAATAATCAACACGGCTTCATATGTTTCTATTTTCAAATATTCTATTTCAGATATTTCTATTCAAATATTTCTTATTCAAAATTGAATGAAGCCCAATCAATTACCATATAATGTTAATTATATGGATTTTCTACAACATATGTATACAATAACAACGATGAAAAATCAACCATCATCCAAAGTGCATTATACACTGTATAAGCATCGAATATAAATATTTAACGCTCATAACAGTCTGTCAATCAATCGATCGACATACAACTAAACAATCGGGATTAGTGTACGTCAAATATCATCACAATACCCGTGTGGGGTTTCAAACAATCAAACACAGATTTTATTTGTGCAGTTGGGCGATGTGTAAAATTTATCGACCCAATCAATATCAGTCAAATCAGTGTATATAAAAAAATCGTCCGATCTGTTTATTTTTATTTCATTTCATATACACGTTAAAAATTCTATTTTTAACGATAAAATATTTTATTTCATTTCACATCACACAATCAACTACACATCAAAATTAAACAAACAAGCATACAAGCCGTCCATGGTCTGTGGACGACGGGTGTCGGGTGCTACTAAACACCGTCTGCATCCTAGTATATATTTCAACTAGAAAAATAAAATAAAAAGGTGAGAAGTTCTCACCGAATAGCTAATCCAACGCCACGACTCTTCTTATGCAGAAATCTTCGTCGTGTCTTCCTTCATCACTTTCGTTGACCGTATTCACTACATATATATAAAAATCGAATTTTTGCTTTGCCATTCAATATATAAAAATCGAATTTTTACTTTGCTATTCAATATATAAAAATCGAATTTTTACTTTGCTATTCAATATATAAAAATCGAATTTTTACTTTGCTATTCAATATATAAAAATCGAATTTTTATCTTCATTTTGCAAATAAAAATTATATATTTTTATATTGTTTTTTCATATATGATAGTTATATTTTGATTCCTCGCACATAATAAAAATTATATTTTTAATACTCTACCATAATAAAAATTACATTTTTAATCTTCTACTATAGTAAAAATTATATTTTTAATCTTCTACTATAGTAAAAATTATATTTTTATAATCTCTTTTTACATACAGAAATCATATTTTACTTTGTTACTTCATATGAGAAAAAACACAATTTTCTGCTGCAACAAATATGAATAAAATCCAGTCTTTATATTCCTAAAAATCTAGTCTTTCTAGTTCTTAAAATCTCGTCTCCTTTATATATATTTTAAAAACAATTCTATTTATGGTTTAAAAACAATGTACATTTATAATTTCAAAAGCAATGTATATTTTCGAACTAAAGATGTTTATATTTTCGAACTAAAGATGTTTATATCTTCGAACTTTACTTGAAAACAATACGAATTTATATACAATTTTCAGAATTTAAACAATGTATTTGTAAATCAATTTCAGATTTTTTTCACAATGTTGTTATATAAATTAAAATAAAAATAAAATAAAAAAATAATGTTTAATTATATAAAAACAAAACAAAAACAAAAGGGATAAAGCTCACTGTAAGTGTCGAACTGGAGCTCCCATCAGAAAGCCACCGTGCGCCATCACCTGAAGCCGTCGGACCTTGGTCGGAGGACCCCACACAACGCGCCTACATGTGCGCCTCCTCCTCCATGCTCCGCCCGCCGTCCGATCATCGCAGTCGCCATGGAAACGAGCTCGAACGCTCTGGTTTTGAGTCGCTATATCGTGATGAACACTTCATGAAAACCGATGATGATGGTCCAGGTTTGGAGAGCTAAGAAAACTAAACAATTTACGTTTTGATTTCCTCCCCTAATTCGAATTGAATAAAGAAAGTTTTGGGATTAAAATTTCGAGTCCTCAGCCGTTCGTTTTTGGAGTGTGGCGGCTTGGCCCGATAGTGAATTAGGGTTTCCATTCAAAGAGGGTTATATATTTATTATTTTAATAAATTAATTCTAAAATAACTTGTTTAACCCACCGAACTCCAAACAAACTCCAACAACTGTCGCCCCTAGTGGAATACCCCCATCCCGGACACAATGGGATATGTATCGCAAGCCAATTCGCTTGTTACGATAGGTTTTCATCAACTTTTAAAACATAAATCAGTATATATTCAATTTGGACGTACATTTTAAATAACCGGGGCCACATACGAATTCAGAAAATTCCAGAAAAATTATTTCTAGCTTCGTATTGACGATACGGTCCTAACAAAACTAATTTCATCAAATTCTGAGACCGTTTGAAAAATGGCCATTTTCTGGTCGACCTATTTAATTGAAACTGTCAAAACACGTTTAACTTCTCCACGCTCACATATTGATTCAGAAAGTTATGAATTTTGGAATCTAGCAATAATTTAACACTGCGGATCCAACAAAAGTGGTTTCGTCGAAATCCGAGGTCGTTTGCAAAATTCCCATTTTTAAGGGCCTGAATTCCATAGCGACTATTCAGAATTTTCAACTGGACATATCTTTTGATCCCCGCTATGAAATTTTGATTTTTCGGGTTCGTTGGAAAGATATTCCCAATTAGATCCTATTATTTTTGGTTTCACTAAAATCCGGATTGTTTTGCAACCGGTACATTCAATTGAAGTTTGAAATCGAATTATCGAACTACCGCGCCATTTTCAATTCCTTTTATAATTAAAATAAAATTTTATATTCTAACGATGATCTATATAAATATATACGTTCGATTTATATTCAAAATAAATTTCTCGTCGATATTATTTAAAATAATCTATTTTAAATAATCAAAATTTGCTAAAATTGTCAAAATAAAAATTTTAAACTGGCCCAGATTTTCGGGTTGTTACAATCTCCCCCACTTAAAACTTTTCGTCCCCGAAAAGGAACGAAGCCGAAAGTTGTTTGATTAATCAGCTCTACGTTCGATTTGACTTCCATTCTCCAACTTTTCAGTTTCTGAGAATTTTCAAATTCTTCAAAAATTTGGCTAACACCCGGAATTTTCGAAAAATTTCGCCATAACCTCCCCTGCACCGGGAGCCACGGGAAAATCCCGAAATTGCCATACAGGCCTTCTGATCTCAAAAAGAAAAAGAAAAAGCCAAGCGGCTAGCCAATCGGCTCATAAAATCATCATCACCCAAACAAAACAGTAAATTATGATAAACATGTACCTATTTGTCGGGCAAACAAATTTTATTCTTCTGCTCTAGCCTCTTTGCTACGACCTGTTCAATGTAAGTATATGTATTTGCAAGCAAATGCTATCATTTTTCAACACAATTCAATATTTGATCCAATTAGGCTAAATGGTTCAACATTTTAATTAATCAAACTATAATCAAACAACACAATCAGCAATCAATTAGTTGATTATCATTTCAAATTTATAACTTTGATATATAGTCTAAAAATCAGATTTTTGATGCAAAATCACAACATCAAGCCCTATCTAATTTTGGTTCTCACACCTTCATCATCAGGACAATGTCCGGGCGACTAGAGTGTGATTCTATATCTACCCAATATATTAAAACTTCGAATACACGCGGATCAGACGTATATGCAAAATCTATATATATTTTATTGTCCAAATCAATTTAAAATAAATAACCAAATACGAATAATTGATTTAAATTTCAAAACAAAAATTGTTTTCATTTTAAAAATACTCTTCACACTCGTTCTAGGATACTACTGATCCTATCTCTAACGAGTCATTCTCGTTGGATATTACTAATCCAAATTCTGATGAATCCTTTCGTATGGTTCTAATGTGTCTTGTTCTCTGAGCTTTGTAACCAAAGCTCTGATACCAACTGTGAAAACCCGTAACTTCCCCGGTGAGGAAAGCGCGGATAGTTCGAGAACAAGAACGTAGACGAAAGAACATTTCATTGTTAATTTACAACAATTCCATCAGAATACAAGAATATACAGAGCATAAATAAATATTACACAGAAATATCAAAGATTTAAATTACATTTAAATACATCACAGCGGGAAATAATACAATACACAACTAGAAGAGATATACGGATACAAAGCTTTCCGGATATCATTCCAGCTGTAAACCAGGATCCTGTGAATATAAATCTGCAAAACCAAAACTACTAGCTGCCCGTGTGGAAATAGGGGCACCCAGAGTTTAGGTTAAAACAATAAACTCCAGGTCAGTCATGTGACTGGTGTGAGAACTAAAACAGTTATTTATCTTTATTTTCAAAGTAAGGTAAATCAAGGACCACGCCGTATGACACGGAACGGGTTTCCTCCCAAGAACACCAGTGCATAAAACAACATCGCAATGCTAAATAAAGAAAAATGAAGCTATTATAAGACCCAGGTCCCATCACACAATGCAACGCAAGCCGGAGGATAGGGTTTTTTACCTTATAATAGCCAAGAATGCTTGATACGTTTAAAACAAATCATTTGATACTATTATAAGTGCATATTGTATAAAATATCTTCAAATCATAAGTATCAATCATAGACGGCATAAGCGCCCCATCCCACTATGTCGCCATACTAGGCTCTACAAATAAAACCGGAATACACGTATTGGAAATTGGATTTCCATCATGGTGGCTCCTGATTCGAAAGATCGATCGCGTAATGCAATTCCCCACGGCTTACGTCCCAACAAGAGAAAACACCGTCTGCACATCCGCACTTTTGGGACCAGAGTATCACCGCGGCTTACGTCCCAGCGAGAGAAAACACCGCTTACTCTATATATCCCTGAGCACTAGGCTCATCTCGGTCGAACGAATCCACGACACCACTAAGGTGCCCATCCACTAAAAAGCATACTGATCAAACCATCAGTTTACCACCATACCGGGGTGTGAGGCTCGCGAATCAACGCTATACACAAAGCCATGCTATATCAAAGCTGCGCTTTGATCATCATCCACCAAACTTTGCTTTTCAACAAAAGTCAGGATCACTGCATCTCAGCATGCCACACTATCAATCCATATCGTACCACTGATTTCTGCCAATATATAACCTCTGAGCTCGTATGTCTCAGAGAAGGGCGTTAAGCAAGAGAATAAATTTCCCGCCGCCAAACAGATATATATTTAGCAGAGATCAACGAATACAATATAAAGGAATACAATGTCAAACACACCATCCATTTACAAGTCCGTTCTAGGTCTGAACGAAACCGGAGGCACTTTCCACGCATATCCGTCGATCTCCAAGTACGTCTGGACGACCACCAACTGATTCCCTCATCTTGGGTGTACAGCCCAATCAAGATCATCAGTAATCACCCAAACGATGTGAAGACTTTCCGTCTTCGATCACCATCATCATCTTCGACTTATCGTCGAATCGGTTATTCAGAATGGGTATAAACCCGGCCTTTCCGAACAACCCGCGTATATAGTAAACAAATGTTACACAATCACAACATACGCCTCATTCCAATTCATTAGTCACTAACCGTAAATTAGCAAGAGAACAGTTCCCCAAATATTAACCCCGAAGGCCGAAACCAACATCAGATTAATACCCAGGAAACCATCCTTCTTAGCTAACCTACAGTTAGTTTCTAAATTTCACGTTCTTAGGGAAAGGTTCCCATTAATTTTATCCAAGATAAATTCTTTAAAATTTATTCTTTGATCTTCCTTTGGATATCATTTCAAACCAAATTATGGTTTTCCAAGCTAGTCGGGATTAGCGAACCACGCCGAAGTAATTATTTATTTTATTTCCCAATCCCAACTTATTCATCCCATGAAGCAAAACTGGCAATACTCCATATCTAATACCACGGTGTTATCGGTAAATTCAATTACCATTTCACGTTCAAATCTAATTAAAGATTTAACTATCGCTTTGGAGCAAAACTGGTGATACTCCATTCTCGATCTTTTCAATCTAATTAAAGATTCATTAAAACTCCACTTAGTTTTAATCTTTAACTGGGTTAAAGAATCAGTTTCATTTTAAAACACGGTTCATTATAAACCCAAAATCACATTACATTTCAATCAGACCTTAACCATAAATTAGCAAGTGAGCAATTTCCTAAGTATTGACCCCGAAGGCCGAAACCAACATCAGATCAATACCCCAGAAACCATTCAACTTAACTAATCCCCAGTTAGTTTCTGATTTTCTTAACTCCTTTGGATCTAAGAATAGTAATATTGAAGATACAGTTCACGACAACCCAAACCACATTTTATTAATTATCGGGTTAAAGAACAAGTGTTATTTAAAACACTGTTCACGATAAACCCAAAAATCAATATCAATTCAATTCCAATCAAATATTATTTAATTGGTACACTTCATTAAATCTAAATAAAAAGATTTAATCTTTTCTCAACTGGGTTCAAGAACAGTGTTAATGAAGACACCATTCATGACAAACCCAAATCACATTTGATATTAAATACAAGGCTCTGAATAGAAAATATATCGGCTTATATTCAATATCAAATTCTACGACCAACAAATATCGTATTGGAAATAACGATATTAATATATCTTTCAAATTTCCCATAACAATACCTGTATAATCACAAAATCCCACATCAAAATATTCCGAAGACAATTTCGATTCAAATCCATTTCCAATCTATATATTGGAAATCCTGGTTATTTTCAAAACCATTTCAAATCCACTTTATTTATTTTAAAATAAATAAATTATTATTCTAGTTCAAAACTAGTTCATTTCGATAAAAATCTATTTTTATCTTTTCAAATATGGAGTTTTTCATCCCAAATCTTCACAAATCATTTCTTATGATTTTACACAAATTATTACTATTTTTAATAATTTTATCAAGGTCCGTACAGTCGATTTCCATCAACGGTCATCGAACTGCACGTACAGCGACCTTTTCCAAATTTGATTTGGACATAATTCCAAATCCAACCGTTAGATTTCAAATTTCTAATATTCGTTAGAAAGCTCTATTCGATACGAACCCAACGGTTTCAGTTTTAGGAGAATCCGACGGTCGGATCTCCCGCAATGTCCGTTCGAAGTCAAAGGTCGAAATTCGCGAAATGCCGCGGCGCGGCGCATTCTATTCAGGCCATTATATATATATATATAATATATATATATTATATATATTTCGTCGATTTCCTTTTTAAAACGAATTTTATAAATCATTTTATATTTGTTTCAAAAACAATTTCAACCTTTATTTCAAATTCAAATCAAAATTGAATTTTCCCTTATAAATTCTTTTTACATTCACTTCTATTTGATTTCAATTCAAATCGATTTCAATTCTATTTCAATTCGTTTTCAATTGAATTCAATTCAGGTTTGTTTTCTATTCGATTCAATTCAAATTCGTTTTCAATTCAATTCGAATTCGTTTTCTATTCAATTCAAATTCGTTTTCTATTCAATTCAATTCAAATTCGTTTTCTACTCAATTCAATTCGAATTCGTTTTCTATTCAATTCAAATTCGTTTTCTATTAAATGCAATTCGAATTCGTTTTCTATTAAATTCAATTCGAATTCGTTTTCTATTAAACTCAATTCGAATTCGTTTTCTATTAAATTCAATTCGAATTCGTTTTCTAATCAATTCAAATTCGTTTTCTATTAAATTCAATTCGAATTCGTTTTCTATTAAATTCAATTCGAATTCGTTTTCTATTCAATTCAAATTCGTTTTCTATTAAATTCAATTCGAATTCTTTTTCTATTCAATTCAAATTCGTTTTCTATTAAATTCAATTCGAATTCGTTTTCTATTAAACTCAATTCGAATTCGTTTTCTATTCAATTCAATTCAAATTCGTTTTCTATTAAATTCAATTCGAATTCGTTTTCTATTCAATTCAAATTCGTTTTCTATTAAATTCAATTCGAATTCGTTTTCTATTAAACTCAATTCGAATTTGTTTTCTATTCAATTCAATTCAAATTCACTTTCGATATTCATTATAAAACGAATAAAATCGATATAAATATCGTTCATGTCAAAATGGCGTCAATAATCAACACGGCTTCATATGTTTCTATTTTCAAATATTCTATTTCAAATATTTCTATTCAAATATTTCTTTTTCAAATATTGAATGAAGCCCAATCAATTACCATATAATGTTAATTATATGAATTTTCTACAACATATGTATACAATAACAACGATGAAAAATCAACCATCATCCAAAGTGCATTCTACACTGTATAAGCATCGAATACAAATATTTAACACTCATAACACTCTGTCAATCAATCGATCGACATACGACTAAACAATCGGGATTAGTGTGCGTCAAATATCATCCCAATACCTATGTGGGGTTTCAAACAATCAAACACAGATTTTATTTGTACAGTTGGGCGATGTGTAAAATTTATCGAATCAATCAATATCAGTCAAATCAGTGTATATAAACAAATCGTCCGATCTGTTTATTTTTATTTCATTTCATATACACGTTAAAAATTCTATTTTTAACTATAAAATATTTTATTTCATTTCACATCACACAATCAACTACACATCAAAATTAAACAAACAAGCATACAAGCCGTCCATGGTCTGTGGACGACGGGTGTCGGGTGCTACTAAACACCGTCTGCATCCTAGTATATATTTCAACTAGAAAAATAAAATAAAAAGGTGAGAAGTTCTCACCGAATAGCTAATCCAACGCCACGACTCTTCTTATGCAGAAATCTTCGTCGTGTCTTCCTTCATCACTTTCGTTGACCGTATTCACTTCATATATATAAAAATCGAATTTTTACTTTTGTAACACCCCGTAATTCTACGACATTAAGATTCTCAAATTAAAGTATAATTAATTTTTAAAAGAAAAATTAAAAGAAAAAGATCCATGCAGTTGTTTAATTTAAGTATTGTAACTAACATGAAAAAGAGAAGTAAGGAGAGAACAATAATTATTATTGTTCTAAGACTTATTAACAAAAGCCCCTGTAGCTCAGTTGGTTAAGGCATTGGATTTGTAGCATGGAGGTCGGGGGTTCGAACCCCGGCGGCGGCATAATTTTTTATCATTGTTTTAGAGAGGGCCAACTAAACATGCAAATATATGTACGTATACAAATTCAAAATTTGAAAGGATAAGAACGTACGTATAAGGAAATAAAGAAAATATATATATATACATATGAGAAATATATATATATATATACAAAAATATATGTATGCGAAAGATAAAATTCGAGATAAGGCTACAGTCAATGAAATATGGCAACATCATTTGAATTTTGAAAATAAAATGAAAGTTGTGCGTATATATATACGCGTAAAATGGTCGTTAGAGGAATTGTATACATATAATAATATTTCATGTGAATAAAACAGTTAAATAAATTCCAGAAATTCAAAAGTTTGAAAATCAAACTTTTACGCCAAAATAGCTTGTGGGACCCAATGCTGACTCAGCACTGCGTGTATGATAAGGTTTGGCTAGATTCATCTACGTACCTGGACTATTTTCTTAACTAGGTTCAATGCTGACTCAGCGCTGCGTGTACGATAAGGTCTTGAGCAGCTATATAAACAGCCCTAGTCTTCATTCTCTTTGCACCAATTCTCTTCTATCCTTATGCTGCTAAGATTCATGGCTTCTTCCCCTCCTCTAAATTTTCTTAAATAAATAAAATAAAATATGATTCAAGACGAGGAGATGCTGCTAAAAGACTTTTAAGGAGGGATTCAAATTAAAGTTTCAAGTGAAGAATTCAAAGGCTAGCTCAAACAAGTTTCAAGCAACGACGCACGAATCATAGCCATGCTTTCCTTCTTTTCTAGATCTATTTTCTGTAAGTTGGTTATTTCTAGATCTGAATATTTTGTTTTATTTGTGACATGAAATTAAAGGAATAAAGGAATATGCCAAATCTCTCTCTCTCTCTCTTCGAATCTGTGTTTATACTCTTGGACTGAATTAAGAACTGTTATGATTCGAGGACAAATAAGACTGTAACCGTGACTATGACTATAGAACTGTGGCCTTTGAAAGCATATGCCTTTGGACTATGACATAAGCCTTTGAGTTTGGGACATATAAACATTGCCTATGACAATGACTTATGACTATGGGAATTATTTTCCCTTTTGGACTATGAACATCGCATATGACTATGGACATTTCCTATGACTGTGACTGTGACTACAAGGATTATTTCCTTGACTAGGCCTATACCTTTGATTTGGACATAAACTATTACTTATGACATAATGAGGACAACTGTGATTTTGACACCCATGATTTATGATTAGGAAAATATTGCTTTAGTTTTGTGATTGAGAAGTTGGGTCTAAACCCAATTATTTATTCTACCTGTTCCTTGGTTTTTCTTTGGTTTTAAGACAGTGGGAATTTACCTATTAAGTTAGGTCTACCCACATTCTTGAACCTATTTTGCCCATTCTTTGGTTTTAAGACAGTGGGAATTTACCTATTTAGTTAGGTCTACCCATATTCTTGAACCTACATTGTTATCCAAACCTTTTTATGCTAATTATTCCTTCTTGTCATTTTGATTCATTCCCTTTTTTATCTACGAATCTAGATTTATTTATAATCTAGGTTGAATCAAGATTATTCGAACGGTGGGAATGCGATTTGGGGAAAAACATGGAAATGAATATGAACGTAGTTGTAAACTTGGAAATTGGCATAATTTGGAATATGTATTATGACATGCATATTAAAATGAAAACTGGGAAATTTGACATGGATTAGGGAATATGTGATTTTGACATATTAAATTTAGCGTTAGTAAGTAAGCTAAATTTTAGGCATAAAATGTAAACTAGAAAAATAATTCTAGTTTTGCCATAAATTGTGAATTAGGATGTTAAACCAAGATTGGGTTAATTAAGGTTGATTTGGAATAAGTATATTAGCACAATTTTGAATTTATTCATAATTGTGAGCAATTGTCATGTTTAGAATAAATTATGGTTAGCGACACTAAACTTGGTATAATTTACATAACAAAAAGTATAAATATGATAAATAAGAGAGAATGGGCCATAATAATAAATGAGACAATGTACATTAAAAGAGTAGTAATGAAATCAGTAAATTAGGAGTAATTTACTTATAGAATTCGTCATAAATGTTAAATTGTTCATTTACCACAAAATATGTAACTTGGTTAAATTTTGGCCATAAATTATAAACTAGGATATTTAATCTAGTTTCGGCAATGAAATAGGAAATGGCCTAAACTGCATGTTGGGTTAGGACTTGGGCCTAGAATATAAGTATACTAGTAGGCTTGACAAATAAATATAGGCCAAATTTGTCTAAAAAGGGGAAATGGGCTTTTGAAATAAATTGTTAACAATTTATAAACAAAAGAAAAGTATTTTGATAACACCCTTTTTATAACACATAGACCAGAAGGTTCTAGGGTGACAGAGAGGATAGTGTCTAGGCTTGGGTTTGGAAAAAACAAGTTTCCTGCCCTCCCTGGCTATCCCTAACTGATCCGAAGGACGGGATGGTTGTTTTCAAAACCAGATTTGGAAATTAATCAAAAACCCTTTGAACTTAGAAAACATGAATATGCCTAACCCGAGGTTAGACTGAGTTGCGGTGTAAACCTGTCCGGAACCGACCGGCACATCCAGTAACCGCGGCAATATCTGTCTAATGTGAGAGGTTGCGGCTTTAATTTATTAATTAAAGCTAGAATGGGAAGGTTAAGGAACACTTAACCAACTTAGCACAGTTAAAGCTAGAATGGGAGGGTTAAGTCCATGGGAATACTTAGCCAAATTAACATGTTGACTAGACTAGAAGGTGGGGTTAAGTAAAGTTAATACACTTAGCCAATTTAACATGTTAATTAGACTAGAGGTTGGGGTTAAGTAATACACTTAGCCAAATTAATATGTTAGCTGGACTAGACCATAGGGTTAAGTAAACTTGAATGCTTAACCATCAGAATATGATAAATGAATAGGGTTAAGTAAAAAGCATAAAGGGATAACACTTAACCAGTGTAATAGGATAAGGGAAGAGGGTTAAGATAGCTTGAATCGACTAAAGACACTTAACTAACCCAACCTGGTGAGAAAGAAAACTAAGTAGTAAACCTCAGTTGAAAAAGGGACTAAGTAGTAAAACTTAGTTAAGAAAACAAGGAATTTGGAAACTAAGTGGTAAACCTTAGTTAGTAGAACTAAGTAGTAATTCTTAGTATAACACGAAGGAGCGGACATCCATCTGGTTTTAAGAAGGCTCCAACGAATTGGGTTACGAAGCCCGAGGCTTCGAGGGGACGTGAGGGTACTCTTGGTATCCCTCTGTGAGGCTGCAGATGATCATCCTGGGCTCACAAAGGTTAAGGTCTGCATTAGAAGAACCGAGGGTATGCCTTGGTTGCAATATATATGTGGCAACCTAAAGACTAGGATGGACCGGCGTGATTCGGCGAGAAAACGGTAGCCCTGTGATAGCAACTCGTCGTCTACCATCCATCTTGAGTCAGTCGAGATACGTGAAGCGGAAAGGCGGAGAACTCCAAAAGACCATAATTGCTATCTAGTTATGGGTGAGGATGGCCATAGGATAGTGGGGGGCCGGCGTATAGTTCTCATTTTACAAAAGGGTGCCTTTCATTAGTTGAGGGAGGGGTCAAGTGGGACCATAGCCACTGGAATAAAAACAGACCTTAGCATCTGCATCGGCAGATATCCGAAAGCTCCCGACCGAGTTCTGTATTCCTTGATTTGCCATGTCACAGGACTCGGATCGCACATTATAGGACATGTGCATCTAGACAAGCGATAACGATTCGCGATACATGCGTGGGGAAGCCTAGGAGCATATACCACTCTAGGTAGTGTGTCCTAGACTTGGGGGCATTGTTCGACAGGTAGCGTAATCCCTAGTTGGACTAGGTGGCATAAACCCTGAACTCGAAAAGCGTTCAGCAGATAGCGTAAAACTATAGTTAAATCTAAGAAGCACTTGATAGAAAACCCTAGACTAGATCTAGGTAATAAATAATAAATGTATGCCTGAAGACAATGGAAACTACAGGGGTTGGGATCACGTTATCGTTACTAGTTGAACACTAGTTAGGTGGTGCAGAGATATAGAAACCAGTATAACAAGGAAATAGCGAAGCTGCGAAAGTATTAGAGCGTATCCAGTCATCTTAGCATATCTTGTGACTACCTTGTCTAATCTTGTTGACCTTATCGTCATGGTGTAATCTTGTATTCAGTTAATTCATGTCGTTTTGTTTTTCCATATTCACATGCTAGAAGTTACTGAACTTACTCAGGCTTTATGTCTGACTCTGTTTTTCTTTCGTCTTCTTTTCTTCCATTCCCCCCCCCCCAGGTAGTTGAGGAGGGAATAGTATAACTCAGGATTAGACTGGACCGTTGCTCTTTCCCAGCTTGAAGATTTGACGAAGTTGTCTTTGGATTCTCTTCCAGATGCTATGGCTGGCTCTTGCTACATTGGGGAATATATAAATGTATTTTCATGCTTCTTTATTTTATAAAGACAGATGATACTCTGATATTGTAAAAGAATCTTGTATAGACTAAATTATCAATAAAGCGAAGTTCTATTTTCCACTGTTTAATAATTTGTCTGTCTTGTAATTTATCTGCATCTTTTACCCAAAATGCTCCACAGAACTTAGTGCATTCCCTTTGTGAGTGACACTAACGGACGTGGGGTGTTACACGTGGTATCATAGCTGAAGGTTACCGGATCAGATAAAAGATTTGAAAAATTATTTTCAAAAGGTTTTTAAAGAAGCATTTTTAAAAGAAAGGATTTGTTTTAAAGGCATATTCCCCAAAGCCATACGCGTTGTCTTCTCTTCCTCTATTTGAATTCTTGTCTCCTTCTTTCTTGACTCTCTGGGGCTCCTGGCTTTCTGGGAGGTAACCTCATCGAAGGGCGAAGTAGTGCCCGACTTCCATCTATAGCCGTAGTTGTTTTACTTACGGTCAGTCTTCTTTCAAGTTTATAGGGTTTTTCCGTGCAATAGAGGCAACTTTCGAGAGATTTGCCAACATGGTTACACGCGGAAGTTTGGCAAAGGAGCACGACCCAAGGATGAGGAAATTATGGATATAGACTTGGCTCACGAAGGAGGAAGGGATCATAAAACCTAAGACAAGAGCAAGTATCTTTACTATGGTATGATAGGACATATACTTAAGGACAAGGGCAAGAACGAGGACGAGATTTTCAGAAGGACAAGTACATGCTTTCGCCACCAAGCGCACCTAGGAGAAAGGTGGTCCGGTTGGAAGAGTCTAGTTTTCTGTTCGTACTATTTCCTTAGGTTCCGGCGCTTCTTAATTGTTCATACCCACTTCCATAGTTGAGTCTCTGCACCATAGTACGTGTATAGTAGAAAGATCCCACTAGAGTCTCAAATCCAATTGGTGGTCCGACCAGTTTTTGGTTAGTAGGGATTTGAGGATAGCTATCGAGTTTGCTTATATCATCTCACGTAGATCGTCTAAATTCGGAGAAGATATTCCTTGGATGCTTGTCTGATATTGGTTTTGGCCTTTGGGGCTTGTACTTGAGGAATGTCGAGTTCGGTTTGGATGGTTTGCGTGAAAGATGAATAGTTGTGGTAGGTACTCTAAAAAGTACGGAGTGATCTTTTGACTCTCATAGTTATGGCGTGATGGATAAGCTAAGAGGGAGGCCTCTAATCATCTTAGTACATATACTTGGCGCCGTGATTGACATCTGTTTATTTTGGAAATGGAGATTAGGAACTTCACAATCGTGAAGATAAATTGGTTAAGATACGGTGGAGTAAAGCTCAAGAAGGCTAGATACTAGCAACATGCCCTTTTTCCTTAAGGGTGCATCCTTGATTTCTCTGTTTAGGAGCTTTACGCGTAGTTGTTTCTCTCTTTCCAAAGTATATCCTCTAGGTCGTATCTGCGATCCTTAGGTAGAAGCCAATGGATGTAAACATGTATTTGAAACATGTTATGGTTGAATGGTTGCAAGTGGTTGCAAATGGTTGCTCGTGGATGCATATGCATACGGCACTAGATCAAGTTTGGACGCTCTCATATTGCATTTACATATATGCATTTGTTTATAAGTTGAACTTGATATGATATCATATGGACGTTGCATATGGATGAATGGCTGTGCACGCATGTAGTATTTACATGACTAGGGATGTTTGCATGCATGATTGGACGCATGGCACTAACATGATTTGCATTAAGGAGGTCAACTGAATCAGTAGACCGCCTGATTTTGCATTAGATAGAGACATACACACACACTATGCATATGAACATGAAAGCATTAGAAATCTTTTAAGGACAATGAATGCCTGTGATTGAATGGTTGAGTAGATGGGTGATTGGATGGTAGGACACATTCTTCCTAACTTGAAGATTTCGGGGACGAAATCCTTTTAAGTGGGGGAGAATGTAACACCCCGTAATTCTACGACATTAAGATTCTCAAATTAAAGTATAATTAATTTTTAAAAGAAAAATTAAAAGAAAAAGATCCATGCAGTTGTTTAATTTAAGTATTGTAACTAACATGAAAAAGAGAAGTAAGGAGAGAACAATAATTATTATTGTTCTAAGACTTATTAACAAAATCCTCTGTAGCTCAGTTGGTTAAGGCATTGGATTTGTAGCATGGAGGTCGGGGGTTCGAACCCCGGCGGCGGCATAATTTTTTATCATTGTTTTAGAGAGGGCCAACTAAACATGCAAATATATGTACGTATACAAATTCAAAATTTGAAAGGATAAGAACGTACGTATAAGGAAATAAAGAATATATATATATATATATACATATGAGAAATATATATATATATATATATATACAAAAATATATGTATGCGAAAGATAAAATTCGAGATAAGGCTACAGTCAATGAAATATGGCAACAACATTTGAATTTTGAAAATAAAATGAAAGTTGTGCGTATATATATACGCGTAAAATGGTCGTTAGAGGAATTGTATACATATAAGAATATTTCATGTGAATAAAACAGTTAAATAAATTCCAGAAATTTAAAAGTTTGAAAATCAAACTTTTACGCCAAAATAGCTTGTGGGACCCAATGCTGACTCAGCACTGCGTGTATGATAAGGTTTGGCTAGATTCATCTACGTACCTGGACTATTTTCTTAACTAGGTTCAATGCTGACTCAGCGCTGCGTGTACGATAAGGTCTTGAGCAGCTATATAAACAGCCCTAGTCTTCATTCTCTTTGCACCAATTCTCTTCTATCCTTATGCTGCTAAGATTCATGGCTTCTTCCCCTCCTCTAAATTTTCTTAAATAAATAAAATAAAATATGATTCAAGACGAGGAGATGCTGCTAAAAGACTTTTAAGGAGGGATTCAAATTAAAGTTTCAAGTGAAGAATTCAAAGGCTAGCTCAAACAAGTTTCAAGCAACGACGCACGAATCATAGCCATGCTTTCCTTCTTTTCTAGATCTATTTTCTGTAAGTTGGTTATTTCTAGATCTGAATATTTTGTTTTATTTGTGACATGAAATTAAAGGAATAAAGGAATATGCCAAATCTCTCTCTCTCTCTCTTCGAATCTGTGTTTATACTCTTGGACTGAATTAAGAACTGTTATGATTCGAGGACAAATAAGACTGTAACCGTGACTATGACTATAGAACTGTGGCCTTTGAAAGCATATGCCTTTGGACTATGACATAAGCCTTTGATTTTGGGACATATAAACATTGCCTATGACAATGACTTATGACTATGGGAATTATTTTCCCTTTTGGACTATGAACATCGCATATGACTATGGACATTTCCTATGACTGTGACTGTGACTACAAGGATTATTTCCTTGACTAGGCCTATACCTTTGATTTGGACATAAACTATTACTTATGACATAATGAGGACAACTGTGATTTTGACACCCATGATTTATGATTAGGAAAATATTGCTTTAGTTTTGTGATTGAGAAGTTGGGTCTAAACCCAATTATTTATTCTACCTGTTCCTTGGTTTTTCTTTGGTTTTAAGACAGTGGGAATTTACCTATTAAGTTAGGTCTACCCACATTCTTGAACCTATTTTGCCCATTCTTTGGTTTTAAGACAGTGGGAATTTACCTATTTAGTTAGGTCTACCCATATTCTTGAACCTACATTGTTATCCAAACCTTTTTATGCCAATTATTCCTTTTTGTCATTTTGATTCATTCCCTTTTTTATCTACGAATCTAGATTTATTTATAATCTAGGTTGAATCACGATTATTCGAACGGTGGGAATGCGATTTGGGGAAAAACATGGAAATGAATATGAACGTAGTTGTAAACTTGGAAATTGGCATAATTTGGAATATGTATTATGACATGCATATTAAAATGAAAACGGGGAAATTTGACATGGATTAGGGAATATGTGATTTTGACATATTAAATTTAGCGTTAGTAAGTAAGCTAAATTTTAGGAATAAAATGTAAACTAGAAAAATAATTCTAGTTTTGCCATAAATTGTGAATTAGGATGTTAAACCAAGATTGGGTTAATTAAGGTTGATTTGGAATAAGTATATTAGCACAATTTTGAATTTATTCATAATTGTGAGCAATTGTCATGTTTAGAATAAATTATGGTTAGCGACACTAAACTTGGTATAATTTACATACCAAAAAGTATAAATATGATAAATAAGAGAGAATGGGCCATAATAATAAATGAGACAATGTACATTAAAAGAGTAGTAATGAAATCAGTAAATTAGGAGTAATTTACTTATAGAATTCGTCATAAATGTTAAATTGTTCATTTACCACAAAATATGTAACTTGGTTAAATTTTGGCCATAAATTATAAACTAGGATATTTAATCTAGTTTCGGCAATGAAATAGGAAATGGCCTAAACTGCATGTTGGGTTAGGACTTGGGCCTAGAATATAAGTATACTAGTAGGCTTGACAAATAAATATAGGCCAAATTTGTCTAAAAAGGGGAAATGGGCTTTTGAAATAAATTGTTAACAATTTATAAACAAAAGAAAAGTATTTTGATAACACCCTTTTTATAACACATAGACCAGAAGGTTCTAGGGTGACAGAGAGGATAGTGTCTAGGCTTGGGTTTGGAAAATACAAGTTTCCTGCCCTCCCTGGCTATCCCTAACTGATCCGAAGGACGGGATGGTTGTTTTCAAAACCAGATTTGGAAATTAATCAAAAACCCTTTGAACTTAGAAAACATGAATATGCCTAACCCGAGGTTAGACTGAGTTGCGGTGTAAACCTGCCCGGAACCGACCGGCACATCCAGTAACCGCGGCAATATCTGTCTAATGTGAGAGGTTGCGGCTTTAATTTATTAATTAAAGCTAGAATGGGAAGGTTAAGGATCACTTAACCAAATTAGCACAGTTAAAGCTAGAATGGGAGGGTTAAGTCCATGGGAAGACTTAGCCAAATTAACATGTTGACTAGACTAGAAGGTGGGGTTAAGTAAAGTTAATACACTTAGCCAATTTAACATGTTAATTAGACTAGAGGTTGGGGTTAAGTAATACACTTAGCCAAATTAATATGTTAGCTGGACTAGACCATAGGGTTAAGTAAACTTGAATGCTTAACCATCAGAATATGATAAATGAATAGGGTTAAGTAAAAAGCATAAAGGGATAACACTTAACCAGTGTAATAGGATAAGGGAACAGGGTTAAGATAGCTTGAATCGACTAAAGACACTTAACCAACCCAACCTGGTGAGAAAGAAAACTAAGTAGTAAACCTCAGTTGAAAAAGGGACTAAGTAGTAAAACTTAGTTAAGAAAACAAGGAATTTGGAAACTAAGTGGTAAACCTTAGTTAGTAGAACTAAGTAGTAATTCTTAGTATAACACGAAGGAGCGGACATCCATCTGGTTTTAAGAAGGCTCCAACGAATTGGGTTACGAAGCCCGAGGCTTCGAGGGGACGTGAGGGTACTCTTGGTATCCCTCTGTGAGGCTGCAGATGATCATGCTGGGCTCACAGAGGTTAAGGTCTGCATTAGAAGAACCGAGGGTATGCCTTGGTTGCAATATATATGTGGCAACCTAAAGACTAGGATGGACCGGCGTGATTCGGCGAGAAAACGGTAGCCCTGTGATAGCAACTCGTCGTCTACCATCCATCTTGAGTCAGTCGAGATACGTGAAGCGGAAAGGCGGAGAACTCCAAAAGACCATAATTGCTATCTAGTTATGGGTGAGGTTGGCCATAGGATAGTGGGGCACCGGGGGCCGGCGTATAGTTCTCATTTTACAAAAGGGTGTCTTTCATTAGTTGAGGGAGGGGTCAAGTGGGACCATAGCCACTGGAATAAAAACAGACCTTAGCATCTGCATCGGCAGATATCCGAAAGTTCCCGACCGAGTTCTGTATTCCTTGATTTGTCATGTCACAGGACTCGGATCGCACATTACAGGACATGTGCATCTAGACAAGCGATAACGATTCGCGATACATGCATGGGGAAGCCTAGGAGCATATACCACTCTAGGTAGTGTGTCCTAGACTTGGGGGCATTGTTCGACAGGTAGCGTAATCCCTAGTTGGACTAGGTGGCATAAACCCTGAACTCGAAAAGCGTTCAGCAGATAGCGTAAAACTATAGTTAAATCTAAGAAGCACTTGATAGAAAACCCTAGACTAGATCTAGGTAATAAATAATAAATGTATGCCTGAAGACAATGGAAACAACAGGGGTTGGGATCACGTTATGGTTACTAGTTGAACACTAGTTAGGTTGTGCAGAGATATAGAAACCAGTATAACAAGGAAATAGCGAAGCTGCGAAAGTATTAGAGCGTATCCAGTCATCTTAGCATATCTTGTGACTACCTTGTCTAATCTTGTTGACCTTATCGTCATGGTGTAATCCTGTATTCAGTTAATTCATGTCGTTTTGTTTTTCCATATTCACATGCTAGAAGTTACTGAACTTACTCAGGCTTTATGTCTGACTCTGTTTTTCTTTCGTCTTCTTTTCTTCCGTTCCCCCCCCCCCCCAGGTAGTTGAGGAGGGAATAGTATAACTCAGGATTAGACTGGACCGTTGCTCTTTCCCAGCTTGAAGATTTGACGAAGTTGTCTTTGGATTCTCTTCCAGATGTTATGGCTGGCTCTTGCTACATTGGGGAATATATAAATGTATTTTCATGCTTCTTTATTTTATAAAGACAGATGATACTCTGATATTGTAAAAGAATCTTGTATAGACTAAATTATCAATAAAGCAAAGTTCTATTTTCCACTGTTTAATAATTTGTCTGTCTTGTAATTTATCTGCATCTTTTACCCAAAATGCTCCACAGAACTTAGTGCATTCCCTTTGTGAGTGACACTAACGGACGTGGGGTGTTACAACTTTGCTATTCAATATACAAAAATCGAATTTTTACTTTGCTATTCAATATATAAAAATTGAATTTTTACTTTGCTATTCAATATATATAAATCGAATTTTTATCTTCATTTTGCAAATAAAAATTATATATTTTTATATTGTTTTTCCATATATGATAGTTATATTTTGATTCCTCGCACATAATAAAAATTATATTTTTAATACTCTACCATAATAAAAATTACATTTTTAATCTTCTACTATAGTAAAAATTATATTTTTAATCTTCTACTATAGTAAAAATTATATTTTTATAATCTCTTTTTACATACAGAAATCATATTTTACTTTGTTACTTCATATGAGAAAAATCATATTTTTCTGCTGCAACAAATATGAATAAAATCCAGTCTTTATATTCCTAAAAATCTAGTCTTTCTAGTTCTTGAAATCTCGTCTCCTATATATATATTTTAAAAACAATTCTATTTATGGTTTAAAAACAATGTACATTTATAATTTCAAAAGAAATGTATATTTTCGAACTAAAGATGTTTATATTTTCGAACTAAAGATGTTTATATCTTCGAACTTTACTTGAAAACAATTCGAATTTATATACAATTTTCAGAATTTAAACAATGTATTTGTAAATCAATTTCAGATTTTTTTCACAATGTTGTTATATAAATTAAAATCAAAAATAAATAAATTAATGTTTAATTATATTAAAACAAAACAAAAACAAAAGGGATAAAGCTCACTGTAAGTGTCGAACTGGAGCTCCCATCAGAAAGCCACCGTGCGCCATCACCTGAAGCAGTCGGACCTTGGTCGGAGGACCCCACACGACGCGCCTACATGTGCGCCTCCTCCTCCATGCTCCGCCCGCCGTCCGATCATCGCAGTCGCCATGGAAACGAGATCGAACGCTCTGGTTTTGAGTTGCTATATCGTGATGAACACTCCATGAAAACCGATGATGATGGTCCAGGTTTGGAGAGCTAAGAAAACTAAACAATTTACGTTCTGATTTCCTCCCCCAATTCGAATTGAATAAAGAAAGTTTTGGGATTAAAATTTCGAGCCCTCAGCGTTCGTTTTTAGAGTGTGGCGGCTTGGCCCGATAGTGAATTAGGGTTTCCATTCAAAGAGGGTTATATATTTATTATTTTAATAAATTAATTCTAAAATTACTTGTTTAACCCACCGAACTCCAAACGAACTCCAACGACTGTCGCCCCCAGCGGAATACCCCCATCCCGGACACAATGGGATATGTATCGCAAGCCAATTCGCTTGTTACGATAGATTTTCATCAACTTTTAAAACATAAATCAGTATATATTCAATTTGGACGTACATTTTAAATTACCGGGGCCACATACGAATTCAGAAAATTCCAGAAAAAATATTTCTAGCTTTGTATTGACGATACGGTCCTAACAAAACTAATTTCATCAAATTCTGAGACCGTTTGAAAAATGGCCTTTTTCTGGTCGACCGATTTAATTGAAACTGTCAAAACACGTTTAACTTCGCCACACTCACATATTGATTCAGAAAGTTATGAATTTTGGAATCTAGCAATAATTTAACACTGCGGATCCAACAAAAGTGGTTTCGTCGAAATCCGAGGTCGTTTGCAAAATTCCCATTTTTAAGGGCCTGAATTCCATAGTGACTATTCAGAATTTTCAACTGGACATATCTTTTGATCCCCGATATGAAATTTTGATTTTTCGGGTTCGTTGGAAAGATATTCCCAATTAGATCCTATTATTTTTTGTTTCACTAAAATCCGGATTGTTTTGCACCCGGTACATTCAATTGAAGTTTGAAATCGAATTATCGAACTACCGCGCCATTTTCAATTCCTTTTATAATTAAAATAAAATTTTATATTCTAACGACGATCTATATAAATATATACGTTCGATTTATATTCAAAATAAATTTCTCGTTGATATTATTTAAAATAATCTATTTTAAATAATCAAAATTCGCTAAAATTGTCAAAATAAAAAATTTAAACTGGCCCAGATTTTCGGGTTGTTACATCCCCTCTTTTTGCATTGGAATATATATTGTTCAATTTTGGTTATGTGCAAAATATACATAAACCTGAAATATTGATATATACATATATATATATATATATATACATGGCTAAATTTTATGCCTTATTTATACGACTGATTATAATCCTTTTTATTTGCGCATGTTGGAAAATATAATTTAAGTGGAAGTATAAACGAAAGATGATTTGATAATTGTGAGCGTAGCATGATTAATATTATGGACAGTTAATTTGCAGTTAAATGGTAAATCTGAGAACTTCCATGTTTGTTGTAAAATTACCTTTCAAATTTAGAGTGGAATGAATATAGAAATTGTTGGGATTAAAAAAGGGATATAACTCAATTATATCTAAATTTACTTTAATTATGTAAAAAAAGGGAAAAATAAGTCAGAAATAGGAATTAATGTATACTAATTAAAATGTAGGAAGTCAAAAATAGCCTACATTGATTGGTTAGGAAGAAGGGAACATATTTCTGTGGTTTGGTTTGTAAAATAAGAGGAAAACATAACTGTAAGTTTAAAAATATATATGGGCATGGATTAGTGAGAAATAGGGATTTCAGCCGTATTGCACACTATTCAATAGCCTAAAAAATAATTAAAAGAGATGTCATGCAATTATGAGTTTCTATGACAGTAATTACCTTAAGCTATAGAAATAGATTTTTTTACAGTTTTTAATAACCAGTCAATTAGGAATAGGTCTAATTTTCTAACAAATAAGTTGTAAATACGGAAAGAAAAAGGGTAATATAATTGAAAGATGTTATGAAAGAAAAAGAAGGAATATGTGAGTCTAATATAAACCTACAACCACAACTTATATTTGCATAAATATGAAAATTGGGAAAATCATTAAAGAAAACAAAATTCAATTGCAAAAATAAATATGATAGAAATGGTTAAAAATGACAATTAAGACCTTAATATGAACATGTTGACTAAAAAGGGTTAAGTTACGAGCCTAAAAGGCATTAGACTTTAAAATGAACATATTTATTTACAAAGTGTGAGTTATGAGCTTAAGATTCTATGATAACTATTAAAGTTGATTTATAAATAAGTAATATTCGATTAGATAGAATATGAATATTGTAAGTCAACAAAAAAGTAAAATTGGAATGCATAATAGTAAATTAGACATAGGGTCTAATTAATTAACGATAGGCCTTTGGGCTAGTTTACGAGGATAAAGAGCCCAATGGGGTAAAACATCGTAGGTATCAGGAGGCACGATGGGAGCACATCCAACTTATTATTCAACGGGGCTGGAAGAAAGTGACAGACTTCGATGGGACTTGAGGATACTCCATGATGGCCCTCTGCGATAGGCTTAGCTAAGATGTACCTACAAAGGCTTGGTCTATATGGTTCCATCCAGTGAGTATGCCTTGGCAGAATCTATGGTTGAAGGCGGTCTAAAAAAATGACTGGGATGATTTCTAGGATAATTTGGCGCCTGCCTCAGGGTAGGAGGCTTTATGGTCAGGACCCAACAAAGATAGTAGGTTGTCAAATAACTCACATCGTTAGTTGGAGCGAGTATGGGAAATATTGGAGTTAAACCAAGAGACCAACGATCTTTTATTATATGGACATTGAATAAGGGATAATGCCAATTTGGATGCTTAGATTGTTTGTTAAGGGCGCAGTCACTTAGCTATTCGGATAGTCTTTCATTTGATAGTTGCAGAGCCACCGAAAGAGATAGACAAATCTTTGATATCTATATTACAGGCCTAATGGAGCCATTTTGGGTAGATATAGAAAATCTCCACTGAGTTTCATGGAAGAATTACAGTTTTGGGCGCCTTTATGGCGCAACGGTATCCGCTTATCCACTTTGCGCATATTAGCACGCTTTCGTGGCGTAGTGATGGAGACATAGTGCGCTTTTGTAGCTTGTTCTAGTGCGCTTTCGTAGTGTGGCGATGGAGGTTCTGTACGTTTTTGTAGTACAGTGATCGAGACCACTCGTGGGGGTATTATGGGGTGTACCTCAATATATTGGGCATACAGCGACATATATCTATGATTGATTAGGTTAATCCACTTGGGAGTAGATGGGTACATTTTATGCGTGATATCAAAGAAATAATAAACCCAAAATAACTTAATAAAGGAAAACTAGTGATAAAACGGTGTATGTAGTGTTATTTCTAGAAAATAAAGTTTGTCCATTTAACAGAACTTTTGTTTTAACCTCCTCCTCATAACAAACCTGCAGGGTAGACAAGTGGCAGAGATTATACAACTTAGAGACACTTGTGAAACAATATCATTATTAGGGTAAGTATTTACTTACTATTATATTTTATTTGTTCCACTGTGCGATATTTTATTGTAAGCTCTGATATATTTTATCTTTGTCTTTCTGCAGGATACCATACAAACCAACTTGAGTTTCAATAGACTTGGATTTTTAGTATTTTACAAAAAAATAGGCCTGTTGAAATTTGGGTTGTTACATTTGGTATCAGAGCTTAGGTTTAGGATTTCTATATAGATATCAAGTGAATGTATTTGCATTTATAAAAAATATATATTATATATATACCTATATCCAAAGAGTAACCCACTAATTAAGTAAAGCAACTCATAGAGAAAGTTGGGATGTTAGTTTTGTACACTAAAGAAATGCTTATGGAAATTTGAGGATCATAGTCCCACGAATGCCAAGAATGTAGAGTGTACAATATGCTTTGAAATGAAAAAGAGAATTCCATGTGTTAATATCCAAAAGTTTGGTATTTTAGACTAGTGGATTGGGCAGTAGGGCTTTGTAAACTGGGAAAGAGTAAGAAAGGGGATGAGGAAGAGACAAATACATGCTTGATCCCTACAAGATAGAGGTTAATGGGACGAGTGCTTACTTACAAACTTATTGGGCAGATACAAAACATGTTTACTTACGAACTTATCGATTCATAGAAACTAAAAAAGTAGAATAGTTTAGTGGATTAGTGGATTGGGCAGGAGCTTTCGAGCCACCCCATTAACGCTCAAGTATGACGGAAAACGCTTGATCCCTACAAAGGATATTGTCGAAGCTAGCATGGATAAATGGCAAGAATACTTAGCGGGTTTTTTCCTGGACTCTCCCTTGTCGTACACTGTTGTTGTCACACATCTTCTTAAGCAATGGAAACCTAGAGGCTTGATTAAGATAAAGTCTAATGGCCCTTTTTTCCAATAAGGAAGACATAAAAAGAATAACTGAGGCAGACCTAATTGTGATAAGGAGTAAAGTTTTCATTACTAAAAAATGGGATGTTAACATGGGACTATCGGGTAAGGGAACTAGAAATGTGCCAGTTTGGGTTAAAATGACCAACTTGTCGAGGGTGGATTGGTCAAAAATAGGAATATGTTGGCTTGCAACTCATATCGGCAAGTTTATATGTATGGATCAGGCTACTGAGAGTCTCGATTAGTTGGGGTTTGCAAAATGTTTAGTTGAGATCTCACCAGAGAGCGAACTGCCAAACAATTACTGTGTTCCTACCTGATGGTACCGAGCACGACGTTAACGTCTGATACATTTGGAAGCTAGACATCTGCCGTGTATGTAAAGTTTTCGGCCATTTGAGTTCTAACTGTCCTACTACCAAAAGCAATGATAAAGCAGAGATGAATGCTAATAGTATGAAGATGGCTGTTGATGTTAGTGATCAAAGAATTGAGGACGTTACTCATGTTGTTGAGGGTGGTGTAGGCTACACTACAATTATAAAGAGCAATGTCAAAGCAAACCCATCAAGAAACAGCTTAAAGTGGGAGGTAATTCTGTTGTAAACCAAATGAAATGGAAGAAAGTCGTTGAGGGTAACATCTAAACTCAATTTTGGTGTTGACTCTGCCATTAAGACTGGCAATAGGTTTGGAGTTTTAAATAATATTAGTGGCAATGGTAAGTCCAACACTAGTGCTCAAGACATTGAAGAAGGAGAGATAGTTGATGCAACAAATGATAGTGCTTTGAACAAGAATGTTGTTATAGGCTTGGGCAAGAATGACGACTATTTAGATAAGGTCTCGAGCAATGGATGTGTCACTGAAATTGTGCAGCAAATTGAAGGTGATGCTATTATAGTTCACTTAAAAGAGCAACTTAGCAAAGCTATTAGCTCCATTGCAGATTTAAATGTTGAGCAAGAAGTGTGAGGTAATGAAAGTGCTCTGCAAACCATTATAAATGATGTTACTGAGTTTGAAAAAACATTGGAATCTAGAGGATATGATGTGTCCATTGCCTATACTGGTAACAAATTTCAAGTGTGCAACAAAATTGGCTTTAAGCTAGGATTCTTGTAAGGCACTATTCCACTCAACAAGCATCATATGGTTTGTAACGACCCGGAATTTTGGGCTGAATTTAAAATTTTTATTTTAATTATTTTAATGGGTTTTTAATATTTGAAATAATTTATTTTATATAATAACGACTATAAATTTATTTCAATCGAAGTTAAAACGAAATTTTTTTTAAATTATAAAAGGAGTTAGAAATAGCGCGGTAGTTTTAAAATTTGAATTTTAACTTTGATTGACTGTACAGGATGCAAAATAAATCGGATTTTAGCAAAACCAAAAATATTAGAATCTATTTAAAAATATCTTTCTAACAAATCCGAAAAATTGAAATTTCATAGCGGGAATCAAAAGTTATGTCCAATTCAAAATCTCAAAAAAACGTTATGGAATTTATATATAGGACCCAAAACGCTACTTTTTACATACGAATGAATTGGGACTCGAAACCACTTCCATTGAGTTTAAAATGATGTTTCTGCATTGAAAAAGTATAAACACTTATATATTTCGAGTTTCGGAAATTATTCATATTTATTTGTATTTTTAATATTAAATATATACGCCTTAAAAATGGGAATTTTGCAAACGACTTCCGAATTCGACGAAACCACTTTCTATGGATTCAGAATATTAAATTATTGTTAGATTCCAAATTTCATAATTTTTGAAGCTAGTATGTGGTTGTAATAAATTTTACAGTGAAAAATAATCAATTTTCAAAATTTAAAAATTCGCTATTTATTCAAACGGACTCGGAATTCTTCGAAACCAGTTTCTATGGATTCATAATATCAAGAAATAATTATGTTTCAATTTTCATAAAAAATGGAATTCGCAGGTGTTTAACACGGATTTTTAAACTAAGAAAACAGACAAAATTTGAAGAAGATAAAATACATAAGTGGTCAAAATAAGGATAGTGGGCCTGATTTAATTATTAATACGTATAAAATATCATAAGTGCTGTCATTAGCTGAACCCTAAGACAAAACAAAATAATTTATATCTCTCAATCAGAACAAAATCAGACCAAACCCTTTCTGTGTTTTGTTCATCTTCTTATCCACTACCTACCACGAAAAATTTATGACCTATCGTCGCATGGATTCGCCGGAATCTAGCTTAAAAGACAGAAAGCTGATTTCGGTTATTTGTTTGCAGCGGGCCCCACAAAGAGAGACAGGTCGAGCGACTTCAGGCAGTGGCAGAGGGGAAGCATACGGTTCTTTTGGCGGTGGTGGCATGGTCTCAGGTGGCCGGAATTGGCCGGAATGTCAATTTTACTGGAGGGGTGCTGAAAACAGGACAGTCGCAAAGATGAGCAATTTCCCGTCGATCCGTGCATTTTCAGGCGAAGTGACCCAAACAGAAGTTGCTTGGGAGGTCGAGATCTAGCTACTGACAAAAATTGGTGGCATTTGGAGTACCGAGGCGGCCGCAGCACTGAGATGAATGGAAACTGCACTTTTCCGTTCAACTGAATCATGGGCCCCACGTGGCAAACTGGAGGGGGGACCACCAGGCGTGGAAAGAGGGGGAGAAGCCGGAGAGAATGGCGCTGGTTTCGTGCAATTCCGACTTACGGTTTGGCAGTGGCGAGCATTTTCAGTTCAGGGTGCTGTTTGAGAAAAAAAGGTTAAGGGCTTAAACGCGAAACATTTATTTAATTTTTTATTCAATGTTCGTAATGCAATATCTTTAACATACGAGATCGAAATTTGACGATTTTAGGTCTGCTGCGATCTTGGCGACAAGAGCTTCGCGTGGACACAAAATTTGTCCAATTTGGAGGAAGTTAAAATTTTGGGTAATTTTTACAAATTTAAATATTATTTAAATCGATTTGTTAACTTCGCAAGGGCATAACTTTTTGTCACGTTATAGAAATTGCATGAAACTGAATCCGTTGAGATCGTTATGTCAAGAGCTTCGAGCGAGCAGTAATTTTGTCCAATTTTGAGCAAGTTGAAAATTTGGTAATTTTCATAATTTAAATTAATTATTTAATTATTACAAACTTCGAAAATTCATAACTTTGTGATACGAACTCGAAATCGCGCAAAACAGGATTTGCTGCGATCAGCGAGTCGAGAGCTTCGCAACGACACTAACTACGCTCAATTTGGAGCATGTTGGATCTTGGGCCAAAATTGGGCCCGAACAGTCATTTAAAGCCGGCAAAGGTGAGAACTCTTTTGCTCACTCAATTTTCGAATAGTTATTTATTTTTATAATTAAATGTAAATAAATTATTGGTGATGGAAATAATTGTTTGTTGAGCGGATTGTGGATTTGGATGTCATGTCATGTTATGTTTGAAATTGAAAATATTCAACAGGTTAAACTAATGATTTATTATTTATGATAATTTAAAATGATGTTACACTGCCATTGACAAGTTACCTGACTTGTTGATGTTGATTAGGACGATTATTTTACACCTCGCCCAAGTGCACAAAATTATGTGTTGGCTAAAACCCCACACGGGTCTTGGGTTGATATTTGACTACACATCACCCTTGTGTTTAGTGTAAATTGCACTTTGGCTGTTATGTGAATGGTTGACATTATTATGGAATAAGTGCAATGTTTGAAATCCATGTAATTAAATTACATGGAAATTGTGTGAGTCTCATTCCAATTTTGAGTTAAAGAAAATTATAATCCAATATTCAATTAAAAGAACCAAAGGCTGGTTTCCATGTTTTCAAATGGGAAGGTATGTATTGTCAAAGTAACAATAAAAGGAGTGAACTGGAAAGATAACATTTTTTTTATTAGTAAAAAGTTACAATAAAAGATTAGATTTAAAAGATACCCTTCTAATTGTCAACATGTTAAATTAAGAAGATTTGTTTCAAAACTGAACATCTTGAAAAGATTAATATTATTGTTATCAATTTTGAATTAATGAATATTTTAATTTATACTCAATTAATAGAATTAATTGGCTTTGATTTAAAAAGATTATATCTTTATTGTTTAATAGTTATAATAAAGAAGATTCAATTAAAAAGATTATATATTTACTGTCCACATTTTAAGATAAGAAAGTTTGATTTCGAAATTTGAACGTTTTGGAAAGATTACATTTATTTGTCATTATGTGGCAACAAATAGATTTGATTTAAAAATAAGACATTTTGGGAAGATTATTATTAATTGTTATAACAATATGGAAAGTTCAAATATTTATAAAGATTTGAAAGGTAAGTGAAGATATTTGGAATCACGACATTTTAGAATTAAAGAATATTTAAAATTAAGATTCTTTAATGGAAAGGATATTTTCAAAGAGTACGTTTTAGAGAAGGTAATTATAATTATAAAATTATAATTGTACTTGGACACGAGGTTAGGTCACATTTGTGGTGGAAGTCTGTTCGGAACCGCCCGACTTATCCAACAGCCACAAATGTTGGGCCTAATGTGAGAGGTCCAAGTGCGCAAATACGAATTGGGCCATGACACGAGGTTAAGCCCAACTTGTGGGATAATTCTGCCTGGAACCAACCGGCATATCCAACATCCACAAGTCGTAGGCTTAATGTGGGAGGTCTGGCCCAGTGTAAAATATAAATGAATAAGATAATGGATTGAGCCATTTAATCTGTTTTAAATAGCAACACCATTTTAACCCGAACGTGTTTATCGATTTATTTTATACATTTTATAATGCATGTTTCAAAGAGCTAATTCCAAAATAAATATTTTGGAAATAATACTATTTTAATATGATAATAAATAGAATATTCAATTTGGATTTAAAATTGAAAGAAAAGTTGGAATCGTTTTATAAACGAATTTATAAACATTTTAGAATAAAGTTTGAAAGGAAAATATTACATTTTTCAATGTAATAAAGTTGAAATGAAAATATTACATTTTTCAATGTAATAAAGACTGAATTGAAAATAAAGTTGAAATGAAAATATTATATTTTTCAATGTAATAAAGACTGAATTGAAAATAAAATTTGAAATGAAAACATTACATTTTCCAATGTTATAAAGATTGAAATGAAAATATAACATTTTTCAATGTAGTAAAGGTTGAACTAAGAAGATTACATTAAAAAGATTTCATTTTTATTTAAGATTGATTACATTAGAAAGAATACTTTTTTTAGTTAATTTATTTCAAAAGAATGAAAAAGATTCGTTTTAATGTAGATATACATTTCAATGTAAAAGAATGAGTGATTTATTTATTTTAACAAATTAATTAAAATAAATAAAAGGATTAAAGTGGTTTTAATAAAACCAAGATTTTCCAGTACATACGTTGGAATGGATTTAAATGGAAATAATCTTTGGATTATTTCAGTATTGGATTTTCTGATTATACGGATATTATTGTGGGAATTTGGAAGATATTAATATCGTTATTCCCAATTTGGTATACGTTAATTTTCAGAATATGATATTGAACATAAATCGATATAATTTCTATTCAAAGCATGATATTTAATATCAGATTAAAATTTGGGTTTGTCGTGAATAGTGTCTTAAATAACACTATTCTTAAACCCATTTGGGAAAGAATAAATCTTTTAATTAAGATTTAAATAAGATTTCCAATTATTAAACATAATTGAAATTAAGTGAAACTGACTTTTGGGTTGATTGTGATCAATGTTTTTAAATGACATTAGTTCTTTAAACCCGATTGACAGTGAAATTTAGATTGGTAATTCATATATCTTTTAACTAAGATTTAGTGAAATATTCTAAAGAGAAGTTTCAATTAAACATATTAAATTGAAATACGATTTTGGTTTTATTGTGAACGATGTTTTTAAGCAACATTTGTTCTTTAACCCAGTTAAAGGAAAGATTATTTCTTGAAAGTTAAATAATCATTAAATAATGATTCTTGAAGATTAAAACTAAATATAGTTTTAACGAACCTTTAATTGGATTACATGAGGATAAAAGTAATTAAATTTACTTAATTCAAGAAATGAACGATAATGGAGTACCACAAGTTTTACTCCAAGCGGTAGTTAAATCTTTAATTAGATTTGATCGATTAAATGGTAATTAAGTTTACCGTAACATATTGGTTGTTAGATATGGAGTACCACCAGTTTACTCCATGGGTTGTGTAGGTTGGGAATGGGATATTAATTAATGATTACTTCGGTAAGGCGTTAATCCTGACTAGTTGAATAAACCTTAATTTGGGTTAAATTAAAATCAAAGAATACTCTTGATTGGAATGAGACGTTGGTTGTGTTTTAAAGCACATGATTTTAAATTACGCAAATTATTCAGAAAGACCAGGTTTAACCCATTCTGAATAATTCATACGACGATTGAAGATCGATGATGAAGACGGTTATTGAAGACCGGGAAATTTTCATATCGAATGGATGATTATTGATATCTTGATTGGACCGTACACCCAAAATGAGGGAAAAATTGGTGATCATTAAGACGTATTTGGAGATCTGCCGGATATGGTTTCATTCAGACCCAAAACGGACTAATAAATGGAATGTGTGTATGACATTGTATTCCTTTATATTGTATTCGTTGATCTCTATTTAATATATAGCTGTTTGGTGGCGGAGAATTTATTCTCTTGCTTAACACCCTGTTATATATCGATAGATGAATCAATGATATGGTATGGTCTGATAATGTGGCATGCTAAGATGCATATGATCAAGGCTTTTGTTGAAAAGCAGGGCATTGTGGGATGATCAAAGTATAGCCAGCCTATTACGTTATAACTTTGTGTAGATCGTGACTTCGCGAGCCTCACACCCCGTATGAGTGAATAACGGGATTAGGACTGCAGGGAGTGCACACGTTTCTTTCTAGCTAGGAATAGTGTCAGTGCTTAAACCGACTGACATTTTACTTATGTGGATGATGGATTTTGAGGCGCCTCGGATTTTTACAGGCCATTAGGGTCATACTATAGGTCCAAAGGGACCGGGAAGCGTGTGTTCAGGCATAACCAATCCACTGTCGATAGGCGGGGACCGGCCCTGAAGATCCAAGGGTTACCCATCGGTGTGATCCTGAGGCATTTGCTAGAATGTCTTGAATGAGAGAGGAGCTTTCCCCTAGCCTCGACTCATGATGGAAATCCAATTTCCAATACGACCTTGCGGTTTTGATTGTAGAACTAGTATGGCGACATGGTAGGATGGGGTACTATGCCGTCTATGATTGATACATTATGATTGAAATGTTTTTGAAATATATATACCCATATATATACGCACTAATATCAAATCCGTTTTTATCATATCAAGCATCTTTTGACCATTATAAGGTAAAACTCTATCCTCCGGTTTGCGTTGCATTGTGTGATGGGATTTGTTCTTATAATGGTTTCATTTTTCTAAAAAGCATTGCATTTTTAAAGATTTACCTTATTTTATGCACTGGCAATCCAATGGAGTAAACCCGTTCCGCGTTAGCGGCGTGGCCCTGTGATTAGCCTTATTATTAGATAAGTTAAGTTAAGATTTCTCATACCAGTCCCATGACTGACCTGTAGTTTGTTTCACTGGCAAACTCGGGTGCCCATATTTTCCACATGGGCAGTCGAGTAGCTTTTTTTTGCAGATATATTTACAGGATCCTGATTTATAGCTGAAGCGGTATTCGTAAAGCTCTGTATCCGTGTATTCCTTTTAGTTGTATATTTGTATTATTTTTCCTCTACTATTTTAATGTAATTTAAACTCTGATATTATTGTATTTCAAATGTATATTATTATTCATACTCTGGAAAATTCTTGTACTCTGATGTAATTGTTGTAACAGCAATAAAATGTTCTTCTGGTTTGTGTTCTGATGTGTGTTGTTCTCAAAGCAATCCGGCTTTCCTTTACGGGGAAGTTTGGGTCGTCACATTTGGTATCAGAGCTTTGGTTTACAGAGCTCGAGAACAGGACACATTAGAACCGAACGAATGAATTCATCAGAGATTGGATTAGTAATATCCAATAAGAATGACTCGTTAGAGATGGGATCAGTAGCATCCTAGAACGAGTGTGAAGAGTATTATTTTCTTTAAAATAAAAATGAAAACAAATTTAGTTTAGAAAATTTTATCTTAGTATGCGTATTTGAGTATATTATTATATTTTAATTTGGACAATCGAGTATATAAAGATTTCGAATATACAAGTAATTAACGGATATTCGAAGTTTTAATATAATGGGTAGATATAGAATCACACTCTAGTCGCCTGGGGATAATTCTGATGATTGATGCATCATCATCAGAGTTTATGTTCGAGTTTCGAAATTGGTATATCTATATATTTCCATTGACTGGTGTGAGAACCAAAACTAGATAGGGTCTATTGTTGTGATTTGCAGTAAAAACATGATTTTTGATTATATATAAAAATTACATATGTTTGAAAAGTTAATCACCTAATTGATTGCTGGTTGTGATGTTTGATTATTAGTTTAACTAATAAAATATTGGAATGATAATTAAGTTAACCACTATATAATAGAATGATAAATTTAGTTAAATCAAATTTAATATTGAATTGAATTGGAAATCGATTAGAATTGAAAGTTGAGTTGGTGAATTAAACGACTTTTAGCTTCGTTCCTTTTCGAGGACGAAAAGATTTTAAGTGGAGGAAACTGTAACGACCCGGAATTTTGGGCCGAATTTAAAAATTTTATTTTAATTATTTTAGTGGGTTTTTAATATTTGAGCTAATTTATTTTATATAATAACGACTATAAATTTATTTTAATCGAAGTTAAAACGAATAAATTTTATTTAAATTATAAAAGGAGTTAGAAATAGCGCGGTAGTTTTAAAATTTGAATTTTAACTTTGACTGACTGTACAGGACGCAAAATAAATCGGATTTTAGCGAAACCAAAAATATTACAATTTATTTAAAAATATCTTTCCAACGAATCCGAAAAATTGAAATTTCGTATCGGGAATCAAAAGTTATGTCCAATTCAAAATCTCAAAAAAAAACGCTATGGAATTTATATATAAGACCCAAAACGCTACTTTTTACATACGAATGAATTGGGACTCGAAACCACTTCCATTGAGTTTAAAATGATGTTTCTGCATTGATAAAAGTATAAACACTTATATATTTCGAGTTTCGGAAATTATTCATTTTATTTGTATTTTTAATATTAAATATATACGCCTTAAAAATGGGAATTTTGCAAACGACCTTCGAATTCGACGAAACCACTTTCTATGGATTTGGAATATTAAATTATTGTTAGATTCCAAATTTCATAATTTTTGAAGCTAGTATGTGGTCGTAATATATTTTACAATGAAAAATAGTCAATTTTCAGACTTTAAAAATTCGCTTTTTATTCAAACGGACTCGGAATTCATCGAAACCAGTTTCTATGGATTCGTAATGTCAAGAAATAATTATGTTTCAATTTTCATAAAAAATGGAATTCGCAGGTGTTAACACGGATTTTTAAACTAAGAAAACAGACAAAATTTGAAGAAGATAAAATACATAAGAGGTTAAAATAAGGTAGTGGGCCTAATTTAATTATTAACCCATATAAAATATCATAAGTGCTGTCATTAGCTGAACCCTAAGACAAAACATAGCCGCCTTCTTCTTCCTCTATTCCATGGCGGCTCTCTCCTCTAAAATTTATTTTGCAAATTAGCCCTTGAAAACAAAATAATTTATATCCCTCAATCAGACAAAATCAGACCAAACACTTTCTGGGTTTTGTTCATCTTCTTATCCTCTATCTACCACGAAAAATTTAAGACCTATCGTTTCATGGATTCGCCGGAATCTAGCTTAAAATACAGAAAACTAATTTCGGTTATTTGTTCGCTGCGGGCCCCACGAAAAGAGATAGGTCGAGCGACTTCAGGCAGTGGTAGAGGGGAAGCATACGGTTCTTTTCGCGGTGGTGGCATAGTCTCAGGTGGCCGGAGTTGGCCCGAATGTCAAATTTACTGGAGGGGTACTGAAAACAGGACAGTCGCACAGATGATAAATTTCCCGTCGATTCGTGCATTTTCAGGCGAAGTGACCCAAACAGAACTTGTTCGGGAGGTCGAGATCTAGCTACTGACAAAAATTGGTGGCATTTGGAGTACTGAGGCGGCCGCAGCACCGAGAAGAACGGAAACTGCACTTTTCCGTTCAACTGCAGATCGTGGGCCCCACGTGGCGAACTGGAGGGGGGACCATCGGGCGTGGAAAGACGGGGAGAAGCCGGAGAGAATGGCGCTGGTTTCGTGCAATTCCGACTTACGGTTTGGCCGTGGCGAGCATTTTAAGTTCAGGGTGTTGTTTAAAAAAAAAAGTTAAGGGCTTAAACGCGAAACATTTATTTAATTTTATATTTAATGTTCGTAATGCAATATCTTTTACATACAAGATCGAAATTTGACGATTTCAGGTCTGCTACGATCGTGGCGACGAGAGCTTCGCGTGGACACAAAATTTGTCCAATTTGGAGGAAGTTGAAATTTTGGGTAATTTTTACAAATTTAAATATTATTTAATCGATTTGTTAACTTCGCAAGTGCATAACTTTTTGTCACGTTATCGAAATTGAATGAAACTGAATCCCTTGAGATCGTTATGTCAAGAGCTTCGAGGGAGCAGTAATTTGTAGGATCGATAATAACCCTAGAGGGGGGGTGAATAGGGTTTTTAACAATAAATTTAAAAAAAAAACAACAATAAAGAAATGCAGTAAAAAATAAAATCACACACGGATATACCCAGCTTCGGCAAACTGTGCCTACTGCTGCCTTTCTAAGATTTTTACTAGGAGATACAAACAGATCCCGCTTACAATCCTGTGTAAACTCGCAACTCCTGCTCCTGTTTATCCCTAAGCTCAAAATCCTAGACTAGTCTGTATACCCTAGACTAGATTTTCTCAGATTACACTTCAATATTCTGTGCTTCCTAGTTTTACAATAAAACTAGAAAAGAAAAATTTTAAAAAAAACTTTAGAGGAAATAGGAAGAGGAGTTAAAAGTGGGGGTCATCCCCTTTGTCATTCAAGTTCACTTGGTCGGCCCATTTGTAAACCCTTAACACAATATCCCGATTGCTTTGAGAAAAACCGAAATGGCGGCGCCTCCAAAAACTAGGGTTTCAAGCTTCTTCTTTCAAACCGTGGTTTCTGGAATTTGGTGAAATTGTTCCTCTGATGGCTTGAATATTTGTCTTGCTCTTGGTCACCTCGATTTGGAACTTGCGATCAAAAAGTGAGTTTTTTTTTTTTAACTCTTGTAATCTAGGGTTTCGGATTTCTTCTGTGTGATTCTGATTATATTATGTCGATGATGAAGTAGTGTGAATTTATAGGGGTTTTTCAACCCTTTCCTCTGATTTCACTTTTAAAAAAGGCTCGACTGATTTGTGTGTTTGTTGCCTTCTTTGAGATGATTTCCACGGCTTTGATTGTTCCCATGATTGTTGTGATTGAATTCCAGAAAGAATGAATTTGGTTTCATGCCTTAAAACAGTATTGGTATTTCTGGAAATAGTTCGGAATCCTCTTGAAATTATGCCGTGAATTCCCTTTTGATATACTTGATGTGAATTTGATTTCTTGGCAATAAAATCTTGGCCCCAATGTGATTATCCCTTGCGTGAAAACTTTTATTGATAAGTTGCCGAGATAATATCTTGTCTGAGCTTGATTTTCTGAAAAATAAATTCCTTGCTAATTTTGCTCAAAATCCTCCTTTTTGAATTTGCTTGTTGTCTTGTATGATTGAGAAAAAACTTGCCATAAATCATGATTGAGTTTATTGCCTTGTGAATGATTAAAAAATTTATTTCTATTCAAAAAGAATACTCCCAAAAAACAAAAAAAAATTTTAAGAACAAAAATTTTTATTTTTTTTTCCGTGTTTAAACATGATGATATCAGAGAAGTTTTAACCTTTCCTGATTGACTGTTTTTCAAAAAAAAAAAAAAACTTGCTTTGAATCTTTGCCAAACATATTGATTGACAGTTGCTAAAAAACATTTGAATACTGATTTCTTGGAACCACATAAACACTTGCCACAAATGACACTGCAATTCCTGGAAATCAAATGTTAACTCTGAAATCATTTTCCATTTTACTTGATGTATGATTAGCTCCTGCCTTGCCTGGAAAATCTTCAGGAAATTGTTGACCATGCAATTTTGTATAACTTGACAACGCAGTTTTGAATATCCTATGTTATAGCTTTGCAAAATCCTCTTGCATGATTTTCTGCACTTCATTCCTCCCATAATTGTCGAGTTAGAATACTCTGACACCACCATATCAAAACTGCTTGTTCATTTGTGCTTGTTGTTACTTGCATCCAATTTTACTGCCATGTTACTATGTATTTGAATCATGCTGTTTGACTTCTTCATACATATTAGCATCTGATCATGAAATTGTTGCATTGTGGCCATGCCTAGATGTACTTGCTTCTTGACCATTCTTGTCTCCATGTATATGCTGGCCACTTTATGTTGACTGCACCATTGTGAATTTGCTGTCATGCATTCCATGTTGGCTCGACTGCTTGGGTCCACTATGTCTTGGCTTTGTACTTGAATCATCATTTTGCATTTGGTCTTTTGATCTTGTACTTGCACTTGTTACAGTCTGTTTGCACTTGTGTTGATATGTTCTGATCTGCCACCTTATTTGAGCACACCACATTGCCATGATCACCATGTTGTGTTTTGATCTGTTTGCTGAAGCATTGCCTTGTTTTTGCTGATTTCTGATGTATACCTTTAATTTTTTTGATTTTTATCTTGTCTTTTGATTCTGAAAAAAAACAAAAAAACAAACAGCAGTCAAACTGTACTGAGTTGAGGCTGGTCAGAATCAGTTGGTTCTGATCAGCAAACCAGTATGGTTTTGATGTGGCTGTTCAAGTCTGAAATATGATGAGAAAAACACACAAAAAGCTGAGACAAAAAAAAATGAATCAATCACACAGAGAATCTATTTTGTCAAAAGTATTTGTTTTAGTTCCAGTGTACTGTGTATTTTTCTTTCTTTTGTGACAGGTTACAGGATGATGCTTTGGGCAGCTAAGGTGTTCTCAACAAGAATAATCCAGCTAGAAATAAAAAAATGAAGCGCTTGTAAAAAAATTGTATGTACAGAAATTACTTGTAAAGTGATTTGTAAAGTCTTGTGTGTAAATGAATTGTAAAATAAATAATATTATTGGAAATAAAATTTATTTGATTTGTTTTTCTATATTCTGTGTAAATTCTGTGTTATTTTATTTTCCAATAATACTAGATATTCCACAATCAAACACTCCAGTAACAAAAATCTATTTGTTATCATCAAACAAAAATATTAGTATCAACAAACTCCCCCTTTTGATGATGACAAACAGACTTAAGATTTTTGTGAATAACGAGATGTGTTTGAACAAGGGCTCCCCCTACATTTGAGCTGCTCCTATCAGTTCTATCAGTTGTAAACAGACATGAGTAAAGAAATTGAAAAATAACAAAAAAAAATTAAGCACTTAGCATTAATGGCAAAATAAAATCTATAGATGTCTGTAAACAACACAAAATCTTAACTTCTTCTCCCCCTTTGTAATCATCAAAAGAATAACAATTCTGGACATCTGTAAAGAGTATGGACTGTAATTAATAATCAAGTCATTTGACGGTATCTGATTCAAACACTCCGAATAATCAAACAAAAGGATTAGAATAATCTGTAAAAGAAGAACACATTTCACAAGACAGAAAGTGGAACGATGGAATATTCAATATATATCAGGGTTTTTTTTTTTTTTTTTTTTTTTTTTTTTAATATATTTCAATAGCAAACTAACCACGCATGACCAAAGCTTGGATTTTTAAATGGAATTAGTTGCAACATGAAAAAGATTTCAATACTATACTGACCACGCATAACCAGATCTTGGATTTTTAAATGGAATCAGTGATAGCATGAAAAATAAGTATTCTCATAACCGTGCATGACCAGAGCTTGGATTTTTAAATGAGATTAGAGAAATACTTATTATTTTTATTTGTGTATATTTAAATCCCCTTGATATATAAAATAATGATGATTGATAGAAGGGTGATAGAGACAGAAGATGAAAGTGAACAAAAAGTTCTTCAATTACTCATATTATAAAGCATATTTGATCGTATCAGAGCTACAAATTTTCAAACATCTCATATTCTGAAAATTTACACAGTCACAAATTTATCATAAATGTCCAAAAACAAACTGGTCTTTTCTTGATGATTTGAAGCATGGATTATTTGTCAGAAAGATAATTGCCAACAGAACATCTTTAGAGAAAATTTATCCAAAAATGCTAAAAGATTAATTTATTTCTATAATTCCCAAATCCAAACGTAATCTGCAAAATCTGTCTTCAGGAAGGGGTTTTGTAAAAATATCAGCAAGTTGAGATTCGGTTGGAATAAATTCTATACAAATATCTTCACAAGCAATATGATCTCTAAGAAAGTGGTGTCTTACATCAATGTGTTTTGTGCGTGAGTGATGTACTGGATTATTTGATAAGTCAATTGCACTCTTACTGTCACATTTTAAAGGAACTCGTTTATAACAAAGTCCAAAATCAGATAAAGTCTGCATCATCCATAAAATCTGTGCACAGCAACTTCCTAAAGCAATATATTCAGCCTCAGTGGTGGATAAAGCAACACAGTTTTGTTTTCTACTTGACCACGACACAAGTGAATGACCTAGCATGAAACACGTTCCACTAGTACTTTTTCTATCGGTGAGTGAACCAGCATAATCAGCATCAGTGAACCCAACTAAATTAAAGTTATCACAAGAAGGATACCATAAGCCCAAATTTGGTGTGTGTAACAAATATCTTAGAATCCGTTTTGTGGCTTTTAGATGAGATTCCTTGGGATTTGATTGAAAACGAGCACACAAACAAACAGAAAACATAATATCGGGTCTAGAAGCAGAAAGATAAAGAAGTGAACCGATAATACCGCGATATTTCTTTTGATCCACAGCAACACCTTTTTCATCTTTGTCAAGTTTGGTTGTTGGACTCATCGGTGTTTTCATTGGCTTTGCATCTTGAACTCCAAATTTCTTTAGCAACTCCATCACGTACTTCGTTTGAGAGATAAAGATCCCTTTGCTACTTTGTTTGATTTGGAAACCAAGGAAGAATTTCAGCTCTCCAACCAAACTCATCTCAAATTTGCCCTGCATAACTTTTTCAAATTTTTCACACAAGTCATCATTAGTAGCACCATATATGATATCATCAACATAAATTTGGACAATTAAAAAATCATCACCATCATGAGATAAAAACAAGGTTGTGTCAGCACTTCCCTTTTTAAAACCATTTTCCAAGAGATATGTACACAGACAGTCATACCAAGCTCGAGGAGCTTGCTTAAGGCCATATAATGCTTTTTTCAGTTTGTATACATGATTTGGATAATCGTGACTCTCAAAACCAGGGGGTTGTTCAACATACACTTCTTCTTTCAGTTCTCCATTCAGAAAAGCACTCTTCACATCCATTTGCTTTAATTTGAACCCCTTAAAGCTCGCAAAACTTAACAAAATTCTGATTGCTTCAAGCCTAGCAACTGGGGCAAAAGTTTCATCAAAGTCAACACCTTCGATTTGATTGTATCCCTTAGCGACCAACCTAGCTTTGTTTCTTGTTACGTTTCCAGATTCGTCAAGCTTATTTTTGAATACCCATTTTGTTCCTACAACTGGGTAGTCTTTTGGTCTGGGTACCAAGTTCCAGACTCTGTTTCTCTCAAACTGGTTAAGTTCCTCCTGCATAGCTAACAACCAAAATTCATCATTAAGAGCAACATCATAAGAACTTGGTTCTATTTCAGATACAAAGGCATTATGAATACAAAGGGTACAAACTTCCCTATTGAGAGAGGATCGTGTACGAACACCAGCAGTTGGACTTCCAATTACCAAATCTGGAGGATGACTTGGCTTGAATTTTAGTCTTTCAATATCTGTTGCTGCTTCAATGGCTTTTTCATTGTTTGTCTCAACATCATTGTTTTCTTGTTCAATTTCTTGTGCACCAGCATCATCTTTATCATCTTCAGGTATCGTATCCAAATCTGATTCATTGAACTTGACATTGATAGTTTCCACGATTGTTCTTGACTGTTTATTGAAGATTCTGTAAGCCTTACTTCTTGATGAATAACCCATGAAGATTCCATCTACCGTTTTTGACTCAAATTTCCCAAGCTGTTCACCTGTGTTCAAAATATAACAAGGACATCCAAACACTCTAAAATATGAGATGTTAGGCTTTTTGTTTGACCACAGTTCATATGACGTTTTATTAAGTATTGGTCTAATCATAACTCTGTTCATTACATAGCACGAAGTATTAACTGCCTCAGCCCAGAAAGTTTGAGGCAATTGATATTCACATAACATAGATCTAGCCATTTCTTGTAATGTACGATTTTTCCTTTCAACCACCCCATTCTGTTGAGGTGTTCGAGGAGCGGAAAATTCATGTTTGAAACCATTTTCTTCACAAAGATTTTCAAAGTCTAAGTTTTCAAATTCACCTCCATGATCACTTCTTAAAGTTTTAATTGAAACCCCTTTTTCATTTTGGACAAGTTTTGAAAACTTTAAAAAATAATCAAAAGCTTCAGACTTTTTGGCTAGAAAGTAAACCCATGTAAACCTAGAGTAATCATCAACCAATACATAGCAATAACGTTTACCATTTAAGCTAGCAGTATCAGTAGGTCCAAACAAGTCCATATGAATCAATTCAAGCACTCGTGAAGTGCTAACAACATTTTTTGGACGGAAAGATGAACGACTAAGTTTTCCCATGGTACAAGCTTTACATTCATTGTTATTTTTGAAATTCTGATGTGGTAAACCCCTGACAAGTTCATTTGTTTTTAGTCTTTCAAGAAGACCCATACTTGCATGTGCCAATCTTCTGTGCCATAGGATTGCCTCCTCTTCTGTTGCTACCAAACACCTAGATACTGTTACATCATCGAATGAGAGAGTATAGACATTTCCTTTTCTTTTTCCTGTAAACACAACCTTTCCAGAGGAGATCTCAATGATTTTGCAACTATTACTATCAAACACAACATTCATTCCTTTATCACAAAGCTGACTGATGGAGATAAGATTGTGAAAAAGATTATCAACATATAAAACATCAGTTAAGGCAAAAATACTGTTACCTACTTTTCCCTTACCAATAATTTTACATTTGCTGTTATCACCTAATGTCACATTCCCACCTTTATGTTTTTCCAGGCTAAGGAACAGTCTTTTATCACCCGTCATATGTCTGGAGCAACCTGAATCCAAGTACCATTTTTGTTGCTCCTTAGCCCGCCAACATACCTACACAAACAAAGAAGAAGATGACCTAGAGAAACTTCTAGGCCTAATCATATCAGTAGTAGAAGAATGATAGTCATAAGATTCTTTTGGAATCCAAATTTGATTTTTCTTTGTGTTCCAATCTTTGTGATAATTGTGTGCCAAGTGTTTAGGGACCCATACCTTTTTGAACTTCTGAATTTTACTGTTAAACTTGCAATTTTCATGACTGTGACCAATCACCCCACATTTTACACATTTGGGAAGAATACCTTTACCTTTAGCATTGTCACTTCCAGTTATTTCCTGTATCTTCCCAAAATCTAGTCCTTTTCTATTATTCCCAACCAATTGGTTTCCAAGTAACATTTTAAAAGATGTTTGACCGATTGAAAATTTGTTCAATGTGATTTCTAGATCTTGGACTCTTGTTTTTAAGATTATGTTCTCATTCACAAGTGAAGTGCATCGTTCAATGTAGTTCTTTCTTTTAGTGTCATCTTCAACTTTTAGAGTCAAGTTTTCTTTTTCAAGATTCTCAATGGTGCTCTTGAGTGTTAAAATTTCTAGATTCACATCTTTACACATTTCACAATCTAGGTTATTGGTTTTTGAAGCATTTTTAATCTCAGATTCCAACTTCTTATTATTGTGAACAAGGTTGAAGTTTTCCACTTTTAGTTTCTCTGCGTCTGATTCTAACGTGTCAATAATTTCAGAAAGATGTTTACACATTAAAACCAGATCGTCATAACTGTATACCTCAGTGGTTTCCTCGTCAGTATCTTCTAGGTCTGATTTTGCCATGAAGCACAAATTGCTTTCCTCCTCACTGCTGTCTGAATCTTCTTCTCCTTCCTCGTCATCCCAAGTCACGGCAAAAGCTTTCTTTTTCTTCTTGTTTCTTTGGAGAAGTGGACAATTTGGTTTTATGTGTCCAGGCTTTTGACAGTTGTAGTAGAGTGGTTCGTCTTCTGAATTGTTGCTCTTTGGCTTATTTCTTCGAGGTTTGAATTTTCTCCACTTCGTGAGTTGTCTGACTGCCATGGCAAGTTGTTCAATGGGATCTTCACTATCGCTAGTGACAGTGTTGGACAAAGCTATTGACTTCTTTTTTCAGATCTGAGTTGTTGCGATCTTCTCTTGCTTTCAGCTCCATTTCATATGTCATCAGATTTCCGATAAGCTCTTCCATGCTCAGCTTGCTCAGATCTTTGGATTCTTGAATGGCTGTGACTTTTGCTTCAAAGTTCATGGGCAGAACACGCAGAATCTTTCTCACAAGCTCCACTTCTGTATAGACCTTCCCAAGGGCTCTGGCATTGTAAACTAGTACGGAGAAGCGACCATACATGTCCTTGATGCTCTCGTCCTTCTGCATGTTGAAGTTTTCATATTCATTACTGAACATGGCAAGACGGGATTCTTTAACCTGAGACGTTCCTTCGTGTGTGACTTCCAGAGTATGCCAAATTTCCTGGGCTGTATTACAATGAGAAATTCTGTTATATTCTGTTTTATCAAGAGCACAAATCAGAGCATTCATAGCTTTAGAATCTATAGAGTATAATTTCTTATCATTTGCATCCCACCTAATTTTTGGTTTAGGTGTTACAATACCATTAACAGTTTCAGTCGGAGGTGTATATCCAGTTTCAATGATATCCCAGACATCATAATCAACAGACACTAGATAAATTTTCATCCTAGCTTTCCAATACGCGTAATCACTACCATTGAACATGGGTGGTCTAGCAATAGATTGACCTTCAGAAAAAGCATTGTTCATTGACGTCATGATTCTAGGGTTCAAACACCTGCTCTGATACCAATTGTAGGATCGATAATAACCCTAGAGGGGGGGTGAATAGGGTTTTTAACAATAAATTTAAAAAAAAAACAACAATAAAGAAATGCAGTAAAAAATAAAATCACACACGGATATACCCAGCTTCGGCAAACTGTGCCTACTGCTGCCTTTCTAAGATTTTTACTAGGAGATACAAACAGATCCCGCTTACAATCCTGTGTAAACTCGCAACTCCTGCTCCTGTTTATCCCTAAGCTCAAAATCCTAGACTAGTCTGTATACCCTAGACTAGATTTTCTCAGATTACACTTCAATATTCTGTGCTTCCTAGTTTTACAATAAAACTAGAAAAGAAAAATTTTAAAAAAAACTTTAGAGGAAATAGGAAGAGGAGTTAAAAGTGGGGGTCATCCCCTTTGTCATTCAAGTTCACTTGGTCGGCCCATTTGTAAACCCTTAACACAATATCCCGATTGCTTTGAGAAAAACCGAAATGGCGGCGCCTCCAAAAACTAGGGTTTCAAGCTTCTTCTTTCAAACCGTGGTTTCTGGAATTTGGTGAAATTGTTCCTCTGATGGCTTGAATATTTGTCTTGCTCTTGGTCACCTCGATTTGGAACTTGCGATCAAAAAGTGAGTTTTTTTTTTTTAACTCTTGTAATCTAGGGTTTCGGATTTCTTCTGTGTGATTCTGATTATATTATGTCGATGATGAAGTAGTGTGAATTTATAGGGGTTTTTCAACCCTTTCCTCTGATTTCACTTTTAAAAAAGGCTCGACTGATTTGTGTGTTTGTTGCCTTCTTTGAGATGATTTCCACGGCTTTGATTGTTCCCATGATTGTTGTGATTGAATTCCAGAAAGAATGAATTTGGTTTCATGCCTTAAAACAGTATTGGTATTTCTGGAAATAGTTCGGAATCCTCTTGAAATTATGCCGTGAATTCCCTTTTGATATACTTGATGTGAATTTGATTTCTTGGCAATAAAATCTTGGCCCCAATGTGATTATCCCTTGCGTGAAAACTTTTATTGATAAGTTGCCGAGATAATATCTTGTCTGAGCTTGATTTTCTGAAAAATAAATTCCTTGCTAATTTTGCTCAAAATCCTCCTTTTTGAATTTGCTTGTTGTCTTGTATGATTGAGAAAAAACTTGCCATAAATCATGATTGAGTTTATTGCCTTGTGAATGATTAAAAAATTTATTTCTATTCAAAAAGAATACTCCCAAAAAACAAAAAAAAATTTTAAGAACAAAATTTTTTATTTTTTTTCCGTGTTTAAACATGATGATATCAGAGAAGTTTTAACCTTTCCTGATTGACTGTTTTTCAAAAAAAAAAAACTTGCTTTGAATCTTTGCCAAACATATTGATTGACAGTTGCTAAAAAACATTTGAATACTGATTTCTTGGAACCACATAAACACTTGCCACAAATGACACTGCAATTCCTGGAAATCAAATGTTAACTCTGAAATCATTTTCCATTTTACTTGATGTATGATTAGCTCCTGCCTTGCCTGGAAAATCTTCAGGAAATTGTTGACCATGCAATTTTGTATAACTTGACAACGCAGTTTTGAATATCCTATGTTATAGCTTTGCAAAATCCTCTTGCATGATTTTCTGCACTTCATTCCTCCCATAATTGTCGAGTTAGAATACTCTGACACCACCATATCAAAACTGCTTGTTCATTTGTGCTTGTTGTTACTTGCATCCAATTTTACTGCCATGTTACTATGTATTTGAATCATGCTGTTTGACTTCTTCATACATATTAGCATCTGATCATGAAATTGTTGCATTGTGGCCATGCCTAGATGTACTTGCTTCTTGACCATTCTTGTCTCCATGTATATGCTGGCCACTTTATGTTGACTGCACCATTGTGAATTTGCTGTCATGCATTCCATGTTGGCTCGACTGCTTGGGTCCACTATGTCTTGGCTTTGTACTTGAATCATCATTTTGCATTTGGTCTTTTGATCTTGTACTTGCACTTGTTACAGTCTGTTTGCACTTGTGTTGATATGTTCTGATCTGCCACCTTATTTGAGCACACCACATTGCCATGATCACCATGTTGTGTTTTGATCTGTTTGCTGAAGCATTGCCTTGTTTTTGCTGATTTCTGATGTATACCTTTAATTTTTTTGATTTTTATCTTGTCTTTTGATTCTGAAAAAAAACAAAAAAACAAACAGCAGTCAAACTGTACTGAGTTGAGGCTGGTCAGAATCAGTTGGTTCTGATCAGCAAACCAGTATGGTTTTGATGTGGCTGTTCAAGTCTGAAATATGATGAGAAAAACACACAAAAAGCTGAGACAAAAAAAAATGAATCAATCACACAGAGAATCTATTTTGTCAAAAGTATTTGTTTTAGTTCCAGTGTACTGTGTATTTTTCTTTCTTTTGTGACAGGTTACAGGATGATGCTTTGGGCAGCTAAGGTGTTCTCAACAAGAATAATCCAGCTAGAAATAAAAAAAATGAAGCGCTTGTAAAAAAATTGTATGTACAGAAATTACTTGTAAAGTGATTTGTAAAGTCTTGTGTGTAAATGAATTGTAAAATAAATAATATTATTGGAAATAAAATTTATTTGATTTGTTTTTCTATATTCTGTGTAAATTCTGTGTTATTTTATTTTCCAATAATACTAGATATTCCACAATCAAACACTCCAGTAACAAAAATCTATTTGTTATCATCAAACAAAAATATTAGTATCAACATAATTATGTCCAATTCTGAGCAAGTTGAAAATTTGGGTAATTTTCATAATTTAAATTAATTATTTAATTATTACAAACTTCGAAAATTCATAACTTTTTGATACAAACTCGAAATCGTACGAAATAGGATTTCCTGCGATCAGCGAGTCGAGAGCTTCGCAACGACACTAACTACGCCCAATTTGGAGCATGTTGGATCTTGGGACAAAATTGGGCCCGAACCGTCATTTAAAGCCGGCAAAGGTGAGAACTCTTTTGCTCACTCAATTTTCGAATAGTTATTTATTTTTATAATTAAATGTAAATAAATTATTGGTGATGGAAGTAATTGTTTGTTGAACGAATTGTAGATTTGGATGTCATGTCATGTTATGTTTGAAATTGAAAATATTCAACAGGTTAAATTAATGATTTATTATTTATGATAATTTAAAATGATGTTACACTGCCATTGACAAGTTACTTGACTTGTTGATGTTGATTAGGACGATTATTTTACACCTCGCCCAAGTGCACAAAATTATGTGTTGGCTGAAACCCCATACGGGTCTTGGGTTGATATTTGACTACACATCACCCTTGTGTTTAATGTAAATTGCACTTTGGCTGTTATGTGAATGGTTGACATTATTATGGAATAAGTGCAATGTTTGAAATCCGTGTAATTAAATTTCATGGAAATTGTGTGAGTCTCATTCCAATTTTGAGTTAAAGAAAATTATAATCCAATATTCAATTAAAAGAACCAAAGGATGGTTTCCATGTTTTCAAATGGGAAGGTATGTATTGTCAAAGTTACAATAAAAGGAGTGAATTGGAAAGATAACATTTTTTTTATTAGTAAAAAGTTACAATAAAAGATTAGAATTAACAGATACCCTTTTTAATTGTCAACATGTTAAATTAAGAAGATTTGTTTCGAAACTGAACATCTTGAAAAGATTAATAATATTGTTATCAATTTTGAATTAATGAATATTTTAATTTATACTCAATTAATAGAATTAATTGGCGTTGATTTAATAAGATTATATCTTTATTGTTTAAAAGTTATAATAAAGGAGATTCAATTAAAAAGATTATATATTTGTTTTCCACATTTTAAGATAAGAAAGTTTGATTTCGAAATTTGAACGTTTTGGAAAGATTACATTTATTTGTCATTATGTGGCAATAAATAGATTTGATTTCAAAATAAGACATTTTGGGAAGATTATTATTAATTGTTATAACAATATGGAAAGTTCAAATATTTATAAAGATTTGAAAGGTAAGTGAAGATATTTGGAATCACGACATTTTAGAATTAAAGAACATTTAAAATTAAGATTCTTTAATGGAAAGGATATTTTCAAAGAGTACGTTTTAGAAAAGTTAATTATAATTATAAAATTATAATTGTACTTGGACACGTGGTTATGTCACATTTGTGGTGGAAGTCTGCCCGGAACCGCTCGGCTTATCCAGCAGCCACAAATGTTGGGCCTAATGTGAGAGGTCCAAGTGCGCAAATACGAATTGGGCCATGACACGAGGTTAATCCCAACTTGTGGAATAAGTCTGCCCGGAACCAACTGGCATATCCAGCATCCACAAGTCGTAGGCTTAATGTGGGAGGTCTGGCCCCGTGTAAAATATAAATGAATAAGATAATGGATTGAGCTATTTAATCCGTTTTAAATAGCAACACCATTTTAACCTGAACGCGTTTATCAATTTATTTTATATGTTTTATAATGCATGTTTTAAAGAGCTAATTCCAAAATAAATATTTTGGAAATAATATTATTTTAATATGATAATAGATAGAATATTCAATTTGGATTTAAAATTGAAACAAAAGTTGGAATCGTTTTATAAAGGAATTTATAAACATTTTAGAATAAAGTTTGAAAGGAAAATATTACATTTTTCAATGTAATAAAGTTGAAATGAAAATATTACATTTTTCAATGTAATAAAGACTGAATTGAAAATAAAGTTTAAATGAAAATATTATATTTTTCAATGTAATAAAGACTGAATTGAAAATAAAGTTTGAAATGAAAACATTACATTTTCCAATGTAATAAAGATTGAAATGAAAATATTACATTTTTCAATGTAATAAAGGTTGAGCTAAGATGATTACATTAAAAAGATTTCATTTTTATTTAAGATTGATTACATTAGAAAGAATACTTTTTTTTTAGTTAATTTGTTTCAAAAGAATGAAAAAGATTCATTTTGATGTAGATATACATTTCAATGTAAAAGAATGAGTGATTTATTTATTTTAATAAATTAATTAAAATAAATAAAAGGATTAAAATGGTTTTAATAAAACCAAGATTTTCCAGTACATAAGTTGGAATGGATTTAAATGGAAATAATCTTCGGATTATTTCAGTATTGGATTTTGTGATTATACGGATATTATTGTGGGAATTTGGAAGATATTAATATCGTTATTCCCAATTTGATATACGTTAATTTTCAGAATTTGATATTGAACATAAATCGATATAATTTCTATTCAAAGCATGATATTTAATATCAGATTAAAATTTGGGTTTGTCGTGAATAGTGTCTTAAATAACACTTTTCTTAAACCCATTTGGGAAAGAATAAATCTTTTAATTAAGATTTAAATAGGATCTCCAATTATTAAACATAATTGAAATTAAGTGAAACTGACTTTTGGGTTGATTGCGAATAATGTTTTTAAATGACATTAGTTCTTTAAACCCGATTGACATTGAAATTTAGATTGGTAATTCATAAATCTTTTAACTAAGATTTAGTGAAATATTCTAAAGAGAAGTTTCAATTTAACATACTAAATTGAAATACGATTTTGGGTTTGTTATGAACGATGTTTTTGAGCAACATTTGTTCTTTAACCCGGTTAAAGGAAAGATTATTTCTTGAAAGTTAAATAATAATTAAATAATGATTCTTGAAGATTAAAACTAATTATAGTTTTAATGAATCTTTAATTGGATTGAATGAGGATAAAAGTAATTAAATTTACTTAATTCAAGAAATGAACGATAATGGAGTACCACTAGTTTTAATCCAAGCCGTAGTTAATTCTTTAATTAGATTTAATCGATAAAACGGTAATTAAGTTTACCGTAACACATTGGGTGTTAGATATGGAGTACCACCAGTTTACTCCATGGGTTGTGTAGGTTGGGAATGGGATATTAATTAATGATTACTTCGGTAAGGTGTTAATCCCGACTAGTTGAATAAACCTTAATTTGGGTTAAATTAAAATCAAAGAATACTCTTGATTGGAATGAGGCATTGGTTGTGTTTTAAAGCACATGATTTTAAATTACGCAAATTATTCAGAAAGACCGGGTTTAACCCATTCTGAATAATTCATACGACGATTGAAGATCGATGATGAAGTCGGTTATTGAAGACCGGGAAATTTTCATATCGAATGGATGATTATTGATATCTTGATTGGACCGTACACCCAAAATGAGGGAAAAATTGGTGATCATTCAGACGTATTTGGAGATCTACCGGATATGGTTTCGTTCAGACCCAGAACGGACTGATAAATGGATTGTGTGCATGACATTGTATTCCTTTATATTGTATTCGTTGATCTCTATTTAATATATAGCTGTTTGGTGGCGGAGAATTTATTCTCTTGCTTAACACCCTGTTATATATCGATAGATGAATCAATGATATGGTATGGTCTGATAATGTGGCATGTTAAGATGCATATGATCAAGGCTTTTGTTGAAAAGCAGGGCCTTGTGGGATGATCAAAGTATAACCTATTACGGCATAACTTTGTGTATATCGTGACTTCGCGAGCCTCACACCCTGGTATGAGTCAAAAACGGGATTAGGACTGCAGGGAGTGCACACGTTTCTTTCTAGCTAGGAGTAGTGTCAGTGCTTAAACTGGCTGACATTTTACTTATGTGGATGATGGATTTTGAGGCGCCTCGGATTTTTACAGGCCGTTAGGGTCATACTATAGGTCCAAAGGGACCGGGAAGCGTGTGTTCAGGCATAACCAATCCACTGCCGATAGGCGGGGACCGGCCCTGAAGATCCAAGGGTTACCCATAGGTGTGATCCTAAGGCATTTGCTAGAGTGTCTTGAATCAGAGAGGAGCTTGCCCCTAGTCTCAACTCATGATGGAAATCCAATTTCCAATACGACCTTCCGGTTTTGATTGTAGAACTAATATGGCGACATAGTAGGATTGGGGTACTATGCCGTCTATGATTGATACATTATGATTGAAATGTTTTTGAAATATATATACCCATATATATACACACTAATATCAAATTCGTTTTTATCGTATCAAGCATCTTTTGACCATTATAAGGTAAAACTCTGTCCTCCAGTTTGCGTTGCATTGTGTGATGGGACTTGGGTCTTAGAATGGTTTCATGTTTCTAAAAAGCATTGCGTTTTTAACGATTTACCTTATTTTATGCACTGGCAATCCAATCGATAAACCCGTTCCGCGTTAGCGGCGTGGCCCTGTGATTAGCCTTATTATTAGATAAGTTAAGTTAAGATTTCTCATACTAGTCCCATGACTGACCTGTAGTTTGTTTCACTGGCAAACTCGAGTGCCCATATTTTCCACATGGGTAGTCGGGTAGCTTTTTTTTGCAGATATATTTACAGGATCCAGATTTACAGCTGAAGCGGTATTCGGAAAGCTCTGTATCCATGTATTCCTTTCAGTTGTATATTTGTATTATTTTTCCGCTACTATTTTAATGTAATTTAAACTCTGATATTATTGTATTTCAAATGTATATTATTATTCATACTCTGATGTAATTGTTGTAACAGCAATAAAATGTTCTTCTATTTTGTGTTCTGATGTGTGTTGTTCTCAAAGCAATCCGGCTTTCCTTTCCGGGGAAGTTTGGGTCGTCACATGGTTATTCTTGTGGTTCTGCATTGAACCCCACGCAGGAGAAAACCGAAAATGCAGTCAATGAAGTTACGCAATCCGTCTCTATTGCTACAATGCTTGAAACAGCTGGAATTCTCGACAGCTTTGTTCTAGATAATTTCGACTTAACAACTATTACTAGTGATTCCAAGATGAAGCTACCAAAAACAAAGGAGAAAAAGAAGCAGAATACTGAGAGAATAGTTCTTGAAACAATAGATAGTCTTGGAGTTGAAATTGAAAGTGGTGAGTTCGATCCTAATATATGTAATGAGAAGAGAAAGCTCATGGAGCATATGGCAAAGAACTATTCAGGTTTTCAAAGTAGGAAAACAACGAATGTCACTGTAAGAAGAGAGTATCGAATCCTTATGCAAATATTCCTCCGCCACCTGCCTATAAAGCTAGACTACCTGAAGTCATTATTACTAACACATCGACCTCTACAACGGTATCTAGCTACAGTGCGGGTAGATTGCCTCAAACACACAGCATGACTAGAGCAAAGGGGAATGCACCTTTTGATAATGGTTAATTAGAATGTTGATGTCTCAGTGCACACAATGGAAATTAAATGAATTTTTACTAATGTAACAAGAGTGATGAGAAAATGTATTTGTGGTTTTCCCTGTGTGGGAACCAGTATTTTGTAGTTGATATACACTATGTATATCACCTATGTGAGTTGTATCATTTAATTTTTTTAATAATAAAGTGTTACGGAACACTATAAAAACTGGTCATCCATGCCAAAAAAATGAAAGCAAAAGATGAACAACTAAAAGGAAAACAAACAAAGTTTACAGAAAGCAACGAAGATGGCAACTGCAATAAATGGGAACAATAAGAGAATAAATTATTATAAAGTATGTTTGGAAAACTAAAAATGAAGTTCTTCTTATGTAAATTGTGTTTGGAAAGGAAAATAGGAATTTTTGTAAAGATTAGCAATAAAGGTTTCCAAGTACGAGGAAAAAAGATGCATAAAAGTGGGATGAAAAACATAGAATTTTCCATTTCCTACCTTATTCCAACATAAAAAATCAAATTAAGAAAATTAGTTTCTTCTGAAATTCGCAAATTTAAAGTTGATTGGTAGAGTTTGGATGCAAAAATTGGATGAACTACATTCTTACTTTCTTAGAGTGTGAGAAAAACTGAATGAAAAAGTATTTTTGATTTTCAAAATATTGCACTCATATAAAAATTGCCAGTATATTTAGATGTGTGCATTATGTTTTCAAAAGGTTTTCAAGACAATTTGCATTCATATAGAAGGTACGGTTAGACATTCATGTCATTCATGTATTTTTATGATGTGTTACACTTTGCAAAAGTATACAGATGGTTGTTAAATTGGATGTACACATGATGGTTGTAAATTTTGTAAGGAATTACATAAATTCACCCTTACTATTTCGGGAATAAATTTCCTAAAGGGTAGGAAAATGTAACCCCTGCATTTTAAGTAATAAAATTATCAAAATAATTACATGAGTATTACAACGCATGTTATGAAATGAGCAATAGATAAAAATGTGCTATTATGCAAATATAATGTTAAAATGGTGTATATAGAATTAAATAAAAAATACTGGGAGTTGGTAAATAATCAGAAAATATATGCGCTTATTTATTTGATAAATAATGTGCGTTTGAATTTGAAATTTATGGAAGATTATTAATGTTAACATATTAACAAACTTAACCATTTATTAAAATAGGAAAACAAATGTGTGTGATAGAAAATATTAAATCAAGGATGGGAAAAGTAATTAATATTAAAATGGAAACATTTCCTCAAAAATGACAATGCATATCATAGAGGACATTAAAAGAGCAATAATGGATATAACGTCAAAATTTGAAAGCATACAAGTAATTTTGCAGTTATGACACATGTATAAGTATATAAATATATTTAGACATAAATTACAAAAGTAACGTACAAAATAAACGTGCGTCATAAATGGTATAAACCACATAATAAAAGGAAGTTTGAATAATGTTAATTAAGTAGCGTTTTAATTTAACTGAGAGTGCATGTATTAGTAATAAACGTTTGAAATTGAAAAATCGAAAGTAAATGCATATTAAAATGGTAGAAATAAACATTAAAAATTACATTCATCAAATTAAAAGAATTAAACTTGCAAGAGTATGAAAGAAAAGAAGAAAATTTAGGCTTATACTATTACGCATTTGAAACTCAAAATAGACGGACAACAAAAATAGAAAGAATAAATGAAAACGGTTAAGAAATAATAACATTAAAGGTAAAGTTTAAAACAACACAAATCATGCACCAAAAAATCACCCGATATGCGTTTTTACAATAGATAATGTCCTATATATAATATGTCGACTATTCAAGTATCGAAAATACCAGATCATTAATAGAAATAATTTAGAGGGTGAGAGATAGAAAGAAAGAAAAGATAGAATAGAAAAAGGAAGATCACAATATCACAAAATCAGAGTTGACACAAATCTCATGGCGAAACGAATAAAATATATTATATAACATAACTTTTGAATTACAAATTTGTCAGTATAAATACATGGCATCATCAGAGTACAACACAACATATCACAATGGAAATAAAAGTAGCTATCTAATGATGAAGCCTCAAGCTCCAAGCTCCTCCAAGTATATCTATAAAATCCTGACTACTTGACTATCCGTTCAAATTTGGACACCCAAGAGTTTGTGGTAAAACAAAACAAAATAAACTCTAGGTCAATCATGCGATTGGTGTGAATAAACTCCAACCACTTGGTTTAACTTTTAAAAATCCTTTCGAAAGAAATGATAATCGTAAGACCGATCCACACATAAACATGAATGGTTGTTAACTTGCGATAACCCAAAATATTCTTTGCATCGACAATATTCTAATATTATAACAGTGTCTAATCAAATTAATAACAATCTAGTGGAATGCTTGCATCTCACGCTCCACATACATAGTATACAATCAAAACCCATAAGCGCTTATCGGTTAATGGATTTACAACTATGACAAGTTATGGAACCACCTTCCGATAATGTATCTCTAGGGAGGAATACATTGGGTTCAACAAGAACATCTTGTAATCCTGACTAAACATGACCAACCACTCATTTCGCTTGAGTGTACCGAATGTACTACCACCAACGTTTGGGATCAGTAACTGTTACTCAAGCATGCAACAATGATAGAATAAAACAGCAAAGGGATTTTTCTCTAAATCAGGTGATAATACACCCTAATGGAGCGACCCACATAGCCACGCTGCCTGCTCGATTTTCATCATTTCCTGGTTGAAAGGCATGAGGTCAAACTTGCCCTTTTTGACATATCACATCTTCATTCACTTTGACTGCCACATCATTAAACCCGCCAAATCATTTATTGATTTCCCCAGAAATGTAACGGGCATAAAGCTAAGTGAAACGAATTCATCCTCCACCAAAACTAAATACGTTTGACGAGACAATATACATGATCTTTAAGGCATACTCTGTTAGACGTTCGTCCATACATGTTGTCCTAGGACTGGACAAACCAAAGGCACCATCCCATCAATCCATCTTATTTAGAATTAATAGAACAACCCTTGCAATCTTCAATTGTCTTTAGCATAATTTGATTTGCAATGCTTATGCCATAAGGAGTGGTTTTCAGATCATAAACCTGATCCCGGTCTCTCCATATTGACAACATAAATATAAAATAGGCCAAAACTTTGATAGTCGGTTATTTAACTATCAAAGAAAACATCCATACAACCAACGATCCTATTTCCAAATGGAAATTCTACTGATCAAACGTCAAGCAACAATGAGCCGATTTAAATGAATTTCTTATTACTTTATTCATTTCCTAACTTCCTTTCAATATCTTTACCCAGATATTCTCAAACTTGTTTGTCCTCTCACGATTCTTGGAAAACATTTCCATATATCATAAACTATTTATTTTTCAATTCCAAAGAATATATGATACTAACATCGGAAAACATTTCCATCTCTTCACATTTCTTTTTTTCTATGTTTAGAAAATATACGTTATTAACATCGAAAAAACAATTTCATATATTCACATTTCTTAATTTCTAATCAACCACAATACTCCATCTATGCTTAGAAAACATCTTTGATTATAATTGGAAAACGTTTCTGAAAATCATTTACTTGGATTTAAATGAATGTATCAACATCATTACGCAACTCAACCAATTAATAACTCATTAACTAGCTGTATGTCTAACCAATATTTTCCATCGAACCTTAACCATTCTTTAGTCAATAATGAATTCAATCAAGGTGGGGTATAATTACCTCTCAGACCTTAACTGAACAACATTTTTAACTACAAAATGGCAAAAGCTCATAATTTTAGTCTTTAATAAACATTTCTTACGTAACTCTTGGATTCAATTTAAGGATACACTTCTTTAACCGGAAATCATTGATAATAACAATAGTGTTATAATTCATCCCCCAAGATATAATATCTTAAAATATTACTTTTATTCATTAATTTGAATAAACAATAATTAAATAAATAAATGAACACTTAATTAATCTTTTATAAAAATGGAAAGTAAATAGTACTTTCCTGAATTCGACATCATCGAATTTCAATGTAAAACTCTCTATCGAAAAATTTCTATTTGATTAACGTTTCGAACTTTGGAATAGATTTACCATTTCAGGTCAACTCAATTCCCCTTATAACCGTTCCCATTTGGAAAAACGTTTGCTTTAAACCATTACTCTCTTTAAATTCGAGTAATATTTCTTTTATAGAAATCTGGAATCGTTATATCAAATTGATTTCAATTGTAAACACTATTACAGGTTCAAATCCTATGTATCGTGTCACTTTATAAATTCACATTCATATTCCATTTCATTCAAAAATCTCATTTACATGTTAACTTCTTGTTAATGATCTATCAAGTTTATAACTTAATATTAACTTCATACCCGATTATAAATTATAAGTTTTGAACAAAATATTAATTATCTTGTCAAGTTCCAAATTATATAAATAGCGAAAATTAGGGAGGCATCCCTATTGTACCTTTATATCGTAAATCTGGTCCCTGTCAAAATTTCATTGTAAATCAGATCCCTATATTTTAGAAACAAAGAATTTTTTTACTGATACGTCAGTAACTTTTATGAATAATTGCTGATATATCACCAACTTTCATTGGTAAAGTTTCATTGTAAATCCGCTCCTGTTTTCTAGAAATAAAGGAAAATTTATTGCTGAAATGTTAGCAATTTTTACAAAAAAATGCTATATTCTAGAGAACCCATTCCAGATTCAAGTAAAGTCGGATCTTGTTTATGAAAAAGAACCAATGGGGTTTTTGGCTAAAGAGGTAAAGAAATTGAGAAATGAAACCTTGGAGCTTGTGAAAGTGCAGTGGAGTATTGATCCAAATGATTGCACATTGGAATTAGAAGACAAGGTTAGGGTGAATTATCCTAAGTTGTTCGCAAATTAAAGATATCACTATTTTTTTTTAAATTATTTCGTAAGTATATGATGAGCCAATTTAATTAATTGGATGGATGTGTTTAATCAGGGTTTATAATCTCTGAGTCAAATTATATAAAAAAAATCAATTATGAAGAAAATAGTGAGGACACAATTCCTAAGAGATGGGGTATTTGCAATAACCCAAAACTTTTAGTAAAAATTACTTTAACATGGTTTAAAATGTTTACTGAAATTTTAACATGGAATTGGTGGAATTTTTGAATTTGTGTGCATGTATGTGTGTGTGTACACATGTGTACAACAGGGATATGAACAAGACAACACCATAATTCCAGGTTAGATAATGCGATTTATGTATGTGAGTATACATGTATTCCAGTGGCAAATAAATTAAATCACATGGACTGATTTAATGCACAATGTAAAGAAAGTTAGAGATAATACATATACATGTATTTGGCAAAGACATGTGCACCGAAATTAAATAGTGCATAGCCAGATTTAGAAAAAAGGGGGATTATTATATCCATTTGCTATTTTTTCATGACTTGTTATGGGGGGTAAATGGTTTGAAACAATTATTTATTTCTGAAAAAGGCAGAACAGATTTTCCTCGAAGTTTTACACCCGAGCACTATAAAGAAAATAAAGCAAAACAATGTGAATAACACTTACACAAATAGCATGATCTGATAAGGGGCAAAACTGACTTTTTATAACCTGGAAAACAGAAATTTGATGCTATAATTAAGGATGGATGGGAAAAATTAAAATGCCTAGTGAAAACAAGTAAGAATACATAAAATACATTTAAAAAGAAAGAAGGAAAGCTTGGGGGTAAAGCAAGAGTTCTATGATTTTTTTTAGCTTAGAAAAGGGAGATTTGGTGAGTATTCTCACTCAAAACAAATGGCATTAAGTCCTGAGATTAAAGAGGCAGCCAATATTATATGTGCACATTTTATTTTTTGTTTGATCTTCTGATTATTTTACCTGTCTCTATGTGGTTTTGAATATGTTAATGATTCTATTTAAAAATAGGTTGAGTTTCACAACATGGGTTCAGATTTATTTGAATCAGTTTGGTTTACGATACCTTGAAAATCTTTTTATGATACTTCGGAAAACCCCATAAGTCTAAGTACATATAAATGAACTGATCTATGGAAAACTCTCACGAAAGTGTATATGGGCTGCAATATACTTGTGTATAGGTGTTGAGGCTCTATAAAATGGTTGATTTAGAGAGCAATAGGATTGTCTATGTGCTGATTTCTAATCAAGAATGTAAACATTATGCCTCAGCTAGGTTTTGAAATTCATTTGAAACCAGTTTATGCATAGTGGCCAAATCTCTTAAAAATATTCATAAAAGCCATAGTTAATGTCAGATGCATATTCAGACAAGCATATAAACCTGTATAGTAGTTATATTTCAAGACAAGGATTTTACCCCATTGAAACCCCGAGATAAATGATTTTCTAGGATAACTGTATGTACTGAAAGGTTTATATTCTTTCTTGGATGGTTTATATTCATGCCTAAATATTTGTTTTGAATATTTGGTTGATTTCTATGAAATCCATGGCAGTATGAAGTGAATCTAACTAAGTTAGTTTACCATATTTAGGTAAATAGTCACTGGAAAATAAAAGGAAACACTTAGTAATTTAACTAAGGTATTTCTGGTCAAGATGTTGTGGAATGGATTGCACTTGAGTTGTAAGTTTGACACATGGCCTAATTTTGGTCCTGAGATCCTTGTGTAGTAATGTGAATTAGATTACTACAATGTGCCTCATTGAATCACTTATACAGATGAGACCAGGGTATTTAAACCAGCTGATATATGCTAGGAAATAAATACAAGGGACTTGAGTTTTCTTGGTAGATTTCCTTGGGCAGTTATGTATACAAATCATAATATTATCAGGATGGATTTACCTGTTATGCACATATGTTTGATTGATTTGTATGTTTTATTCTGAACACTGATGGTAAATACTGTATAAATCAGTGAAAGTGCACTTGCACAAGATTATTAATTAATTTTACAAGGAGTATGCCTTTTTAAAAATATGATTCCTTCATAGGTTTTAACCCAGTTTTTATTATTATGTCTAGTTTGAGATGCTCATACCAGACACATTAGTCTGACCTTGTTTGCTCATGGCAAATAGGTTGTCACATTATATGATGTGGCAGCCTCTAGTGCTTTTTCAGGTAATGATGGAGCTAAGTAGAAAATGGGTTAGGAGTCTGGCTTGTTTTCATGGATGTTAGCATGCTTAAATAGAAAATAAAAGCTACTAAATTATTGTTGTATTTGCAAGGATCCTTGAGAATTACTTTATGAATCAGTTTTTTAAATATTAAGCTGAGCCATGGGAAAATTACATTTAAAGAGTAGGAGAGATTGAGTTCAATGTACTATTTTAATGACTGAGCTGAAGTAGCGTTATATATGATCCTTTTTGCAAACTAGAAAATATATGTTTGAATTATGGAAGTTTGCTAGTATTATTTGTATTAGTCAATTTAGAGTCATTATGCAAAGAAAAATGTACATGTACAAGTTTATAAGATGGTTTGCTGGTGCATGTTTTGAGTTTATAAAAGTGGTGCACATAAGCACACTTGGCTCAGTTCAGATCAAAGATGGACTAACCAGGGGTGCAATGTAGATCTATGCACCAGAGACCAGAATAGTGAACATGCACATGTTACACCCAGAGTAACAAAAGTATCACTTATATAAGCATAAGAGTATCTGTTTTGCTATCATCATTTTAAAGGTATCATTTATTTACGTAGAAGAGTATTATTTTTGATAACAAAATTTAAAATGATCATTTCTGTATGCATAAGAATATCATTTTTGAAAAATACCATTTTTGCAAGTAACATTTCTGAATGCATAAAAGTATCATTTTCTGAGAATATCACTTCTGTATGCATTAGAGTATCATTTTGGAAAAGTATCATTTTAGAAAGTATCATTTCTATAGGCACAAGGGTATCACTTTTGGATCTGTGTTTAACATTGATCTATAATGAGGTCAATGGATCTCTTACTTTCTTTCTATTCCGATTTAAAGCAAGAGGGGTATATATATCTTCATACATATATATAAACATTTTTATATGAACTGATATTTCTATATTGGTAAAACTTTGTCCTAGATTTTTGATTGGGGTAAAATGGCTCTGGCTTATAACTTTAAAATTAGAGAACCATTTGTATACAACAGTAAAAAAAACATACCAAAATTCTTGTAAAAAAAGAAGGGTCATTCCAATGTGGTATCAGAGCTGTGTTAATTGAAAAACAGAGATAATATTTTATTACTAGGTGTTAAAATAATTTAATTAAATTTGTATGATTGGTTGCTTGTGTGTGCCTGATTGCTATGTGTATATATATGGAGGAATAGTACCATATATGAGTAGGAAATTTAGCTAACCCAAAATCCCTTTTACTTAAGAAACATGGAAGGAAGACCAAGAGCTCCACCTACGGTGAATAAGTAAGAATTAGTGAATGCTCTGAGGGAAGGAATAGGGCATAGACCTGAGAATCCACATGAAGAGCTCTCCAAATTATTAATGACCTATACTCATTTGGGAGGCAAGGGATTTGAAGGGACTGAAAGTGTAATGGAAATCCAGGTTTGGCTTAGAACCTTGGAGAGGATTTTTTGAGACATGTAATTAGATGATTAGAGGAAGAGGCAAGTAGCTTCTAGATAGTTAAAAGGAGCAGCTTTGAGTTGGTGGGAGGTAGTCATAGCTGGAAGAGTTGAAAATGACATTATCTGGAATCAGTTTAAGGAGTTGATTGAAGCTATATTTGTGCTTGCATCTGCTAAGCAGCTTTGCTTAAGGAATTTATAAGGCTCAAACAAGGGAATTTAGGTGTCACGGAGCACACTCAAAAATTTGAAGGACTATCAAAATATGGGGCTATGCAAATTGCTGATGAAGCTTCTAAAAATAGCAGGTACGTTAAGTGGTTAAGTACAGGCTTAAGTAGAGCTATGATACCCTATGTAGATAAAACTTTTTATCAAGTCATAGATTTAGCTTTAAACTTTGAGCAACATGATAAAGAAAGGGAAGAGTACGGGAATTTTAAGAACAACAATAATAAAAAGGGTAAGGGAAAGTATCACCCATATGAAAAGAAATAGGACGATGCTAGCAAGAAAACCAGTGATGCCAAAACAGGTGAAAATAAGAAGAAATTAGTGTGTCATCACCGTGGTAAAGAGAGAAATATTAAACGAAAGTGTCTAAAATTGAAGGGTAGAGCATTCAAGTGTTATACTTGTGGGAAGGAGGGCCATTTGAAGAGTAACTGCCCTAAGAATAAGCAGCAAGGCAAAGTGGCAACTCTAGAGACAAAAGGAAAATCTATAGTGGAATCTAATGCAGAAAACCTTGGACAAATGGAAGGTATATTATTTATTTTCCAAGTTCCTATATCAGTAGTATTTGATATAGGAGGAACACACTCTTTGATCTCTCATGATATATTTAAAACATTGAAATCGAATTGCATATTTCTAGAGAGACCATTACTTGTTAAAATCCCTTTAGGAATTTCTTGTGCCTTGGATTTGATGTGTGTGGATGCAGAATTAATTATAGGAGGAAATGTTTTCATTTCTAATTTATATGTTTTAAATTACGCAAGATGTAGGTATTATATTAGGTATGGATTGGTTAAAGCAACATAAGGCTATTATTAATTTAGAAACATCCAACATTTCATTCCAAAACAGTAAGAAACAAAGAATTACAGTTCCTTGTGAATCCGCCACGGAAAGGAGGTTATTTCATTTATGTGGGTTAGGTGATGAAACTTCTGAATTTTCAATAGAACACATACCCATAGTAAATGAATACTTAGATGTTCTTAGGGAAGTTAAAGGTATCCCACACAACAGGCCAGTGGAATTTCAAATTAATTTAATCCCAAGGGCATGTCCAGTGATTAAAAGCCTACCAAAATGGGGCCAAGTGAACTCATAGAACTGAAGAATAGTTAGAGGAATTAGAAGAGAAAGGTTATTATACCAAGTAATTCCTGTTGGGGTGCACTAGTGGTATTTGTGAAGAAACAAGATGGTTCTTTAAGGTTGTGTATAGATTACAAAGAATTAAATAAATTAACCATAAAGAAAAAATATCCTTTGCCAAGATTTGATGATCTTTTTGATCAATTGGCTGGATCAAAATTGTTTTCTAGACTTGATTTAGCCTCTATCTTTCACCAAATGAAAGCGGAAGAGTCTAGCATCAAATACACAACATTTAACACCAGATATGGGCTATATGAATTTTTAGCAATGCCTTTTGGACTGACTAATGCACCATCTTATTTTGTTGACTTGATGAATATGATATTCAGGGATTATTTGGATAAGTGTGTGTTATTTTTTATCAATGACATTTTTATTTATTCAAAAACGATGGAGGAACACAAAAATCATTTGCATTTAGTCTTGAGAAGATTAAGGAAAAACAATTTAAAGGCAAAGTTTTCTAAATGTACCTTTTAGAGAAAGGAGGTAAACTTTCTTGACATGTGATCTCTGCACAAGGGATTTCAGTAAACCCAAGTAAAGTAATAGCTATACAGACCCAAAACAGTGATTGAAGTTAGGTCATTCATCGGGATGGCTGGGTGCTATAGGAGATTTATAAAGGATTTTTCTAAAATATCAGCACCACTCATTAATTTAACTAGGAACAATAAAGACTATGTTTGGATAGAAAAATGTGAGAAATCTTTTGAAAAATTAAAGGAAGCATTGGTAAATGCTCTTATCCTAAAAGTGCCTAAAGGAAATCATGATTTGGTAATATATACTGATGCATGTGGGATTGGGTGCAGTATTGATGCAACAAGGCCAAGTGGTAGCATATGCAGCAAGGCAGTTGAAGCCACATGAGGTTAAATATGCAACACATGACTTGGAATTAGCAGCAATGGTATATGCTTTAAAGATGTGGAGGCATTATTTGTTAGGAACCAAATTTGAGCTCTACATTGACCACAAATCTTTGAAATATTTATTTTCACAAATAGATTTAAATATAAGGCAACATAGATGGGTTGAATTTTTAGCTTCTTATGATTTTGACGTATTGTACACCCCAGGAAAAGAAAACAAAGTAGTTGATGATCTAAGTAGGCAACATGCCAAATTAAGCCTACTAATGATAAGGAATTTAAGAACATGATGTTACTAACTGATCTGGAGATAAAAGAGAATAATGATGTTCACATGGAAGTGCATGATGCACAAGAAACTGTGGGGAGGTTAAGTATGGTAACTTTGCAATATTATTTAATTCTGAAGGTAGGAAATATGCAGAATCAAGATCCAATTATTTTAGGCAAAAAAAACCTTTTGGAAAGAGGAGAGGAAGAGAAAATTTTGCACATTGATGATGAAACGACCCGGACTTCCCCGGTCTCCGAAGAGAAGAGAAAGAACGAATTGTTTTGAGAACAGGACAAAACAGAACGCATACAGAAGAACATTTCAATGTATATTACAACAATGCATCAGATTACAAGAATACACAGAGTAAAAATGAATATTACACAGAAATATCAGAGATTTAAATTACATTTAAATACATAGCAGCGGAAAATAATACAATACACAACTAGAAGGAGATATACGGATACAAAGCTTTCCGGATATCGTTCCAGCTGTAAACCAGGATCCTGTGAATATAAATCTGCAAAACCAAAACTACTAGCTGCCTGTGTCAAAATAAGGGCACCCAGAGTTTAGGTTAAAACAATAAACTCCAGGTCAGTCATGTGACTGGTGTGAGAACTAAAACAGTTATAATTCTTTATTTTAAAGTTCGGTAAATCAAGGGACCACGCCGTATAACACGGAACGGGTTTCCTCCCAAGAATACCAGTGCATAAAACAACAGCGCAATGCTAAATAAATAAGAATGAAGCTATTATAAGACCCAGTTCCCATCACACAATGCAACGCAAGCCGGAGGATAGGGTTTTTTCCTTATAATAGCCAAGGATGCTTGATACGTTTAAAACAAATCATTTGATACTATCATAAGTGCATAGTGTATAAAACAACTTCAAATCATAAGTATCAATCATAGGCGGCATGAATGCCCCATCCCACTATGTCGTCATACTAGGCTCTACAAATAAAACCGCAGAATCACGTATTTGGAAATTGGGTTTCCATCTATGAACCGAGGCAAAAGATAGTCCTCAACCGATTCGAGACGCTCTAGCCTGTGTCTCAGGAACAGCCGCAACTGCCCCCTGGATCCTCAGGGCCGGTCCACCGATGTGGATTATTATGCCTGAACACTACGTCTCCCCACCCTATGGGGTGTAAGTCTGGTCCGTCTGCCGACCAGAATGCATCGGCCAAAACCGATATAACCGAGGCGCCTCGCAACAGCAACAACCACATAAGTCAAACTCGTCAGGGCGTGTAAAACCACTGACGCCACTTCTAGCTAGAAAGAAACGCATGCCCTCCCTGACGTCCTCTCCCGTTTTTGGTTCACAACCGGGGTGCGAGGCTCGCGAATTCACGTTACACAAAGCTGTGCCACACAGGCTGTGCTTTGATCATCACCACGAGACTTTGCTTTTCAACAGAAGCCTCGATCAATTTCCACTCAGGCATGCCACACAGGCAATTCACTCCATGCGTTTGATATCCATCAATATATAACCCCTGAGCTCGTACGTCTCAGAGAAGGGCGTTAAGCAAGGGAATAAATTCTCCGCCGCCAAACAGATATATATTTAATAGAGATCAATCACACAGACTAAAATCCAATGTCAGACACACAGTCCATTTACAAGTCCGTTCTGGGTCTGAACGAAACCGGAGGCACCTAGTACCCCGCATATCCATCGATCTCCAAGTACGTCTGGACGATCACCAACTGTTTCCATCTTCTTGGGTGTACAGCCCAATCAAGATCATCAGTTATCACCCAAACGACGTGAAGACTTCCGGTCTTCGACCACCGTCTTCATCTTCGACACCACGTCGAATCAGTTATTCAGAATGGGATAAACCCGGTCTTTCTGAATAACTCGCGTATATATTATAAAAGTGTTACACAAACACAACATACGCCTCATTCCAATTCAGAATATTCTTTTATTCAAATATTCCTATACTTTGGGAAAAGTTCCCATTAATTTTATCCAAGATAAATTCTTTAAATTTATTCTTTAATCTCTTTTGAATATCAATTCAAACTAGTCGGGATTAGCGAACCACACCGAAGTAATCATTTATTTTATTTCCCAATCCCAACCTATTCATCCCATGAAGTAAAACTGGTAATACTTCATATCTAACACCACAGTGTTATCGGTAAATTCAATTACCATTTCAAGTTCAAATCTAATTAAAGATTTAACTATCGCCTGGAGTAAAACTGGTGATACTCCATTCTCGATCTTTTCAATCTATTTAAAGATTCATTAAAACTCCACTTAGTTTTAATCTTTAACTGGGTTAAAGAATCAGTGTCATTTTAAAAACACAGTTCACGATAAACCCAAAACCACATTCATTAATTATCGGGTTAAAGAACGAGTGTTGTTTAAAACACTGTTCACGATAAACCCAAAAATCAATATCAATTCAATTCCAATTAAATATTATTTAATTGGTACACTTCATTAAATCTAAATAAAAAGATTTAATCATTTCTCAACTGGGTTCAAGAACAGTGTTAGTGAAGACACCATTCACGACAAACCCAAATCACATTCGATATTCAACACAAGGCTCTGAATAGAAAATATACCGGCTTATATTCAATATCAAATTCTACGACTAACAAATATCGTATTGGAAATAACGATATAAATATATATCTTTCAAATTTCCATAACAACACCTGTATAATCACGAATTCCAACATCGAAATATTCCGAAGACAATTTCGATTCAAATCCACTCCAATGCAAACATTGGAAATTTTGGTTATTTTCAAAACCCTTTTCAAATTCAATTTATTTATTTAAAAATAAATAGAATTATAATTCTATTTCAAAACTAGTTCATTTCGATAAAAATCTATTTTTATCTTTTCAAATATGGAGTTTTTCATCCCAAATCTTCACAAATCATTTCTTATGATTTTACACAAATTATTACTATTTTTAATAATTTTATCAAGGCCCGTACAGTCGATTTCCATCAATGGCCATCGAACTGCACTTACAGCGACCTTTTTCAAATTTGATTTGGACATAATTCCAAATCCAACCGTTAGATTTCAAAATTCTAATATTCGTTAGAATGCTCTTTTCGATACGAACCCAACGGTTCCGGTTTTAGGAGAATCCGACGGTCGGATCTCCCGTAATTTCCATTTGAAATCAATGGTCGAAATTCGCGAACTGCCGCGGCGCGGCGCGTTCTATTCAGGCCATTATATTATATATATAATATATATAATATATACTTCGTCGATTTCTATTTAAAACGAATTATATAAATAGTTTTAAATTCGTTTCAAAAGCAATTTCAACTTCCTTTTCAATTCAAATCAAAATTGAATTCTTCTCTATAAATTCGTTTTAAAATTCATTTCTATTCAATTCAAATTTCAATTCAATTTGAATTCATTTCAATTTGCTTTCAATTCAATTTGAATTCATTTTCAATTCAATTCATTTCGAAATCGCTTTCAATTCAATTCATTTCGAAATCACTTTCAATTCATTTCGAAATCGCTTTCAATTCAATTCATTTCGAAATCGCTTTCAATTCAATTCATTTCGAAATCACTTTCAATTCAATTCATTTCGAAATCACTTTCAATTCAATTCATTTCGAAATCACTTTCAATTCAATTCATTTCGAAATCACTTTCAATTCAATTCATTTCATTTCGAAATCACTTTCAATTCAATTCATTTCAAAATCGTTTTCAATTGATATAAATATCGTTCACGTCAAAATGGCGTCAATCTAATCAACACGGCTTCATATATTCCTATTTTCAAATATTCCATTTCAAATATTTCTTTTTCAAAACTGGAATGAGGCCCAATCAATTACCATATAAAATTAATTATATGGATTTTCATACAACACATGTATATAATAGCATTGAAAATAATCAACCATCAACCAAAGTGCACTACACTGTATAAGCATCAAATATAGATATTCAACGCTTATAACAGTCTGTCAATCAATCGATCGACATATTTAATCAATCAGGATGAGTGAACTTCAAATTTCATCCCAACACCCGTGTGGGGTTTCAAACAATCAAACACAGATTTTATTTGTGCAACTGGGCGATGTGTAAAATTTTATCGACCCAATCAATGTCCTTCAAATAGGTGTACATAAACCAACCGTCCGGTTTGTAAATGAATATTTTATTTTGTTCACTTCACTATTTTCACGTTAAAAATTTTATTTTTAACGATAAAACATTTTATTTCAACCTATGAATTTCTATTCAATTCATTTATTCAATAAAATGATATTTTTATTTTTCTAACATATTTTAGGAAATTTCGGCGGCATAACGGCACGATACTAGAAACGGGACAAGGCCTAGCCTTATCCCCGGTCTAGTGAAGGCCCACGCCATTCACACATCAATCATATCAATTTCAATTTCACCAAAACAATCAAATCCAAATCAAATAATCTAACCAACTACACAACCAATCAAACAAGTCCATGGTCTGTGGACGGGTGTCGGGTGCTACTAAACACCGTCTGCATCCTAGTATATATATAACTAGAAAAATTAAATTGAAAGGTGAGAAATTCTCACATATTGCTATCCAAACATCCTGACTCCACTTCGATATAGATCTTCTTCGCTCTCGCCTTTTCGACATCTTCGTTGTCCGCTTTCACTACATATGTAAAAACCGAATTTTATTTCGCTACTCAATATATTAAAATCGTATTTTTATAACTTTAACTTCATATTAAAAATCGTATTTTTACTTCACATCCCTATTCGTAAAGGTTATATTTTTATTACTCTAATTAAATAAAAATCATATTTTTATTATTCTAAAAATATAAAAACCATATTTTTAATACTCTACATAAGTAAAAATCATATTTTTATTATGCCACTAGTATAAAAATTATATTTTTATTATCGCTACTATATGAAAATCATATTTTTATTCTCTACGTATTTTATACTTCTTATAAAAGTATGACATTTTCATATTCAAAAATCTCGACTTTTCTATTTAATAATATCGTCTTCTTTATCTACTAAAAACCTTATCTCGTCAACTTCACATATGAAATAAAATCAAATCTTTTCTATGTTACTATAAAAATCCTTGCTTTATATATTTTTAAAAACTGATTTGATTCCTAATTTATATACTCTAATTATCTCATAATAAAGGAAAAAGAACAAGAAAAAGTAATCACTCACCTTTTTAATTCAGTTTTTAACTGGAAGAAAATAAATAAATTCATGAAAATAAAACTCACCTTTCTTCGAACTAGGGATCACTGTCGAAGAGGGGGGGGTTTCTTGCGAGATTGGAGGCTGCCGGGGGTTGCTGCGCCGGAGTGGGGCCCTCCCTTGGTGGTCGGCGGAGTCAGGGTTTAAGGGTTGCGGGCTAGGGCATTGGGGGAAATTAGGTCGCGCTGGATCTTCGGGGAGGAGCTGAGCAGGGTCGCCGGCGTTCGGGGGGGGGGAGTCTGAAGGCACGGCGGAGTTGAGGGAGGAGGGCTGGACTCGCGGTGGTGATTTCGAGCTTGGGGTTTGAGGTGCGAGGCTGGTCGAGGCAGAAGACGGGGCGGGGAATCTCGAGCAGGCGGAGGGCTTGGCGGCGTGGGGTTTGGCGAGGTTAGAGGCGACGATCGCCACTGGCGAGGGGGCGACGGGAATTCTGGGTGGGGAGCGATTTCCTTTTTTTTTTTTATTGTATTCGATTTCTAAGAAAAGGGGGATCGGGGAAAGGGTATACGAGGAGGGGGTTGACTTTTCTATTTTAATTAATTAATTTATTTAGTTAATTTATCCTCCCGAAAAGTTATCTTCTCATTCGAACTCCAATCGAGGCCCAACGACTGTCGCCCCTAGCTAATTACCCCCATTCTGAACACAATGGGATATGTATCGTAAGCCAATTCGGCCGTTTCGATAGGTTTTTCGCAAAATCAATTTATAAATCAGCGTATATTTAATTTTAACGCACATTTCGAATTACCGGGGTCACATACGAATCCCGAAAATTACAGAAAAATTATTTCTAGCTTCATATCGACGATACGGTCCTTACAAAACTAATTTCGTCGAATTCTGAGACCGTTGGAAAAATGGTCATTTTCCAGTCGATTAAAATCAACTGAAACTGGTCAAACGCGTTTTCCTTTGCCACGCTCACATATTGATTCGAAAAATTATGAAATTTGAAACCTAGCAATAACTTTACATCACGGACCCAACAAAACTGGTTTCATCGAAATCCGAGGTCGTTTGCAAAATTGCTATTTTTAAGGGCCTTATATATATAAAAATATATATAAATTCCACAGCGACTATTTCTAATTTTAAACTGGACATATCTTATCATTCCTAAGATGAAATCTCAGTTTGTTAACTTCGTTACAAAGATATAGTTATACAGATTCAAATATTTCTTGTTTCGTTCAATTCCGACTTATATTGAATTTTGTATATTCATTTGAAATTAGAAATCGAATTTTCGAACTACCGCGCCATTTTCAATTCCTTTTATAATTATATATAATTATTATATATTCTAACGACGGCGTATATAATATATACGTTCTAATTATATTCAAAATAAATTTCTCGTCGATATTATTTAAAATAATTCATTTTAAATATTCAAATTCAGCTAAAATTGCCAAAATAAAAATTTCAAACTGGCCCGCATTTTACGGGTTGTTACAGATGAGAAGGATATGTGAGAAATAAAAATAGAATTTGGGTAACTGGAAATTCAGAATTAAAAGAGGAGATACTAAATGAATACCATAGAAGAAAATACTCTATACATCCCGGGAATACCAAGATGTATCATAATCTTAAGAGGAATTATTGGTGGAAAGGAATGAAGGGTGATGTGGCTAAATTTGTGGCTAAATGTATAATTTTCCAACAGATAAAGGCAGAGACACAAGAAACCTCAGTTTTACTTAAACCCATAAGTATACCTCAGTGGAAATGGGAGGATATCTCCATGGATTTTATAGATGGTCTACCAAGTTCAAAAGGAGGAAATACTAGTATATGGGTAGTGGTTGATAGGATAACTAAAGTAGCAAATTTCATTCCAGTGAAGTCAGATAGAAATGCACCAAAACTGGCCCAAATATTCATGAAGGAAATAGCAAAATTGGATGTACACTAATTGATTGTGTAGTTTAGGACAAGTAGGCACTAGCGCCATGACTTTGTCATTGGTAAGATTTTGGGATGAAATTTCTTTTATGGAGGGAATAATGTAACAACCCAAAATTTTGGATATAATTAATTAAATTATTAAATTAGATTCTGAAAAAATGTAATTTTTTGCAAAAGATAGAATTTGACCAGAATTTTGCACCGTTGCATTCTTGATGGAATTTTGGTCAACTTTCATGTCTGGAACTTCATGAATGTAGTCTGTATGAAAAAGTTACGGATGAAATATGAAAACGGGTGGAAAATAAATAAACAAAATTATGAAATCGCTTAGGTAATTTATATTATCTGTAACACCCAACATTTCTTAACGTTACACGTATAAGGATTTCATTAAGAATTATGAAGCATTTTAGGTATAAGATAGCATTGCACAGACTAAAATCCACAACATAACATAAAACACAGAGAAAAACTTAAAATTTTATTTTGAGCAGAATAAAAAGTGTCATTATATCATATCATAATAAAAACCATAGCTGGCTCATAAAAACTACATAATTAGAGTGTCACATTAAAAATCTTTCTCAATGCCAAATACAGAAATAAGTAGAATCGTGGAACGATACATGAAAGATAAAGAGCAAGACCAATGGATATCTCCAAAGGACCGAGATTGGTCAAAGATCTTTCAAGCTCTAGATCCTCCACCCTGAGAACTTAGAGAGGGAGGAACGAAGGACAGAAAAAAAAAACTAGTCAAACATAAAAGCTGGTGAGTTCAGTAATTACTAGCATTAGTGATAAAAGAGGAAACCAAACAGGATAATAAATTGAAGCTCAACACTGTAATTAAGAACAAGAACATACTTCCACGAATATAATCGATTTTCAAATCATTTGATTTCTGCACCAGTTGTTACAACTTATAAATTAGGATATACCTAATTCTATCCATCGATCGGCTCCTACACTACAATTGTGATAACCTATGCCACTATGATACGAGGATTATAAGAGCCTACTCATCATCTTTAAGGAGATAGTGAAAATCATTGGCATCACAACGTCTTATCTTCCCTAATCAATGCAATGCAAGCTCATCGCACTGTCAAAACGCCCGCATACCCACCTCGTTTGGACCCCTTACTACCCGGTTTAGTATAAGCGTGCCTCCTCGTGACACATCGATTTAGTATGACAAAAAGGAATACAAACTGATACAAATCCCAAACAAAAATTCAAATTGATATAATTCTCCCATGGACTTAGTCCTAAATAATTAATTTATTTGGCCTCTTATTTTCCATAATCAACATATGCTTATTGCTAGAACGAGTCTATACTACGAGTCCCTTACTTTCCCTAATTAGTCGTCACTACTGGAACGGACCCCTACTACAAATGAAATTTAATTTGTTTATTTTTAAATTTAACGCAATTCTTAAGTTTATTAGTAAGCATTTAAACTTCAACTTATAGGTTGTCTATAAACATCTCTTTTATTTAATTTCACTGTACAACCCAACCTGTGTCATTAGCTTATATCCAAACACTATTTATTCAATTTATTACAGTTACAATCCAATTATTGCATAATTTCAATATACCCAATTTATCCTTTTTATAAATATTTCTTATTTTTCCCGAATTATACTTTTACTGTCAATTTCATTTTTTAACCTAAACAGTGCATAAACAAGAAGAAATAAATGGATTAGGCTCTTATAGCCTAGGTTCAGATAAATAAGAACAAATTTGAAATAAAATAGGAATGAGACTGAACTGTAATGAAGTATAGATGAGCTGAATAAAACTACAGTAACAAAATAGATTACTGAATCAGAAAGAAGAAAGGATAGATAAAAAATCAGACTATACAGATTATTAACAGAAAGGAAAGTAGAAATTAGAAGGAATCTACAACCTATTATATTGGTAAGAAAGCATCAATTTGTATAGAATCTTACAATTATTGAAATATACTCACAATTTTAAAGAAAATTCAATTAGGCCCTATTAGGTAATCTCTATCTATGAATATTGTCCAAAAAAAAATTGCAAACCCAAGCCTTAGTACTCCATTGGAAATATATTTGACAAGAAGTTATTTGAGACGGGGCAGAGAATGGACTAGTGAGAATTAAGTTAGGTTTGGAGCATATTTATAATAGACTTAGGGTGTTTTAGATCCTTAGATTTTTGGTTAAGATTTTAGGCAATTAGATCTAAGAATTCTCTAAAAGAATGCATACTAAAAGCCAGCCAAACCAATCGATAATGTGCGCACCAAGTTGCATACGCTGACCAGGTGGGTCGACCCACTTGAGCTCAAGGTCGACCACTAGGTCGACCCAGATGAGGGTTGGTTCGCCCCATCTTTCCATGACTTGAACATTAATTAATTTTTGATTGATTTAAATGTTTATTCTATTCCAAGTTCGAATTTCAAACTTCTTTCTTTAATATCTTTTTCGTTATAAATCTGATATTAACAAACCAAATGTCTATCTTAGCCAGAATTTCATAACGGACTCAATGGAGCAACTCTTATTGGTCATTTCCTAATAGTTTCTCGATTAATTTACATTTCACTAACCTTTCATTTATATTGCTTTATTAAAATTTTGGGTTGTTACATTCTCAACTCCTTAAAGGTTTTCGTCCCTGAAATCTCTAAAGCTAGAAGAATGTCATAATTATTATCACATCACTATCTACATCCATCTACTCATCCACCAATCACGGGCATCCATTATACTTAAGATTTATAATGCTTTTTCATGAAAATATGCAATATTGTAGTATAAATGTCCCTAACTAATGCGAGAAATTATGCAGTCGACTGATTCAGTCGACCTCCTTTTGTGCAATTTGTGTCAGTGCAATGCGTCCAAAATGTATGCAAGAGAATTTTAATAGTACATAAAATTTTATATGTGTGCTAAAACCATCATCAAAAAAATACAACATTCATATGATAACCACAAAATTTTCTTCCATAAGTTAAAGGTGAATGAAAAGTGCAGACACATCCATATGCAATTATGTTAGCGTTCCTAATTGCTGATCACTAATTAGTGCCTAGTGCGTGTATATGCATCCATTGCATCCACTATCAAACACTTGCTTCCATTTTAACCCATCAAACATAACATGTCCAAATAGTATGTTTAAACCATATTCTTCCATTCATAGGATTTTCTTAGACCCAATAGTTCAAAAGATAGGAAATGGATAAGGTTCAAATTCAAAACTAAGAAAAGGTTGAGAGCGTACTATCAAAAAGGAATGGAAAAGATGCATGTATCTTCTCCTCAGTTTCCCATGTCGCTTCAGTATTGTACTCTTCCCACTAAAATTTCAGGAGTTTAATTTTCTTGTTTCTTGACTTCTTTATTTCATAATCCAGAATCCTTATTACTACTCGTTTGACGGAAGCCTCTTTCTCGACCTCAACCTCCTCTAAAGTGCTCGCTCTACTATCACTGCAGAATCATGTAGGCATTTACTCAAATGCGAGACGTGAAATACATCATGAACCGCAAACAGTCGCTCTGGTAGCTGAACTCTATAAGTCATCTGGCCAATCCTTTCTACTATCGGAAATGGTCCCACAAACCTCGGTGCTAATTTCCCAACTGAACCAAACTGCACCACGTTCCCTAAGAGGAGATACTTTAATGAAAACCATATCTCCCACACTGAACTCAAGATCTTACCCCCTCCTGTCCACATAATTTTTTTTTATCCTAAGCCGCTTTCATCCTCATCTCTCGAGAATATCAAGATGTCAACCACAAACACTACTATGAACTTATTTAGGAACTCCCTAAATACTCGGCTCATCAAATCAACAAAATAAGCCAATGCATTGGTTACCCCAAATGGCATAACTAGCCACTCGAAAAATCCATTTAGTGTCCTAAAAGACGTCTTATTCACACTATCATCTGCAACTTGAAGCTGATGAAACCAATCACCAAATCTGACTGAGAGAAAATGGATGCACCAACCAACTGATCGAACAAATTGTAACGACCCGGAAAATCTGAACCAATTTAAATTTTTTAAATTGGCTAAAATAATGGATTTTAAATATTTTAAATAATAGTAATGATAAGTGAGTTTGAATCGACATTTGAAAACGAATATAATTAATTCTAATTATAAACAAGGCCTGAAATGGCGCTGCAGTTTCAAAATTTGAATTCAAACTTTGTCGGACTGTACCGGGTGCAAAACAAAACGGATTTGAGTGAAACCAAAAATATTTAAATCTGTTAGTGAATACCTTTCTAACGAATCTGAAAAATCGAAGTTTCGTAGCGGAAAGCAAAAGTTATGGCCAAATGAATTTTCAGAAAGGTCGCTATGGAATTTATATTGCCCGTGAAATTGGCCATTTTTCAAACGACCTCGGAATTCGACGAAACCACTTTTGTTGGATCCAGGATAAGAATTTATTGCTAGGCTTCAAATTCCATAATTTTTGAAGCTAGTATGTGAGCGTGGCAAAGGAAAACGTGTTTTGGTCAATTACAGTTAAATTGGATCGACCAGAAATGGGCCTTTTTGCAAACGGTCTCAAAATTCGACGAAACTAGTTTTGTTGGGACCGTATCGTCAAAACATAGCCAGGTTTATTTTTCTGGAATTTTTCGAATCAATTTGTGGCCCTGGCAAGTTGAAATGTACGTTCAAATCGAATATTGAATGTTATGTATTTTAAATTGAATGGAAACTGACTGAAACAGTCGAATGGGCCTACGAAACATATCCCATTGTGTTCGGAATGGGGGTAAAACGCTAGGGACGATAGTCGTTGGGTTTGGATTGGAGGTCGTGTCAGAAAACCCCTTATAAAACCTCCCGGCCAATCAGAATTTAATAAAAAAAAAGGAATTTTCTCTCTCCCCGACAGTCGATCGAAGGCGGAAAACCCTTCAAACCTTCCCCCTCATTTTCCGATCAATCCACGCCGAATTAGCTCGTGCCACAGTTGAACTTTTTGAAGATCTTCTCGAGATCTTCAAATCCATATAAAGTTTGGATTTTTTCATTATGTGGTATGGGAGAATCGAGCCTCTGAACATTTGTCGTTCAAACCGCCGCCGCCGCGCCGTTCGACCACCGAGCTGGACCCCACCACGTCGTGCCAGGGCTCCTCTCCTCCCCCTTTGACGCTGCGAAGGCTGATCGATGAATAGCTACACGGATTCGAAGAAAAATCCAAACCTAGTTTTGAACGAAACAGCTGAGGTGCGGCCATATTAATTTTCAACTGTTTTAACACCTTTAAACCATTGCAAACTTTGAAAAATCATATCTTTTTCGTTTCTTGTCGAAATCTAGTGAAACAAGAGACGGTGGACTCATGTGGACGTCTTCTACCTTCTAGAAGAGACCGCATATTTTTCTGAGCCTTCTGCTATTTTTGGTGGAGTGGAACCCAAGGTGAGATTTCTAATTTATAAACGATATGGAAAACGATGATGTATAAATTATATAGTCGATGTATGAGTTATATAAGCGTTGTACACCTCTTGTATAAGCGTTGTATAAGTTGTACGTTCGATGTATAAGTTGTATATGCGTTGTAAAAATTATATATGTGTTGAAATAGAAGTGAATATGCTATATATATATATATATATATATATATATATATATATACACGCCCCTCGTCCACAAACCATGGACGATATTTATTGGTTGTGATTGGTGTGAAAATTGATTGAAAGCGAATGGTTGATTGGAATTGTTTTTTGGTTGATATTGATTGATTGTGGTTGAAAAATACCCGTTTGTGGTTGAGAAATATTTGGTTGAAACCACATAGGATTAGTTTGTGGAAATGAAATAAATATATACATTCCGCCTGCGTGCGAACTAGATGCATGATTCCCCATTGTCAAAAACGACGAGGTTTTAAGGTAGAGCGAGGAGCCGTACTAGGGACGGTCCCGGTTTTAACTACCCTGCCGTTATGCTGCCGAAATTTTGAATAATATTCATGTTTTTGAATTATTTTCATTTGTTGAAACTATATTTATTCGTTGAATAGAAAGCCTTCATGTGTTGAGTCGATATTCATTCGTTGTATAGAAATTCATGTGTTGAATGGTATTCGTGTTTTAAATATAAAAATCACATTTTTATCTATATATATAAACTATAGAAAACCTTCATGTGTTGAATCGATATTCATTCGTTGGATTGAAATTCATTGGTTGAATGGTATTCGTGTTTTAAATACAAAAATCACATTTTTATCTATATATATAAACTATAGAAAACCTTCATGTGTTGAATCGATATTCATTCGTTGGATTGAAATTCATGTGTTGAATGGTATTCGTGTTTTAAATATAAAAATCACATTTTTATCTATATATATAAACTATAGAAAACCTTCATGTGTTGAATCGATATTCATTCGTTGGATTGAAATTCATGTGTTGAATGGTATTCGTGTTTTAAATATAAAAATCACATTTTTATCTATATATATAAACTATAGAAGACCTTCATGTGTTGAATCGGTATTCATTCGTTGAATTGAAATTCATGTGTTGAATGGTATTCATATTTTGAAATAAATTGTTTTAAAATAAAAATCTAATTTTTATCATCGATATGAACTATATAAAATAATCTTGTTTTGAAAGAAATTATTTTATAATAAAAATCCTATTTTTATTACCTATATGAACTATATAAAATAATAGTGTTTTGAAATGAAATGTTTTACAATAAAAATCACATTTTTATTATATAAATGAATTGTTAAAAATAGTGAAGTGTTGAAATAGAAGATAGTTAGATAAAAATATCATTTTTATCCAATGTATGAAAAGAATATAGTTTTGAAATCGAAGAATCGATATATATATATAAAAATAGAATTGAAATATATCGAATAACGACGCTGCAGTTCGTATTTTGAAACCGTGATTTCAAACGATTATACTGGGAGATCCGACCATCGGATTTTCCCGAAACCGCAACCGTTGGGTTCGCTTTGGAAAAATCTTTCTAACGGCACCAACTTTGTAAAAATCCAACGGTTGGATTGTCTGGAATGTTTAATTCAAATCTAAAGAAAAACAGCGCCAGAATCGATTATATTTATATATATAAATAAATATAATTATATTTAATCGAATAACGACGCTGCAGTTCGTATTTTGAAATCTAAACTTCAAACGATTATACCGGGAAATCCGACCGTCGGATTTTCCCGAAACTGGAACCGTTGGATTCGTTTTGAAAAGATCTTTCTAATGATGTAAATTTTGTGAAGATCCAACGGTTAGATTTTCAGATATGTGTAAATCAAATCTGAAGAAAACAGCGCCACGGCTGCGTTATGGCCCGAAGCTTCGTTTTCAATAAATTGGCTATTTTAAAATAAATAAAAATAGCGATAAATCGTTATAAAATATTATAAACGATATGGATGTGAAATTTAGAAACTAACTAAAGGTTGGCTAAGTCGAATGGTTTCCTGGGTGTTGATCTGATGTCGGTTTCAGCCTTCGGGGTTAATATTTGGGAAATCGTTCTCTTACTGATTGACGGTTAGTGACTAAAGAATTGAAATGATGCGTGTGTATGTTAGTGTTTCACTTGTTTATTATGTACGCGAGTTGCTCAGAAAGACCGGGTTTATCCCATTCTGAATAACTGAATCGACGATAAGAAATCGAAGATGAAGACGGTGGTCGAAGACCGGAGATCTTCACCTCGTTTGTATGGTAACCGAGGTCCTGATCGGGAGGCATCCCGAAATATGGATAATGAGTGGTGATCGTCCAGACGTACGTGGTGATCGATGGGTTTGCGAGATATATAGTGCCTCCGGTTTCGTTCAGACCCAGAACGGACTTGCAAATGGACAGTGTGTCTGACATTGGAATTTATTCTGTGTGATTGATAACCATCAGTTGCACGGTGTGAATTGCCTGTGTGGCATGCTAAGATGCAGTGACCAGGGCTTCTGTTGAAAAGCAAAGTCTTGTGGTGATGATCAAAGCCCCTGCCTGTGTGGCGTAGCTTTGTGTATAACGTAAATTCGCGAGCCTCACACCCCGGTATGAACCAGAAACGGGAGAGGACATCAGGGAGGGCCTGCGTTTCTTTCTAGCTAGAAGTGGCGTCAGTGGTTTTACATGCCCTGGCGAGTTTGACCTATGTGGTTGTTGCTGTTGCGAGGCACCTCGGTTAGATCGGACGATCCGGGTCCGATGGAGTCATTCGTTGGCTCGTTGACGCCCCAAAGGGCAGGGAAATGTAGTGTTCAGGCATAATAATCCACATCAGTGGACCGGCCCTGACGATCTAAAGGGTTGATGCGTTCTGATCCTGAAACATGGGCTAGAGTGTCTCGAATTTGGTAAGGACTATCTTTTGCCTTGGTTCATGACGGAAATCCAATTTCCAAATACGTGGCTGTGCGGTTTTGATTGTATACCTATATATGGCGACATAGTGGTATGGGGCATTCATGCCGTCTATGATTGATAGTTATGATTTGAAATCGTTTTCGAAACATATAAACACTAGTAATAATACCAAATGCTTTTGTTTTATTCGTATCAATCATATTTTGGCCATTATAAGGTAAAACTCTATCCTCCGGTTTGCGTTACATTGTGTGATGGGAACTGAGTCTTATAATGGCTTCATTTTTATAAAAAAGCATTGCGATGTTCAAAAGAAAGATTTGTTTTTAAAGCACTGGCAATCCGATGGAGTAAACCCGTTCCATGAAAGTGGCGTGGTCCTGTGATTAGCCATATTATAAATGTGTTGAGTAGATTTCTCATACCAGTCCCATGACTGACTCGTAGTTTGTTTCACTTTCAAACTCGGGTGCCCCTTTTTCTACATGGGCAGCCTTGTATTCAGGTTTAGCTGGCTCTTTCTGGATAGCTAGAGCTGAAGATGGATTCTATTATTTATCTCTTTTTATGCTGTTCAGCTCCTATTGTACATATTTTGTTTGTTTCCGCTGTGGACGTTTATATATAGCTGAACTGTATTTGTACTAAGTATGATCCTGTATACTGTGTAACTCTGATGATTACGTTTATCTAGTGTATTCTATTGTACATTATCTGGTGTATTTATTTAATTTTGTTCGGCTATTATCCGTTTCTGTGTTATATTCCAAAGATTACCCTTGTCTCCATCTGTACGGGATTTGGGGTCGTCACACAAATCCTCTACTCGAGGGAGTGGATGTCAGTTTTTTTTGTATGCTTGTTTAATATATTTATAATCCATACATAGACGGAGAGAGACATCTGCCTTAGTAGAAAATATGTTTGGTTGCCCCACTCAAATATACTCCATCTAACAAAGCCTTTCTCTAAAATCTCACCCATTTGCTTACTTGGTTCTTTCCTCTCCCTCTGAGCTATATGACATGCTGGCAATGTAACAGGCTAAGAAATATCTATCAAACAAATTCGGAAGTCGATCTCTCGCCTCGGAGGTAATCCTCTTACCTCCTCAAATAAGTCCAAAAAATCTCTCTCTACGAATACTAAGCCAAGATTATCATTAGAAGTATCTAAGGGCTCGATGATGCTCAACATGATTGACCCCCGCGGATCACAATATATTTCAAGGGTCCTACTAAGACAATTCATTTATCACACTACCCTCATTTCGTAGTAAAAGATAGCACCATACATGGCCAGCCAATCCATCCCTAGAATAATAACATACCACAAGAACTCCAGTACATAGGCGTTACGGTCAAACTCAACGCCTAAAATAGAAAGTCTTAAACCCTTACACATCATAGATAAATGAGCTGAATCTCCTATAAGGTTTGAAACTACTACTAGATCAAAAACAAGAGATATACTCAGGTGCATTCAATCGACTAATGAAGTAGAAATGAACGAATGTGAAGCACCAAAATTAAATAAGGTCCTAACTAGAAAATCATCAAGAGAGATCAAACATTTGACTGCGACATCCTGCCCCTATCCTAACCAACACTAGCCCGAGTCACCTCCAATGCATGCATCTACGCTCCAGACGAAATTGCTACTTGCCCTTGCTGAAAATCCAAATTGAAAAGAAAATGGAAAGTAAACGTAGATCCAAATCAGATCCACAACTTAGAGCGTAAATCCCAGGTAGGTGGATTTAATATATATTTTCTTATAATTTTATATGATATCGTATCATTCCTGTAAAATTTATAAAATGTTCTCTTCTTCCTCTTTCCCCCCTTTTTGCATTGGAATATATATTGTTCAATTTTGGTTATGTGCAAAATATACATAAACCTGAAATATTGATATATATATATATATATATATATATATACACACATGACTAAATTTTATGCCTTATTTATACGACTTATTATAATCCTTTTTGTTTGCGCATGTTGGAAAATATAATTTAAGTGGAAGTATAAACGAAAGATGATTTGATAATTGTGAGCGTAGCATGATTAATATTATGGACAGTTAATTTGCAGTTAAATGGTAAATCTGAGAACTTCCATGTTTGTTGAAAAGATTACCTTTCAAATTTAGAGTGGAATGAATATAGAAATTGTTGGTATTAAAAAAGGGATATAACTCAATTGTATCTAAATTTACTTTAATTATGTAAAAAAAAGGAAAAATAAGTCAAAAATAGGAATTAATGTATACTAATTAAAATGTTGGAAGTCAAAAATAGCCTACATTGATTGGTTAGGAAGAAGGGAACATATTTCTGTGGTTTGGTTTGTAAAATAAGTGGAAAACATAACTTTAAGTTTAAAAATATATATGGGCATGGATTAGTGAGAAATAGGGATTTTAGCCGTATTGCACACTATTCAATAGCCTAAAAAATAATTAAAAGAGATGTCATGCAATTATGAGTTTCTATGACAGTAATTACCTTAAGCTATAGAAATAGATTTTTTTTTACAGTTTTTAATAACCAGTCAATTAGGAATAGGTCTAATTTTCTAAAAAATAAGTTGTAGATACGGAAAGAAAAAGGGTAATATAATTGAAAGATGTTATGAAAGAAAAAGAAGGAATATGTGAGTCTATTATAAACCTACAACCACAACTTATATTTGCATAAATATGAAAATTGGGAAAATCATTAAAGAAAATAAAGTTCAATTGCAAAAATAAACATGACAGAAATGGTTAAAAATGACAATAAAACCTTAATATGAACATGTTAACTAAAAAGGGTTAAGTTACGAGCCTAAAAGGCATTAGACTTTAATATGAACATATTTATTTACATAGTGTAAGTTATGAGCTTAAGATTCTATGATAACTATTAAAGTTGATTTATAAATAAGTAATATTCGATTAGATAGAATATGAATATTGTAAGTCAACAAAAAAGTAAAATTGGAACGCATAATAGTAAATTAGACATAGGGTCTAATTAATTAATGATAGGCCTTTGGGCTAGTTTACGAGGATAAAGAGCCCAAAGGGGTAAAACATCGTAGGTATCAGGAGGCACGATGGGAGCACATCCAACTTATTATTCAACGGGGCTGGAAGAAAGTGACAGACTTCGATGGGACTTGAGGATACTCCATGATGGCCCTCTGCGATAGGTTTAGCTAAGATGTACCTACAAAGGCTTGGTCTATATGGTTCCATCCAGTGAGTATGCCTTGGCAGAATCTATGGTTGAAGGCGGTCTAAAAAAATGACTGGGATGATTTCTAGGATAATTTGGCACCTGCCTCAGGGTAGGAGGCTTTATGGTCAGGACCCAACAAAGATAGTAGGTTGTCAAACACCTCTCATCGTTAGTTGGAGCGAGTATGGGAAATATTGGAGTTAAACCAAGAGACCAACGATCTTTTATTATATGGACATTGAATAAGGGATAATGCCAATTTGGATGCTTAGATTGTTTGTTAAGGGCGCAGTCACTTAGCTATTCGGATAGTCTTTCATTTGATAGTTTCAGAGCCACCGAAAGAGATAGACAAATCTTTGATATCTATATTACGAGCCTAATGGAGCCATTTTGGGTAGATATAGAAAATCTCCACTGAGTTTCATGGAAGAATTACAGTTTTGGGTGCCTTTATGGCGCAACGGTATCCGCTTATCCACTTTGCGCATGTTAGTATACTTTCGTGGCGTAGTGATGGAGACATAGTGCGCTTTTGTAGCTTGTTCTAGTGCGCTTTCGTAGCGTGGCGATGGAGGTTCTGTACGTTTTTGCAGTACAGTGATCGAGACCACTCGTGGGGGTATTATGGGGGTGTACCTCAATATATTGGGCATATAGCGACATATATCTATGATTGATTAGGTTAATCCACTTGGGAGTAGATGGGTACAATTTATGCGTGATATCAGAGAAATAATAAACCCAAAATAACTTAATAAAGGAAAACTAGTGATAAAACGGTGTATGTAGTGTTATTTCTAGAAAATAAAGTTTGTCCATTTAACAGAACTTTTGTTTTAACCCCCTCCTCATAACAAACCCGCAGGTTAGACAAGTGGCAGAGATTATACAACTTAGAGACACTTGTGAAACAATATCATTATTTGGGTAAGTATTTACTTACTATTATATTTTATTTGTTCCACTGTGCGATATTTTATTGTAAGCTCTGATATATTTTATCTTTGTCTTTCTGCAGGATACCATACAAACCAACTTGAGTTTCAATAGACTTGGATTTTTAGCATTTTACAAAAAAATTAGGCCTGTTGAAATTTGGGTTGTTACATTTGGTATCAGAGCTTAGGTTTAGGATTTCTATATAGATATCAAGTGAATGTATTTGCATTTATAAAAAATATATATATATTATATATATATACCTATATCCAAAGAGTAACCCACTAATTAAGTAAAGCAACTCATAGAGAAAGTTGGGATGTTAGTTTTGTACACTAAAGAAATGCTTATGGAAATTTGAGGATCGTGGTCCCACGAATGCCAAGAATGTAGAGTGTACAATATGCTTTGAAATGAAAAAGAGAATTCCATGTGTTAATATCCAAAATTTTGGTATTTTAGATTAGTGGATTGGCCAGTAGGGCTTTGTAAACTGGGAAAGAGTAAGAAAGGAGATTAAGGAGAGACAAATAAATGCTTGATCCCTTCAAGATAGAGGTTAATGGGACGAATGCTTACTTACAAACTTATTGGGCAGATGCAAAACATGTTTACTTACGAACTTATCGATTCATAGAAACTAAAAAAGTAGAATAGTTTAGTGGATTAGTGAATTGGGCAGGAGCTTTCGAGCCACCCCCATTAACGCTCAAGTATGACGGAAAACGCTTGATCCCTACAAAGGATATTGTCGAAGCTAGCATGGATAAATGGCAAGAATACTTAGCGGGTTTTTTCCTAGACTCTCCCTTGTCGTACACTGTTGTTGTCACACATATTCTTAAGCAATGGAAACCTAGAGGCTTGATTAAGATAAAGTCTAATGGCCCTTTTTTCCAATAAGGAAGACATAAAAAGAATAACTGAGGCAGACCTAATTGTGATAAGGAGTAAAGTTTTCATTACTAAAAAAATGGGATGTTAACATGGGACTATCGGGTAAGGGAACTAGAAATGTGCCAGTATGGGCTAAAATGACCAACTTGTCGAGGGTGGATTGGTCAAAAATAGGAATATGTTGGCTTGCAACTCATATCGGCAAGTTTATGTGTATGGATCAGGCTACTGAGAGTCTCGATTAGTTGGGGTTTGCAAAATGTTTAGTTCAGATCTCACCAGAGAGCGAACTGCCAAACAATTACTGTGTTCCTACCTGATGGTACCGAGCACGACGTTAACGTCTGATACATTTGGAAGCCATACATCTACCGTGTATGTAAAGTTTTCGGCCATTTGAGTTCTAACTGTCCTACTACCAAAAGCAATGATAAAGCAGAGATGAATGCTAATAGTATGAAGATAGCTGTTGATGTTAGTGATCAAAGAATTGAGGACGTTACTCATGTTGTTGAGGGTGGTGTAGGCTACACTACAATTATAAAGAGCAATGTCAAAGCAAACCCATCAAGAAACAGCTTAAAGTGGGAGGTAATTCTGTTGTAAACCAAATGAAATGGAAGAAAGTCGTTGAGGGTAACATCTAAACTCAATTCTGGTGTTGACTCTGACATTAAGACTGGCAATAGGTTTGGAGTTTTAAATAATATTAGTGGCAATGGTAAGTCCAACACTGGTGCTCAAGACATTGAAGAAGGAGAGATAGTTGATGCAACAAATGATAGTGCTTTGAACAAGAATGTTGGTATAGGCTTGGGCAAGAATGTCGACTATTTAGATAAGGTCTCGAGCAATGGATGTGTCACTGAAAGTGTGCAGCAAATTGAAGGTGATGCTATTGTAGTTCACTTAAAAGAGCAACTTAGCAAAGCTATTAGCTCCATTGCAGATTTAAATGTTGAGCAAGAAATGTGAGGTAATGAAAGTTCTGTGCAAACCATTATAAATAATGTTACGGAGTTTGAAAAACATTGGAATCTAGAGGATATGATGTGTCCATTGCCTATACTGGTAACGAATTTCAAGTGTGCAACAAAATTGGCTTTAAGCTAGGATCCCTGTAAGGCACTATTCCACTCAACAAGCATCATATGGTTTGTAACGACCCAGAATTTTGGGCCGAATTTAAAAATTTTATTTTAATTATTTTAATTGGTTTTTAATATTTGAAATAATTTATTTTATATAATAACGACTATAAATTTATTTCAATCGAAGTTAAAACGAATAAATTTTATTTAAATTATAAAAGGAGTTAGAAATAGCGCGGTAGTTTTAAAATTTGAATTTTAACTTTGACTGACTGTACAGGATGCAAAATAAAACAAATTTAAGCAAAACCAAATATATTAGAATCTATTTAAAAATATCTTTCCAACAAATCCGAAAAATTGAAATTTCATAGTGGGAATCAAAAGTTATGTCCAATTCAAAATCTCAAAAAAACGCTATGGAATTTATATATAGGACCCAAAACACTACTTTTTACATACGAATGAATTGGGACTCGAAACCACTTCCATTGAATTTAAAATGATGTTTCTGCATTGAAAAAGTATAAACACTTATATATTTCGAGTTTCGGAAATTATTCATATTTATTTGTATTTTTAATATTAAATATATACGCCTTAAAAATGGGAATTTTGCAAACGACTTCCGAATTCGACGAAACCACTTTCTATGGATTCGGAATATTAAATTATTGTTAGATTCCAAATTTCATAATTTTTGAAGCTAGTATGTGGTTGTAATAAATTTTACAGTGAAAAACAGTCAATTTTCAGACTTTAAAAATTCGCTATTTATTCAAACAGACTCGGAATTCATCGAAACCAGTTTCTATGGATTCATAATGTTAAGAAATAATTATGTTTCAATTTTCATAAAAAATGGAATTCGCAGGAGTTAACACGGATTTTTAAACTAAGAAAACAGACAAAATTTGAAGAAGATAAAATACATAAGTGGTCAAAATAAGGAGAGTGGGCCTGATTTAATTATTAACACATATAAAATATCATAAGTGCTGTCATTAGCTGAACCCTAAGACAAAACAAAATAATTTATATCTCTCAATCAGAACAAAATCAGACCAAACCCTTTTTGGGTTTTGTTCATCTTCTTATCCACTATCCACCACGAAAAATTTAAGACCTATCGTCGCACGGATTCGCCGGAATCTAGCTTAAAAGACAGAAAGCTGATTTCGGTTATTTGTTCGCAGCGGGCCCCACGAAGAGAGATAGGTCGAGCGACTTCAGGCAGTGGTAGAGGGGAAGCATACGGTTCTTTTGTTGGTGGTGGCATGGTCTCAGGTGGCCGGAGTTGGTCGGAATGTCAATTTTACTGGAGGGGTGCTAAAAACAGGACAGTCGCAAAGATGAGCAATTTCCTGTCGATCCGTGCATTTTCAGGCGAAGTGACCCAAACAGAAGTTGTTCGGGAGGTCGAGATCTAGCTACTGACAAAAATTGGTGGCATTTGGAGTACCGAGGCGGCCGCAACACTGAGATGAATGGAAACTGCACTTTTCCGTTGAACTGAATCGTGGGCCCCACGTGGCGAACTGGAGGGGGGACCACCAGGCGTGGAAAGAGGGGGAGAAGCCGGAGAGAATGGCACTGGTTTCGTGCAATTACGACTTACGGTTTGGCAGTGGCGAGCATTTTAAGTTCAGGGTGCTGTTTAAAAAAAAAGGTTAAGGGCTTAAACGCGAAACATTTATTTAATTTTTTATTCAATGTTCGTAATGCAATATCTTTTACACACGAGATCGAAATTTGATGAATTCAGGTCTGCTGCGATCGTGGCGACAAGAGCTTCGCGTGGACACAAAATTTGTCCAATTTAAATCGATTTGTTAACCTCGCAAGGGCATAACTTTTTGTCACGTTATAGAAATTGCATGAAACTGAATCCGTTGAGATCGTTATGTCAAGAGCTTCGAGCGAGCAGTAATTTTGTCCAATTTTGAGCAAGTTGAAAATTTGGGTAATTTTTATAATTTAAATTAATTATTTAATTGTTACAAACTTCGAAAATTCATAATTTTGTGATACGAACGCGAAATCGCGCGAAACAGGATTTGCTGCGATCAGCGAGTCGAGAGCTTCGCAACGACACTAACTACGCTCAATTTGGAGCATGTTGGATCTTGGGCAAAAATTGGGCTCGAACCGTCATTTAAAGCCGGCAAAGGTGAGAACTCTTTTGCTCACTCAATTTTCGAATAATTATTTATTTTTATAATTAAATGTAAATAAATTATTGGTGATGGAAGTAATTGTTTGTTGAATGGATTGTGGATTTGGATGTCATGTCATGTTATGTTTGAAATTGGAAATATTCAACAGGTTAAACTAATGATTTATTGTTTATGATAATTTAAAATGATGTTACACTGCCATAGACAAGTTACCTGACTTGTTGATGTTGATTAGGACGATTATTTTACACCTCGCCCAAGTGCACAAAATTATGTGTTGGCTGAAACCCCACACGGGTCTTGGGTTGATATTTGACAACACATCACCCTTGTGTTTAGTGTAAATTGCACTTTGGCTGTTATGTGAATGGTTGACATTATTATGGAATAAGTGCAATGTTTGAAATCCGTGTAATTAAATTACATGGAAATTGTGTGAGTCTCATTCCAATTTTGAGTTAAAGAAAATTATAATCCAATATTCAATTAAAAGAACCAAAGGATGGTTTCCATGTTTTCAAATGGGATGGTATGTATTGTCAAAGTTACAATAAAAGGAGTGAATTGGAAAGATAACATTTTTTTTGTTAGTAAAAAGTTACAATAAAAGATTAGAATTAAAAGATACCCTTTTAATTCTCAACATGTTAAATTAAGAAGATTTGTTTCAAAACTGAACATCTTGAAAAGATTAATATTATTGTTATCAATTTTGAATTAATGAATATTTTAATTTATACTCAATTAATAGAATTAATTGGCGTTGATTTAAAAAGATTATATCTTTATTGTTTAAAAGTTATAATAAAGGAGATTCAATTAAAAAGATTATATATTTACTGTCCACATTTTAAGATAAGAAAGTTTGATTTCGAAATTTGAACGTTTTGGAAAGATTACATTTATTTGTCATTATGTGGCAACAAATAGATTTGATTTCAAAATAAGACATTTTGGGAAGATTATTATTAATTGTTATAACAATATGGAAAGTTCAAATATTTATAAAGATTTGAAAGGTAAGTGAAGATATTTGGAATCACGACATTTCAGAATTAAAGAATATTTAAAATTAAGATTCTTTAATGGAAAGGATATTTTCAAAGAGTACGTTTTAGAGAAGGTAATTATAATTATAAAATTATAATTGTACTTGGACACGAGGTTAGGTCACATTTGTGGTGGAAGTCTGCCCGGAACCGCCCGACTTATCCAACAGCCACAAATGTTGGGCCTAATGTGAGAGGTCCAAGTGCGCAAATACGAATTGGGCAATGACACGAGGTTAAGCCCAACTTGTGGGATAAGTCTGCCTGGAACCAACCGGCATATCCAGCATCCACAAGTCGTAAGCTTAATGTGGGAGGTCTGGCCCAGTGTAAAATATAAATGAATAAGATAATGGATTGAGCCATTTAATCTGTTTTAAATAGCAACACCATTTTAACCCGAACGTGTTTATCGATTTATTTTATACATTTTATAATGCATGTTTTAAAGAGCTAATTCCAAAATAAATATTTTGGAAATAATATTATTTTAATATGATAATAAATAGAATATTCAATTTGGATTTAAAATTGAAATAAAAGTTGGAATCGTTTTATAAACGAATTTATAAACATTTTAGAATAAAGTTTGAAGGGAAAATATTACATTTTTCAATGTAATAAAGACTGAATTGAAAACAAAGTTGAAATGAAAATATTATATTTTTCAATGTAATAAAGACTGAATTGAAAATAAAGTTTGAAATGAAAACATTACATTTTCCAATGTAATACAGATTGAAATGAAAATATTACATTTTTCAATGTAATAAAGGTTGAACTAAGAAGATTACATTAAAAATATTTCATTTTTATTTAAGATTGATTACATTAGAAAGAATACTTTTTTTAGTTAATTTGTTTCAAAAGAATGAAAAAGATTCATTTTAATGTAGATATACATTTCAATGTAAAAGAATGAGTGATTTATTTATTTTAATAAATTAATTAAAATAAATAAAAGGATTAAAGTGGTTTTAATAAAACCAAGATTTTCTAGTACATACATTGGAATGGATTTAAATGGAAATAATCTTCGGATTATTTCAGTATTGGATTTTGTGATTATACGGATATTATTGTGGGAATTTGGAAGATATTAATATCGTTATTTCCAATTTGGTATACGTTAATTTTCAGAATATGATATTGAACATAAATCGATATAATTTCTATTCAAAGCATGATATTTAATATCAGATTAAAATTTGGGTTTGTCGTGAATAGTGTCTTAAATAACACTGTTCTTAAACCCATTTGGGAAAGAATAAATCTTTTAATTAAGATTTAAATAAGATTTCCAATTATTAAACATAATTGAAATTAAGTGAAACTGACTTTTGGGTTGATTACGATCAATGTTTTTAAATGACATTAGTCCTTTAAACCCGATTGACAATGAAATTTAGATTGGTAATTCAGAAATCTTTTAACTAAGATTTAGTGAAATATTCTAAAGAGAAGTTTCAATTAAACATATTAAATTGAAATACGATTTTGGTTTTATTGTGAACGATGTTTTTTAGCAACATTTGTTCTTTAACCCAGTTAAAGGAAAGATTACTTCTTGAAAGTTAAATAATCATTAAATAATGATTCTTGAAGATTAAAACTAAATATAGTTTTAACGAACCTTTAATTGGATTGAATGAGGATAAAAGTAATTAAATTTACTTAATTCAAGAAATGAACGATAATGGAGTATCACTAGTTTTACTCCAAGCGGTAGTTATATCTTTAATTAGATTTGATCGATAAAATGGTAATTACGTTTACCGTAACATATTGGGTGTTAGATATGGAGTACCACCAGTTTACTCCATGGGTTGTGTAGGTTGGGAATGGGATATTAATTAATGATTACTTCGGTAAGGCGTTAATCCTGACTAGTTGAATAAACCTTAATTTGGGTTAAATTAAAATCTGTTGTATATAACAGTGTTGTATACACAATTATATGATTTTTGTTTGATGATAACAACCAAATATATATTGTTAGATATGTGTTTGTAATTGTACTGTTTCATATACTGCACAACATACATGAATATAATATTTCTATTTAAATAAAGTACAACTGTATGGAAATTTAAATATTCACAGTATTTTATTTGAATAGAATATTTTATTTCAATATCAAACAGTACAAATTTTATACTCCATTATTTGAACATCTCTGTATTACATTTCATATCATAACAGATGTCATATACACAGCTCCTCACTATAGAATCACTCTGTCACTAATTTCATATATACATTCATTTACACAGACTCATATATATACACATTTACTGACACTACACTTATTCACTGCTTTCTGTCTTCTTGTCTTCTGTCTTCACAGCTTTCAGTCCAGTCACTTCAGTCCAGTCTCATCCTCTTACCTGTCACATGAAACAGAAACACACAGTACACTGCAATTGAAATAAAACTGAATACATATGTATATAAATTTTATTTTTAAAATTTTATTTGCCTCAGTTTTCTGGTGTGTTTCTCATCATTTTTCATGACTTGATCTGATTCATCTGTGTCTAGGCAGACAGTTTGTATATGTACAGGGACAGGAAATCTTCTGAATGGCTGCATATACACACGTGTATATATACACACGTTTGCACTACCACGCCAATTCAGTGTGCAACTGAGGAGTAGCCACGTGGACCTGCTCGACTCAGTGCACATGAAAATAAAGTCAAACAACAAAGAAAAACATGTACAACTCAATGTAAAAGTCAAACCAACAAGTCCATAAGCCGAGCCAAAAAGTCAACGCAAGTATTTGTTCATGTTCAAGAAGGCAGCAACATTTTCAAGAAATACAATTTGAAATGGTCAACATTGTGGAGCAGCAGTTCATCATATCATTTACAATTAAATTTAACAAAGCAGACTCAAACAAGTCAGCTATTACATGAATACAAGTGAGCATATACAAGTATACATGGATAAGCTACATGATGCAACAATGTTTACAAAGGGTGCACAAGCTCGATCATGGAGATGCTTTTCAGGTACAAGAATGTACACAAATGGGCTGGTATGAAAATGATGAATTCAGGTGAATACAAATGTGTATATATGAACATATCCAAGCATGCACAGCTAGTAAAATCAGTAAAGTAGTCAAGACTAGCATGGTGGACAACATGCAATAAGCCAATGGTCGAGACAGTGTAAGAATATGGAGCAGCAGATCAATGCATGTGACATTTCAAAGTAACAAGCATGACAGCAAACTAGCTCAACATGGCAACAACTACATGAGCATAGCAGCAATGTGTATAGACAAGCATATGTAGATGTTCAGTTTCAAGCATACAAGTGGCCAAGCATGAAGTGGTTCAGCAGCTAAACTAATCAGTGCAAAACAATCAGTTCAAAAATCATGGTCGAAAGTGTAAAACACAATGTTGGACTCAGTGGTGAAATTGGTGCACACAGCAAAAATGACAAGTCTGCATGGGTTCAAGTGAACATGGCCAAGAAAACATGGTAACTCAGCAACAACAAGTAGCATGGCCGAGGCATCAAGGAGCATAGTAGCAATTCAGGTATGCAAAGTTAAGCATATACATCAAAACAATGAAGCACAAAACTGGACAGGTTAAACATGGTTCAAGTGGTCACAATGCAGCATGAATTTTCAAATGCAATTCATGCCAAGTTTAAGTTTCCAGAAATCATTCTTTCTAAATTGGTCTGGAAGTCATTTTCAGAAAATTTCAATTCATATTTGGCAAGGTTTATAAATGGTTCCAGAAATTATGCAGGGATTGTTTGCAGAATTAAACTTCAGCAGTTTACAGGAAATCTGATTTCTTTAAAGGCAATTTTTTTTCAATCAAAAAATGCAAACTCGGCAAGAAAATCAAAATTCCAGAAATTTGTTTCCTGATATAATTCAAGTTAAATTGTCAAATTTTCTGGCCCAAAATCAGACAACAAAAGATCAGAATTCCATCAATTAAATTCGAGTTTTTCAAAAGTGGAAATTGTTCAAATCGGACCAAATTATTCTTGGGACAAATAAATTCTATGGACAGCAAAATTGAAGACCAGATTCATCAACATAATCAAGAAAAATCCAAAAGGGGAAAGCAACAAATCGGGCCAAGTCATCTTTTTGAAATCAGAGCGCAAGTTAAGGATTCGAAATCCTATTTCTATCACCATTTTACATCACAGGAATATAGATCGAAAGACTCACAAATCAATTCAAGCATTTTCAAAGCAAAAATTGATAAAGAAATTTCATAGAAAACTCACAATTCAATCCATTGATTTTTCGATCGCCACCTCCCAAATCAAATCATCAGAAAGCAAGCCGCAGTGGATCAAGCTTTAGCAACCATCAATTTCATAAGCATCGATCGATTTGGGGAGTTTAATTGGAAACCCTAGAAATCGCCCTGCCGCCATTATTTTTTCCCAGAGCAAAAGAGAAGGATCGGGTCAAACAAAATAGTGGTGCAAAGCAATTGGGCCGGCCGACATTTCTAAATAAAAAGGGGATGACCCCTTATTTTATTTCCTAAGGGTTTTTATTTACTTACCTTTGTTTTTGCTTTTGTTTTTTTGTTGTTGTTCTTTTTGTGTTGTAAAAACAATTCTGAACAGTTTTTCTAGAAGTCTGTAGAATTCTAGAGTTCCAGTCAGGGTGTTGTCTGGCAGTCTACTAGAGTCTGTAAATTCTAGGGTTACGAGTTACAGGGTTTGTAATTCAGGAAATCTGATCTATGGGATTGGATCAGTCTACGGTTATGAGCGTAGGGTTAGAATAGGAGCAGGGTTTGCGAGTGTACATGGTCTTGTATGCGGGATCTGTTCTATCACCTAGTAGAAACCTTAGAAATGCAGCAGTAGACAGGGTTTTGCCGAAGCTGGGTATATCTGTGTGTGATTTATTTTCTGCATTTTTGTTTCTGCTATATTCTGTGATCAGTTTATTAATATATATCTTGTTAGATTTTTAATTCAGTTAAAAACTATGAAAAACCCTATTCCCCCCCCCTCTAGGGTTATTCTAGATCCAACAAAATCAAAGAATAGTCTTGATTGGAATGAAGCGTTGGTTGTGTTTTAAAGCACATGATTTTAAATTATGCAAATTATTCAGAAAGACCGGGTGTAACACCCCACCTCCGCTAGGGTCACTCACAAAGGGAATGCACTAGGTTTGGTGGAGCATTATCGAGGTAAACATGCACAGAAATATTACAAGACAGAACATATATAAAACAGCGGAAGTAAAACAAATTTCATTACCTTATAAAATAGTAAGGTCAAAAGCCTTTTACATCATAATACATCAAAACCTGTCTTGCAATAGTAAAGAAGCATAAACCATTTCATAAATTATTCCCCAAGTAAAACAGTAAGGTAGCCATAGCCAAGAAAAGTCCAAGCCATGCATGATGACCTTCAAGCAGAGGAAGTCCGAACTAAATAACAGTGTTTCCTCCCTGAAAACCTGGGGGGGAAACGGAAGACAAAGAGGCTAAACAAAACGGGGTCAGTCATAAAGACTGGTAAGTCCTATCTACTTCCAGTATAAAAACAGGTAAAGGTAACATGACATGCATAAACTGAAAGTAAACATAAGGATGACAACAAGATGGATAAGCTAAACCAAGATAACCGGATGAACTACTGTAGCAAGCTAAACTAAGGTATCATGATAAACTACGGTGTCAAGATAAATCAAGGTATCACAACGTCAGGTTTCTATCAAGTATACTATCCCAAGGTATCTATCGTGTATAACATCCCACGGTATCTATCATGTATAACATCCCAAGGTATTTATCATGTATATTTGCTCTGCACCTCTCGTACTAGTATCCCAACCCGCGTCATGTGTTAACTATGAATGTCCCTTGCCCAATGTCATGTAATGGTCCATGTCAACCTAATATATAGCATATGTAGGTCTTCCCCACTCGTATGTTTCTTTCCATGTATAAGTTAAGTCCTTTGCCGTAGGCCGTACGGGCTTTCCCATGTAAATATATACCACCTCAACGTAGTACCATTTTATCCTTGAAGTTGTTTTGGACTGCTACCCTTGATCTGGTTATGTTTTCTTACCATGAACTATCGCGTGTTCACTTAGGATTTATGCCACCTAGGACCACTAGGGATTATGCTACCTAATGAACATTTCCGGGTCTCGGTTTGGGTTCAAGCCACCTAGGGCCACTAGGGATTATGCCACCCGTCAACCGCGCCCTTTATCCCACATATGTATCGCGAATCGTTTTCCATGTCTAGACGCACATGTATCTCAATGTGCCATCCGAGTTCCGTGCCAGGGCAAATCAAGAAATACGGAACTCGGTCGGGAGCTTTAAGTCATCTACCGATGCAGATATCAAGGTCTGTTTTTGTATCCGTGGCTATGGTCCAACGTGACCCCTCCCTCAACTACTGAAAGGCAATCCAAGAAAAATCATGTATGAGAACTACATCCCGGCCCCACTATAGCCCCACTTTCCTATGGGCCAACCTCACCCATAACTCGATAGCAAGTATATGGTCTGTTGGGAGTTCTCTACCTTTCCGTACGTACACGATTGACTAAAGATGGTAGGTAGTCGACGACGCGCTATCCAGGGCAAAAACAAGAATCGACGACTCCACGCTAATCCATCCCAGTCTTTAGGTCGCTCGCATAGCAACCAAGGCATACTCTTGGCTCTTCTACCGCAGACCTTAACCTCTGTGAGGCCAGGTTTCATGGACCATCTGCCACCTCACAGAGGGATACCAAGAGTACCCTCACGTCCCCCGAAGCTACCGCTTCGTGTAACGACCCGTATTCTACACATCATAGGATTGTAGAATATTTATTTCTTTCCCGTATGAAGTCGTATGGTCATGTAACTTTGGGAAACATCCATTAGAGTCATTTCCCATGTTCATGATTTTTGTCGATTTTTAAATGACCATTTTGCCCTTAGTTAGTACTGTTTTCGCCATAACTTTTGATTGGAAAGGAATTTTGACCTGAAACCACTTCCATTTGATTCGTTTGATGGTTTACCTTTCCGTAGAGTGGTCATAGTAGCCAAACGGACTTACCGTTTGGGAGATATGACTGAAATAATGTTTGGAGGGTGAAAAACTGCTTAACCGGGCCAAATTGGGTGATTAGTGAGTAGGCCCATAACCCATTTCGGGATTAGGGTTATGGGGAGGCTGAAATGAGATAGAGGATCATTCCATTTCAGTTTTCTAGCCTCCACTTATCACCAAGGAACCCTAAAAATGGCCTCTAACCTCTAAATCACCTCCAAATCATCTTTTGGTCAAGGATTAAGCTTAGCAACATCTAATCAAGGGAGATCTACACCAAATCAACATTGGAGCTGCTGTTTGGCATTGAGATTCACATAAAATCATAGAATTATTTCAGATCTTAGTTTATTTGTGGCTAAGGTGAGTGATTTGCATAGTTTTGCACTAATTATGACTAATTAGGGGTGATTAGTGTTAATTAGCGAATTTAAACATGATAAAATTCGGGAAAAATGTTTATAAAATTCGGAATGATGTTTTAGATCTCTGATATGAATTTGGGTTAATTTGGTTAAGTTTTGTTAATCCTATCATTAGTTTCACCTAAATATACTTAAGGGGAAATATGGGATTTTGGGTATGTTTGATCCATTTCTACCTATCATATTGATGTTTTGATGTTTGTGGTTGATTATGCATGTTGCTATGACTGTATGAAATGCTTTGTGACTGATTAGAATAGTTGGAATGGTCGAAAACACCGTCGAGAGGCGTAAACAACTCGCTGGACAAGGTGCAGGAATTCAGATCGGATAGGGGATTGAGGGTCGATCGGATCGCCCTATGGGATCGTGGGTCATCACCACGAGCCGAGTCGTCTCCTCCGAACCGAACCACCTGCGCAAGGCCCACGAGCACCAACCGCGAACTACTACCCGATCCGATCCACTTGTGCTTCGCGTCACGATCTGACTAAAGGAAAGCAGCATCCACGAACCGATGCACTACGAGACGCCGATTCGAACCAGGGGGAGCCACGAGTTGGAGGAGCGCGATCTGACCCGTGTGGGGTATTACGATCCGAACCGAGGAGAGGAGCACGATCCGAAGCAGAGAGAAAGAGGACCGCGATGACGATCCGAACCGTGGCAATCTGGAGACCCGACCCGATCCGCTAGGGGTGACGGCGATGCGACCCGATCCAGTGAAGAAGGAGCATTCTGATCCGAACCGAACCGATGAAGACTGATAACCCGAGATGCAAAGGTAGTCCAAATGAAGGGTATTGACTCAGGATCCAGATAGGAACCAATGAGTGGACTTCATGAGTTGGACTTTGCTGCGGGACGTGTGCTATGGAGTTGTCGACGTTCATAACTTCGATTCACCACTGGAAATGGATGATGGGATACTTATCAGTGCAGTAGGGTCATTATGACCTGAGGGGCAAAGTGATGGTAACAAGACTACGTTATCAGTGCAGTAGGGTCATTATGACCTGAGGGGCAAAGTGATGCGTAGTAAGACTATGAGCCAGTGCAGTGGGGTCATTGCGACTCCATGGGGCAGAGTGGACATAGTAAGGATTAGTAAGGCTATGAGCCAGTGCAGTGGGGTTCTTGTGACTCCATGGGGCAAAGTGGACATATCAAAGGATTAATGGCTATGTTATCAGTGCAGTGAAGCCATTTATGACTTCATGGGGCAGAGTGATCGTAGCAAGGTATGTTGGGTGATCGAAGTGGTGAATATCATATGCTTTACGCACTGAGTGAGAGATGTGAGGATGGATGCCATGTTTGATTGTTTGCCATCATTATGACATGCACACCTCCCCCACCTCCGTATCTTTACACTGTTTGATATGGTACCTTAGAGTGTTGTACAGTATGTAGTGCTAACTATTTGGTTGCAGATCCAGGTTCAGGTATGTTTTTAGTCTACCTGTTATTGTTCACTTTAGATGCTTATCGCTCATACCAGGCTTTATGTCTGACCGTGAGTTTTATGTCTCCTCTTATTACTCTGGGTGCTCACACGAGCAGACTAGAGACAGGTTAGCTGGTGATGCACGAGTAGCTGATTCGGAGGCGGGCAGGAGGCTTCCACGTATGATATATATATACACATTCTCCCTGTGTCGTTGGTGGTCGCTACTTGGGCATTAGTAGTGTACCTCTTTTATCTTTCTTTTGCTTTGAGACAGTTTGAAAGTTGTAATAAGCTGTATTTTGAATTTCCGCTGCTATGATGTTTAGTTCTGATTTTCAGCTTATGCACTGTCTCTCCTGTTTTATGTCAAGTATGTTATTATTATATTTTGTTCTATGCGCTGTGAGACATTCTACAAGTTCTTTGTATGCTCATTTCCTTCTTCCTTTTCCTTCTGACGACCCGTTCCGTGCTAACTGGACATGTGTACAGCGCACCTTTGGAGTAAATGTCGGTTGGTGCGGGGCGGGCCGTCACACTTGGTATCAGAGCTCTAGGTTGCGTAGTTAACGTAGGGAAAGACACTAGGGAGAGATAGTACGTATATGAGAGCGCGTATTTGTGATTACTTTGGTTTTCAAAAGCTATGTATATATATACTATTAGTAGTATAAAGATGAAGTCGCACTGCACTAGCACCATTATGGGGTCGTTAATCATTTCCCTTTTTCAAATTGACGATGAGCCGAGACACAAGAGGTGCTGATAGATGGACCAACCAGGGGAATGCCGCTGACATGAGGGCGATGTTTACCAACCTCATGAGAGACATGCTTAGAGAAGTGCAAGGGGCAGTTCCCAATCCTGGGGTTGGTGTTGGCCCAGTAGTGCAGGCGCCTAGGGTCGATTTCGCCAAGTTGTGCAAGGATTACACTAATCTTGGTGGAAAGCCGTTCCACGGAACGGAGTCGACCACGGATGTTCAAGATTGGATGGATAGCTGTGATCGTATCTTCGATGACTTGGGTCTTGAGGATGTGATGAAGAGAAGGCTAGCGTCTCGTCAGCTGCAAGGGCGAGCGATGAATTGGTGGAATGCCATTAGAACAACTGCTCCAGAGGACCAGGTTACTTGGGATCAGTTCAAGGCTCGCTTTAGCGGGAAGTTCATTCCAGCTTCCAAGAAGTCAGTATTGTTCAAGAGGTTCTTGGAACTCAAGCAGGGTGGCAGGGCAGTTTCTGATTATATTGCTGAGTTCGACACTTTGTCGAAGTATGGACTATCTCTTATCGATACTCCTGAAAAGAAGAATGAGAAGTTCATTACTGGCCTGGATGGGTACTTGGGGGAGAGGCTTATTAACCACATCGATGAGACTTTTGAATCGATCGTGGGGAAAGCTTTGAGATCAGAGAGCCTTTACCCTAAGTCAAAGACTGAGGCTGCATCTGCAGAAGGGCCAAAGCCGCAAGCAGGCGGTGGAGGCAAGAATAACTCTCAGAATAAGAGGAAATAGGACCAATCTAAGGGTGGCCAGAAAAAGACAAGAAGGATGTTGAGTGCTTCAGCTGTGGAAAGAAGGGCCATTATGCTAAAGAATGTCGGGCCAAGCCAGCGGAAAGGAAGTGCTACAACTGTGGTCAAGTGGGACATCAGAAGGATAAGTGTCTGCAACCACTTAAGGAGAAGCAGATTGTGAAAGCATATGCTATTGATGTTGTTCCCCCTTCGTCGAATGCCCCAACTGCGGCGGAGAAAGGAAAGAATGTTGTTATTCAAGGTATGCTTTCTATTTATGATGTACCAGTTCGAGTTTTGTTTGATACCGGGGCTTCCCGTTCCTTCATATCTAGTGACCTGTTAGATAGGTTGGGACTGGAACCCGAGATAGTCGATAGACCATTGGTTGTGACGAACCCGATTGGTGGTTCGACTAGCCTTAGTATGATTTGCAGGAAATTGGTCTTATCGAGTCATGGATGTATGTTTGTTTGTGATTGCTTTGTTTTGGGCTTTACTGGGTATGGCATTATATTGGGAGTCGATTGGCTCCAAAGATACGGGGTGGTGGTAGACTGTGAGGGCTTTTTGGTGACAGTGAGGGCGGATGATGGGCGGAGGGTAGTTTTTGGTAGTCTACCTAGTGATGGGGTTATGGCTAGTTTTGTAAATTCCCTCGACATCCCGCAGGATGAGTTGTCAGATGTGCCCGTGGTTGGCCAGTATCCGGACGTCTTCGAGGAGGTGACCGGGCTTCCACCACACCGAGAGATTGAGTTCCGTATTGATTTAGTGAAAGATGCCAGACCTATAGTGATGCCACTTCGTCGTATCGCACCAAGGGAGCAGCGAGAGCTCGGGGTGCAAGTCAGCAATCTTTTGAAGAAGGGATTTATTAGAAGGAGTGTCTCCGAGTGGGGAGCACCAGTTGTGTTTGCCACTAAGGAAGATGGTTCCCTTCGTTTGTGTGTGGACTATCGCGAGTTGAATAAGGTGACGAGGAAGAATAAGTATCCTCTACCACGGATAGATGATTTGTTTGATCAGCTGGAAGGAGCAAGAGTGTTCTCCCAGTTGGACCTCGCGACAGGATTTCATCAGCTTCGAGTAGCAGATGAGAGTGTTCCGAAAACGGCCTTTAGGACGCCGTCTGGATTTTATGAGTGGTTGGTCATGCCGTTTGGGTTGACCAATGCACCAGCCTACTTTGTGGATCTTATGAATCGAGTATTCAGAGATCAGTTGAATAAGTTTGTTCTTGTGTTCATGGATGATATCCTTGTTTACTCAAGGACAGAGGAGGAACACAAGGGGCACTTGAGGATAGTGATGGAGGTGTTGAGGAAACACCAATTGAAAGCGAAATTCTCTAAGTGTCATTTTTGGAGAAGGGAAGTGAGATTCTTGGGTCATGTTGTTTCCAAGAATGGTATTGCCGTGGACCCTGCGAAGGTGGCTACGGTACAGGATTGGCCTATGCCCAAGAATGCAACAGATGTAAGAAGTTTCTTGGGATTAGCTGGGTATTATCGTAAGTTTATCCAGGACTTCTCCAAGATAGCAGCACCGTTGACTCAATTGACTAAGAAGAATCAGTCCTTTGTCTAGGACGGAGTGTGTGAGGATGCCTTCAAGAGTCTAAAGGAGAAGTTGACGCGTGCGCCAGTGTTAGTCATTCCTAAAGGGAATGAAGAGATGACGGTATACACGGATGCTTGTGGTACCGGACTGGGTGCAGTATTGATGCAAGGAGGTAGGGTTGTAGCTTATGCTAGTCGACAGCTAAAGCCGCATGAGAAGAAGTATCCTACCCACGATTTGGAATTGGCAGCGATTGTATTTGCGCTGAAGATGTGCAGACACTATCTCTTGGGAGAACGATTTGAGTTGTTTACCGATCATAAATCGTTAAAGTATCTCCTCTCCCAGAAAGATTTGAATCTCCGTCAGCAGAGATGGTTAGAGTTCTTGGCTTCGTATGATTTTGATATCGCATACACACCTGGGAAAGGTAATGCGGTAGCCGATGCCTTGAGTAGGAGACATGCCAGCTTAGGGGCAATGTTTCTTGAGTGGAAGCAACTGGAGTATATCGCGGGGTTTGATTTCAGACCGAGGTGCGAGTTGGATCCAGTCATGCTAGCTAGTTTGACGATCAGACCCACTTTGATAGAGCGGATTGGTTCCAGCCAGAGGGACGATCCTAATCTATTGGAAATCATCTCCAAGTTAGAGATGGGTATCGATGAGGAGATGAATGTTTATGGGCTTGATCGAGATGGATGGCTTCGGAAGAATGGAAGGCTAGTTGTGCCCAACGTGAATGGTTTGAGAGATGAAGTGCTTAGAGAATGTCATCACTCAAGACTGACTATACATCCCGGTGGTAATAAGATGTATCGAGACATGAGACAGACTTACTACTGGGAAGGGATGAAAAGAGACGTTGGGAAGTTTATATCCAAATGCATGAATTGCCAGTTGGTTAAAGCCGAGCAAAAGAAGCCTAGTGGTTTGTTGCAACCATTAGAAATTCCCGAATGGAAATGGGAGCAAGTCTCGATGGATTTCATCGATGGTTTACCAAGGACTAGATGAGGATATGATAGCATTTGGGTAATTGTGGATCGATTGACTAAGAGTGCAAGATTTATACCAGTCAAATCGACCAGGACGGCAACCAAGTTGGCAGAATTGTATATGAAGTGGGTAGTGAGATTTCATGGAGTACCCAAAAGCATTGTGAGTAACCGAGACCCGTTGTTCACTAATGGGTTTTGGAAGAGCTTACAAGAGGCTCTAGGGTCAGGATTACATCTCAGTACCGCCTATCATCCTCAGACCGATGGTCAAACAAAGAGGGTGAATCGTATATTGGAAGATCTCTTGAGAGCTTGTATATTGGACTTTGGTGGATCATGGGATGACCATTTGCATCTAGTAGAGTTTGCATATAATAATAGCTACCAATCCAGTATCGGTATGGCTCCATATGAAGCTTTGTACGGAAGACCGTGTAACTCACCATCATGTTGGATAGAGACTGGCGAGAAGTTTGTGCTTGGACCAGATGTGGTGAGAGTAACGTCAGATAAGATTAAGATCATTCAGCAAAGAATGAAAGCTGCCCAAGATAGGCAGAAGAGTTATGCTGATAAAAGGAGAAGAGACTTGAAATTCTCCATTGGTGACTTAGTGTTTGTCAAGATCTCTCCGTTGAAGAGCGTGATACGATTTGGCAGGAGAGGCAAGTTGGCACCAAGATTTGTTGGCCCATTCCCTGTTCTTGAACTAGTCGGGAATTTGGCATATAGAGTTGGCTTACCAGAGAAAATGGCGGGAGTTCACAATGTATTTCATGTTTCCCAACTAAGGAAGTTCGTTCACGACTCAGATATGACTATTTCACCTGATCAGTTAGAGGACTTCGAAGTAGAACCTGAGGCGGTTGGGAACCGCAAGCCGATTCGTATTGTGGGGCACGATACGAAGCAACTTCGAAGGAAGGCGGTGAGGCTAGTCAAGGTTCAGTGGGGCAAGGACGAGAATGATTGTACTTGGGAGACAGAGGAGAACATTAGGAAGGCATATCCAGAACTCTTTGCCTGGTAAGATTTACTTCGTAATTTAGTTTTGCCGCATGCTAGGGTAGATTTGCTTAGCTTGTTTTGCATGGTTGATTGTTGTTTTATGATTGATAGGCATGCGGGACCTTTGTGTGTGTTTGGATTAGGGAATTTCGGGGGCGAAATTTCTTAAGGGGGGGAGAGTGTAACGACCCGTATTCTACACATCATAGGATTGTAGAATATTTATTTCTTTCCCGTATGAAGTCGTATGGTCATGTAACTTTGGGAAACATCCATTAGAGTCATTTCCCATGTTCATGATTTTTGTCGATTTTTAAATGACCATTTTGCCCTTAGTTAGTACTGTTTTGGCCATAACTTTTGATTGGAAAGGAATTTTGACCTGAAACCACTTCCATTTGATTCGTTTGATGGTTTACCTTTCCGTAGAGTGGTCATAATAGCCAAACGGACTTACCGTTTGGGAGATATGGCTGAAATAAGGTTTGGAGGGTGAAAAACTGCTTAACCGGGCCAAATTGGGTGATTAGTGAGTAGGCCCATAACCCATTTCGGTATTAGGGTTATGGGGAGGCTGAAATGAGATAGAGGATCATTCCATTTCAGTTTTCTAGCCTCCACTTATCACCAAGGAACCCTAAAAATGGCCTCTAACCTCTAAATCACCTCCAAATCATCTTTTGGTCAAGGATTAAGCTTAGCAACATCTAATCAAGGGAGATCTACACCAAATCAACATTGGAGCTGCTGTTTGGCATTGAGATTCACATCAAATCAGAGAATTAATTCAGATCTTAGTTTATTTGTGGCTAAGGTGAGTGATTTGCATAGTTTTGCACTAATTATGACTAATTAGGGGTGATTAGTGTTAATTAGCGAATTTAAACATGATAAAATTCGGGAAAAATGTTTATAAAATTCGGAATGATGTTTTAGATCTCTGATATGAATTTGGGTTAATTTGGTTAAGTTTTGTTAATCCTATCATTAGTTTCACCTAAATATACTTAAGAGGAAATATGGGATTTTGGGTATGTTTGATCCATTTCTACCTATCATATTGATGTTTTGATGTTTGTAGTTGATTATGCATGTTGCTATGACTGTATGAAATGCTTTGTGACTTATTAGAATAGTTGGAATGGTCGAAAACGCCGTCGAGAGGCGTAAACAACTCGCTGGACAAGGTGCAGGAATTCGGATCGGATAGGGGATTGAGGGTCGATCGGATCGCCCTATGGGATCGTGGGTCATCACCACGAGCCGAGTCGTCTCCTACGAACCGAACCATCTGCGCAAGGCCCACGAGCACCAACCGCGAACTGCTACCCGATCCGATCCACTTGTGCTTCGCGTCACGATCCGACTAAAGGAAAGCAGCATCCACGAACCGATGCACTACAAGACGCCGATTCGAACCAGGGGGAGCCACGAGTTGGAGGAGCGCGATCCGACCCGTGTGGGGTATTCCGATCCAAACCGAGGAGAGGAGCACGATCCGAAGCAGAGAGAAAGAGGACCGCGATGACGATCCGAACCGTGGCAATCTGGAGACCCGACCCGATCCGCCAGGTGTGACGGCGATGCAACCCGATCCAGTGAAGAAGGAGCATTCTGATCCGAACCGAACCGATGAAGACTGATAACCCGAGATGCAAAGGTAGTCCAAATGAAGGGTATTGACTCAGGATCCAGATAGGAACCAATGAGTGGACTTCATGAGTTGGACTTTGCTGCGGGATGTGTGCTCAGGAGTTGTCGACGTTCACAACTTTGATTCACCACTGGAAATGGATGATGGGCTACTTATCAGTGCAGTAGGGTCATTATGACCTAATGGGCAAAGTGATGGTAGTAAGACTACGTTATCAGTGCAGTAGGGTCATTATGACCTGAGGGGCAAAGTGATGCGTAGTAAGACTATGAGCCAGTGCAGTGGGGTCATTGCGACTCCATGGGGCAGAGTGGACATAGTAAGGATTAGTAAGGCTATGAACCAGTGCAGTGGGGTTCTTGTGACTCCATGGGGAAAAGTGGACATAACAAAGGATTAGTGGCTACGTTATCAGTGCAGTGAAGCCATTTATGACTTCATGGGGCAGAGTGATCGTAGCAAGGTATGTTGGGTGATCGAAGTGGTGAATATCGTATGCTTTACGCACTGGGTGAGAGATGTGAGGATGGATGCCATGTTTGATTGTTTGCCATCATTATGACATGCACACCTCCCCCACCTCCGTATCTTTACACTGTTTGATATGGTAACTTAGAGTGTTGTACAGTATGTAGTGCTAACTCTTTGGTTGCAGGTTCAGGTATGTTTTTAGTCTACCTGTTATTGCTCACTTTAGATGCTTATCGCTCATACCAGGCTTTATGTCTGACCCAGAGTTTTATGTCTCCTTTTATTACTCTGGGTACTCACACGAGCAGACTAGAGACAAGTTAGCTGGTGATGCGCGAGTAGCTGATTCGGAGGCGGGTAGGAGGCTTCCACGTATGATATATATATACACATTCTCCCTGTGTCGTTGGTGGTCGCTACTTGGGCATTAGTAGTGTACCTCTTTTATCTTTCTTTTGCTTTGAGACAGTTTGAAAGTTGTAATAAGCTGTATTTTGAATTTCCGCTGCTATGATGTTTAGTTCTGATTTTCAGCTTATGCACTGTCTCTCCTGTTTTATGTCAAGTATGTTATTATTATATTTTTTTCTATGCGCTGTGAGACATTCTACAGGTTCTTTGTATGTTCATTTCCTTCTTCCTTTTCCTTCTGACGACCCGTTCCGTGCTAACTGGACATGTGTACAGCGCACCTTTGGAGTAAATGTCAGTTGGTGCGGGGCGGGCCGTCACACTTCGTCACCCAGTTCGTTGGAGCCTTTATCTAAGTCAGATAATTTGCTCCTCCTCGTGTGTTTAAGCGATGACCTACCGTATCGGGTTACTCATCTATCTGTGAACTGGTCCAAATCCCTTGACTAAGAATTATTACTTAGTTTCCTAAACTAAGGTTTACCACTTAGTCTCCTTTCCCGTTATCCTTGTTAATCCCGGTTTTCCACCTAGTCCCCTGAACTAGGGTTTTGTCTAATGGGTTAAGTATTGTCATTTAAGTTCATGACTTAACCTGCCTACGAACCATGTCAAGATTTGGCTAAGTATTCAAGTCCAAGACCTAGCCCTACAAATTGGTTAAGTATACCAAGAAGCTCATGACTTAACCCTATTCAATCATCAAGTCAAATTGGTTAAGTATTTGTTTATCTTAACCCTATCAGATTATCGTGTTAGATTGGTTAAGCATATATTATCTTAACCTCATCGGATTATCGAGTCGGATTGGTTAAGTATAGGTTAACTTAACCCCATCCACTAGTCGTATTATAATGGTTAAGTATATTTAAACGGTCTTGTGACTTAACCCTATCAAGTTCTCATATTAGATTGGTTAAGTATGGTTGCTTAACCTCATCAAATCATCATGTATAATTGGTTAAGTATAAGTTACTTAACCTCATCGAATTACCAAGTTTAGATTGGTTAAGTGTTTAACTTAACCCCATCGAATTACCGTGTTTAGATTGGTTAAGTGTAAGTTACTTAACCTCATCTAATTGCCGTGTTTAGATTAGTTAAGTGTAGGTTAGTTAACCTGTGATAACCCGGAAAATTCCCACCCTTTGAATCGACCATAAGCCACACAGGTCTGACCCAAAGAATGGAAATCTGCGGATACATCAACTTTGGGTATACAACACATTAAAACAAATAACAGAAGACTTTTATAACACCATAATAAATATTACATCAGAGTACAGAATATATATCAGAATACATTGGTAATAAATACCGCAGAAGAATAAATTACAATAAATATTATACATTGCAGCGGAGCTAATCTCAGTGGAAGGCTATCACATTTTGGCCACAGCTCCAGTCTTCAAACCAGGATCTTTCTTAATATACCAACCAAATAAGCTACTCGACTGCCCGTGTGGAAAGAGGGCACCCGAGTTTGCAAAGTGAAACAAACTACAGGTCAGTCGTGGGACTGGTGTGAGAATTCTTTACTTAACTTATCTAATAAGAAGGCTAATCACAGGTCCACGCCGCTAACGCGGAACGGGTTTACTCCATTGGATTGCCAGTGCATAACTAAAATGAATCGTCAAATAACGCAATGCTTTTTAGAAAAATGAAACCATTATAAGACCCAAGTCCCATCACACAATGCAACGCAAGCCGGAGGATAGGGTTTTACCTTATAATGATCAAAAGATGCTTGATACGTAAAAACGGTATTAGTGTGTATATATATTTATAAAAACGTTTCAAAGTAAATGTATCAATCCTAGACGGCATAGTACCCCATCCTACTATGTCGCCATACTAGTTATACAGTCAAAACCGCAAGGGGCGTATTGGAAATTGGGTTTCCATCAAGAGTCAAGGCTAGGGAGGAGATCCTTACCGATTCGAGACATTCTAGCAATGCCCCAGGATTGGTACTCTGTCCAACCCTTGGATCCTGCAGGGCCGGTCCACACTTACTTTTGTGAAATAGAAATGCCTGAACACACGTTCCCTGGTTCTAGTGAACCTACAATACGGCCGAGGGCGACCGCATAAATCCGAGGCCTCGCAAAAAAAATCCAACAACCACATAAGTAAATGTCTGGGCTCCATACCATGACACCACTTCTAGCTAGAAAAAAAACGTGTGCACTCCCTGCGTTCCCTTCTCCCGCTTTAGACTCCACCGGGCTGTGAGGCTCACGAAGTCACGATATACACAAAGCTATGCCTAAATGGGTTGTGCTTTGATCATCAACCACAAGGCCTGCTTTTCAACAAAGCCTTGATCATTTGCATCTTAGCATGCCACATTGTCAGACCCTACCATATTATTGATCATCCACCAATATATATATAACCTCTAAGCTCATACGTCTTAGAGAAGGGTGTTAAGTGGAGGATAAATTCTCTACCACCAAACAGAAATATATAATCAGTAGCGTTCAACAGTAGAAATGAATACAATGTCAGACACACAATCCACTTACAAGTCCGTTCTGGGTCTGAACGAAACCGGAGAAACCTGGGTGGTTCTCGTATATCCGGACAATCAACACATACGTCCGGACGACTACCACAGAAATCCCTTCAGGGCAGCTACTCCTATCGGAGACCTCAGTAGCAACACATCCATCCGATGTGAAAACCGCCGGTCTTCAACACCGTCTTCATCTTCGACTCTTCATCGTCGTAATAAATATTCAGAATGGGTAAAACCCGGCCTTTCCGAATAATCAGCGTATTTTATAATTAAAAATCAAGTGCTAAAAGAACACATCCAACGCCTCATTCCAATTCAGAATATTCTTTTAAATGGCATATTATTAGGGAAAGGTTCCCATTCATTTTACCAAAGATAAATTCTTTAAATTATTCTTTAATCTTCTTTCTAGAAATACATTTAAAACTCCAATTTGGTATTAAATATCAAAAATCGGTATTCAATGATTATTCCACTTTAAGAAATAAATCTTATCTTATTTAGGTTAAAGAACTAATGTCATTTAAAACATTTTTCACGATAAACCCAAATCCTACTCCATTAAATGTGGAATTTTCACAGAAATCAAATCAATATATATAATCGGTATAAATTTCTATATCGGACTATAAATATAAATGGAATAACGGCAAAGCCTTTTAAATTCCATATATATTAACGGTCTTCATTCATAGAAGCCTATCTCAATTAATATTAAATCGAATTCCATTCCATTCCAATTTAATATATATATAATCGAAAAACTTTTCTTTTGGAAAAAACTCTTATTATATCTTAATAAAAGATTTATAAATTCCAAATCACATTTTCCCTGTCAATTGGGCTAAAGAACAAATGTCGTTTAAAAACATAGTTCACAATAAACCCAATTCACATTTCAACTTTATCCTGATTAATAAATATAATAGGAAACTCTAATAATCTTAATTAAAAGATCCTTTTCTCAACTGGGTTTAAGAATAGTGTTATTTAAGACACTATTCATGACAAACCAAAATTCAATTTCACTTTAATTTCAATTCCGTTGATTTATTATACTAGTTAGTTAACGAGTTTACTTTGATAAAAATACATTTTTATCTTTTCAAATATGGGATCTTTCCATCCAAAATCTTTCTAAAGTATTTATTATGATTTTACATAATTTTTCCATATTTTTAAATTAGTTTTAAAACGATTCCAACTTTATTTTCAATTTTATATCAAAATTGAATATTCCTCTTCTTTATCATATCAGAATATTAATATTTCCAAAATATTAACTTTTATAAATCACTTCTTTTAAATATTCATTTCAAAATGAATAAAATTTATCGATAAACTCGTTCGGGTTAACAATGGCGTTGCTATTTAAAACAGATTTAATATTTCAGTTCATTTTCTTATTCATTTATATTTATACTGGGCCAGACCTCTCACATTAAGCCTGCGACTTATGGATGCTGGATATGCCGGTTGGTTCCGGGCAGACTTATCCCAGAAGTTGGGCTTAACCTCGTGTCAAAAACCCAATTTGAATTCATGTACTTGGACCTCTCACATTAGGCCCAACATTTATGGCTACTGGATATGCCGGTTGGGTCTGGGCAGACTTCCACCATAAATATGACCTAACCTCGTGTCCAAATACAATTTTAATTTATAATTATAATTATTTCTTGAAAATATTATTTTAAAATATTCTATATTTTAAAATCTCTAACTTCTTAAAAAACCTATATTTCAGAATATAACTTAATATTTACCTTTCCAAAATAAACTCTTCATATTATCATAATATTAGTTATTCCAAAAATTGTGATATCAAAAATTACCATTCCAACTTTAAACGTAATCAGTCTATATCAATCCGTTTATGTTAGGTATTGAAACCAAATCTTCTGCATTTAATGTTAACATAAAAACGGAATCTTTTAAATTCAATTTTCTTATTATAATTGGAATGTAATTTTACCAATTCTAATAATTCATTATAACTTTCCAAATGATAAAGATATAGTCTTCTTAATTCAAGCGTCAATTTATTCCATTAATTTAGTAATAAATGAAAATTATTCCTTTCATTTAAAATTGGAATGAGGCCCACACCATTTCCATATAATTCAATTATACGGAAATCATACATTTATTTCATATCAATTTTCAAACATCAACAACCAAAGTGCATTTCTAATTAACCACAAGGGTGACGTGTATTCAATATCAACCCTTGACCCATGTGGGGTTTCAACCAACACAATTCGAGTAATAGAAAATAAACTGTGCTTCTGGACGACGTGTGAAAATTGATCGTCCAGTCACATAAACAAGCCAGGTCGCTTGTAAATGGCGGTGTATACAAGTGCTCAACTAGAAACCTAAATAATATGCACAATTTAACAATGTTCACATAATAGGTGTAACGGTTTTTAATTTCATTCTTTTTTTAAGGAAACAATTTCAAAATAAAACATACTCTTTTGTACCGTTTCATCTTAATGTAAACAGTTCATCTTTAAATATTTCCATTTAAATCAATTCATAAATAAAGGACAAACTTTATTCATTTTGATCCTTTTTTTTTAAATAAAGAATAAAATTTTATTCATTTTAGTCCCTTTAAAATAAAGAATAAAACTTTATTTAATTTAGTCCATTTTGGATAAAGAACAAATCCTTTATTCGTTTAAGTCCTTTAAAACAAACAAACCTTTTATTCATACCTTTTATTAAAAATAAAAGTTTAACCAAACTCCATCTTTAATCCAAAATAAAAATCAAGACTTTATTTATTTTAAAATAAAAACCACAACTTTATTCATTTTAAAATAATTATGACGTTACAGGTCAAGTGTAATTATGGCGCTGTTTTCCTGAAATTTTGAATTACACAACGCGAACTGCATGTGCCTGAAACTTTGAATTAATATTTTATATTCGAAAATATAATTATAAACCATTTCAAAAAACATAATTTTATTTCAAAATTTCGTATTAAATAAAGATATCATCTTTATTTTTCAAAAAGAATGATAAAACCAATATTTTGTTCTTTTTGTCCAAAAAGGCCATTTTGCATAAAAACCCAAACTTTGCCATAAATCAATTAAAATATTATTTTTTATCAAAAATCAATATTTTAATTAAAGATTCATTTCCATGTAGTCCAATAAAAATGAAATATTTATTTAGTTCAACGATTGTGCACAAAATTCATGTTTTCATGTAAAACATAAAAAAAATGAGATTTTGGTGCAAAATCCCCAAACCAAATAAAATCCACTTTCATGAACAACAATAAAAATTATAATTTTTTTTTTGAAATATAAGTTTTCATGAAATTTAATAAGTAAAGAATGAATCTTTAATTTGCGCATAAACATCAATCTCCATTGATTAAGCCAAATCACATCAACAACGTATGCAACAACAATTTGACAATAATAACCCAAACAACAATCACCAATTTCAATCATACATCGCCAATTCATTTTTGTGTACATACAAACATCAATAACACAAGGCAAGAAATAATTAAATTAAAAGATTAAAAAATATATATATATAATCTCACTGTTTCATCTCTGGTCTATTTCATTGTGTAGATCCGGTCGAAGCGAATCCAATGCATCTAAAATCATCTGATTTCGTTTCTGTTTGTAAAAGATACAAGGTTTTAATCACTTAAACCTTATTTTAATTAACTAAAATAATTAACAAAGTTAATTACTTTGTTTAATCTTAACCCAAAATTTAGGCCATCTTCTTCTTCGTTCTGATTTCCAGGAAGACACGCACAAAAATTCCACCAATCTTCATCATTGCTGCACCAAAAGCCGTTCCCCTGAGACCCATCCGCCGTCATGACGACGAAGCCCATACACTAACCACCACCGTCGATTTGCCTCTGACTTCAGCGCCTTAGAGCGCGAGATCCTCTCAATCCGCTCATCATAATTCAATCATGACCGTTGATGTTGGAGGTCATGTCATGCTCTTCGATTTTCCATTTATTTATTTATTTTTGAGTTGATGAATTCTTTGAGTAGATTAGGAGAGAAAGAAAGAAAAAAGGAGAAAGGGAGAGTGTAGCCATAGATTTTAGAAACGGTGGCTGCTTTATTTATAAAATTAGGGTTAAGGAAGTGAAAGGATATTATATAGTTGAGGAAATTATTATTTTTATTCCTTTTAATTCATATTTTTATTTATTTATTTATGATGTCTAAAGATTGTAAATATAAAGAGAAAAGAGAATAACAACAAAAAAGGGGGGGGTGGAATAAAGGGAATAGTTTATATCTAAAAATGAATTTGATTGATCATTAGAAGAGGAGAGAGAGTAGAGAATAAATGCGCCAGTTATTTCCCCCAAATGCCTCTTTGTATTTATAAACAAATTAAATGCTTGCCTTTTTTTCTAATTGTTTAAGTTAAGAAACTTTTTAAATTTCAAAACATGCAATATTAAATATCATAATTTAAGGTACCTATTTAGTTGCAAGAAAGAATAAGTGAAAGAGAAACAGATATATACATATAGTTGATTTAAAGGGAAGAAAAAGAAAAAAACAAAATGTTGGAAAACTGAACAGAAAAAAAAAAGAGAAAGAGAAAACAAGAATGTAATTAATGCACAGTTTATTGTCTCCAAAAGTAATTGAATGGGAAACGTTACTTTATAATATAGAAGAAGCTGCATGAGATAGAAATGGAAAAGAAAAGAAAAGGAGAAGAAGGAAATATGGTAAATATACAGGAAGGGATAAATAAAATGAATGCATCATTTATTGTTTAATGACGACTATAAGAAAGTTATGTGATTTTTTTTTACACATATGTATATAGTTTGATCATCCACAAAACTGCATTAGTTAAGAAACACACATTTAAATGCACCATACATATACATGTAGAATGTAATTAATTTTTATTTATCTATTTAATGTATTAAACGAAAGCCTTTCGCTTTTTTTTTAAATGCACACATGGATATATTATACAAAATAATTTTCATTTAAAACGGATGCATATGAAAGGAAGACATATATCAAAGAAATAAAAAAGAAAAGATATGTAAACATGCAGATGCATGAATGTAGAAATAAAAGAGAAAAGAAATTTAAACATGCTGATGCATGAATGTAGAAATAAAAAGAGAAAAGAGATTTTAAATATGCAGATGCATGAATGTAGGAATAAAAGGAAAAAGAAGTGTAGACATGCAGATGCATCAATGTAGAAATAAAAGAGAGAGGAAATGTAAACATGCTGATGCATGAATGTAGGAATAAAAGAAAAAGAAATGTAAATAAAATGAGGTGCATGTAAATGTTAATATTAACCATTTCCTATTGTAAATTTTTTTTCATCATTATTATTATTTATTAAATATTTTAATTTAATAACGGAATTTTTTTTTTCTTTTCATTCATTCATACGTCGCAGCGCCGACGAAACTAAATATTTCGCCGTTACTATTTAAAATAAACTATTTTAAATATTAAAAACCCACTAAAATAATTGAAATAAAAATTTAAATTCGGCCCAAAATTCCGGGTTGTTACAATCTCCCCCACTTAAAACTTTTCGTCCTCGAAAAGGAACAAAGCTAAAAGTTGTTTAATTTATCAATTCAGTTTTTATTCTTTTATCATTTGGTTTTAATAATTTTATTAATTGATTATCCTTTCAAATATATATAGTTTTTATATATTCAAAAGTTATAATTTCTAAAATCGGATTATATATATAATCACAAATACATTAATTATAGACTTGGCAGTCTCAACTCATTCTAGGGTATTACTAGCCCCATCTCTAATGAGTTTTCTCATTCTAGGATACTACTGATCCTATCTCTAATGAGTATTCTTATTGGATATTACTAATCCAATCTCTGATGAGTCTTCTGTTAAGTTCAAACGAGTTGTACTCCAAAGATTTGATCTAACCAGAGCTCTGATACCAACTGTGATAACCCGGAAAATTCCCACCCTTTGAATCGACCATAAGCCACACAGGTCTGACCCAAAGAATGGAAATTTGTGGATACATCAACTTTGGGTATACAACACATTAAAACAAATAACAGAAGACTTTTATAACACCATAATAAATATTACATCAGAGTACAGAATATATATCAGAATACATTGGTAATAAATACCGCGGAAGAATAAATTACAATAAATATTATACATTGCAGCGGAGCTAATCTCAGTGGAAGGCTATCACATTTTGGCCACAGCTTCAGTCTTCAAACCGGGATCTTTCTTAATATATCTGCCAAATAAGCTACTCGACTGCCCGTGAAACGACCCGCAAATCTGAGCTATCTGAGTTGACTAAATACACCACATGTCCAACCCAAATAACACAGAAATACGAACCATTAATAGAAAGAAGTTAGAAGATGAGAAATAGGAAGAAAGAAATATTAGAATAGAAGAAAAACGAAGATCACAACTCACAGCGGAACGAATAAAATATATTATATAACATAACTTTTGAAATACAAATCAGTAACTTTACATACATACCATCATCAGAGCACAACAGCCATTCCTGGAACAGTTATAAACACCTGTTTCCAGATACAACCATAGTACACAGCGGAATATATGATAGTCTATATCTAACTGGTGAAGCCTCCTGCTTCCAGCTCTTCCAAGTGAATCTGAAAAATCCCAACTACTTGACTGCCTGTACAAATTTGGGCACCCAAGAGTTTAGGGAAAACAAACAAATAAACTCTGGGTCAGTCATGGGACTGGTGTGAGTAAACTCCAACCATTTGTTTAACTTTAAAAATCCTTTCGAAAGAAAAGATAATAGTAAGACCAGCCCACACATAAACATGGATGGTTTTTACCTTACTATAACCCAAAACACTTTGATACGAAAATCCAGTGATATTATAATAATGTCTACATCAAGTAAATAACCAAATAGCAGAACGCTTGCATCTCACGCTCCACATATATAGTATAAAATCAAAAACCGCATGGCGCTTATTGGAGATTGGATTTCCAACATGACAAGGTATGGGACCACCTTCCGCTAGTGTATCTCTAGAGAGGAATACACTGGGTTCAACAAGAACATCTTGCAACCCGGCCCACACATGACCGACCACCCATTTCGCTTGAGTGTATCGAATGTATATCACCAACGGTTGGGATCAGCAACCGCCTCCCGACTGGGACAGCATCGAATAGAATAAGAAATTGAATGAACCTCTAGATAGGTGATTATACATCCTAATGGGTGCGACCCACATAGCCATGCTGCCTGCCCGATTTTTGTCCTTTCCCGGTTGTTGAGGCCTGAGGCAACGAATACTTACCATTCATTGATAGCACAATCACTTTGAATGCCACATTGTCAGATCCGTTAATCACTAGTTGAGTTTGCACAAATATTCTGGATATTATGCTAAGGGATAAATCCGTTGCAACCATATATATTCATACAGACCAACCCATTTGATCATTGGAAATACTCTGTCAGACATTCGTCCATTTACGTTCGTTCTGGGATTGAACGAAACCGAAGGCACTATTTCTATAAATAGAAAAGCCCTTGCACTTTACTCCGTCTTCAATATATTCAGCATACTTGGTTCGCAACGCTTATGCCGATACGGAGTGGTTCTTCGGATAATAATCCAACCGGTCTCTCCATATTGACAACGATGGTCAAAACTTCGATAGTCTGTGATTTAACTATCGAATAAAAACAAGTGTTCATCCAAACATATCAACAAATCACTGGGCTCTTTAATTAATATTTCATTAATTAAATCTCTTCTCCATTTTCTTATCAATATTTGTTAACCAAATATTTACAATAATCATCTTGGCTTCTTATGCCATTTGGAAAACGTTTCCCAATATCAACTTCTTTTATTTTCTATATATTAGAAAATAACTCTATTTGCAATTGGAAATAATTCCAATCACTTATCTCTATCCCGACTATTTTAATTCTACTCAGGAAATATTTACTTGTTATATTTCCACAATTCCATCACTTGGGTTTAAAACGAATGTTGTGTAAAACATTGTGACAACAACCCTAAAATTTTATTCAACTAACCCTTTTCAAACATTTCTCTTCGAGACTGGATCTTGCTATTTATCCATTAAAAATGAAATCAATCAAGTTGGGGTAAAATTACCTCTCAGACCTTAACTGAAAACATCCTCAACTTTAAAACGGCAAAACCACTTACCTCGAATAAACACACTATACAATCCAATTGTTCATTTTTAAAACATGTATAAAGTTCGCTTTCTATTTCTAATTTATAGATTTCCCTTTTTGTTTACAATATTCGATTTTTATATTCATTTACCTATCGAATTCTATACGTCGATACAATGATTTCTAACTATCAAAATATTTTAAAAATATTCTAACTCCTTAAATTTCCGGAAAATTTCGCCATAACCTCCCCTGTATCGGGAGCATCGGGAAATTTCAAATAGCTTTCCCGGTCCTTCTTATCTCAAAAAGAAAAAGAAAAAGCCAAGCGGCTTGCCGATACGGCGCATAAAATCTCATATATGAATTAAACATGTACCTTTTTGTCGAGCACATAAATTTAAATCTTCATATACTTCATATCAAACCTGCTTACACATGTTCACCTGTTTTCAATTCAATTCAATACCATCTAATCGTTTGAATTCAGTTTCGCCCATTCATTCTTTAATTAGTCATTTTGCCTATTTCACTTCTTTGTTGAACATAACATGTTCAAACAAAATATTTAACTTGCTCACAACCAAATTGAATTTCAATTTCAATTCTAGTTTCCTTTTTGACTTCGAATATAAATTTTCAAATCAAATTTACTTATTCAAACCCCAATATTCATTCGAAATCTCATTAACTAATTTCTATTCAATTTAGTTAATTCTATTCAATAAATCAAAATCTGGTTTCTGTTTCAAAAATCATATTCATTTACACAACTTGAATTCGCATATATTTTACAACTCAACTCTGAGATTTTCTAAATAGACAATTCGGATTTTTTCGCTTAAAATCCTTTTATAACATTAAATAAACCATTATGGTTTTAAAACGATTCTGGCACTGCTTTTCTGAAAATTTGATTTTGATATAACTCAAAATATATACGACGAAATCCAGATTTTTCTCTTTCATTAGAAAACTATTATCAAATCGGTCCTGACGTTTCTTGTTTCGAAGAATTCCGACTCCAATTGAGTTCTGTATACTCAATTGAAGTTCGAGTCGCCAATTTACGAACTGCAGCGCTGCGGCGAGTTCGTTTTAATTATTTATATATATAAACTTTTAAACTTCGTTAAATGAATTCAACTCCCTTCTAATATATATATTCCAAATTCCATTTGAATCTTTTACATTTCAAATTCCATAGTTTAAATCCTGTATTCAAATTCCATTTGAAATCCTTTATTTAATTTCCACTTTAATTCAACTCCTTTTTGAATTTCTATAATTGAAATTTATACTTGAATTTAAATATCCAAACTCCATTTAAATTTCTCTTTGAAATTCTAAATGTTCCAAATTCCATTTTTCTCTTATTTGAAACTCCCAATATTTCAAATTACATTTTCTTTTATTTGAAATCCCATTTTTGAATTTCCTTTATTCCAATCCCATTTGAATTCCTTTAAATTCAAATTTTATTTCAATTCCCTTGAATTCAAATTCTATTTGAAAACTATTTGGATTTCCTATTTTGAAATCCTATTTCAATCCTACTTTGAAATCCTATTTTCAAAGTTTATTTCGAATTCTATTTTGAAATTCTATATTCAAATTTCTACTTGAATTTCTATATTCAATCCCCTGTTCAAATTTAATACTTGAATTTCTATTCAAATCTCTATTCAAATTTCCTGTTTGAATTCCATTCAAATCTCTATTCAAATTTCACATTTGAATTCTTCTTTGAAATTCTATATTTCAAATTCTATTCAATTCTTCTTTGAAATTCTATATTTCAAAGTCTGTTTTCTATTTGAACTCTTATATCCAATTTCTTTAAACAAGTCTCGACTTCAATTCCTTTTGAAATCGATATTTCTATTTTTCTTTTGAAGATAGATTTCTCATTCCAATTTCACACTTGTATTTCTATTTCTGAATTATCAAACGATAATTCTTTTCTCTTCATTTTATAACCTCGTTATAAAAGAACTATTTATAAACTTCGTTTATAAAGGAACTACTTGTTATATTTTTCAAAAACAAGTTTTATATTTTTATTCCATTTAAAAATTCAAATTCTATTTAAAAATAGAATTTTCCCTTTTAAAATCTCAAATATCCTTCCACGATATTTTAAATACATTAACACTTAGCCCAGTGATATTTAAAACAATCAAACCATTCAAATTTCAATCATTTGATTTATAACACGTCATATATGGATATATATGAAATCAAGCAAACAAACAAACAGATAATATATTTTTGAGGAATCTTGTTGGATTCCTCCAACCTGTTTCCCTGTATCCACAGACGTTAGCACATAAATAATACCCATTCTGCTTCGTGGCAGAATATCGCGGTATAGAAGGTCATCCACTAATCATAGCGTGGGGCGTATAGGGTAATCATCCGCTATGAAACTGCGGGCATCCGCTAATGAGACTGCGGGAATCCAATCAACCAATCAACCCAATATATATATATATAGCCTAAATAACTAATATATATAAAACAAGCAGAAAAACCCAATCAAGCAACAACAATTATTTTTATGCAGTAAAAAAAATTATAAATAAAAGGTGAGTGAGATTTACTCACCGTGATTCTCATCCGCCGAATATCCAATTAAAATTTCCATGTCTCGACTACGCCTCTACTTCGTCTCAAATGAATTTATCACCTATAATTTATTTAATTTATTTTAATGATTGTTCGATTATTAATTTAAATTAACTAAAATAAATAACTTTCTATGGGTTTTAATTAAATAAAAATGTATACCTTATCAATTCTGCATACCACCCGACTAATCGATGAACAACGTCTCGAACAACTCCTGGATACTTCAATCATCTCCACAAACTACCATCATCCCATTTCGGCATTTCATCAACCATCTTACAGACAACTTCCTTCCCTTTAAAAAGTCATTCCCATTCGTCGAATTACTGCTACTACATCACCAGGATTGACCAACATTACTGCAGCATCATTTTAAACGTAAACTTACCACTAACAGCCTTCTTCTCTGTAGCGTATTCGAACAGCAATCGAACTCCACTGTCCAACCATCATGGCAAAACTCCAAAACCCATCAGCACACTAGGATTCCAGTCGCCCATAAATCCCAGTTCCACCTTAAAAAAGAAAAGAAACAAATAACCTTTCTTCCATTTACAGACTGCATCCACCCTTGCATCTCCCTTCCCAAATTAACAAATCGCTCTCCCAAAAATCATCATCGCTCCATCTGAAATCGAACATCGCACCAACCCCGAGATCAACATCGAACCCTTCCGCCTGACTTTCGCCCTTTCGCTGATCCTTCAACATCAACCAAACCCCATTTCGTGACTACCCTAGGCGCTGTTCGAATATCATGGAAACAAAATCGAACTGAGAGAAAAAGGTATGGAGTTGAAGCTCCCAGGAGATGGTGATTTCGATCGCGGTTTCCATCGCGATTCCGATTCCGCCCCTCTTTTTTTTTATTTAACTTAGTGGATTTGATTTCTTTGACTGGGAGGAAAATGAAATACGGAAATGATCTTTGTTGGTTCAGTGATGGGAATTAACGAAGGCTTGACTCCTTTTATAGGCGCAAGGAGGAAGCAGTACGTACAAAGAGCCATTAAATCATGTTCCCTCGATTTGGAAGGAGGGAGACATTTCAGTATGCGAAATAAATGTTTAGGATGGTGGTTTTCAGAATATAGGGTGATGCTTTGGAGAAGTAGGTCGGCTGATATTGATCTTAAATTTTGATTTGATTTTAATTAATACATTCTACAGAAATATCTCATGGTCCTTTACTCAAAATTCTGAACCGTTATTTAATCGTAATGACTGATGTTCACAACGTTATTCACTATTCCGAATTCAACGAAATAGATTATACAATTTAATTTGAACATAATATAAAATAGCCATTTTAAATCAATATAATATAATTTAAATTTAAACAAATGAATTCTTCGATAATAAATTATTATTTGTTATCGTTTAAATTCAAATAAAACTTCATATAAATCAATTTGACTCCATTTCAAATTTAATTACTTAAGATCCTCATATTACGATAGTTATGTCGATAATTCAATATAAAAATTGATTATATTATTAGCTCAATATTTAAAACGATATTAAATATTCAAAATAAATCGACCAGAAAAATCTGGGTCGTTACATTCTTCCCCCCTTAAAATAATTTCGTCCTCGAAATTGCTAAGGTAGGAAAAAGGGTACAAATCCATTTCTTTTCAACATCTCACTTATGTTGAAACTCAACTCCTCATATTTCTATGACTTTAATTTCAACCAAAACTTTTGGTCTTCTTCCTTTCATATGCCTTCACATTCAATTCATATTTATTTCAATTTATTTCAATAAACCTATTCAAATTGATTCTAATCAATTCACTCACTTCGACCCATTTAACTTGTTTAAGTTAAATTTAAATTCCAGAATTCAAATCCCTGGGTTTTTCTTTTCAAATTCTTTTGAAATCCCATAAATATATACATATATTTATTTTCATTTCAAATTTAAAACATTTGAATTTTCAAACCACTTGTTTTCTTTCAAACAAATTTCCATCAAAAACTTTTTCTAAGGTAGCAATTCATCACTTAGAAACCCGGAAATGAACACTGATGATGTTGCAATCATCATCAGAATAATTTCCCAGCCACTGAAGTGAGTTCAGTGCTTTATTATTTCAAAATCCATCTAAAATGATTTTCCTTCAAATCCTTTTAAAACAAATCTATATTATTTTAATATACTTTGAAAAATATTTTTCAACTTCCCAGGATTTTGAATTCTCAATTCTGGTTTGAATTTAATTCTAATTCATCTCATTTGTATATTAAATTTCTATACAAATTCTATTTGGTTATAAATAACCATTCTAATTTTATAATCTCATTTGATTATAAAATCAACATCCAACACATCCATATAATAATAATTCTAGAAAATTATTCTTTCTATATCAAAATAGAAATTTTGGGTAAAATTATTTCATTTACCTTCTTTAAAACAATACTGTGTCGAATTTCTCTGTTTAAGTGTTTAGAAATTCCTATCGACTTCGTGGCGTCCCACGATTCGACCAGAATTCATAAACCACTCAACAGACTAGCCAACACAATATAAAACAATTTTTATATCAATTAACAAATACGCTCTCTCGTATATATATACTGAACTCATTCTAGGGTACTGCTGACCCTATCTCTAATGAGCACAACTCCACAAAGCCTAGGTATTCGCTCAACCTAAGCTCTGATACCAACTGAAACGACCCGCAAATCTGAGCTATCTGAGTTGACTAAATACACCACACGTCCAACCCAAATAACAAAGAAATACGAACCATTAATAGAAAGAAGTTAGAAGATGAGAAATAGGAAGAAAGAAATATTAGAATAGAAGAAAAACGAAGATCACAACTCACAGCGGAACGAATAAAGTATATTATATAACATAACTTTTGAAATACAAATCAGTAACTTTACATACATACCATCATCAGAGCACAACAGCCATTCCTGGAACAGTTATAAACACCTGTTTCCAGATACAACCATAGTACACAGCGGAATATATGATAGTCTATATCTAACTGGTGAAGCCTCCTGCTTCCAGCTCTTCCAAGTGAATCTGAAAAATCCCAACTACTTGACTGCCCGTACAAATTTGGGCACCCAAGAGTTTAGGGAAAACAAACAAATAAACTCTGGGTCAGTCATGGGACTGGTGTGAGTAAACTCCAACCATTTGTTTAACTTTAAAAATCCTTTCGAAAGAAAAGATAATAGTAAGACCAGCCCACACATAAACATGGACGGTTTTTACCTTACTATAACCCAAAACACTTTGATACGAAAATCCAGTGATATTATAATAATGTCTACATCAAGTAAATAACCAAATAGCAGAACGCTTGCATCTCACGCTCCACATATATAGTATAAAATCAAAAACCGCATGGCGCTTATTGGAGATTGGATTTCCAACATGACAAGGTATGGGACCACCTTCCGCTAGTGTATCTCTAGAGAGGAATACACTGGGTTCAACAAGAACATCTTGCAACCCGGCCCATACATGACCGACCACCCATTTCGCTTGAGTGTATCGAATGTATATCACCAACGGTTGGGATCAGCAACCGCCTCCCGACTGGGACAGCATCGAATAGAATAAGAAATTGAATGAACCTCTAGATAGGTGATTATACATCCTAATGGGTGCGACCCACATAGCCATGCTGCCTGCCCGATTTTTGTCCTTTCCCGGTTGTTGAGGCCTGAGGCAACGAATACTTACCATTCATTGATAGCACAATCACTTTGAATGCCACATTGTCAGATCCGTTAATCACTAGTTGAGTTTGCACAAATATTCTGGATATTATGCTAAGGGATAAATCCATTGCAACCATATATATTCATACAGACCAACCAATTTGATCATTGGAAATACTCTGTCAGACATTCGTCCATTTACGTTCGTTCTGGGATTGAACGAAACCGAAGGCATTATTTCTATAAATAGAAAAGCCCTTGCACTTTACTCCGTCTTCAATATATTCAGCATACTTGGTTCGCAACGCTTATGCCGATACAGAGTGGTTCTTCGGATAATAATCCAACCGGTCTCTCCATATTGACAACGATGGTCAAAACTTCGATAGTCTGTGATTTAACTATCGAATAAAAACAAGTGTTCATCCAAACATATCAACAAATCACTGGGCTCTTTAATTAATATTTCATTAATTAAATCTCTTCTCCATTTTCTTATCAATATTTGTTAACCAAATATTTACAATAATCATCTTGGCTTCTTATGCCATTTGGAAAACGTTTCCCAATATCAACTTCTTTTATTTTCTATATATTAGAAAATATCTCTATTTGCAATTGGAAATAATTCCAATCACTTATCTCTATCCCGACTATTTTAATTCTACTCAGGAAATATTTACTTGTTATATTTCCACAATTCCATCACTTGGGTTTAAAACGAATGTTGTGTAAAACATTGTGACAACAACCCTAAAATTTTATTCAACTAACCCTTTTCAAACATTTCTCTTCGAGACTGGATCTTGCTATTTATCCATTAAAAATGAAATCAATCAAGTTGGGGTAAAATTACCTCTCAGACCTTAACTGAAAACATCCTCAACTTTAAAACGGCAAAACCACTTACCTCGAATAAACACACTATACAATCCAATTGTTCATTTTTAAAACATGTATAAAGTTCACTTTCTATTTCTAATTTATAGATTTCCCTTTTTGTTTACAATATTCGATTTTTATATTCATTTACCTATCGAATTCTATACGTCGATACAATGATTTCTAACTATCAAAATATTTTAAAAATATTCTAACTCCTTAAATTTCCGGAAAATTTCGCCATAACCTCCCCTGTATCGGGAGCATCGGGAAATTTCAAATAGCTTTCCCGGTCCTTCTTATCTCAAAAAGAAAAAGAAAAAGCCAAGCGGCTTGCCGATACGGCGCATAAAATCTCATATATGAATTAAACATGTACCTTTTTGTCGAGCACATAAATTTAAATCTTCGTATACTTCATATCAAACCTGCTTACACATGTTCACCTGTTTTCAATTCAATTCAATACCATCTAATCGTTTGAATTCAGTTTCGCCCATTCATTCTTTAATTAGTCATTTTGCCTATTTCACTTCTTTGTTGAACATAACATGTTCAAACAAAATATTTAACTTGCTCACAACCAAATTGAATTTCAATTTCAATTCTAGTTTCCTTTTTGACTTCGAATATAAATTTTCAAATCAAATTTACTTATTCAAACCCCAATATTCATTCGAAATCTCATTAACTAATTTCTATTCAATTTAGTTAATTCTATTCAATAAATCAAAATCTGGTTTCTGTTTCAAAAATCATATTCATTTACACAACTTGAATTCGCATATATTTTACAACTCAACTCTGAGATTTTCTAAATAGACAATTCGGATTTTTTCGCTTAAAATCCTTTTATAACATTAAATAAACCATTATGGTTTTAAAACGATTCTGGCGCTGCTTTTCTGAAAATTTGATTTTGATATAACTCAAAATATATACGACGAAATCCAGATTTTTCTCTTTCATTAGAAAACTATTATCAAATCGGTCCTGACGTTTCTTGTTTCGAAGAATTCCGACTCCAATTGAGTTCTGTATACTCAATTGAAGTTCGAGTCGCCAATTTACGAACTGCAGCGCTGCGGCGAGTTCGTTTTAATTATTTATATATAAAAACTTTTAAACTTCGTTAAATGAATTCAACTCCCTTCTAATATATATATTCCAAATTCCATTTGAATCTTTTACATTTCAAATTCCATAGTTTAAATCCTGTATTCAAATTCCATTTGAAATCCTTTATTTAATTTCCACTTTAATTCAACTCCTTTTTGAATTTCTATAATTGAAATTTATACTTGAATTTAAATATCCAAACTCCATTTAAATTTCTCTTTGAAATTCTAAATGTTCCAAATTCCATTTTTCTCTTATTTGAAACTCCCAATATTTCAAATTACATTTTCTTTTATTTGAAATCCCATTTTTGAATTTCCTTTATTCCAATCCCAATTGAATTCCTTTAAATTCAAATTTTATTTCAATTCCCTTGAATTCAAATTCTATTTCAAAACTATTTGGATTTCCTATTTTGAAATCCTATTTCAATCCTACTTTGAAATCCTATTTTCAAAGTTTATTTCGAATTCTATTTTGAAATTCTATATTCAAATTTCTACTTGAATTTCTATATTCAATCCCCTGTTCAAATTTAATACTTGAATTTCTATTCAAATCTCTATTCAAATTTCCTGTTTGAATTCCATTCAAATCTCTATTCAAATTTCACATTTGAATTCTTCTTTGAAATTCTATATTTCAAATTCTATTCAATTCTTCTTTGAAATTCTATATTTCAAAGTCTGTTTTCTATTTGAACTCTTATATCCAATTTCTTTAAACAAGTCTCGACTTCAATTCCTTTTGAAATCGATATTTCTATTTTTCTTTTGAAGATAGATTTCTCATTCCAATTTCACACTTGTATTTCTATTTCTGAATTATCAAACGATAATTCTTTTCTCTTCATTTTATAACCTCGTTATAAAAGAACTATTTATAAACTTCGTTTATAAAGGAACTACTTGTTATATTTTTCAAAAACAAGTTTTATATTTTTATTCCATTTAAAAATTCAAATTCTATTTAAAAATAGAATTTTCCCTTTTAAAATCTCAAATATCCTTCCACGATATTTTAAATACATTAACACTTAGCCCAGTGATATTTAAAACAATCAAACCATTCAAATTTCAATCATTTGATTTATAGCACGTCATATATGGATATATATGAAATCAAGCAAACAAACAAACATATAATATATTTTTGAGGAATCCTGTTGGATTCCTCCAACCTGTTTCCCTGTATCCACAGACGTTAGCACATAAATAATACCCATTCTGCTTCGTGGCAGAATATCGCGGTATAGAAGGTCATCCACTAATCATAGCGTGGGGCGTATAGGGTAATCATCCGCTATGAAACTGCGGGCATCCGCTAATGAGACTGCGGGAATCCAATCAACCAATCAACCCAATATATATATATATAGCCTAAATAACTAATATATATAAAACAAGCAGAAAAACCCAAACAAGCAACAACAATTATTTTTATGCAGTAAAAAAAATTATAAATAAAAGGTGAGTGAGATTTACTCACCGTGATTCTCATCCGCCGAATATCCAATTAAAATTTCCATGTCTCGACTACGCCTCTACTTCGTCTCAAATGAATTTATCACCTATAATTTATTTAATTTATTTTAATGATTGTTCGATTATTAATTTAAATTAACTAAAATAAATAACTTTCTATGGGTTTTAATTAAATAAAAATGTATACCTTATCAATTCTGCATACCACCCGACTAATCGATGAACAACGTCTCGAACAACTCGTGGATACTTCAATCATCTCCACAAACTACCATCATCCCATTTCGGCATTTCATCAACCATCTTACAGACAACTTCCTTCCCTTTAAAAAGTCATTCCCATTCGTCGAATTACTGCTACTACATCACCAGGATTGACCCACATTACTGCAGCATCATTGTAAACGTAAACTTACCACTAACAGCCTTCTTCTCTGTAGCGTATTCGAACAGCAATCGAACTCCACTGTCCAACCATCATGGCAAAACTCCAAAACCCATCAGCACACTAGGATTCCAGTCGCCCATAAATCCCAGTTCCACCTTAAAAAAGAAAAGAAACAAATAACCTTTCTTCCATTTACAGACTGCATCCACCCATGCATCTCCCTTCCCAAATTAACAAATCGCTCTCCCAAAAATCATCATCGCTCCATCTGAAATCGAACATCGCACCAACCCCGAGATCAACATCGAACCCTTCTGCCTGACTTTCGCCCTTTCGCTGATCCTTCAACATCAACCAAACCCCATTTCGTGACTACCCTAGGCGCTGTTCGAATATCATGGAAACAAAATCGAACTGAGAGAAAAAGGTATGGAGTTGAAGCTCCCAGGAGATGGTGATTTCGATCGCGGTTTCCATCGCGATTCCGATTCCGCCCCTCTTTTTTTTTTATTTAACTTAGTGGATTTGATTTCTTTGACTGGGAGGAAAATGAAATACGGAAATGATCTTTGTTGGTTCAGTGATGGGAATTAACGAAGGCTTGACTCCTTTTATAGGCGCAAGGAGGAAGCAGTACGTACAAAGAGCCATTAAATCATGTTCCCTCGATTTGGAAGGAGGGAGACATTTCAGTATGCGAAATAAATGTTTAGGATGGTGGTTTTCAGAATATAGGGTGATGCTTTGGAGAAGTAGGTCGGCTGATATTGATCTGTATTAAATTTTGATTTGATTTTAATTAATACATTCTACAGAAATATCTCATGGTCCTTTACTCAAAATTCTGAACCGTTATTTAATCGTAATGACTGATGTTCACAACGTTATTCACTATTCCGAATTCAACGAAATAGATTATACAATTTAATTTGAACGTAATATAAAATAGCCATTTTAAATCAATATAATATAATTTAAATTTAAACAAATGAATTCTTCGATAATAAATTATTATTTGTTATCGTTTAAATTCAAATAAAACTTCATATAAATCAATTTGACTCCATTTCAAATTTAATTACTTAAGATCCTCATATTACGATAGTTATGTCGATAATTCAATATAAAAATTGATTATATTATTAGCTCAATATTTAAAACGATATTAAATATTCAAAATAAATCGACCAGAAAAATCTGGGTCGTTACAGCCCGTGTGGAAAGAGGGCACCCGAGTTTGCAAAGTGAAACAAACTACAGGTCAGTCGTGGGACTGGTGTGAGAATTATTTACTTAACTTATCTAATAAGAAGGCTAATCACAGGTCCACGCCGCTAACGCGGAACGGGTTTACTCCATTGGATTGCCAGTTCATAACTAAAATAAATCGTCAAATAACGCAATGCTTTTTAGAAAAATGAAACCATTATAAGACCCAAGTCCCATCACACAATGCAACGCAAGCCGGAGGATAGGGTTTTACCTTATAATGATCAAAAGATGCTTGATACGTAAAAACGGTATTAGTGTGTATATATATTTATAAAAACGTTTCAAAGTAAATGTATCAATCCTAGATGGCATAGTACCCCATCCTACTATGTCGCCATACTAGTTATACAGTCAAAACCGCAAGGGGCGTATTGGAAATTGGGTTTCCATCAAGAGTCAAGGCTAGGGAGGAGATCCTTACCGATTCGAGACATTCTAGCAATGCCCCAGGATTGGTACTCTGTCCAACCCTTGGATCCTGCAGGGCCGGTCCACACTTACTTTTGTGGATTAGAAATGCCTGAACACATGTTCCCAGGTTCTAGTGAACCTACAATACGGCCGAGGGCGACCGCATAAATCCGAGGCCTCGCAAAAAAAATCCAACAACCACATAAGTAAATGTCTGGGCTCCATACCATGACACCACTTCTAGCTAGAAAAAAAACGTGTGCACTTCCTGCGTTCCTTTCTCCCGTTTTAGACCCCACCGGGCTGTGAGGCTCGCGAAGTCACGATATACACAAAGCTATGCCTAAATGGGTTGTGCTTTGGTCATCAACCACAAGGCCTGCTTTTCAACAAAGCCTTGATCATTTGCATCTTAGCATGCCACATTGTCAGACCCTACCATATTATTGATCATCCACCAATATATATATAACCTCTAAGCTCATACGTCTTAGAGAAGGGTGTTAAGTGGAGGATAAATTCTCTACCACCAAACAGAAATATATAATCAGTAGCGTTCAACAGTAGAAATGAATACAATGTCAGACACACAATCCACTTACAAGTCCGTTCTGGGTCTGAACGAAACCGGAGAAACCTGGGTGGTTCTCGTATATCCGGACAATCAACACATACGTCCGGACGACTACCACAGAAATCCCTTCAGGGCAGCTACTCCAATCGGAGACCTCAGTAGCAACACATCCATCCGATGTGAAAACCGTCGGTCTTCAACACCGTCTTCATCTTCGACTCTTCATCGTCGTAATAAATATTCGGAATGGGTAAAACCCGGTCTTTCCGAATAATCAGCATATTTTATAATTAAAAATCAAGTGCTAAAAGTACACATCCAACGCCTCATTCCAGTTCAGAATATTCTTTTAAATGGCATATTATTAGGGAAAGGTTCCCATTCATTTTACCAAAGATAAATTCTTTAAATTATTCTTTAATCTTCTTTCTAGAAATTCATTTAAAACTCCAATTTGGTTTTAAATATCAAAAATCGGTATTCAATGATTATTCCACTTTAAGAAATAAATCTAATCTTATTTAGGTTAAAGAACTAATGTCATTTAAAACATTTTTCACGATAAACCCAAATTCTACTCCATTAAATGTGGAATTTTCACAGAAATCAAATCAATATATATAATCGGTATAAATTTCTATATCGGACTATAAATATAAATGGAATAACGACAAAGCCTTTTAAATTCCATATATATTAACGGCCTTCATTCATAGAAGCCTATCTCAATTAATATTAAATCGAATTCCATTCCATTCCAATTTAATATATATAATCGGAAAACTTTTCTTTTGGAAAAAACTCTTATTATATCTTAATAAAAGATTTATAAATTCCAAATCACATTTTCCCTGTCAATTGGGTTAAAGAACAAATGTCGTTTAAAAACATAGTTCACAATAAACCCAATTCACATTTCAACTTTATCCTGATTAATAAATATAATAGGAAACTCTAATAATCTTAATTAAAAGATCCTTTTCTCAACTGGGTTTAAGAATAGTGTTATTTAAGACACTATTCATGGCAAACCAAAATTCAATTTCACTTTAATTTCAATTCCGTTGATTTATTATACTAGTTAGTTAACGAGTTTACTTTGATAAAAATACATTTTTATCTTTTCAAATATGGGATCTTTCCATCCAAAATCTTTCTAAAGTATTTATTATGATTTTACATAATTTTTCCATATTTTTAAATTAGTTTTAAAACGATTCCAACTTTATTTTCAATTTTATATCAAAATTGAATATTCCTCTTCTTTATCATATCAGAATATTAATATTTCCAAAATATTAAATTTTATAAATCACTTCTTTTAAATATTCATTTCAAAATGAATAAAATTTATCGATAAACTCGTTCGGGTTAACAATGGCGTTGCTATTTAAAACAGATTTAATATATCAGTTCATTTTCTTATTCATTTATATTTATACTGGGCCAGACCTCTCACATTAAGCCTGCGACTTATGGATGCTGGATATGCCGGTTGGTTCCGGGCAGACTTATCCCATAAGTTGGGCTTAACCTCGTGTCAAAAACCCAATTTGAATTCATGTACTTGGACCTCTCACATTAGGCCCAACATTTATGGCTGCTGGATATGCCGGTTGGGTCCGGGCAGACTTCCACCATAAATATGACCTAACCTCGTGTCCAAATACAATTTTAATTTATAATTATAATTATTTCTTGAAAATATTATTTTAAAATATTCTATATTTTAAAATCTCTAACTTCTAAAATAACCTATATTTCAGAATATAACTTAATATTTACCTTTCCAAAATAAACTCTTCATATTATCATAATATTAGTTATTCCAAAAATTGTGATATCAAAAATTACCATTCCAACTTTAAACGTAATCAGTCTATATCAATCCGTTTATGTTAGGTATTGAAACCAAATCTTCTGCATTTAATGTTAACATAAAAACGGAAACTTTTAAATTCAATTTTCTTATTATAATTGGAATGTAATTTTACCAATTCTAATAATTCATTATAACTTTCCAAATGATAAAGATATAGTCTTCTTAATTCAAGCGTCAATTTATTCCATTAATTTAGTAATAAATGAAAATTATTCCTTTCATTTAAAATTTGAATGAGGCCCACACTATTTCCATATAATTCAATTATACGGAAATCATACATTTATTTCATATCAATTTTCAAACATCAACAACCAAAGCGCATTTCTAATTAACCACAAGGGTGACGTGTATTCAATATCAGCCCTTGACCCATGTGGGGTTTCAACCAACACAATTCGAGTAATAGAAAATAAACTGTGCTTCTGGACGACGTGTGAAAATTGATCGTCCAGTCACATAAACAAGCCAGGTCGCTTGTAAATGGTGGTGTATACAAGTGCTCAACTAGAAACCTAAATAATATGCACAATTTAACAATGTTCACATAATAGGTGTAACGGTTTTTAATTTCATTCTTTTTTTAATGAAACAATTTCAAAATAAAACATACTCTTTTGTACCGTTTCATCTTAACGTAAACAGTTCATCTTTAAATATTTCCATTTAAATCAATTCATAAATAAAGGACAAACTTTATTCATTTTGATCCTTTTTTTTAAATAAAGAATAAACTTTTATTCATTTTAGTCCCTTTAAAATAAAGAATAAAACTTTATTTAATTTAGTCCTTTTTGGATAAAGAACAAATCCTTTACTCGTTTAAGTCCTTTAAAAAAAACCTTTTATTCATACCTTTTATTAAAAATAAAAGTTTAACCAAATTCCATCTTTAATCCAAAATAAAAATCAAGACTTTATTTATTTTAAAATAAAAACCACAACTTTATTCATTTTAAAATAATTATGACGTTACAGGTCAAGTGTAATTATGGCGCTGTTTTCCTGAAATTTTGAATTACACAACGCGAACTGCATGTGCCTGAAACGTTGAATTAATATTTTATATTCGAAAATATAATTATAAACCATTTCAAAAAACATAATTTTATTTCAAAATTTCGTATTAAATAAAGATATCATCTTTATTTTTCAAAAAGAATGATAAAACCAATATTTTGTTCTTTTTGTCCAAAAAGGCCATTTTGCATAAAAACCCAAACTTTGCCATAAATCAATTAAAATATTATTTTTATCAAAAATCAATATTTTAATTAAAGATTCATTTCCATGTAGTCCAATAAAAATGAAATATTTATTTAGTTCAACGATTGTGCACAAAATTCATGTTTTCATGTAAAACATAAAAAAATGAGATTTTGGTGCAAAATCCCCAAACCAAATGAAATCCACTTTCATGAACAACAATAAAAATTATAATTTTTTTTTTGAAATATAAGTTTTCGTGAAATTTAATAAGTAAAGAATGAATCTTTGATTTGCGCATAAACATCAATCTCCATTGATTAAGCCAAATCACATCAACAACGTATGCAACAACAATTTGACAATAATATCCCAAACAACAATCACCAATTTCAATCATACATCGCCAATTCATTTTTGTGTACATACAAACATCAATAACACAAGGCAAGAAACAATTAAATTAAAAGATTAAATATATATATATATATATATAATCTCACCGTTTCATCTCTGGTCTATTTCATTGTGTAGATCCGGTCGAAGCGAATCCAATGCATCTAAAATCATCTGATTTCGTTTCTGTTTGTAAAAGATACAAGGTTTTAATCACTTAAACCTTATTTTAATTAACTAAAATAATTAACAAAGTTAATTACTTTGTTTAATCTTAACCCAAAATTTAGGCCATCTTCTTCTTCGTTCTGATTTCCAGGAAGACACGCACAAAAATTCCACCAATCTTCATCATTGCTGCACCAAAAGCCATTCCCCTGAGACCCATCCGCCGTCATGACGATGAAGCCCATACACTAACCACCACCGTCGATTTGCCTCTGACTTCAATGCCTTAGAGCGCAAGATCCTCTCAATCCGCTCATCATAATTCAATCATGACCGTTGATGTTGGAGGTCATGTCATGCTCTTCGATTTTCCATTTATTTATTTATTTTTGAGTTGATGAATTCTTTGAGTAGATTAGGAGAGAAAGAAAGAAAAAAGGAGAAAGGGAGAGTGTAGCCATAGATTTTAGAAACGGTGGCTGCTTTATTTATAAAATTAGGGTTAAGGAAGTGAAAGGATATTATATAGTGGAGGAAATTATTATTTTTATTCCTTTTAATTCATATTTTTATTTATTTATTTATGATGTCTGCAGATTGTAAATATAAAGAGAATAGAGAATAACAACAAACAAGGGGGGGTGGAATAAAGGGAATAGTTTTATATCTAAAAATGAATTTGATTGATCATTAGAAGAGGAGAGAGAGTAGAGAATAAATGCGCCAGTTATTTCCCCCAAATGTCTCTTTGTATTTATAAACAAATTAAATGCTTGCCTTTTTTTCTAATTGTTTAAGTTAAGCAACTTTTTAAATTTCAAAACATGCAATATTAAATATCATAATTTAAGAAACCTATTTAGTTGCAAGAAAGAATAAGTGAAAGAGAAACATATATATACATATAGTTGAACCCAAATGGATATTAATTAAATATCCAAAATAATTGAATTCCAGTCATTTAAATTTCTAAATAAACTTTTAAATAATTAAAATAAACTAATTATTTAACCACCAAAAATCCGGGTTGTTACAGCTCTACCATTACTTTTCTCCTCCAAACTTTTCAGAAATAAATTATATTTAAGATTTAGGGTTTCTAATTCAAGGATTGGGGGAAAATATAATAGATTCAGGGTGTATATGCCCAAATCCTACAGATCTGTAAATCCGAGTTGAAAAAAGGGAAATTAAATGCAGTAATTGAAGGAGATGTTTTGCAATTATGGGTTTCTATGGCAGTAATTCCCTTAAGCTACAGAAATTGATTTTCGTACAGTTTTAATCATTAATCAATTAGGAATTGGTCCAGTTTCCTAAAAAGGAAGTTGTAAAGACGAAAAGAAAAAAAATAACATAATGAAAAATGTTATAATTTTAGGTTAAAATTTTAGGCTATCAAATCTAAGAATTCTCTAGAATAACGCACCCTAAAAGCCAGCGAAATCAATCGACAGTTTGCGCACTGGGTTGCACACGCTGGTCGGTTAGGTCGACCCTTGGGTCAACCTAGCTAAGAACTGGGTCGCTCAGATTACCGTTAGTTGTGCATTAAATAAGTTTTTATTGATTTGAATGTTTATTCAAAGTTCAAATGTCAAACTTCTTTCTTTAATATCTTTTTCATTGTAAGTCCGATTTTAACAAACCAAATGTCTATGTTAGCCAGAATTTCGTAATAGTTTCAATGGTGCAACCCATGTTGCTCATTTCCCAATATTTTTTGATTAATATCAATTTTATTAACATTTTATTTATATTTCTTTATTCAAGTTTGGGTTGTTAGAATTTCCTTTTTCTTTTCCTATTTCTCTTTCATATCTACAAGTCTAAATTTTTTTTTTGTAAACCCTTAGGAAATAAATTGTAAATCTGTAGGGTTTGGGAATTTTAAGCCTAAAAGTTGTGTCAGATTTGGGTTTGGATAGCTTTCTGGTGAGTGGGAAATTATACGCATTGTTTATAATAAACCTATATAACTCACATGTGTTGCATTTGAATTATATGCTTGAAAGTTATCAGATTTGTTTATTTTGTCAGATCTGAAATAAAATGTTGGTTGTTAAAATATAGTTTTATAGGCCTTTTTTTAATTAAAACTTTATAGTTACAATTTTTCTTATATTTAATCGTGGTTATCGTAAAAACGTTGGATTTGGATATTAGTCCTTAAACCATTATTAGATTTGAAGTTTTATTCCAAATTCATAGAAGTTGGTGTTAATTTGTAGAGTTTGCAGTATTGGTTAAAACAATAATAATCCTATTTGTGTTTGATATTGGTGTTGGTTTTACTTGATTATTGTAGCTTTATCCTTTGGCAATAAAAGACATTATTTGGAATCTACAATGAAGATGCACAATATACATTTCTGGAACGTTAGAGGAATGTATCTTTCCTCCAAGCAAAGTGGAATCAAAGTCTTATAAAAGAAAAGAATATTCATCTTCTTTTTTTATCTGAAACAAAGCTTGACATGCAGTCAACTTTTAAAGTTGTTTCTTTCATTGCACAAGGTTGGTTGCTCGATCATAATTTTGCTGATCCAAGTTTTGGTCGACTGTTGACACTGTGGAATCCTATTTTCTTTAACCTAACAAAATTATCTTCTTTTGATCAATTTCTTCATTTTAAGTGTGTCCATATTCCATCCAATTCATCTTTTTACCTGACATCTGTTTATGCGCAGAACGCTTGTTCTTTGAGACAGATTTTTCTTAATAACTTGAGTAATTTACATACAATGATCATCCTTGGTTATTAGGGGGTGATTTTAATTGTATGTACTCTTCCTTGCAAAAAATGGCTAGTTGTGACTTATCTTTAAGTGATATTGCTCCTATTAATCAATCCATAATAAAATCCAATCACATCTCCATTAATGGTTATGGTTTCAAATTCGCATGGTCAAATAATAGTCATTCGGGTTGACCTACTTTATGTAAGCTTGATCATATTTTTGTTAACTCGTCTTTCTTAAACCATTGGCCAAAATCCTAATTTCACATCTTACCCTCTTCAATTTCTGATCATTGTCCTCTACTATTTAATTGGGGAAGTGTTGAAGCTATTAGTGAAGGGAAGTCATCTTTTAAACTTTTTAATTTTGGTTTTCTCATGTGGACTTTTCTAATATTTTTTTGCAGGTATGGTCAAACTGTTTTGGCAATAATCCTATAGAAAGGATCTTATACAAATTGAGGCTGCTAAAATTTCATTTAAGAGCTTGGTCATCTCATCTCTTTGGTGAAGGTTCTAAGCTATCATCTATTGTGAGACCTGAGCTCTTTAGAGTGCAAGAGTCTTTGAATAGGAATCCTTTAAATATTCAACTACAAGAAGTGAGGCTGTGTTGAAACTAAAGTTGAAAAATATACTGGATTTTGAACTTCAATCTACTAAGTAGATTTCTTTTTTTAAGAAGGAATTGGAGGCTGATAGGAATACAAAAATTTTCTACAACTCATTAAAGTGTAATAAGATTTAAGGAATCTATATTCATGATCATGGACACTGAAGGCAATTGTTTTAAATCTGAATCTGGAATAAATGAAGCTTTTGTAAAATACTTCAATTCAATGCTATCTCCACCTGATCTTATGCAAGTTAATGTGCTGCCTCTTTTCACCTTTCAATGCCTTTTATTTCAAACCAGCTATCATTTGAGCTAATTTCAAAGGTTACTAGTGAGGAGATAAAAGTTGTAGTTTTTAGTTTGGATTCTTCAAGATGTAGAGGTCCTGATGGATGGAATGCTTTTCCCTTGCAAAAGTGTTGGCCAACAATTAGTATGTATGTCTTGGAAGTTGTGCAGTTCTTCTTTATGGATATTACATTGCTTACAACTCTTTCAACCACAACTATTACCTTGATTCCTAAGATTGTCAATCCATCTATTGTCTCATACTTTAGGCCCATTTCTTGTTGTAGTGTGTTGTATAAAGTGATCTCTAAAGTTATAGTGAATAGATTGCAAATGGTTCTGGCCACAGTGATTTCTAATAATCAGTCTGCATATATTAATGGAAAACCCATTAGTGATAATATTCTTATAACTTAAGAGCTTCTACATGGGTATGATAGGAAACATATTTCTCCACGTTGTTTGTTGAAATTAGATATCAAGAAGGCGTTCGGCACTGCTTCTTGGGATGTTGTTTTAGCAATTATGTCCAAGATGAACTTTTCTAAACCATTTCTTGCTTGGATCTATTCTTGCATTTCATCTCCTTTGTTTTCTGTTTCTAGAAATAGAGGCTTGCGTGGTTTTTTCAAGAGTAATCATGGTGTGAGGCAAGGAGTTCCTTTATCTACCTTTCTATTCATTATAGCGATGGAGCTGCTTAATTCACTGCTTATTGAATAAGTGAGAAATAAGAAGCTTGAGTTGCATCCTTGTTGTAAGAATCCTCTTATTACTCACTTACTTTTTGCTGACGACTTGATAATTTTTATGAAGCCATCGATTAAAAATATCCAATGTATTCTCTCAACTTTGCAAACTTTCTATGACATCACTGGATTGCAAATAAATGTGAGTAAATCACACAATAAAATTGCAGGCTTGCCAGAGAATAGAAAGAATGAAATTATTTTGAGGTCTGGTCTGTAGGAATTGCCACATAATGCAACATATTTAGGCCTTCCATTTTTCAATTCTCGAGTAACTAAGGAAAAATGTTTGAACTTTATGAAAAAATTATTGATAGGTTAAAACAGTGGCCATCTTGCAATTTATCTCAAGCTGGAAGATTAAATATTCTTCAAGGAATAATTAGAACTATGACAACCTATTATACTAGGCATTATATTCTTCCAATTAAGCTGACAAATATAGTGATAAGAGCGATGAATAAATTCTTATGGAAAGGTGATCCCTTTGTCAAAAAGTTAATTCCTAATTCGTTCAGTAAATTGTATGATGGTAAAAAGTATAGGGGACTAGGAATTACAAAATAATTGCAGTGGAACAAGGCGGCAGTCTCTGTCTATTATAATAAGATTTTAGCTGACAATAATTGCCTATGGACAAGAATTGTTAAGTGCAATCTAATAGGTAATAAAGATTTTTGTACTATGGTGATCCCCCAAAGTTGCAACTAAAGCTGGAGGCATATTATAAAGTTAAGAAGTACTTTTTTGCCACTTATTCACTGTATTGCTGCTAAGATTGGTTATTTATCCTTTTAGCACACCCCTTGGGCTTCAGAGGGGATGATTCTAAGTGAGCTTGTTGATTACAAATAGAGAAGAAGCACTGATATTCCTAAAAATGCTCTTATACAAGATTATATACATGATGAGAATTTATGTTTTCCACACTGTAGTTCATATATTGTTAGGAGTTTATGGAAGGAAATTGGTAGCAGTTTTAAAATGAGCAATGATTTGCATGTAGCTTGGGGAGGGGGGGAATCATTCCATTATGCATGCTTATGAGTTTATGAATGGTGAGAAATCTCGTTTTCCTTGGCACTCCAGAGAATGGAATATGAAGAGCTCGACTAAGTTTAACTTTTGGTTATGGAAAGTGAAGTCAAATGCGATTAATACAAAGGATAAGCTGCATCTGATGGGTATAATTCCTGAAAACCTTTGTGTATTGTGTAGAGTTGAAGTTGAGAGTAATACTCACTTGTTTTTTAAGTGCTCTTTTTTATTTCAGATATGATTCGGAATTTTGGCAAATGGAAACTTTTATAGGCCCTCGAATGTTAGTCGAATAGAGTGGTTTAATATCTTTAAGGCTACACGATAGAAAAATGGATAATGTAAGTTGCTATTAACGATATTAAAGCACTTCATTTATGAAGCATGGGCTGAGTGGAATAGAAGAGTTTTTGGCAATGCTTCTTTGAATGTCAATGAATTATATGCTGCAGTACATAAGAAGATCATTTACAGTCTTAAATCTGGTAATGCATGATGAAGACTGACGTGGAGAAGAGTTGATTTTTGGGATAACTGGGTGAATGTCTTGTTGTATAGATTGATTTTTGTATGGATATATAGGTGATTTCTTGGTTATATAGTTGTAATTTGTAAGTGTTGCACAGTGTGAAAACTTGTAATTTTGTTATAGTGTAAATAAAATTGCTGCCTTTCTAATAGGAACATAAACCTCAACCAGTTTCCTTATGATTTGAAATGTGTTAATTTATCCTTTTTAAAAAAGTTTGGAAAAAATGTGACGACCCCAAACCACATACGACGGTGGCAAGGGTAATCTTTGGAATATAACACATAAACAGAAAATAGCAGAACAGAAATAAATAAATACACCAGATAATGTACAATAGAATATACTGGATAAACATAATCATGAGTGTTACACAGTATACAGGATCATACTTAGTTCAAATACAGTTTAGCTATACATAAATGTCTACAGCGGAAAACAAACATAATATGTACAATAGGAGCTGAACAGCATAAAAAGAGATAAATGATAGAATCCATCTTCTGCTCCAGCTATCCAGAAAGATAAATCTAGCTATGTTTTGACGATACGATCCTAACAAAACTAGTTTCGTCGAATTCTGAGATCGTTTGAAAAATGTTAATTTTCAAGGGCTATATATTCTCTATAGCGACCTTTCTGAAAATTTATTTGGCCATAACTTTTGATTCCCGATACGAAAGTTCGATTTTTCAGATTCATTAGAAAGATATTCATAAACAGATTTAAATATTTTTGGTTTTACTAAAATCCAGTTTATTTTGCACCCGGTATGGTCAGTCAAAGTTTGAATTCAAATTTTGAAACTGACACGCCATTTCAGGCCTTATTTATAAGTGAAATAAATATATTTATTTTCAAACTTCGATTCAAATAGGCTTTTCATCGTTATTATTTAAAATAATTTATTTTAAATATTTAAAATCCACTAAAATAGCCAAATTAAAAATTTTAAACTGTCTCAGATTTTCCGGAATGTTACAAAAAATATATAATAATTGCAGTAAATAACCTTTTTATAAGATTTTAAATCTTAAAACAAGATTGAACAAAACAAGGGTTGTTCTGGTCGTTAGTTTAGACCAAAGTATAAATAATAAATGTTAAATAAATAAAATTGTAACTACGTTAAGTATGCGTTTAGAACATAAATAACTATATATAAATATATTATAATCTTATCCTTCTAAATCTACGTAAGTAACGTTATTATAATAAATGGCTGTTAATATGTGTTTAAATAGTTTTCGCTTTATTGGGCATGTACATGAAAATTTAACTCATATTGAATGAAAATAATATTATGACCGGTATAGTAATAAATATAATTGAATTACTATATAAACAATAAAAAGGGTCATAAGTAAGTTAATTGTTATTGTAACCATGAACGTTTTGGGGAATTAATTGAATAGAGTATATATGCCTGAATGGTTACAATTAAAATTGGCATTTAGGAATAGAGATTGTAACTCTAACTATGGAATAAATAAATAGCAAATTTATACATATGTATATATACGTGTACATATATTTACATAAGAATTAATCAGCATTAAATTTGTAGGAATATTTGGGAGTTACAATAATTAGATTAGAACTCAAATGGGACCTATATAAATGGCATTTAATAGGATAATGATTGCCTTGGGAAAATATGATTGTTAGTGTCATAAATGGCATGTTCTCTAGATAATAGAAATAAATTAATTAAAGGGGAATTAATGGTGATTGATTGGCATAGTAAATGCTAATTCCAATAAGGAAACTAATAAATAAAAATCCCTCGATAGGAAGTTTTGGTTTTCCTTACTTCTAGTTAATCTAGAATTAATATAATTAAGAATAAAGGTTGAACTTAGTAGGTTAATGATGCGAGGTTAGTTTCCTTATTCGATAGAAGTCTGCACTTTCCACTAGTCGGATATATGTACAACCGATGTGAGATATCATTAACCATAGAAATCTGTGATGATAGTTAATTGCATAGCGATAATTGTTTCCTAAAATAGTTTCTTCGTAAAGAGAAACTATTAAGGGAAATTTGTAAGCGTAGCCTACTTCAGGGTTAGAGGTATTAGGTAGTTAGATCCACCCTTAAATGATATTAAGTGATCTCGTAGCTCGCCTCCCATAAATAAGAATTATTAAATGGCTACTGCGTACAAGTTTAGTAATCCCTACATAGGTCTACTTCCTCTAGATAGTAAGTGGTTGGGTGAGAGTCCGCCTCGGGATTAGGTATTGAATGACAGTTAAGGTGGACTATGAATCTGCCTATCCTGCAGGAAGTATTAAGTGGCTAGGGGATTATCTAATAAGGTCAGCTAGATAGTAATATGGGGGTCCACCAAGAGGGTTTTAAATGGTATTGAGCTCCTACCTAAACCTTGTTTTAAGTGGCTAATTACTATCTCTTGCCTTATGTGGGGTTTGGGTATATACACTAATGACGGAAGCCTTAAATTAGTAGGACTAAGTAGCCAGTGTCTTCTAATTTATGTTAGTATAGGGTAAACCATCGAGTGTTAAGTGATCGATAGGTCCGCCCTGGATCTTAAGTGATCGAAAGGATCTACTTTTATCTTATATTATAGTGAGGTCTTAAGTGGCTATATTGAAATAATTATCCACCTTATGGAACAGTGAGTAGTTGGGATCCTACCTCTTAGTCTTTGGTAATTAGTTGAATGGTAGTTCAAAGGCTTCATACTTAGGCATAAAAGTTTTATGTTAGAATTGTGATATCGTTATCTTCGAGGTGACTACCTTGGGTAGGGTAGTTAGCCATCGTGCGTAAATCTTTATAAGGTTAAGTTAGAATTACTAGCTCTATTAGATGTAACGACCTGCATCCTTCGCATCAGAGGATCGTAGAATATTTATTTCGTTTAAATATGAAGTCGTATGGTTGTGTAACTTTAGGGAACGACTATTGGGGTCATTTCCCATGTTCGCGATTTTTACTGAATGTTAAATAACCATTTTGCCCCTGGCGAATCTTGTTTTGTCTATAACTTTTGATAGGTAAGGAGTTTTGAGCTGAAACCACTTCCATTGGACCCAGATGATGGTTTCTCTTTCCGTAGACTGGTCACATTAATCAAATGGACTTAACATTTGGGAGATATGGCTGAAATAAGGTTTGGAAGGTGAAAAACAGCTTAACCTGGCCTAATTGGATAATTAACAGCTAGGTTCATTAGTGATTTCGGGATTAGGGTTATATGAAGCTTGAAAGGGATTAGAGAAACCTTTCTTTTGTCATTTTTCAACCGCCACTAACATCCTTTGAGCCCTAGTAATGGCCTCCGTCACCTAAAACCATTTTAATCACTCCCTAACCACTTTTAATCACTAATTAAGCAAAACTGCATCAAACCAAGAGAAATCAACACCAAATCAGAGTTAGAGATACCGCAATACATAGGGATTAGTGCCATATCAGTTATTGTTTCAGATCCGAGATTTATTTGTGGCTAAGGTGAGTGATTTGCACTTTTATTTGCTAATTGCGGCTAATTATGGGTGATTAGTGATAATTAGCGAAATTATGCATGGTAAAAATCTGGAAAAATATTTAGAAATTCTTAAACATTTTTTTAGGCCTCTGATGAAAATGTGGGTTAATTTTGATTAAGTTTGCTAATTCTAAGGCTAAAACATGGTTTAGGGGATTAAGGGAAAAATCATACTTTTGGGTATGTTCGATCCATATTAACATGTTAAATTGTTATTTTGATTTTTTTGGTTTATTCCATATGATGTTACTGCTGTTTGGTAAGTTTTGTGATGTCATAGGAAAGTTAGAATCGTTGAAAACACCATCGTTTGGCGAAATTAGCTTGCTGGAAAAACTGCAGAATACCTGATGTTGGTCAGGGGGTATGGTCACGAATTGGATTCCTCAGGGGGGTATGGTCACAAACCAGATTCCTCATGGGGGTATGGTCACGAACCGGATTCCCCAGGGGGGTATGGTCAAGAACCGGATTCCTCAACGGGGTTATGGTCACGAACCGGATTCCCTAGGGGGGTATGGTCACGAACCGAATTCCTCAAGGGGGTATGGTCACGAACTGGATTCCTCAAGGGGGTACGGTCACAAACCGGATTCCTCAGGGGGTATGGTCACGAACCGGATTCCTCAGGGGGGTATGGTCACGAACCGGATTCCTCAGGTGGTATGCTGACAATTCCTGAAGGGGGCATGTTGACGATTCCTGAAGGGGGTATGCTGATGATTCCTGAAGGGGGTATGCTAACGATTCCTGAAGGGGTTTATGCTGACGAGGACCACGACCGCGACCCGAACTGACGAATGATACCAAAACCCGAGATGCAAAGGAAGTCCAAATTTGAAGTTATTACTCAGGATCCAGACGGGAACCAACGAGTTAACTTCTCGAGTTGGAATCTGCTTTGGGACGTGTGCAAAGGGGTTATCGATATCCATAACTTTGGTTCACTGCTGAAGAGAGGGGACATGTAGATGAACCAGTGCCAGGGAAGTGTGGGTTGGTTAGCCTATTAGGGTTATCGACTATGGACCAGTGCAGTAGGGACAGTGTAATAATTGAACGGAGTTGCCGTCATAGCCCCAAAAGGGCAAATTGGTCGTAGCAACAGTTGTATGGAGTTACCATCACGACCCCAAAGATTTGGTGACCAGAGCAGTGGATATTGTATGCTTTATTCACTGAGTGAGAGATGTGAGGATGACTACTACGTTTGATGTTCGCTATCACCATGACATGGACATTTCCACTTTATACACTATGTTAGTGTTTACCTTAGAGTACTGCACATCTTGTTGTGGTAACTCTTTGGTTGCAGGTCCAGGTTCATGTATGATTTACTTATACCTATTACTATTTTGTTTTGCTGTTTATCATTCATACCAGACTTTTGTTTGACCTAGAGTTTTATGTCTCTTCTTATTACTCTAGGTGCGCTTAAACGGGCAGACTAGAGACAGATTAGGTGATATGCACGAGTAGTTGTCCGGAGATGAGTAGGAGGCTTCCACGTATTATTTACATATATTCTCCCTATGTTGTTGTTGGTCACTACTTTGGGCATTGGTGGTGTACCTTTTCTACTTTTCTTTAGAGACAGTATTTTTTTAAGGTTGAAATAATGGAGGATCATAAGCTGTATTTTTGGATTTCCGCTGCTATGATGGTTATGATTTAGTTCTCAGCTTATGCACTGTCTACCAAGTTATGTTACTGTTATATTTTATTCCATGCGCTGTGAGATATACTACAGGTTCTTTGTTGATTCATCGTCTTGTTTCTTTCTTTTGACAATCGTCCCATGCTGGTTGGACATCGGTACAGTGCATTTCAACAGAAATGTCGGCTAGTGCGGGGCGGGTCATCACATTTGGTATCAGAGCTCTAGGTTGTGTAGTTAACCTAGGGAAGACATTAGGGAGAGATAGTATACGTATAAGAGAGCGCGTATTTGTGATACTTTGGTTTTCAAAAGCTATATATATACTATTAATATAACTAAGGATGACGTCGCACTGCACTTGCACCACTGAAGAGATAGTTAATCGTTTTCTCTTTACAGATTGAACGATGAGCCGATATATGAACAATACGGGTTCATGAGAAAACAATAGGGTGTTCCTGATATGAGAGCGATGTTTACTACCTTCATGAGAGAGATGCTTCCGGATGTTCAGGGAGCAGCTCCCAGTGCTTCTAACGATGGTAGTGCAGCGGTGCAGGTGCCTAGAGCCGATTTCACCTAACTTAACAAGGATTATACTAGTCTTGGTGGGAAGCCGTTCCATGGAACGGAGTCGGCTACGGATATTCAAGATTGGATAGATAGTTGTGAGCACATCTTTGAATATTTGGGGATCGAAGATGCAATGAAGAGGAAGTTAGCATCGCGTCGACTTCAAGGACATGAAATGAATTTGTGCAATACCAATAAAGCAGCTACTCCTGAGGATCAAGTTACTTGGAATCAGTTTAAAATTCGTTTTAGTGATAAGTTTATCCCAGCTGCTCAGAAGTCAGAGTTGTTCAGGAGGTTTTTGGAGCTTAAGAAGAATGGAAGGGCAGTCTTGGAGTATATTGCTGAATTCGATACCTTATCGAAGCATGAATTATCCCTTATTGACACTGCCGAGAAGAAGAACGAGAAGCTCCTAACTGGCTTAGATGGGTAGTTAGGGGAAAGGCTTATAAATCACATTGACGAGACGTTTGAATTTATTATGGGAAAAGCATTGAGATCAGGGAGTCTTTACCCTAAGTCAAAGACCGAGGTCATTACTGCATCTACAGGAGAGCCAAAGCCGCAAGAAAGCGGTGGAGGCAAGGGTAATTCCCAGAATAAGAGGAAATAGAACCAAACCAAGGATGGTCAGAAGAAGAAGAACAAGAAAGATATCGAGTGTTTTAGCCTTGGCAAGAAGGGCCACTATGCTAGTGAATGTCGAGCTAAGCTAGGGGAAAAGAAGTGCTTCAACTGTGGCCAAGTAGGACATTTCAAGGATAAATGTCCATAACCTCCTAAAGAGAAGAAGATCGTGAAAGCATATGCTATCTGTTAGAGTTTGTGCCCTAGAGGCAATTCATTTGATGAAATTGATAGCACTGTTGATGATATTATTTTATTTGGAATAAAATATTATTCTATTATATTGTATTTACTGCGTAATATAAATAATAATATAATAGAAGTCCTTAGAATAATAATACGGAATTATATAGTTCGAGTAAGACTGAACTTGAGATTATATAATGTGATAAGTATTATATTTCTTAAATGCCCCTAGTCGAGTTTTATTGTTAATATAGGACAACGATAAAGCGTTAAGACTGGTATGTTGATTGACTGATGATCACATCTCATTGATCATTAATATACGTGATATTAAAGTCAAGATATAAATACGTATTGGAGAATAGCGTATTGGGCTGACCCACCGTGAGATAACTACATGAAATATAATTAACGAGTATCATAAGTTGTTCTCATAGTGATAGTGATATAATGGTCCTCAGACCTGAAATCATTATAATTTTATTCGAGGATATTTGTGTTTTGATATCATCTAAAGTTATTTCGTAACAGAGTAATGATAACAGTGATTATTGGATATATTTAATATCGAATATAAATTATGAATGATCTAGATGGAATTTAACCCTATGATATATTCGTAGTGATATCCATGGGCCTCTTGATTAAGTGAGACTGTGAAATGCATGGCCGTGCTCAAATATTGATTTGTTTCAAACAGTCTACTTATTGATCAAGAAAAACAGATTAAATTATAAAGAGGATGATACGATCAATGCCTCCAGTTTAATCTTGGATATAACGGTTAAAAGGATTAAATTATATTCATACACCATTCACAAAGTTCATATTGAATCATTGATATTGTTGTAGCTTGGGTAGCAGTGATGTATTACTAGATGCCGCTCACTGTTTACGGTTTAATTGTTTAAATGGTTGCCAACGCTACAACAACCTATAGGGTCACACTTATAGGTGTTGCAAATGAAGAGAATATTTAAAATGGAAATCAAAAGTTAGTTTGACTAATTCATTTGAATGGATAAGAGGGGAGTAAAATATCTCGTTAGGGTTCACTTTATAAAAGGATATGAGGGCCGCATTATTGATTATCCCTTTTTCAGAAAAAACCCTAATCGAAATCTTCAAACCCTAAATCTCGTTCAAGCTAAATGGGCTAGTACCGATCCTTCATTCTCGGATTTGATTGTCAATATCGAGAGCAACACCCGTGGATCTCCTATAGAGGTGTTCAATTTCAAACACTCGATTCGAAGAAGATATGAATTCATTCAACGATTTCAAAGACAGAGTTTCGTTCGATTATGCTATTCAAGAAAAAAGGTACCTGTTTTGATTTAATTTTTTCGAGTTAATCAACTAGGGTTTCTGATTTTAATTGGTTAAGCTGCAATTCGATCCCAAATTACCTTCAATGGTATCAGAGCATTAGGTTTAACTCGAATCAAATATTGGTTAAGCCATAAGAATTATTATCGTAATAACTTAAATTATGCGGTGAATATTGATAAAAGGTAGATCTGGAGTACAATAAAAATCTGATTTTGAAATAAAATTATTTCAAGATAAACAAAATTCTGTTTTGATTAATACTGTTGAAACTGAATCAGTAAACGTTGTTGATTCAGTTGTATATGGTTGATTCTCCAGTTCTGATCAGTATGCGATATGGTTTGATCATGTTTGTTTGTGTTATCATCAGTGAGTTCTCAAACTTGCTGTTTTCAGATTGAATGATTAAGGAACAAATAATTTTATTTGGATTTGTTTAAGTGGTTTGATCATATATTAGATAATCTGTTCATTCATAGGAGTGACAGGGTGATTTTAATTCACAGGTAGATCTATAATAATATGAACTGAACCTAATATTCACTCAGTTCTAAAATTTTAGTGTTTTTGGATTCAGCAATAGATAATTGATTTTAAGATTTTGTGAGTGACAGAAATGTGATTCTATGACCTATGAAATTTTGTGATTGTTTCATGATCAACACACTATACCAGGAAATTCCATTCAATACTAAAACCTTCATGTGGCTATTCTGTTTATTAAACAGATGAAGGTTTCCTGTAGATGTATATTCTCATGTACGATACATTTATTAGTTTGAATGATGTCAATTCTGATAATAGGAAATTACCATAGTTTACTAGTTCTGGTATATATATATACACATATTCATATATATATATATATAATTATCTATGTTACCATATAGCACCGTATTATATGATTAACATATATGAACACCTACGATGATTAAATATTGAAAATAGCCATAGTTTGATCAGATTTGATCTGGTCATGTATGCCAAGCAAAACCAGTTACAAAGCATCAGATTTGATCTGATTTATTTTGTTTGATATAACAGTAGTATGCATACAAGTTAACTAACATAAACATATAAGATTTAATCTGATTTTATCTTGTTTTTTTATTTCAGTTACATGTGAATGTGTAATACTCTAGTACATGTGTCAGATTTGATCTGTTTTACCTTTTCAATATTACGGTCAGATATATATAAATGAAACAGATATTAACATATCATATATGATCTGATTAATCTTGTTTTATTTTCAGTTATGTGTACATATGATGAACTGTGTCTATAAGTGCATCTATTCCTTTTACTGAAATTTATATTGATAAATTTTATGGGAAAGCCATTTAAATTCTGTAAAGGTTTTTAAAGTTAATCTGTAATCAGATTGATATGCAAAGTATCACAGATTTCAGAAATCATGTTATATAACTATCAGCATCCTCTAGATATCATACTGAATTTAAATGGCTGATCAAATAATGTTCATTGTGATGACATTAATACAAAACAGTTTGACTGATAACTTATTGCAAAAAAGTTTCACTATTGTGTTATGAACAAAGTTGTGAGTAATGAATAGGTAGAAAATTAAATCTTAGATGAAATTAGTTCATTATGAACAAGATTTGATTTCTGCCAAATCTGGAAAGAACTACTACTTAATATATTAATTATGGAAATTCTTATTCGTTGGAATCAGAAAACATGTTGGTCAATATGATTACCTCTGCATGTTTAATCAGACACGAATTTGTGTTAGATGTTATTTTGTCTATATGTTAAATAATGACATATCCGTTTTGAATATAAGGTAAAAGGTAAAAACTTAATCAAAATCTATTTGATTAGCATATTTTTTATAATCTCCAATATAAGAGGATTATAACATAAAACTCTTTTATATAATGAAATCGTTTCATTATAAACGATTTTGTATATGATATAAAATAAACAGTAATGGATTTGTGAGTTAAAGAAATTGGATAGGACTCCTGGTTTGAAATGTTTAAACCCCACCAAATATTATTCAATGTTCTGAAATGGATTGATTTCACTAAACACATTTTTTTTTGCTATTAAATCTAATTGGAATTATCAGTAAATATATGACATTATTCCAAACCTATTACCAGATTCAATATATCATATTTGATGATATGATCTGTGTTATATCCAAATGTGGTTCTAACACCCAAATTGATTAGAAACAAGATAAAATAAAACAGAAATAAAAATGAACACACAAGATTTATAGTGGTTCGGCGAAGAAATGCCTACGTCCACTTAGTTCTAACTATATTCAGTAATTCAGTTACAAAGGCAATGTAAGATTCACTCACAACTCACTTTTGTTCACTCAAATGATTAAAACAAGAAATGAAAGATGGTTTGGATTTTCTGGGAGTAAAGGAATTCGGATGATGGAGGTGCTTGGATTCTCAAAAGTGCTGAAAAAGATCCTTCTCTTTGTCTCTAGATGGGGTATTTATAGGTGTGAATTTGCCTGAGATTCAATCCGGGTCGGAACACGTGTCATCCATCGCACTCTCTTCGGGTTCGGATGGACTATCAAACTGACAACACATCAAAGAGACGGACGTTAGGGGTAGGAATTAGTCATATCCGGTCCGGTTCTCCAGGCGATTTCATAGGAGATTTTCCTGGATCATGGGTGCGGGTCGGAGACGTGCAGGTTGGGGGCTCGGATCGGAATACCCGATCCGAACCGGAGTAGCTTGGACGTCTCTCCTTCTCTAATCATACTCCGCTCCGCTCCAGCGTCGTGGCAAGCAGATGGCTTTCCGATCCACTTGAGATTTATTGGCCTTCCGATCCGATCAGATATGCTTTGCCAATTTATCCAGTAAGAGACATCCGATCCGAACAGAGAATTCTACCCGATCCGAACCGATATGCTGCTATCAATCTGAATTGTGGTGTTTCCTTCCGATCCGAACCGGAGTCTTATAACTTGAAATACTCTTCAATGGTTGGTTTCTTGACTTTGTGTTGCCTAGTTCACAAAGTAGGCTAACATTTTGCCCCCTCAAAGGATGCTTTCGTTGTACAAAGCGTGCTTTGATGTCGTTTAACCAGAATTGTCAAGAGTAATGCACAGATTTCTGTTCGGTTCGGCGTCCGACCCGAACACACTTTCTTCATTTCTGAGCAAATTTGGGAACTTATCTCGCCATGTAATGCTTCTTGCAGGTATGCTCCTCCTTTACTCTCCTTCTCTTCAATTCGAGTCGGATGCTAAATCAACGTGTGAAGTTTCCACTCGGTTCGGATTCCGATCCGAAGCGTATTCGAGGATTTATTTCTTAAACATTGGGCCTTCAGAGAGAGTTGTGCTACTGGGCTTCCACTCCGGTCCGAGCGGGCGAGACAAAATAGGGAGACGAGGAGTCAACACCATTCTTTATATAAACCCATCACCGTCTTCATTCCTTCCTTCTTCGTTTCTATTGCCGCTCGGACCTAAGTATTGAAAACATCAGAAACTCGAATATTCTGAAACTATCCCTCGTAGATTTCTTAACTCGAACACGTAGGTAGCTCTTTAATCTCGAATAGCTTCATAGTAATTGCTCTTGATTTCAATTTGTGTTGGAGTGGGATGGTTTAGCCACAGGCTTCGCTTGAACTCCACATCGTTACTGGTGGACGCGCCGTCGCTTCGAGGCGTTGCGAAGCTGGAGAGGGCAAATTTCTGCCCTTGACGATAGCTTTGGTGATAACATGGACCTGTTTGTGAGAAAGGGGGGAAAGAGGAAGAAGACGAGGAGCGTGGTGACCAACTGAAGTCGGTTCGGGTAGAAGACGGAGGAGCGGAAAGGAAGAAGTAGGATAAGGGGTCGGTCCGGGTTACACACTTTAGAAAGACAGGGAGGACAGAAAACGTCGGTTCGGGTCGGAGAAGTGAAGGTTGAAGTAAATGGATCGGTTGAGTGGTGCTAGTTCGGTTCGGATCGGGCCATCCGATCCGATCAGATCAGTCCTGCTTCCGAACCCATTGCTTCCCTTGTCTTGAACTGGCCCTGCTCTAATGACGCATCTGAACCGACTACTATCTGTGTTTGTATTGAGCCAGCTATCATACGTATATCCGAACCGAACCGAACATATCAAACTTGGCACATAAAGACTACCCAATTAATTCAACTAACGCTTACTCTAGACGAATATGCTTCGCGAACAGTTAGGATAGTGCCTTGCGAACATAAACGAGAATCAAGGACAACTCTGACTATTACTTTCTCTTTAAAGCTTCGTCTTGCATTGCTGTACTTCTATTTTGTATTTCCCACATTTGTTGCGCACACTTTAGTTCACACACATACACAAAAAGGGGACACGGGATAATTCACTCTAATCCGTGCTATTGCTTCTTCAATAGTTCCATGACAATGAGGCCCAGACGCTCTTCTCGTTTAGCTGAGAGGAAAGAAGCTCCAGAAACTTCCAACAAAACCACTCTCGAGGATATATCTTCTTCATCTAACCCAGAATGGGACAGCGAGGGTCCGGATTACGGAGTTGGTCATCGGGAAAGCGATGAAATGTCTTCAGAAAATGAAGTTTCCCTAGGCTTTGAGGAGGAAGGAGGGATTGGTGACAATCGAGCACCCGATGAATTTGACTCAGCCATTATATTGGAATCACCTCCAGATTCCGTAGAATCAACAATTGACAATGACCGACTCGTGAGAATTTGCTTGAAGTTTGGAATAATGAAGAGAGACACTTTAGTGCCCTCACGTTCTGACCGTCCCCATAACCCTCCAGAAGGATATATGACGGTCACTCGTCTGATGTGCATGGTTGGCGCCATTCCTCCATTCTCGCCTTTCATCGTCGACTTCTTAAGACAAATGCGGATTGCCCCCATGCAGCTGCATCCCAATTCATATGCCTATCTGCATACCTTATTCATAGCATATCGTGAAATTCTAGGCGTGGAGCTTACGTTTGACGATGTTCATTTCTTCTATAATTTCAAACATCGGACTAGAGAAACCCCTTCTTTCTGTTACTTTGAGTCGGTCCCAAAGAGGAAGATAATCTCTACGCCGTTTAGCAGCAAAGCTGGAGATTCCAGACTATAGTGGTTCTATATAAAGCAACAGTCTGGATGCGCCAGAAGATGGACAAAATCAAGTAAAGCACTGATTTTCTGACCCTGGACTCTGTACACTTGAATCATCACCCTGACCTGTTTTCCTTTTTATTTGCAGTCGACAATCCCAAACAGGTATCAGACCAAGCGTTCTTTGATCGAATGCACCGTCTCCTCAATGGCGACCAAAAATTCCTTACTATTGACGAGGTTCTTAAAGATGAGTACCTTCATTTTCACGGGCTGCTATCCGTTTTCCGTAGCATCGGTCATGGGACGGTCCCTTATGCATATATTCCTCCAGTGGAAACAGTCCCAGAAATAGGAGAAGGCTCGGGAATTCCTGCAGCTTCTCTTCAAACTTCACCCTCTCCCTCTTCCACTCAAGACGATGAACTGGCTAATCTGGCCAAAAAACATCGTGAAGGGTATATTGCCCCCGAGGAAACTACCTCGGTAGACAAATCAAAATCTCCCCAAGGGTCGCCACTTCACGCTTCCGAAGGGGATGTTCCTAGCACCGACGAGCACATATTTCAGGGTTTGGGGGATCTCCCCTTACCCGAGACTATATATACTTCAGAAGATTTCAGAAAGGACCCTTTAGTCTTTACTTCTTCTGAAGAGACTACTCCTGCTAAGGCCAAAGAGCCTGCCCGCATCAGTCTAGCTTCAGACTCGGGTTGGTTGGGGGGACACACACACCACATAGGATGCACTTTGCACCGTAGCACTAGCATTTATTGCACTTCTTTTTCCATGGATCCGTCGATTCTGAACTTCGTTTAACTTATCGTGCAGGTACAATGTCTCGATCCTCTTATGATATAAGAAAGCTTCGCCGCAGCATGTCCAATCCTCCCCAGGATGCCGAATACAACCGCCGGGATGACCGCGGCAGGGAGGAAAGAAGACCCTATGATCCTTATCGATCTCGATCCTCACGCTCCCGCTCACCAGTTCGACCGGAACAAGAAAAATACAAAAGCTATCAAGGTCGTAGGGAGGAGGATAGACCACAATCTAGGGATTCCACTTCCTCCCATGAAAAGCGGAGTAGAGAGAAAACACCTCCAAAGGAAACTGGGTCTAGAAGTAAGCAAAAAGTCCCTGCTACTAAGCGACCTCGGACGGACAAGGGTTCTACAGAATCTTCTTCAGGAAGGGACACTGAACTAACAATCCTCGCCCCTCCTCCACCAGATGCGGGAACCGCCGTAAGGCTGGCATATTTAAAGGAGCAATTTCCCGAGCACTACTTCGAGACTCTGACCTTTCTACCTTCCCTTGAACCTATTTCTTCTAATTGGGCAGAGGAGGCCAGAGCAAAGATTGATTTGGTGGAAAAACAATATACCGAAATGTTCAAGTATTCCCGCACTCTTTCTAGAATCATCCGCACGCTAATGACAAATGCTGACTCAATGCACAAAACTGCAGAGGAAGATGCTAAGGCCCTAAAAACCTTAGGAAAAAATTTAGAAGATACTCAAGCTCAACTAGCTATCGCTCAGAAGAACGCTTCTAACTTCAAACAACAGTTTGAGGACATGCAAAAGCGCTATCATGATTTGCTAGAATCCCACACTCAGGAGCGTTCCGAGTTGAAGAAGCAAGCTGACGAAGCCAAATCAGAGGCTGCTAAGACACGTCTCGCTTATGCTGAGCTTGAGCAGAAAAACGCCGAGTTAGCGAAAAGGAGTGCTGAGTTAGAAAAGAAAAACGCTGACTTGGCTTCAAAATTGTTAGAGACGGAAAACAGGGCTGCTCTGGCTGAAGGCAATGTGGAATGCGCTATTAAATCTGCGGAGGAAACCCGCAAACAATTATCAGAGGCGGAGGCCGATATTCAGGGTTTCGGCGAGCTAATGATCGAATTCTTCGCACACATTATTCGTCGTCGAAACATTTCCTGGATCGAGGACTATCCATCCACTTTGGTTCATGTGTGGAATCAAATTGTCGAGTGGGAAAAAGAAGAGCTTAAGGTTGATTCCCTCGATGAAGATAAGCTGATGGAGAAATATTTGAGAGACGACGAGCCGGAGCGCCTAGCTGAAGGGCGCCGCCTAATTGCTGAGGCCATGGAAGAAGAGAGGCGGAAGTCTAAATAGAAAACCATTCCTGAAGCTGGTTCCTCTTCTTCTGCTCCTGTAACTCCTGAAGTAGAAGGGTATGATCCCGAAAACCCGGGAATTCCCCGATCAACTTTACTATCTCCCATTCCTGAAATAACTCCAGAGGTAGTAGTCACCCCCGCTGAAAAGTCTTCAGAAGGTATCCCTATCTTTTCTCCTCAATTTGTCAAGGCTACTACTACCTTTGGCTACATGACTGAACGTTCGATGAGAAATCCTTTGCTCTTGCCTGAGTTGATAACCGATGTTTCTCATTTTGTAGGCGTTGAATCCTCCGCGAAGACAGATGTTGTTCAAGGAACTACCACTGGGACAAAGCCCGCTGATAGGGTCAAAGAAGGGGAAGACAAGGCTGCTTCAATAGACCTAGGGGAAAGAAGTGAGCCAACTAAGGTCACTACTCCCCATGATGAAGAAATGATTGCAGCTCTAAAAGACGACGGAGGAGACGAGGGGCATGATGAGGAACCAGAGGTTACAATAACCGGGGAGTCAAAAAGCGCCGATGACATTACCTTGGCGGCCATGAAGGCTGATCAAGACAAGCGCTTGCAATTAAAAGCTGAAGAGTTAGATCCTGAGGTCCTCAAGCCCCTCGCAGTTGTGGATGCAGGTTCAAGGTTAGTTGTTAAGCTCTCAACTAGATCTATTACCGAAGAACTTGCTAAAAAATCTTCTCTTGATTCCAGTGCCCAGCCCTCCGGGAAGAAGTCTGCCGGCTCCAGTACTACACCTTCAGGGAAAAAGAAATCAAAGCGAATCTTGACTGAAGCCGAGAGGGAAGCAAAAGATGCGGAAAAAGCTGCCAAGAAATCAAAGGCTCATCCCAAACCCAAATAGTGGGTTCTCCTGTATTTTTTCAGCATCTTTGTAAATCAATAAGTGCTGCTACACCAGCAGCTTCCGAACTTTCTTTTTCAGTTATTTCCCTGTACAAATTCATTCATTTGTAAATAAAAATAATTCACTTTCTGCAATGTTTATTTGTTAGCAGTTCTGCACTTATGTAAAAATGCATATCTATAGTTATGAAACAAAGTTGTGGAGAGGGGAGTTATGTGTATGTGTATGTGTCCCCAGTCAGTCTCCACAAGTTATTCAGTGCTTAACCGTGCAATCTGAATGCTCCCGATTCTCTAACGGGATAGCATTTCCTGTGTCATCAACACCTGTTGTTTTTCCTGGCATTTCTTTTATACTCCCTCTCATTCTCTCGAGAGTTAGAGTTCGAGTTCAGCTATTTGTTTATCCCCCGGTCGTTCAACGGGAAAAGATTTCTTTCTCGGCGCTCGATCGGAGACGCCTTTATACTCTCTTTCTCTCTGGAAAGTTAGAGTTCAGAATAGAATTTCTTTTTCAGCGCTCAGTTTGAGACGCTTTTATACTCTCTCTCTTTCTCTGGAGAGTTAGAGTTCGGAGTTGATCCTCCTTTCTCAGCGCTCAGTCGGAGACGCTTTTATACTCTCTCTCTTTCTCTGGAGAGTTAGAGTTCGGAGTTGATCCTCCTTTCTCAGCGCTCAGTCGGAGACGCTTTTATACTCTCTCTCTTTCTCTGGAGAGTTAGAGTTCAGAATGTCGTTTTCTCATTCTTTTATGTCTTATTGCACAAATAATCATTGTGCTTCTTTTTATGCCCAAACTGTTTCAACCTTTTTAGGCTCTAAGTTATCCTGTATTTTATAATCACAACAGAACAACTAACGAATGTAAATGCATAAAAGTAAATAACACACAATATTTTATAGTGGTTCAGCTAAGTCATAGCCTACATCCACTTTATAGTCCTTTATTCATATCGTCATATTTTCCAAAGGCAAGTCATGCCTTATTACAGAGTTTACAGGAAGAACAGCAAAAAGCATAGCATTTCTAATCCAAATATCGCATTAAGTGTTGGGCATTCCATGCTCGAGGGACTTCTTCGCCATCTACGGTCGTTAACTTGAATGTTCCTTTATCAAGTTTCCGTTGGATGACAAAGGGTCCTTCCCATGTTGGGCCGAGGTGAGGAAGAGATGGAAAAACTCTCTTTAGCACCAAATCTCCTGGTTCAAAGGTTCTGAGGCGAACTTTTTTGTCATAATAGCGCGCCATCTGACGCCGATGTCTTGCTGCACGCAAGTCTGCTTCGTCCCTCTTCTCTTCGACTTCATCAAGAGACTCAAGTAAAAGTGCCCGATTCGTCATCGGGTCATAATACGTAACCCTGTGGGAAGGAACTTCCAGTTCAACTGGAATTACTGCTTCTGAGCCAAAGGAGAGAGAGAAAGGGGTATGACCGGTAGCCGTTTTAAACGTTGTTCGATATGCCCACAAAGCTAGGGGCAATTCATCAACCCATTTTGCCTTTGCACGCTCTAATCGCTTCTTGAGGATGGATTTTATTACCTTGTTTATTGCCTCTACTTGCCCATTAGATTGTGGATAGGCAACTACAGTATATCGTTTGTCTATCTTATATTTCTGGCAAAAGTTTCTGAATTCAGTGCTATCAAATTGGGTCCCGTTGTCGGTAATAATCGTCCTTGGGATCCCGAATCGGCATATAATATTTCGGACCACAAAACTTATCACCTTTCTTGTGGTGATCTTAGTCAAGGGTTCAGCTTCCACCCACTTTGTGAAATAATCCACGGCTACTATGGCATACTTAGCTCCCCCTTTAGCAATCGGTAAAACTCCAATGATATCGATTCCCCATGTGGCAAATGGCCAAGGACTCACCATCGATTTAAGCTGAGTTGACGGTGCCCTGGGGATTTTGGCGAATCTCTGGCACTTATCGCAGCGTCGTGAATAATCAGCTGCATCTTTATTAATCGTAGGCCAGAAGTATCCATACCGCAATATTTTCTTTGCTAAAGTTTGACCTCCTGTGTGATCTCCACACTCACCTTCGTGCACTTCTCTCAGTACACGCTTGATGTCGTCGTGTGCGATACATCGTAACAGGGGCATAGAAAATCCCTGTCTATAGAGGGTATCGTCTTGCATAACATATCTGGCAGCTTTACGAACTACAGCTCTTTTCTCACTTTTCTTCGATGGGAGAGTCCCATTCTTAAGAAAACTCTTGATTGGAGTCATCCATGACTCCTTCTCTGATTCCGCTTCATGAACGAATTCAATTTCCATTGACTCAAAGCTTGGCGATTCCAACGTTTCAATTGGAATTACCTCAGTCTCTTCTGGATTGTCGGAACTAGCCAACTTTGCTAATCTATCCGCTTTCTGGTTTTCTACTCTGGGAATATGTGTTATGTTGTACCGTTCTAAGCTACTTAATAGCTCTTTCACTTTCTTGAGGTAAGCGACAAGTCGAGGTCCTCGAGCCGCGAACTCCTCTCGCACTTGACAAACAACAATCTTAGAGTCACAAAATATGTCCATCACTTTTACTCCGAGGTCTTTAGCGAGTTTCAGCCCGGCAATCAGGGCTTCATACTCAGAGTCATTGTTTGTTGCCGAAAATTCTAATCGCAGGGCGTAATATAACGACCGTCCCTCCGGAGTGACTAAGACAATTCCAGCTCCGGATCTTCGGTCATTTTTAGCTCCATCTGTATATAATTTCCACGGATTCATCTCTAGCTTATCCTCGGATTTAACCACTCGGTCATTGATTATTTCTTCCTCTGGAATGGTGAACTCCGCAATAAAGTCTGCTAGAGCTTGCCCCCTGATTGACTTTCGTGGTTGAAAATTCAAATCAAACTGGCTTAGTTCTATGTTCCATTTAATCAACCTTCCCGACGCTTCGGGTCTCTGCAACACCTGTCTTAACGGCTGATCGGTGTATATGGTTATTGGATGGGCTTGGAAGTAGTGATGAAGTTTTCGGGATGCAATCAGGAGGCTGTAAGCGAGCTTCTCGATCTTTGGGTAGTTGCGCTCTGCCGCTGCTAATTTCTTACTCACATAGTATACTGGCCTTTGTACTTTGTCTTCTTCTCGAACCAGAACTGTGCTGACAGCGTGAGCCGAGACTGCTAGATAAACAAATAGTTCTTCGTGATCTACGGGCTTTGATAAGATTGGCGGTTTCTCTAACAGCTCTAACAGATTTTGAAAAGCCTCGACACAATCGGGAGTCCACTGGAAGTTCTTCTTTCCCCTTTTTATCAAATCAAAAAATGGAACACATTTATCGGTGGCTTTGGAGATGAATCTACTTAGCGCCGCTACCTTCCCTGCCAGACTTTGGACGTCTTTAATTTTCCTTGGTTCTTTGATATTTCTAATCGCCGCTATCTGGCTAGGGTTGATCTCAATTCCTCGGGAACTCACAATGAAGCCAAGGAACTTTCCCGACGCCACTCCAAATGAACATTTTAAAGGATTCAATTTCATACGGTATTTTCGCAAGATACCAAACATTTCTGCTAAGTCTTGCGTATGACTGGAGGACTGCTTTGATTTAACTAGCATATCATCCACATAAACTTCCATAGTTTTTCCTATCTGATCATAAAACATTCTATTTACCAACCGCTGATAAGTGGCTCCAGCGTTTTTTAATCCGAACGGCATTACAACATAACAATATAATCCCAAATTCGTAATGAAACTTGTATGCTCTTGGTCTGGCACATGCATAGGAATTTGATTGTATCCAGAGTATGCATCCATGAAAGAGAGAAGTTCATGACCTGCTGTCGAGTCTACAAGCTGGTCAATCCTGGGAAGTGGGAAACTATCTTTTGGGCAAGCCTTATTTAAATCTGAAAAGTCAATACAAGTTCGCCACTTTCCGTTTGGCTTCTTTACCAAGACAGGATTCGATATCCAGTCGGGATAAGTCGAATCTCGAATAAATCCATTTTGCTTCAATTTCTCTACTTCCTCTTTGAGAGCAGCCGACCTCTCTGGGCCCAGCATGCGTCTCTTTTGCTTCACAGGCGGATGCTTCGGATTTACATTCAGTTTGTGACTGATAATGGAAGGCGATATCCCACACATGTCAGCATGGGTCCAGGCGAACACATCTAAGTTTGCCTTCAAGAAGTCCGTCAGTTCTTCAGCACGACGTGGATCCAATTGGGAACCAATCTTCAAAACTTTCGTCGGATCAGCTTTATCAACAGGAATTTCCACTGTCGCTTCATTAGGAGTTGCATTTCTAGCCTCTGGTTCCTCGTCTTTTCTAGGATCCAGGTCTTCAGGCGTTCCTTTGGGCAACTCCCTTGGGTTCAATCTCTCTAATTGCTATGCCGAGTCCCCCTTTGAGGGAGATGAGACATCCTTACTCTCAGCATTTACTCCTTTCATCAACATCTTCAGTTCGGCCACATAGCAGGCCCGTCCAGAAACCTGATCCCCTCTTATTACTCCAGTTCCGGCTTCGGTTGGGAACTTTAGTAACAAGCACCAAGGGGCAATACAAACCCTAAATTCAGCGAGGGCAGGTCTCCCTAAAAATGCGTTATATGGCGAATCTACGTCCAGTACTACAAACTGAAGCATTCGCACTCTTCTACGTTCTCCTTGCCCTAGGGTCACGGGCAACTCTATATATCCCATGGGAGCTGTCGTCGCTCCGTTGAAGCCTCTAATCCATCCTTCACAAGGTTTCAGATCTTCGGGCTCAAGTTTCATCTGATCAAATGACTTCTTGAACAAAATATTAACGGAACTTCCGTTGTCTACTAATACCTTATGGACCAAGGCCGGCCCAATAGTGGTAGTAATAACCAACGGATCATTGGTGGGAGATTGTATCCCCGTATTGTCTCGGCTGCGAAATACCACGTCATCGAACATGGTTTTTTGTTGTTTTATGGGGGTGACATCTTCCAAATCGTCACCTTCGTTCACATCCAGATGCTTGGCAGCATTCACATATTGGTCCATTGACCTAAAACTTCGGATTGCCGGGTGAGGTCCACCTACTATGGAGTTGATGACGATCCCTTTACCTTTCTGCTGCGTGGTAGGCTTAGGAGCAGGTAGAATCTGTTTTGGAGCCTGCTCTCCTTGCCCCCTGTCCCTCGGGGCAACCTTGTACTCATCCAACTTTCCTTCACGCAGCAGCTTTTCAATTACATCCCTCAAATGTCGACACTCATTGGTCGAATGTCCATGTGTTCCGTGAAATAAGCAAAATTTCCCTGTCGCCATTTCTTTCTCGGTCGAATCACGAGGTGGCGGTCTTTTATACTGCAACACGTTGTATGTATCCAAGTAAATATTTTACAGGGTGTCATTCAATGGTGTATAGTTCTCGTAGTTTTGGAATCGGGGCCTTTTATTAGGGTCGCTTCCCCTATTTATGTTTCTCCTGTTGCCGTTCGAATTACGGTTGTTGTTGTTTCCCCCGTTTCCAGTATTGCTGTTTCCACCCTTGTTTCCTACATTTACTTCGACCTTGCCAGAACTTTCCCCAGACTGCTTCACGGCAATATTACTCTGCACATTCTCCTTTGAAGCTATCTCAGACTTTCTCTTCCGGTTTGCCCGGGCCTCTTCTCGTCTTAGATAAATATCGGCTTTTTCGTAGAATATCGCCCTTGTGGGGGGTGTCTTCCCAGAAAGGTAGTCTCCAAACTCAGATTCAGGATCGACTCCTTCCTTCAATGCCATTAGAATAGTGGGCTCATGCGGGTCACTGACCTCAGTTACAGCTTGGTTAAAACGATCTAGATATGCCCTTAAAGATTCTCCTGGTGCCTGTTTGATCCTCGACAATTCAATAACACTCTTGGACTTGCGGGCATGTAGTCGAAACTGGTTCATGAAACGCTCGCTTAGTTCTTTGTAATTAGAAATTGAACGAGGAGGAAGCCGGGTAAACCAGAACAATGCCACATCTTCCAGGTAGATTGGGAATGCTTTGCACTTTACTTCATCAGGGGCAGCAGCGACGTTCATGAGCCACGAATACCGCATCAAATGCTGTCCCGGATCAGTCCTTCCGTTATATTTGTCCATCTGCGGCAAGTTAAAGCGTCGGGGAAACTGGAAATCTAGGATATCATCAGTGAACGGTGTATGGCTTCGCTCAATGCCATAGTCTTCATTCGTATAATTCCGGCTCTCGGACATAATTCGGCGAACCATTGCCTGCACATCGGCACTAGTTAGGGGCTGCTCAGGTTCCCTGGCCCTAGTGTCCGAGTTCCTTCGGGGCTCTTGCTCTGGAGATGCCCTTCTTCTTCGAGCTGCCTCTACTCGATTCCTTTCCCTGTGTTCCCGGTCGATCTCGGGAAGAGGGGACTGGAGTCTTTGCCCCCGAGTAGGGCTATCGTTTCCTAATGCTCGTGCGATATCCTCGCGAGATCCCAAAGATCCAAACGTTAGCTGCTCCACGTTCTGAGGTCGTTCGAGTGGCCTTCGTTCACGGGGCCTCTCTTCCTCGGAAGATGAAGATTGATCTACGGGTGTGTGACGAACCGGTGATGGAGTTCTTTGCCGGCGGAGCTCATTGATTTCCCTACTCATGAGCCTCATATTTTCCTGCATCATGAGATTGGTGCGCTCATGAACTCTCATAGCTTCCCTCGTGCTCTCAAGCATATCAAGCAAGCGCGAGAAATCTCCTTGAGTGATGGGAGCAGATGGATTGACCTGGTCTCCAACCCTGGCAGCTGGAATTGGAGCATTCGCGGGGACTCGAGTAGATGTTCCAGCTTCACCAAGCATCGGGTCGGATCGGAGGTAGGAAGTCGGGTCGGATCGGAGCTGGGGTGCCTGGTCGGATCGGTGTGCAGCGAGCAAGTCGGGTCGGTTCAGACTGGGGGAGTGTACTGCTTCGGAGTCCCCTACCCGGATCGGATCGGAGCTCTCCCCTTGCTGTCGGTTCGGATTTCCTGCATTGATTCTTCCTGCTGCTGAACTCTGCCCCCGAGACCTTGTTACAACAGCATGTTGCTGATCTTCACCAGCTCCATTTCCTTGAACAGACTGAACTTCCTTACCTTTTCCTTTGGCCATTAGTCTTTGACAATTGCTTCAACGAATGTAAAAAAGTGGAGAAACTTAGGGATTCACTTCTTTGAACTCAACGGTCCAAAAAGTAGAAAGAGATCCCGGAAAATAAAGAATTTAGATGAGGTTGTTCTCAGTGAAAGCACCAAAATGTTAGATCCAAATGTGGTTCTAACACCCAAATTGATTAGAAACAAGATAAAATAAAATAGAAATAAAAATGAACACACAAGATTTATAGTGGTTCGGCGAAGAAATGCCTACGTCCACTTAGTTCTAACTATATTCAGTAATTCAGTTACAAAGGCAATGTAAGATTCACTCACAACTCACTTTTGTTCACTCAAATGATTAAAACAAGAAATGAAAGATGGTTTGGATTTTCCGGGAGTAAAGGAATTCGGATGATGGAGGTGCTTGGATTCTCAAAAGTGCTGAAAAAGATCCTTCTCTTTGTCTCTAGATGGGGTATTTATAGGTGTGAATTTGCCTGAGATTCAATCCGGGTCGGAACACGTGTCATCCATCGCACTCTCTTCGGGTTCGGATGGACTATCAAACTGACAACACATCAAAGAGACGGACGTTAGGGGTAGGAATTAGTCATATCCGGTCCGGTTCTCCAGGCGATTTCATAGGAGATTTTCCTGGATCATGGGTGCGGGTCGGAGACGTGCAGGTTGGGGGCTCGGATCGGAATACCCGATCCGAACCGGAGTAGCTTGGACGTCTCTCCTTCTCTAATCATACTCCGCTCCGCTCCAGCGTCGTGGCAAGCAGATGGCTTTCCGATCCACTTGAGATTTATTGGCCTTCCGATCCGATCAGATATGCTTTGCCAATTTATCCAGTAAGAGACATCCGATCCGAACAGAGAATTCTACCCGATCCGAACCGATATGCTGCTATCAATCTGAATTGTGGTGTTTCCTTCCGATCCGAACCGGAGTCTTATAACTTGAAATACTCTTCAATGGTTGGTTTCTTGACTTTGTGTTGCCTAGTTCACAAAGTAGGCTAACAATCTGTATATCTGGTTCATTGTTTGCCTCATATGATTTATTAAACAGATTTGAATATGATTTGAATTATCTTAAGCACTCATATGGACTGATAGATTATTAAAAAACATACATACTCATATGAATGGACAACAAACCTTATCAAATTTTCTCATATCTGATGGGGTTGTATTGTATCAATTTATCTATTCATAGATGGAATATTGGATCTTATTATGATAAAATCCTTTTTCTTGTATATTTCTTTGTTTCACTTGAATGTGTTTTAAGAAACACAATAAAACTGATCTGTTTTCTATTATATGTATATGTACATATATACTGCAAGAAGAGACTTAACAAGTATGTCTTGATTCATGGTTCAAACTGTTGGCATATATATTGATATATGGACCTGGTTTTAATATTTATACTAATAAATGAACACTATTATCAGACTGGTTACTTAAATAAAAGAAATACTAAATGCATGTGTTATTTTAAACCATTGATTATATTATAGTTTAAGAAAAGCCTTTTGACCTCATTATGAATGATAAATTTTGGCTGTATAATCATAAAAGACCTCAGTTCATATATGTATGATACTCTGTTCATATATGTTTGACATGGATGAATTTAAACAATGTTATACATACATACATACATTTATATATATATATATATTTGATATATATATATATATATATATATATATATATATATGTATACATACTGCATAATGATGCTTTGTTTAATTTCGTTAGAGTATCTAATCTGCATTTGTTTATATTGATGAATGTGTGCAGATTAATCCCTATAGCATCAATCAGTTTGACTGAGCTAAACTATACAAGAGGATGGACATGTGAATGCAACATTATGGGGCTTCCTAAAGCATATGTAGTTATGATATTTTGCAGTATGACTGCATATAAATATCATAATGTTCTGTTTATTTGTATTGATAAGTATGAATCATAGTTGTACATGTATACATTATGAACATGCTGGTTTGCACACTTATATCAATGGCTAAATACAGAACTGTTTTGTATTGAATTAATGTATGTGTTATTATCATTATAATATCATTATGGTGTTTGATCAATGATAAGTCAATGCATGTTTATTATGTCAAGTGCCCTTGCTCATGATCTTTTGCTTAAATCTATGAATGCAGTACGGTATGGACTGAATATTATATAATCATATAATGGTTACATAATGCATGATGCTTATTTATATATTCTTTTCTTAACAGGACTATAGGTTTTATCCACATACATTTTAAAATTTATGAGGATTCAAACCAATTTTAGTTGGTCCTTTAATTCCTTTAAGGTGGATAAAAGTATACAATGAAAATCTATTTGGTTGTATAGATTTTAAGTAAATTTATAATTTATCTGAAACCTTGCAATATAAAAGTTATATCAACTATCTCTTTGAAATGTTCAAAGAAGAATAGATCGCTTTATTGAATTTGAATATATATATATACACACACACAAATATATATATATATTATTTAAATTCAAATAATATTATGAAATAAAATACATATATTTTGATATGTGTAAATAACTTTAATATTGTTTCTCACTACGAATTATAAATTCCCTCTAAAGCAATTTTTTGTTATATTATGTCATGGTGACGTCTTCCAATAATATACTCATCACTGTCCAAAATCACTGGATGTAACTTACACCAAAGCGTTGTGCACCTTTTATTTTGGTTATATGCGATGGAGTAAAATGTGGTGCTCCAACCTATTATTGGGTCTGATTTAACTAGGCTGCATAATACGATTATGGCCTTAGAGACAATAGCATGCATTATTCTATATTTTGAGCAAATGAATAATATTGAACAAAATGTTCATCATGCGATCCAAGAATTATATACGATATAATTGACATAAGATGTCTGCCTAAAAGGTTGTGTTTTGGGTTTAGCCAAAGCTGGGTCAAGGCATGACTAGATATGGATCTTGGAACACCGTTATATATGTATACCGATATGTATATATAAACAGAGGGATGTTAATTTGAGTGGGAGTGTATATTAGTTTAAATTACATATTTATGTTAATATAAATTTTGATTGTCAAAATTTTGTATTAAATAAACATTACAGAATCAGTTATTATTTTATTATCTAATGTAGATATTATATAATAAATAACTCGATAATTTAAATTAATCCTTAAGAAGGATATAAATTGAATTAAATCAAATTTCTTGACTAACATTGAAATTTGAGGATTGTCCTCAAACAAATCAAACGTAATTGTTCTAACAAATATAGAGGATCTAAAACCAAAGTCAAAGTATGACTTTAACTGAATAAGATATAAATGTTATAATAATCTACTTATACATTCCTAGTATTAGATACTAGATATAAATCACATAAATGTACGTTGATTTACAGAAATTGCAGAATAAGTAGAAATCTGATAAAATGACAAGTGGACTTACGAATGGAAATGAAACAAAAGTTGTTGGATTATCCACAGCAAGTTGATTCTTGTTCTATATACTGGCTTAATTAAAATAGATAAAATAATTGTTATTATGAAATTCCATTTAAAATAAATGTTATTATAAAACTTGTTTTGACAGGTTTAAATTCATCTGTAGTAAAAGAACAATTGTTGTTCATTTTATTTAAATGAAATATCTAATGGAATTTCACAAATAGTTAATGAATTTTATAAATCTTTAACTATAATGTACCTGACATAAATACCAAGTGGATTAAATTTAGTGATTTAAATCCAACATACTTTTAGCATTACCATTTAGCCAATATAAACAAGAAAGTATATCAAAATCCATAATGATGGAATTTTGAGATCATTTGACTTTGAATTATATGAAGAATACAAATTTTGTTTATTAGGCAAAGTAACTGAATCATTTTTCCATTTGACACAGTGATTGAGTGGCAAGTATTGGGTCTCGAACATAATGACGTATATGGAGCAACAAATACATAAGCTAGAGGTAGGTTTTATTACTTCATTATATCTACTGATGATATCAGTAGATATAGATATGTATATCTTATGAAATACATATCAGAATCCTTTGAAAAGTTCAAAGAATACAAAGTGAAGTTAGAAACCAATTTTAATAGAAAATAAATATTTCTCGAACAGTTCGAAAGAGAACATTTAAGCCAATAAATTTAATGACTATCTGAATGAGTTTGGAATTGTTTCACAACTCTGTCCACCTAGAACACCATATTAGAATGGTATGTCTGAACGAAGATATCGAACCTTATAAGATATAGTACGATTAATGATAAGTCATATAGATCTTCCTATAAGTTAAATTAAGAACAATTATATTAAATCCCACTAAAACGATTTGAAGACACCATATAAGATATGAACTAGGAAATGTCCTAGTGTGTCTAATACAAAGATTTGGGATGTAAGGCATTTGTTAAACGTCCTTCCTCTGATAAGATCGGACCCAAATCAGATAACTATTTTGTGGATATAAATTCTCAGAGAATAAAATGTTTATTACTTGATTTGGTATCCTTGTGAAGGTGAGTCAGTCTCTTAGATACCGATGGGAATAAAATAGAATTCGATATATATCGAAAACCACAAGATACCACTAAATCTTGTATAGACAAGAAATTGAGTGGGAGTGACACAATAACTCTAATGTTATTTGATAACACATTGATTATTATAAGTAATGTTAGTTTAAAAACAAGAAATAAATACTGATTCTAAGAAAGAAAATGTTTGGATTAAGAAGTTCATGATTGAACTTAATTCATTGTTGATCGAATGATACACATTGCGATAACAATATGGCTGTTGCTCAGGCCTAAAAACATTAAACTCATCATCAATCCAAACATATATTTTAAGAAATATAATTCTTATGTGAAGTTGTTCACAGAAGAAATAAACATATCTGCAAAGTTACAAAAGCTGTAATGTTGCTGACCTACTAAATTAAACTCTGTCGCAGCAGAAGTTTAATAGTCGCACTAGTTTCATAAGTATACGATACACAAATGATTGACTCTAGTGCAAGTGGGAGATTGTTAGAGTTTGTGCCCTAGAGGCAATTCATTTGATGAAATTGATAGCACTGTTGATGATATTATTTTGTTTGGAATAAAATATTATTCTATTATATTGTATTTACTGCGTAATATAAATAATAATATAATAGAAGTCATTAGAATAATAATACAATATTATATAGTTCGAGTAAGACTGAACTTGAGATTATATAATGTGATAAGTATTATATTTCTTAAATGCCCCTAGTCGAGTTTTATTGTTAATATAGGACAACGATAAAGCGTTAAGACTAGTATGTTGATTGACTGATGATCACATCTCATTGATCATTAATATACGTGATATTAAAGTCAAGATATAAGTACATATTGGAGAATAGCGTATTGGGCTGACCCACCATGAGATAACTACATGGAATATAATTAACGAGTATCATAAGTTGTTCTCATAGTGATAGTGATATAATGGTCCTCAGACCTGAAATCATTATAATTTTATTCGAGGATATTTGTGTTTTAATATCATCTAAAGTTATTTCGTAATAGAGTAATGATAACGGTGATTATTGGATATATTTAGAATCGAATATAAATTATGAATGATCTAGATGGAATTTAACCCTATGATATATTCGTAGTGATATCCATGGGCCTCTTGATTAAGTGAGACTGTGAAATGCATGGCCGTGCTCAAATATTGATTTGTTTCAAATAATCTACTTATTGATCAAGAAAAACAGATTAAATTATAAAGAGGATGATACGATCCATGCCTCCAGTTTAATCTTGGATATAACGGTTAAAAGGATTAAATTATATTGATACACCATTCACAAAGTTCATATCGAATCATTGATATTGTTGTAGCTTGGGTAGCACTGATGTATTACTAGATGTCGCTCACTGTTTACGGTTTAATTGTTTAAATGGTTGCCAACGCTACAACAACCTATAGGGTCACACTTATAGGTTTTGCAAATGAAGAGAATATTTAAAATGGAAATCAAAAGTTAGTTTTGACTAATTCATTTGAACGGATAAGAGGGGAGTAAAATATCTCGTTAGGGTTCACTTTATAAAAGGATATGAGGGCCGCATTATTGATTATCCATTTTTCAGAAAAAACCCTAATCGAAATCTTCAAACCCTAAATCTCGTTCAAGCTAAATCGGCTAGTACCGATCCTTCATTCTCGGATTTGATTGTCAATATCGAGAGCAACACCCGTGGATCTCCTATAGAGGTGTTCGATTTCAAACACTCGATTCGAAGAAGATCTGAATTCATTCAACGATTTCAAAGACAGGGTTTCGTTCGATTATGCTATTCAAGAAGAAAGGTACCCGTTTTGATTTAATTTTGTTCGATTTAATCAACTAGGGTTTCTGATTTTAATTGGTTCAGCTGCAATTCGATCCCAAATTACCTTCACTATCAACGTTATTCCTTCTTCGTCAAATGCCCCAACTGCGGCACAGAAGGGAAAAGGTATCATTATTCAAGTATGCTTTCCATTTATGATGTTCTTGTTCGAGTGTTATTTGATACCGGAGCTTCCCATTCCTTCGTATCTAGTGACCTGGTAGTTTGGTTGGAATTGGAACCCGAACTGCTCGATAGACATTTAGTTGTGATGAACCCGATCAGTGGTTCGACTATCCTTAGTATGATTTGCCATAATATGGTCTGATCGAGTCATGGATGTATGTTTGCTTGTGATTGTTTTGTTTTGGGCTTTGCTGGGTTTGACATTATCTTGGGAGTCGATTGGCTCTAAAGGAATAGGGCGGTGGTAGACTGTGAGGGGTTTTCGGTGACCATTAGAGCAGACGATGGGCGGAGGGTGGTATTAGGTTACCCACCTAGTGATTAGGTGATAGCTAGTTTTCTACATTCCCTCAACATCCCGCAGGATGAGTTATCAGATGTGCCTGTTGCTGGCGAGTATTCGGACATCTTCGAGGAAGTGACCGGAATTCCACCACACCGAGAGATTGAGTTTCGGATTGATTTAGTGAAAGATGCCAGACCTATAGTGATGCCTCTTCGTCGCATGGCGCCAAGGGAGCAGCGAGAGATCCGGATGAAAGTGAGCGATCTTTTGAAGAAGGGATTTATCAGAAGAAGTGTTTTTGAGTGGGGAGCACCAGTTGTGTTTGCTACCAAGGAAAATGGTTCCCTTCGATTGTCTGTGGACTACCGCGAGTTGAATAAGGTGACAAGAAAGAATAAGTATCCTCTTCCAAGGATAAATGATTTGTTTGATCAACTGGATGGAGCAAGAGTATTTTCCTAGTTGGATCTCGTGACAAGTTTTCATCAGCTCCGAGTAGCGGCTTAGAGCACTCCTAAAACGGCATTTCGGATGCAATCTGGATTCGATGAGTGGTTGATCATGCCATTTGGGTTGACTAATGCAGCCGCATATTTTGTGGATCTTATGAATAGAGCTTTCAGGGATCAATTAAATAAGTTTTTTCTTGTGTTCATGAACGATATCTTGGTTTACTCGAGAACAGAGGAAGAACACAAGGAACATTTGAGGAAAGTGATGGAGGCGTTGAGGAAACACCGACTGAAAGAAAATTTTTCTAAGTGTCAGTTCTGGAGAAGGGAAGTGAGATTCTTGGGCCATGTTGTTTCAGATAATGGTATTTCCGTGGATCCTGCGAAAGTTTCTATGGTGCAAGATCGGTCTTCGCCCAAGAATGCAACAAACGTAAAAAGTTTCTTGGGGTTAGCTGGATATTATCATAAGTTTATCCAAGGCTTCTCCAAGACAGCAGCACCGTTAACTCAATTGACCAAAAAGGATCAAGTTTTCGCTTGGGACAGAAGGTGTGAGAATGCATTTAAGAGCCTAAAGGAAAATCTGACGTGTGCGCCAGTGTTAGTTATTCTTAAAGGGAATGAAGAGATGACGGTATACACAGATGCCTGTGGTACTGGACTAGGTGTTGAACTGATGCAAGGAGGTAGGGTTGTAGCTTATGCTAGTCGGCAACTAAAACCGCATGAAAAAAGGTACCCTACCCATGATTTGGAATTGGCAGCGATCGCGTACACATTGAAGATGTGGAGACATTGTCTCTTGGGAGAAAGATTCAAGTTGTTTACCGACCATAAGTCATTAAAGTGTCTTTTCTCTCAGAAAGATCTAAACCTTCATCAGCAGAGATAGTTAGAGTTCTTGGCTTCATAAATCGCATACACACCCGGGAAGGGCAATGCGGTGGCTGATGTGTTGACTAGGAGACATGCCAATATGGGGGCTATGTTTTTGGAATGGAAGTAATAGGAATATATCGTGGGATATGATTTCAGACCTAAGTGTGAATCGAATCCAGAAATGTTAGCCAGTTTGACGATCAGATCGACTTTGATTGAGCGAATTGGTTCCAGTTAGAGGGATGATCCTAATCTACTAGAAATCATCTCAAAAGTTAAGATGGGCATCGACAATAAGGAGATGAGAAAGTATGGACTTGATCGAGAAGGATGGCTTCGAAAGAAGGGGAGACTAGCTGTACCCAACGTTAATGGATTGAGAGATGAAGTGCTTAGAGAGTGTCATCACTCAAAACTGACTATACATCCCGGTGGTAACAAAATGTATCGAGACATGAAGCAGACTTGCTACTGGGAAGGGATGAAGAGAGACATTGGGAAGTTTATATCCACGTGCATGAATTGCCAGTTAGTTAAAGCTGAGCAAAAGAAGCCTAGTGGTTTGTTACAACCATTGGAAACTCTCGAATGGAAATGGTAACAAGTCTCAATGGATTTCGTTGATGGTTTACCAAGGACTAGATCAGGTCATGTTAGTATTTGGGTGATTGTAGATCGATTAACTAAGAGTGCAGGTTCATACCATTCAATTCAAATGGAACGGCAGTTAAGTTAGCAGAAATGTGTATGAAGTGGGTGGTAAGATTTCATGGAATACCCCAAGGCATTGTGAGTGACTGAGATCCATTATTTACTAGTGGGTATTGGAAGAGCTTACAAGAGGCTTTAGGATCAGAACTACATCTCAATACCGCATATCATCCTCAAACCGATGGTCAAACAGAGAGTGTGAATCGTGTATTAGAGGATCTCTTGGGAGCTTATATATTGGATTTTGGAGGATCATGGGATGATCATTTGCACTTGGTTGAGTTCGCGTATAATGATAGTTATCAGTCCAGTATTGGTATGGCTCCATTTGAAGCTTTGTACGGGAGACCGTGCAACTCACCATCATTGGAAACCGGCGTGAAATTTGTGCTTGGGCCAGATGTAATAAGAGAAACTTCAGAGAAGATCAAGGTCATTCAACAGCGAATGAAGGTTGTCGAAGATAGGAAGAGGAGTTATGCTGTAAGAGACGAAGAGATTTGAAGTTCTCCATTGGTGACTTGGTATTCTTCAAGATCTCTCCATTAAAGAGTGTGATTCATTTTGGTAGGAGAGGTAAGTTGGCACCAAGATTTGTTGGTCCATTCCCAGTTCTCAAGCAAGTTGGGAATTTAGCATATAAGGTTGAGTTACCTGACAAGATGGCAGGAGTTCACAATGTATTTCATGTTTCCCAGTTAAGGAAATTTGTGCACGACCCTAATGTGGCTATTTCACTAGATCAGTTGGATGATATCGAGGTAGAACCCGAGGCGGTTGGGAAACGCAAACCTATTCGTATTGTCGAGCACGATACGAAGCAGCTTCGAAGGAAGGTGGTGAAACTAGTCAAAGTCCAGTGGGGTGACGATGATAAAGACTGTACTTGGGAAACAGAGGAGAACATAAGGAAGATGCATCCAGAACTCTTTGCCTGGTAAGGTTTTAGTAATGATATAATGTTCCCTTATTAGTAAACCGCATGTTAGGTTAGGTTTGTTGTGTTGTTATGTATGTTTGATTGATTGCTAATGGTTGATAGGCATGCGGGAACCTTTGTATGTTTGGGTTAGGGAATTTCGGGGATGAAATTTCTTACGGGGGGAGAATATAACGACTCGCATCCTATGCATCAAAGGATCGTAGAATATTTATTTCATTTACATACGAAGTCGTATGGTCGTCTAACTTTGGGGAACGACTATTGGGGTCATTTCCCCCGTTCATGATTTTTACTGAATTTTAAATGACCATTTTGCCACTGGTGAATCTTGTTTCGCCAATAACTTTTGATTGGTAAGGAGTTTTGACCTAAAACCACTTCCATTGGATCCGGATGATGGTTTCTCTTTCCGTAGAGTGGTCATGTTAATCAAACGAACCTACTGTTTGGGAGATATGTCTGAAATAAGGTTTAGAAGGTGAAAAATAGCTTAACCGGGCCTAATTGGGTAACTAGCAACTAGGTCCATTAGGGATTTCGGGATTAGGGTTATATAAAGCCTGTAAGGGGTTAGAGAAACCCTTCTTTTGTCATTTTTCAGTCACCACTAACATCTTTTGAACCCTAGTAATGGCCTCCATCACCCAAACCTCATTTTAATCACTCCCTAATCACTTTTAATCACTAATTAAGCAAAACTACATCAAATCAAGAGAAATCAACACCAAATCAGAGTTGGAGCTGCTGGAATACATATAGATCAGTGCCATATCAGTTATAGTTTCAGATCTGAGATTTATTTATGGCTAAGGTGAGTGATTTCCACTTTTATTCGCTAATTACGGCTAATTAGGGGTGATTAGTGATAATAAGCGAAATTATGCATGATAAAAATCTAGAAAAATATTTAGAAATACTTAAACATTATTTTATGCCTCTGGTGAAAGTTTGGGTTAATTTCGATTAAGTTTGCTAATTCTAAGCCTAAAACATGGTTTAGGGGATTAAGGGGAAAATCATGCTTTTGGGTATGTTCGATCCATATTAACATGTTAAATTATTGTTTTGATGTTTTTAATTGATTCTATATGATGTTACTGCTGTTTGGTATGTTTTTTGATGTCACGGGTGTAACGACCCGGAGAATATGAACCAATTTAAAATTAAAATTTTAAATTGGCTAAAATAGTGGATTTTAAATATTTAAAATAAATATTTTAAATAATAACGATGAAAAGTAAGTTTGAATCGACATTTGAAAACGAATATAATTAATTCTAATTATAAACATGGCCTGAAATGGCGCGGTAGTTTCAAAATTTGAATTCAAACTTTGACTAACTGTACCGGGTGCAAAACAAAACGGATTTGAGTGAAACCAAACATATTTTAATCTGTTAGTTAATACCTTTCTAACGAATCTGAAAAATCGAAGTTTCATAGCGGGAAGCAAAAATTATGGCCAAATGAATTTTCAGAAAGGTCGCTATAGAAATTATATAGCCCATGAAAATGGCCATTTTGCAAACGACCTCGGAATTCGACGAAACCACTTTTGTTGGATCTGGGATGTTAAACTATTGCTAGGTTTCAAATTTCATAAATTTTGAAGCTAATATGTGAGCGTGGCAAAGGAAAACGTGTTTTGGTCAATTATAGTTAAATTGGATCGACCAGAAATGGGCCATTTTGCAAACGGTCTCGGAAATCGACGAAACTTGTTTTGTTGGGACCATATCGTCAAAACACAGCTAGATTTATTTTTCTGGGATTTTTCGAATCAGTTTGTGGCCCTGGCAAATTGAAATGTACGTTCAGATCGAATATTGAATGTCATATATTTTAAATTGAAGGAAAACTGACTGAAACAGTCGAATGGGCCTACGAAACATATCCCATTGTGTTCGGAATGGAGGTAAAACGCTAGGGATGACAGTCGCTGGGTTTGGATTGGGGTTCGTGTGTGAAAGAGGGTATTTTTGGAATTTTAAAAGTTATAAAAAAAATGATTCGTCCACATCAGACCCCCCCCCCCCGATATTCTCTCTCCCCGTTACCAGTAGAAGGCGGAAACCTCTTCGAAGCTTCCTGGGCAATTTCCGATCGCCACAGGCCAAACTAGCCCCACCTCCAGTTGAGGTTTTCGATGCTCCCTCTCTCCTCTCCAAATCAAAACAAACCTCACACCCCCTCGTCACGTGAACGGAGAGAACGACGGCCAGGAAGTCACGGACTTCGGAGCTCTGCCACGCCCAGGTGCTGCGATCAAGTGGCCCCCCTCCACATCGCGCCTGAAGCCCTCTCCAAGCCCTTCAAGGTGGCGCATGCCGATCGTCATATAGTTGCGTAGATTTCGAGAAAAGTGCAAACCTAGTTTTGAACGAACGTGTGAGGTAATGGCTGAAACTATTTAATAGCAGTTTAAAGCGCTACGGTTTTTGATTTCACTATAAAAATCATATCTGTTTCATTTCTTGACGAAAATCAGTGAAACAAGAGACAGTGGACTCGTGTGGACGTCATCTACACTTTAGAAGAGACCGCATATTTTTCTGAGCCTTCTGCTATTTTTGGTGGAGTGGAACCCAATGTGAGATTTCTAATTTATAAACGATATGGAAAACGACGATGTATAAATTATATAGTTGATGTATGAGTTATATAAGCGTTGTACACCTCTTGTATAAGCGTTGTATAAGTTGTACGTTCGATGTATAAGTTATATATGGGTTGTAAAAATTATATATGTGTTGAAATAGAAGTGAAATGCTTATATATATATATACACCCCTCGTCCACAAACCATGAATGATATTTATTGGTTGTGATTGGTGTGAGAATTGGTTGATTACGAATGGTTGATTGAAATTGTTTGTGGTTGAAATTGATTGATTTTGGTTGAAAAATACCCGTTTGTGGTTGAGAATTATTTGGTTGAAACCACATAGGATTAGTTTGTGAAAATGAAAAAAAATATACATGCCGCCTGCGTGCGAACTAGATGCATGATTCCCCATTGTCAAAAGCTGCGAGGCTTTAATGTAGAGCGAGGAGCCGTACTAGGGACGGTCCCGGTTTTAACTACCCTGCCGTTATGCTGCCGAAATTTTGAATAATATTCATGTGTTAGAATTATTTTCCTGTGTTGAAACCATATTCGTGTGTTGAATAGAAAACCTTCATGTGTTGAATCGAAATTCATTTGTTGAATAGAAATTCATGTGTTGAATGGTATTCGTGTTTTGAAATAAATTGTTTTGCAATAAAAATCACATTTTTACTATATATATACAAACTATAGAAAACCTTCATGTGTTGAATCGAAATTCATTAGTTGAATAGAAATTCATGTGTTGAATGGCATTCGCGTTTTAAAACAAATTGTTTTATAATAAAAATCATATTTTTAACATCTATATGAACTATATAAAATAGTAATGTTTTGAAATAAATTGTTTTGCAATAAAAATCACATTTTTACTATATATATACAAACTATAGAAAACCGTTCATGTGTTGAAAAGAAATTCATTCGTTGAATAGAAATTCATGTGTAGAATGGTATTCGTGTTTTGAAATAAATTGTTTTATAAAAAAAATCATATTTTAACATCTATATGAACTATATAAAATAATCGTGTTTTGAAATGAATTGTTTTACAATAAAAATCACATTTTTACTATATACACGAATAGTTGAAAATAGCGAAGTGTTGGAATAATTGTCGGTTGGATAAAAATATCATTTTTATCAAACGTATGAAAAGAATATAGTTTTGAAATCGAAGAATTGATATATATATATATATATATAAATAAATAGAATTGAAATATATCGAATAACGAAGCTGCAGTTCGTGTTTTGAAACCGTGATTTCAAACGATTAGTGCGGGAGATCCGACCATCGGATTTTCCCGAAACTGAAACCGTTGGGTTCGCTTTGGAAATATCTTTCCAACGACACCAACTTTGTAAAGATCCAACGGTTGGATTGTCTGGAATGTTTATTTCAAATCTGAAGAAAAACAGCGCCAGAATTGATTATATATATATATATATAATTAAACTAAATCGAATAACGACGCTGCAGTTCGTATTTTGAAATTGAAACTTCAAACGATTATACCGGGAGATCCGACCGTCGGATTTTCCCGAAACTGGAACCGTTGGATTCGTTTTGAAAAGCTCTTTCTAATGATATAAATTTTGTGAAGATCCAACGGTTAGATTTTCAGATATATGTAAATCAAATCTGAAGAAAAACAGCGCCACGGCCGCGTTATGGCTGAAGCGTCGTTTGAATAAATTGGCTATTTTAAAATAAATAAAAATGGCGATAAATCATTATAAAATATTATAAAGGATATGGATGTGAAATTTAGAAACTAACTGAAAGTTGGCTAAGTCGAATGGTTTCCTGGGTTTTGATCTGATGTTGGTTTCGGCCTTCGGGGTTAATATTTGGGAAATCGTTCTCTTACTGATTTACGGTTAGTGACTAATGAATTGAAACGATGTGTATGTCGTGTTTGTGTACCACTTGTTTATTATATACGCGAGTTGCTCAGAAAGACCGGGTTTATCCCATTCTGAATAACTGAATCGACGATAAGAAATCGAAGATGAAGACGGTGGTTGAAGACCGGAAATCTTCACCTCGTTTGGATGGTAACTGATGTCCTGATTGGGAGGCATCCCGAAATATGGATAATAAGTGGTGATCGTCCAGATGTACGTGGAGATCGATGGGTTTGCGAGGTATATAGTGCCTCCGGTTTCGTTCCGACCCAGAACGGACTTGTAAATGGATTGTGTGTCTGACATTGGAATTTATCCTATGTGATTGATAGCCATCAGTTGCATGGTGTGAATTGCCTGTGTGGCATGCTAAGATGCAGTGATTAGGGCTTCTGTTGAAAAGCAAAATCTTGTGATTGATGATCAAAGCACCGCCTGTGTGGCGTAGCTTTGTGTATAACGTGAATTCGCGAGCCTCACACCCGGTATGAACCAGAAACGGGAGAAGGACCTCAGGGAGGGCATGCGTTTCTTTCTAGCTAGGAGTTGTGTCAGTGTTTTTACATGGCCTGACATTTTACTTATGCGGATGATGGATAGCAAGGCGCCTCGGTTATATCGGTCGATCCGGGACCGATGGAGTCATTCGTTGGCTCATTTACGCCCCATAGGGTGGGGAAACGTAGTGTTCAGGAATTTTAATCCACATTGGTGGACCAGCCCTGTCGCTCCAAGGGCCCACCTGAGTCTGGGTCCTGAGACATGGGCTAGATTGTCTCGAAGTCGGTAAGGACTATCTTTTGCCTTGGTTCATGACGGAAATCCAATTTCCAAATACGCGATTGTGCGGTTTTGATTGCATATATATATATATATATATATATATATATATATATATATATATATATATATATGGCGACATGATATATGGTACCCATGCCGTCTATGATTGATACTTATGATTTGAAATTGTTTTTAAAACATATAAACACTAGTAATAATATCAAATGCTTTTGTTTTATTCGTACCAAGCATATTTTGGCCATTATAAGGTAAAACTCTATCCTCCGGTTTGCGTTGCATTCTGTGATGGGAACTGAGTCTAATAATGGCTTCATTTTTTTTATAAAAGGCATTGCGATGTTTAAAAGAATGACTTGTTTTAAAGCACTGGCAATCCAATGGAGTAAACCCGTTCCACGAAAGTGGCGTGGTCCTGTGATTGGCCATATTGTAAATGTGTTAAGTAGATTTCTCATACCAGTCCCATGACTGACTCGTAGTTTGTTTCACTTGCAAACTCGGGTGCCCCTTTTTCTACACGGGCAGCCTTGTATTCAGGTTTTATCAGGCTTCTCTGGACAGCTGGAGCTAAAGATTGATTCTTTCATTTATCTCTTTTTATGCTGTTCAGCTCCTATTGTACATTATGTTTGTTTTCCGCTGTAGATATTTATGTATAGCTGAACTGTATTTGTACTAAGTAAGATCATGTATACTGTGTAACTCTGATGATTACGTTTATCCAGTATATTCTATTGTGCAATATCTGGTGTATTTATTAATTTCTGTTCTGCTATTCTCTGCTTCTGTGTTATATTCCAAAGATTACCCTTGCCACCGTCAGTACAGGATTTGGGGTCGTCACCACAGGAAAGATAGAATGGTTGAAAATGCCGTCGTTTGGCGAAATTAGCTTGCTGGAAAAACTGCATAATTCATGATGGTGGTCAGGAGGGTATGGTCACGAACTGGATTCCTCAAGGGGGTATGGTCACGAACCGGATTCCTCAGGGGGGTATGGTCACGAACCGGATTCCTCAAGGGGGTATGGTCATGAACCGGACTCGTCAGGGGGTATGGTCACGAACCGGATTCCTCAGGGGGGCATGGTCACGAACCGGATTCCTCAAGGGGGGTATAGTCACGAACCAGATTGTAACACCCCACGTCTGTTAGTGTCACTCACAAAGGGAATGCACTAAGATCTGTGGAGCATTTAAGGTAAAAGATGTAGATAAATTACAAGACAGACAAAATTAAAACAGCGGGAAATAAAACTTTACTTTATTGGTAAAATAGTTTGTACAACGATTTCTTTACAATATCAGAGTATCATCTGTCCTACAAAATAAAGAAGCATTAAACAACATTTATATTCCCCAATGTAGCAAGAGCCAGCCATATTATCTGAAAAGAGAATCCAAGCAAAACTTCGACAAATCTTCAAGCTGGGAAAGAGTGACAGTCCAACTTAACCTGAGCTATACTATTCCCTCCTTTACTACCTGGGGGGGGGGGAACGGAAGAAAAGAAGACGAAAGAAAAACAGAGTCAGACATAAAGCCTGAGTAAGTTCAGTTACTTCTAGCATGTGAACAGGGAAAAACAAAACGACATGAATTAACTGAATACAAGATAACACCATGATGATAGGGTCAGCAAGATTAGACAAGATTAACACAAGATATGCTAAGACAAGATAAACTGGATATGCTCTAATACTTTCGCCACTTCACTATTTCCTTGTTATACTGGTTTCTATATCACTGCACCACCTAACTAGTGTCCCAACTAGTAATGATAACGTGATCCCAATCCCGGTAATTTCGGTTGCCTTCAGGCATACATTTATTATCTAATACCTAGATCTAATCTAGGGTTTTCTATTGAGTGCTTCCTAAATTCAACTAGGGTTTATGCTATCTACTAAACGTTTCTCGAATTCAGGGTTTATGCCACCTAGGTCCAACTAGGGATTATGCTACATGTCGAACGATGCCCTCTAGTCTAGGACACACTACCTAGAGTGGTATATGTCCCTAGACTTTCCCCACGTATGTATCGCGAATCGTTATCGCTTGTCTAGATGCACATGTCCTGTAATGTGCGGCCCGAGTCCTGTTGCAGGGCAAATCAAGAAACACAGAACTCGGTCGGGAGCGTTCAGATATCTGCCGATGCAGATGCTAAGGTCTGTTTTTATTCCAGTGGCTATGGTCCCACTTGACCCCTCCCTCAACTAATGAAAGGCACACCTTGAAAAATGAGAACTATACGCAGGCCCCCTATGCCCCACTAACCTATGGCCATCCTCACCCATAACTAGATAGCAAGTATATGGTCTTTTGGAGTTCTCCGCCTTTCCGCTTCACGTATCTCGATTGACTCAAGATGGATGGTAGATGACGAGTTGCTATCACAGGGCTACCGTTTTCTCGTCGAATCACGCTGGTCCATCCTAGTCTTTAGGTTGTCATATATTGCAACCAAGGCATATCCTTGGTTCTTCTAACGCAGACCTTAACCTCTGTGAGCCCAGGAGGATCATCTGCAGCCTTACATAGGGATACCAAGAGTACCCTCACGTCCCCTCGAAGCCTCGGGCTTCGTATCCCAAATCGTTGGAGCCTTCTTTTTAATCAGACGGACGTTCGCTCCTTCCCATGTTATACTAATAATTACTACTTAGTTTTGCTAACTAAGGTTTACCACTTAGTTTCCGGAATCGTTGTTTTCTTAACTAAGGTTTACTACTTAGCTCCTTTTAACTAAGGTTTACTACTTAGTTCTCTTTCTCGTCAAATTGGATTGGTTAAGTGTCATTAGTCAATTCAAGCTAACTTAACCCTCTTCATTTATCCTGTTAAACTGGTTAAGTGTTTTCAGTAATTCATGTTGACTTAACCCTTCCACAAACCGAGTTATATTGGTTAAGTATTTCTTATTACTTAACCCTACCCATTCATCCCGTATTGGTTAAGTGTTCCTTTTTAACTTAACCTTGCCCATCTGTTTTAACTAACATTTTATTAATGGTTAAGTATTATCCCTTCATGTTTTAGACTTAACCCTATTCATTTATCACAATCTGATGGTTAAGTGTTCAAGTTTACTTAACCCTATGGTCTAGTCCAGCTAACATATCAAATTGGCTAAGTGTATTAAATTTTACTTAACCCCAACCTCTAGTCTAGTTAACATGTTAATTTGGATAAGTGTTTTCTTAGTTACTTAACCCCTACAAATCTTGTCTTGTTACCGTGTTAGGTTTGGTTAAGTGTTCCTATGGACTTAACCCTCCCATTCTAGCTTAACTGTGTTAAGTTGGTTAAGTGTTCCTATGGACTTAACCCTCCCATTCTAGCTTAACTGTGTTAAGTGTCTGTATGAACCTAACCCCACCCATCGGTTTAGTTATCATGTTGAATTGGTTAAGTGTCTTAGTTAACTTAACCCTACCATTCTTGTTCTAGCTTTAACTAAATAAATTAAAGCCGCGACCACTCACATTAGACAGATATTGTTGCGATTACTGGATGTGCCGGTTGGTTCCGGGCAGGTTTACATCGCAACTCAGTCTAACCTCGGGTTAGGCATATTCGTTCTAAGCTCAAAGGGTTTTGATTAATTTTCAAATCAGGTTTTGAAAGTAACCATCCCGTCCGTCGGATCAGTTACGGATAGCCAGGGAGAGCAGGAAACTTGTATTTTCCAAACCCATGCTTAGACACTATCCTCTCTGTCACCCTAGAACTTCCTGGTGTATGTATTATTAAAAGAGATGTCATTAATAAACCTTTCTTTTGTATATATATAAATTGTTAACAATTTATCCTCAAAGTCCATTTTCCCTTTTTAAATAAATTTGGCCTATACCATATACATTTGCCATGCCCACTAATGGACTTATATTCTAGGCCCAAATCTTGATTTGCCTATCTCACAGTTTATAGCAATTTAGATCCAACATCCTCATTTACAGTTCATGCCAAAACTAGATTTTATATTCTAGTTTACAGTTTATACCAAACAAGATTTCATATTCTAGTTCACCATTTATGCCCAAAACTTAATTTGCATACCAACTACCTACTTTGTGGCCCATTTAACCATTTACCATTTATGCCCAATGTATGTAAATTATTCACAATTATGCTAATATACTTATCATGCTTAATTTAGCCACCCAATTCTGATTTAATATTCTAATTTCAGTTCATGTCAAAACTAGACTTGTTATTCTAATTTTCATCTTAATAGTCATGCTATAATGCATGTTCCCAAATTATGCCAATTTCCAAGTTTAGTCAATTTCATGTTTTTCCCAAAACGTATTCCCATCGTTCGTATAATCGTGATTCAACCTAGATTATAAATAAATCTAGATTCATGGATAAAAGGGAATGAACCAAAATGCCATGAAAGAATAGACATAATAACTTGCATAAGATGATGATTCACAGGCATATAGATCTGGTAATATTACGACATGAAAAGGGTTGAATAGTATAGGTTCAAGAACATGGGTAGACCTAACTTAATAGGTAAATTCCCAAGATCAAGATCCAAGGATAACTAAGAATAAACTGAAATAGAAAGTCAAGCCTAGATCCAATATAATGCCAGTTTGGGGTACAACATGGTTTTGTAACTACAGTGTCATGGGCATAAATAATAATCTTATATCCATAGTCATAGGCAATAAATCCTCACAGTTAATGAATCACTGTCATAGGCAATGTTCATAGTCAAAGGAAAATAATTCTCACAGTCATGAGTCACAGTCATAGGCAATATTCATAGGCAATGTTCATAGTCAAAGAGGCATATGGTTTTAAGGTCCATAGTTTCATAGTCACAGTCTTATTGGTCATCGAATCATAACAGTTCTTAATTAGGTCCAAGGATATAAGCATTGATTCGAACAGAAAGATTTGGCATATTCTTTTATTCCTTTAATTTCATGTCACGAATAGAGAAAACATTCAAATCTAAAAAGTAACCGACTTACAGAGATTATATTAGATTCATAGAAAAATAGTCGTTGAAGTCGTTTGAATCTTCACTTGAATCCTAGCTTGTTTTGAATCTTCTCTTGAAAGTCTTGAGCAGCATTTCCTCGTCTTGATTTATTTTACATATTATTTTATTTATTATTTAATTTAGAGGAGGAGGAGAAGCCATGTCCACCAAGAATCTTTACAGCATAAGGTTAGAGAAGAATTATGAATAGTGGAGGAGACTAGGGGCTGTTTATATAGGATTAGGCGGACGAATCTAGGCAGAAAACGAGACCAGGTACATCAGAATGCACCCAGGCCCAAAAGTGGGTTTTGCACCCAGGTCGACCCCCAGGTCGACTGCCCAGTCGACCTGGTCAGGGGGGGTCGACGACCCAGTCGACTCCGTAGTCGACCTGGGTCCTGGGCGGGAATTTTCCCGCCCAGCCTGCTTTTGGTTTTGAATTCGAATTTCGAGCTGTTTTCGATTCTGAAAATTCCTTAAACTTCGGAGGGTCATATCTCCCTCATAAGGACTCCGATTCTAGCAAACTTGGACTCGTTTCCAAGTAAAATTTCGAGACGAACGCAATGGCGCAACTCGTTTCCCTTGATTTTGATCTAAAAATTTAATTCTGCCTTGATTTGTGAATCTTAGTGTTACAGAATTACGGGGTGTTACACAGATTCTTCAAGGGAGGTATGGTCACGAACCGGATTCCTCAGGGGGGTTATGGTCACAAACAAGATTCCTCTGGGGGGTATGCTGACGATTCCTGAAGGGGGTATGCTGACGATTCCTGAAGGGGGGTGTGCTGATGATTCCTGCAAGGGGTTATGATGACGAGAACCACGACCACGACCCTAACTAAGACGAATGATACCAAAACCCGAGATGCAAAGGAAGTCCTAATTCGAAGTTATTACTCAGGATCCAGACGGTAACCAACGAGTTAACTTCTTGAATTGGACTCTGCTGCGGGACATGTGCAAAAGGGTTATCGATATCCGTAACTTTGGTTTACCGCTGAAGAGAAGGGGCATGTAAAAAACCACAGCTAGGGAAGTGTAGACTGGTTGGCCCATTAGGGTTATTGACTATGGACCAGTGCAGTGTGGACAGTGTAATAATTGAACGGAGTTGCCGTCATAGCGCCAAAAGGGAAAATTGGTCATAGTAATAGTTATACGGAGTTGCCGTCATGACCCCAAAGATTTGGTGACCAGAGTGGTGGACATTGTATGCTTTACTCACTGAGTGAGAGATGTGAGGATGACTACTATGTTTGATGTTCGCCATCACCATGACATGCACATTTCCACTTTACACACTATGTTAGTGTTTACCTTAGAGTACTGTACATCTTGTTGTGCTAACTCTTTGGTTGCAGGTCCAGTTTCAGGTATGATTTACTTATACCTATTACTATTTTGTTTTGCTGCTTATCGCTCATACCAGACTTTTATCTGACCTAGAGTTTTATGTTTTTCTTATTACTTTGGGTGCGCTTAAACATGCAGACTAGAGACAGGTTAGGTGGTATGCACGAGTAGCTGTCCGGAGACGAGTAGGAGACTTCCATGTATTATTTACATATGTTCTCCCTACGTTGTTGCTGGTCACTTGTAACACCCCTCATCCGTTAAGGTCACTCATAAAGGGAATGCTTTAACTTCAATGGAGCATTATGGGTACTGGAACAGAAATATTACAAGACAGACATATATGAAAACAGTGGAAAGTAAAGTAGAAGTACTTCAAATCATTTATTAAATATAATTGTTTACAATAAAAGCCCATCAACTTCCAATACTCAATTACATAGCCAAAATATCTGTCTTGCTCAAAAACAAAGAAGCATAAAAATAAACTGCAGTATTCCCCAATAAAGCAAAACAAAGCAAGGCATAGCCAAGAGAAATCCATGCTGTACATGAAAGAGCCTTGGAGCTTGGTAAGATTCGAACTAAGCTGTATTCCCACCCTGTGAACCTGGAGGTGGGGAATGGAAGAAAAAGAGGCGAAACAAACAGGGTTGTTCATAAAGACAGAGTAAGTCCTAGTGACTTTCAGCATAAAAATAGGTGTAGATAATATGGCATGAATAAACTGAAAGTAAACATAAGCATGATGACAAGGTAAGCTACAGGCACGGTGAATCAAGTATAACATCCCATGTTTGCTATCAAGAGTATCATCACAAGGTTCCTACCAAGTATCACATTGCAAGGTTTCTATTAAGTATAACATCGCAAGATTTCTAAGCTTCACCATCTCACTATTTTCCTTGATTTCCTATATTCTCTGCATCACCTAACTAGCGTTCCAATTAGTTTACTTAGTTATAATTACAAGATAAGTGATCCCCCATAATCCATATGATAGTTTTATAGGTACATATCCTACGATGAGGGTCCTACCTCATATTGACAGTTTTGTGTCCCCACCGTACCTATTTGATCGGCTCTTACTTACAATGTTTCACATGTGTTATATACTAAGGTTATCCTAACCCCGTGGTTGTGGTAGCCTTCAGGACTACATCTAATATGAGGGTTTCACCTCAACCAGCCCAATTTCCATGAATGTATTAGATGTATCCTTACTACCCTAATTGATTGGCTCCTACTCGACCTAGTTCTTGTGGCCCCCTACTTGTAGATACCTGTGCTGGTCCCACCCTAGGGTGTATCAATCCCTAGGATGGCAACCCCAACACCATTTTTGATGCACAGCTTTATACCTATTGATGGCCAGTGGCTAAATTTTCCACTCCGGAATAAGTGCACGCCCGTAGTCCGTCGGAACCTGCACTGCTGCATCTCCCACCGCGGTTTTGACCGCTTACAATCAGCCCAGTAATCGTGCCCCACCCTGCCTAGCTCAGGATACCGTTGATACCTAATGTGGGTTACTGCTGAAACGGGTCCCACTACTAGGATTTTCCTAGGGTCTATTCGTATACCCCACAGGTTGGTTAAGTGTTATCCATTCAAGTTAACTTAACCCCACCCCCCATCATGTTACCTTGGTTAAGTGTTCTTTCTTGTGTTACTTAACCCCACCGCATGTCTTGTTACATTGGTTAAGCGTTCTTCCTTGTGTTAACTTAACCCTTACCACACATCACGTTAGATTGGTTAAGTGTATGTTAACTTAACCCCATCCACTAGCCATATTATAATGGTTAAGTGTTACCCTCGTGTATTTACTTCACCCTACCACACATCAGGTTGTATCGGTTGGGTGTTATCAACCCATTCAAGTTAAACCAACCCATCCGCTAGTCATGTTATAATGGTTAAGTGTTATCAACATATTCAAGTTAACCTAACCCACTTGCTTGTCATGTTATGTTGGTTAAGTTTTATTACTTAACCGCAAACGCTTGTCTAATTAACCTTTTGTATTAGTTAGGTGTTGTCACTTTACTTAACCTTATCCACTTGTCTAATTAACATGCTATTATGGTTAAGTATTTTCTAGCGATTCATGACTTAATCCTACCAAGTGTCGTTTATCGGTTCATGTTGACTTAACCCACCCATATGTCATGTCAAATTTGTTAAGTTCACACTTATAAGCTTTACATGTTCTTAACTCATACCGGTTAGGTCCCTATTTATATGTCAAATTTCCATGTAATCCCACCTAACCCTTTAACCATACCCATGTCTTATTATGGTTAGTATTCCTTAATTCATTCATTATGACGAACGAAACATGACCTCTCACATTAGACCGTGCACTTTGTGGCCACTGGATTTGTCGGGCGGTTCTGGGCAGATTTACACCACAAACTAAGTCTAACCTCGTGTCATAAATCGTTACGCCTATAATTCGACCTTCGACCTCTCACATTAGACTAACACGTTGTGGCTACTGGATTTGCCGGGCGGTTCCAGGCAGATTTACACCACAAACTGAGTCTAACCTCGTGTCAAAGGTTCATTAATGGTCGTATTCCACCCAAAAACCCCAATATCAATTCATGTGTTTAACATATAAAAATGTTCATGTTTATGTTTAAGTCAATTATCCAATACACAGTCATTTTCATGTTCTCAAATTCCTAACTTTACATATTAATAAACATATGTCCAAATTCCAAAATTACATGCCAATATATATACACACAATTCTAATCAGTTTACATATGTCCAATTCTTGCCTATTTACATGTATGCCAAGTTTATGCCATTTTACCCATATCAAGTTCTAGCCAAGATTACATGTATTAAGTTTCATGTCCAAATAAACCCAAATCTTGATTCATGATGTAGTTATCCCAGGCTATAATCTTTTTATTACAATTCACGCCAAATACCCAAGTCCATAATACATATTTATGCCAATTATCAGGTTTACAATCGCTCTTATGTTCAAATTCCCAATACTACTTATACCCAATCATAAGTCTAATCTTTATATTTAATTTACATAGGCCCGAACTCATGATTTGATTTACAAGACAATTCATGTATACCCACATCATGCCACATTAATTATGTCAATGGCCAAACTTGCAATTTCAATTATGTTGACAATACCCAAATTTCCAGTTTCATATTATGCCATCAATTCCACCAAACACGTATATCCAAATAGGTAATATCCCAAATATTTCCCTGTATTCAATCGTAAGCAAATCGCGGTTTAGGCCTAGGTCCGAAATTGACCAAGGTTCATCGAAAGAAAATAAATAGGGGAAGGTAGAATTTGTATAACAATCAGTATAGAGAGAAAACTGGCATAAAAACATCATCTCAGGCATAAAAGATAGATCTCGATAATAATATCAATATGAATCAAGAAAACCTGATTTACAACAGGCTGAATAGATCATAAGCTTGACATGAGAACGAAAATAGAAAAGTCCCAAAACTCAAGATTCAAGAAGCAACAGAAATAGATCTGAATCATACTTAAATCGAATTCCACTTTATTCCATGGCCATATTATAATTAACAAGTTTAAATCTAAAAAGTAACTAGAACTTACAGAGCATGGCTAGTGAATTAAGAACTAAAATTGATGTAGAAACATTACGGTGTCGCTGATCTATTCTCTTGAATTGTTGTAGAAGCGTTGATCTTTGATTTGAATCGAGTTTGAATGCTTAAGCTTTAATTTTGGGGGCGGCGACCATGGTTCAAGAGGGAGGTCAGCAGCATAACAGTGTAAGAATGATTTGTTGTGAGTTAATCTAGGTGTAAGGGTGTTTATATAGGAGTATAAAACTAGTTTAGGCCCTTAGATAAACTCTAGAACTGTTCTGAGCCACCAAAAATGTCACAAGCCCGCAAACAGACCCACCCAGCCAACCAGCCGCATTCAGGCCGACCAAGGAGGTCGACCTGGTCTGGCCAGGTCGACCTGGTCTGGCCAGGTCGACCGCCAGGTCGACCTAGGCTCTGGACGGGAATTTTCCCGCCCAGCCCGCTTCTGGGTCTTGAATTCGAATTTGAATTCGAATTCGAATTCCTGAGCTGGTTTTGGTTCTGAAAATTCGTGAAACTTCTAGAGGTCATAACTCAGTCATACGGACTCCGATTTTCGAAAACTCGGACTCAATTTCATGCAGAATTTCGAGACGAACGCAATGGCCCAACCCTTTTTCCATGATTCTCATTTTAAAAATTAATTATACCTTGATTTATTGTTTCAACATGTTATTTAAAATTTGGGTTGTTACATCACTACTTTGGGCATTGGTAGTGCACCTTTTCTACTTTGCTTTAGAGACAGTATTTTTTTAAGGTTGTAATAATGGAGGATCATAAGCTGTATTGTTGGATTTCCGCTGCTATGACGGTTATGATTTAGTTCTCAGCTTATGCATTGTCTCGCCTGTTTTATACCAAGTTATGTTGCTATTATATTTTATTCCATGCGCTGTGGGATATATTACAGGTTCTTTGTTGATTCATCGTCCTATTTATTTCTTTTGACGACCGTCCTGTGCTGGTTGGACATCGGCACAGCGCATTTCAAGGGAAATGTCGGCTAGTGCGGGGAAGGCCGTCACATTAGACATATGTTTTGCTTTTGACCTGTTAGACCGAAATTTGGGCCTAACACCCAAATGCTATGTGAAAACCTCACAATCACAGATCAATGCAGAAAAAGCGGTAAAAATAAGAGGAGACACACGAGATTTTTATAGTGGTTCGGCTCAAACCAAGCCTATGTCCACTTTATAGTTTCATAAATCCTAAGAAGCTATTACAGTGTTGTTTGTTTGCGGATTACACACAAAATCCTCGTATTTAAAAATGAAGAAGAGGAGATTAGGGAATGAATTTATACACGAATTCCTCGTGTTAAAGTGATGAGCAATGTCCTTGCTTGGTTGTAATCGAGGCCAAGTGTTGGAATAGTCAAAAAGTCCCTTGAAATGGCCATGTTGTGGTGTATTTATAGGCGTCGAGGAGCCATTGGGAACTCTAGAGCGGTTCGGTTCGGAGGTGCCACGTGGTGAGCGCTGAGGCGATCTCGGAGGTAGTGGAAAAGTGGTCACCAGATCGTGCTTTGCCAAGTGGAGCCAGATCCATGAAAGTAGGTGCGGTTACTCCTTAAGAAGCGGTCAAAGCTTGCGTGCAGGAAACAACACAGATGGGTCGGTTCGGGTCCGAACTGAACCGAGGTGGAATTTCCGAACGGAAGACATGATGTGCACTTCTGTGCAGAGCAATGCGGTTCGGGTTCTGATGGCCCGATCCGAACCGAAGTGAGCTGGAGTCGAAGTGTGAGTGTCTTTGAAGGGTGGGGTCAGAATGGATCAGATCCGATCCGAGGCTTTGTCCAATGCCAAAATCCAAACTTTTCGGTTCTTCATGCGTTCAGGGAAATGGGCATAACTTCCAAACCGTAAGTTTGTTTTAGCTGAACGAAAGCTCGATTCGAAGCTGATTCAGAGAGCTGCAAGAGTTACAGAGCTCAGCCCCGTAATTGATGTTTTCAGGCCCAAAAGAGATCGCCTGATTGGAGTTTTAGGCCTTTCGTTGTTCGTGATGCGATTTCGACCAAATCGTTGCTTGTCTTCTGACGATGCTTCCAATACTTGAGCGTATTGTCGATCAGAGATTCCATGTGTTACTGCTTTGACTAATAAGCGGGTCAACATTTTGCCCCCTAGAACATATCTTGCTGGTTGAAGGAAGATGTGTTCTGGATAATCCAAGAAATCCAAGGCCACACTGGGCCTGCCAGGTGCAAGTATAATCCATACCTGCGAAGAAAAGAGAGCAAAAAGGTGTGTCAAATCCTGACAAAACTGATTACACTTTCGAGCATAAACCATGTTTGGGCGTTTGCTCAAGCATAAACCTAATTTGAGGGACATTCGAATCATCCTGCCAAAGCCTAGCGAGGGACCTAAACTTCCGGGTATAAGCCATACCAGGAAGTTCAAACTGAGCATAAGCCATACTCGAGATTTATTGAGTTCCTTTGCCTAGACCTGACAAGATCGTTCGTCGTTTCGGAGTATAATCCATACTTAAGCATCCTAGTGAGTACAATCCATACTCATGACGGGACAGAGCTATACTTGCCAAAACCTGACAAGACAGTCTATCCCTAGGCATAATCCATGCCTAGGGGTTCGAGATAAGTATAAGCCATACTTTAATTGAGATTGAGAATCCTGCCACAACCTGACAAGACACTTAAATTTGCCAAACATAATCCATGCTCGGAAAGTCCTTCCTTATTCAATTCAAAGTACAAAACCAAAGCAAATCCTAATTGGTTTGTCATCAAGTGCAGAGCACGCTTTGGAGCTAAATCCTAACCCCGAACGTGTGTACTCCGATTTAGCCAATCGGAAAATCTAAAGAAAGCAAAGAAACATATCTTAAATCCTAATAAAGGCAGGAAATGCGGAGCGATCCAATCCAGATCAGTTGATGATGAGCCCATCAGAGCTCGATCCAGGATCATTCCCTCCGGGGAGCAGGTGGAGGTAGCGCAGGTGCATACGCTGTTGGTTGTTTCACATATTCGGGTAGCTCTCCACGTCTAACCCGTTCCTCAATCAGATCTCTAAGATGCCTGCAGTCATTTGTGTCATGACCATCCATATCTTGAAATATGCAGTATTTTCCAGAATCGCGTTCTCTCTGCGATGGCTCCTTCCTAGGAGGCTTTGGATAGGAGATATCACCGTTTGTGTTCACGTAGATGTCGGTTAGTTACGAATTGAGCTCTGTGTACTTTTCATATCTAGGCCCTCTCCGGGGCTGAGCGTTGCGGTCAATCTTGACAGCAACTTTCCCTTTGCCTTTTCCAGAATCAGACGGTTCTCCGTCTCTGAGCATGTTGACATCGAGAATTTTCTTTTCGGACATTGAGTCTTCTTCACGTAGAAATCTATCCGATTCAAGGTAGAATTCGCTGAGATTCCGTGGTGGGTCTCGGTACAAGGATTTTTTGAACTCCGAGTTGTCCAGAACTCCGGATACTGCCGCCATCAATACCATAGATTGCTCAGGTCGATCAACTGATGCTGCTGCAACGTTGAACCTTTCCAGGAATGAGCGCAGAGTTTCTTTGGGCCCCTGCTTGATTGTAGTTAGCGACATGACGTTCTTGGGTCGAGCGATGTGGACCCAAAATTGTTCGATAAGGCGAGCGACCAATATGTTCCAGCTGTTGATCGATTCAGATTCCAGCTGCCGAATCCACATAGCAGCAATATCAGTCAAGAAGAGAGAGAGGGAAGCACTTTGCCATGACGTTTTCTGATACCGACTGAACTTCCATATGTCGTTTGTATCGCATCAGATACACGGTAGGATCCGTCCTGCCGTTGTAGGGCTCCAGTTGTGCTAGTTTGAAATCTGGGGGATTGCAGGAATTCCTGATTTCCTGAGTGAGTGGGTTTTGATTGACATCATCCATGTCATTTTGATAAGTGCGGCCCCTCGAGAGGCGTTCAATCAGAGTGGCGAGGCGATCGCCTTCAAAAAGTTGTTGCAAGCTACCAAGATCAGAACTGGTGGCCCCAACGTTGAATCAAGAAGAGTTCGGAAAAGTGCGGGGAGCTTGGAAGGCCATTCGGTTCGGTTCGGAGGTTCCCCCATGTTGCAGTTTGTGGGGGCCAAATCGGTTCAGTTCGTGATTCCCGGTCCGAACCGATGCTTGGTTGTCATTCTGAGTTGCTTCGTGCTGCTGCACTCGTGTGGGTTCTATCCGAACCGGGGCAGAGATTGGTCGTGCTCGACCTGAGTTTCCCAAATTAAGGGGGTTGCCCCCGAGCTCAAGTGGAGCAGCGGGTCGAGTGAAGGCTGATCCGACCCGGTTGGCGCGAGCTGATGCATCTCGAGCGGCTGCTGAATCTGGGTCTCCTTCGGCTCGGATCGGGTCCGATCCGATCTGAATCATTGCTCCTTCTGGTGCTTATTCCATGCCATTTCCAATGAGTTGAGCGTTGTTGCTTGGCCTTCCTTCCATCCGAGCGAAGAGTTAGTCGATCATCTCTTGTTGTTTGTGGAGGAGATCGTCTTGCCTTGCCATTTGAGCTCTCAATTCAGTGAGAATGCCATCCATTTCATCTCTAGTCAGGTATGATGACGAATTTCCATGAGAGGAAGCCTCCTGGCTCGCCTCGTTCCCTGCGCCTTCAATGCCAACGTTCTCTGCACGAGAGAAGGTTTCGTCTTTCTTTCGTTTGACCATTGATATCCAATAGCCAAATAATCCAAGCAGAATTTAAAGTTATCGTGTGCCCCCCTTCCTGACGCGCCAAAAATGTTAGACCGAAATTTGGGCCTATCACCCAAATGCTATGTGAAAACCTCACAATCACATATCAATGCAGAAAAAGCAGTAAAAATAAGAGGAGACACACGATATTTTTATAGTGGTTCGGCTCAAACCAAGCCTATGTCCACTTTATAGTTTCTTAAATCCTAAGAAGCTATTACAATGTTGTTTGTTTGCGGATTATACACAAAATCCTCGTGTTTACAATTGAAGAAGAGGAGATAAGGGAATGAATTTATACATGAATTCCTCATGTTAAAGTGATGAGCAATGCCCTTGCTTGGTTGTAATGGAGACCAAGTGTTGGAATAGTCAAAAAGTCCCTTGAAATGGCCATTTGTGGTGTATTTATAGGCGCAAAGGAGCCCTTGGGAACTCTGGAGTGGTTCGGTTCGGAAGTGCCACGTGGTGAGCGCTGAGGCGATCTCGGAGGTAGTGGAAAAGTGGTCACCAGATCATGCTTTGCCAAGTGGAGCCAGATCCATGAAAATATGTGCGGTTACTCCTTAAGAAGCGGTCAAAGCTTGCGTGCAGGAAACAACATAGACGGGTCGGTTCGGGTCCGAACCGAACCGAGTTGGAATTTCCGAATGGAAGACATGATGTGCACTTCTGTGCAGAGCAAGACGGTTCGGGTTCTGATGGTCCGATCCGAACCGAAGTGAGCTGGAGTCGAAGTCTGAGTGTCTTTGAAGCGTGGGGTCGGAACGGATCCGATCCGAGGCTTGTCCAATGCCAAAATCCAAACTTTTCGGTTCTTCATGCGTTCACGGAAACGGGCATAACTTCCAAACCGTAAGTCCGTTTTAGCCGAACGAAAGCTCTAACTCGAAGCTGATTCAGAGAGCTACAAGAGTTACGGAGCTTAGCTCCGTAATTGCTGGTTTTGGGCCCAAAAGAGATCGTCTGATAGGAGTTTCGGGCCTTTCATTGTTCATGATGCGATTTTGACCAAAACGTTGCTTGTCTTCTGACGATGCTTCCAATACTCGAGCGTATTGTCGATCAGAGATTCCATGTATGACTACTTTAACTAAAAAGCGGGTCAACATGACCAAACGGGATACATTTGTGTATTATAGACAGTGTTATACAATTTCTACTCACCGGGATTTGTTGTTCTGACCCCCATCCTCGTAACAACTCTCAGGTTTAGCTTTTGAAAAGGAAGGGCTTTGCAGGTGCTCGGTTTGGTTTTCGGTTCTCGTTCTTTCATGCTCGACATCGATGTGGCGATATTTTTTAAGGGAGTTGCCTTGGTCGTTATTAGTTGTCTTATTTTGTTTCAGTTATGAGTTACTTTTATTTTACTTTGATTATGCTCATGCTCATTACTTGCGGGTACCAGATTCATACTCCCCGTACTGGGATGGGTTTGAGTTTCTATTTTTGTAGATATTTGGACTCAGAAAAGTGTAGGGTGTAACAACATTTCTATTAAACTTGTTGACACACTTTAGGTCAAAGCTCTCACACGTGGAATCTCTAAATAGCAACATGCTCAGGCACTGAGAACATCACCAACAAACCTGAAGCAGTTTGGCGAAATCATAACATCAACATAAACAAGCCTAAAACTCCTATTAGACGACCTCTTTTGGGCCCAAAAACAGTGATTACTGTGCTTTGCACGTAAAACCTGTAGCCCTCTGAATTAGCCTCAGGTAAAGCTTTCGTTTGTCCCAATCGGACTTATGATTTGTAAGTTATGCCCATTTCCGTAAACGCAACTGGAATAACTTGCTAAGTTGGTTTTTGGCATTGCATGGCTCCCGGACCAGGTTGCCCCTATTGGCTCGCCCACACCAGATCTTCCCCATCGGCTCGTCCCCTCGGTTCGTACTCATGCATCACGAGCCGACCCGCTCAGCGTCAGCTTCGACTTTCGAGCACCACGACCGGCTCGGCTTGCCCTATGCAACCACGACCCGACCCCTGGACCTGCTAACACGCGTGTAGATCTTGACCTTTTTTCAAGGCTATTTCCATTCCTACTTTTTCGGATCGAGTTCCACGTGTCTTACGACGACCCAACCTCCCTATGGGCTCTCCTACAGCTATAAATACACCACTACATGGAATTTTGAAGGTACTTTTTGGCTAAGGCATTTTTTTCTTCATCTCTAAAGCTTCTTCCATTACAAAAGTGCAAGGATTTTGCACCATCACTCGTATAAACTCTTGTAATTTCATTGAACACACGGATTGTGTGTTTGCATGTAACTGATTCTTGTAATCTGTCAGTATAACAATAAGATTATAAAGTTGACGTAGGCTACATCTATAGCTGAACCACTATAAAAACATCGTGTGTCTCTTCTTATTTATTGTTTTCTGCATTCTCTGATCTGTGATCTTCATTTGGGTGTTATTGCGATTTTTTGGTCTAATATTTTGGCACACCAGGTAGGGGGCACACGACATAACTTCAATTTCTAGCCTAAAAGGAATCAGATTGCCTGGCTTTGAATCAATGACCAGATGAAAGATTTCCCGTGTTGAGGCCGAAGGCATGAGAAACGAGGCAAACCAAGAGGTTTCCTCTCATGGAAACCAATCAGTGTACTTGATCAGAGAAGAGATGGACGACGTTCTCACTGAATTGAGAGCTCAGATGGTAAGACAAGATGATCTCCTCCGGAAACAACAGGAGATGATGGACGGATTCTTCGCTCGGATTGATGGAAGGATGAGCAACGCTCAACTCACTAGAAATAAAGCCAGAGAACCGGCTCGTGCATCACCTGGACCCAGGGGCAACCCCTTTGCTCTTGGAAATGGTCAGACTCGACCGACTTCAGCCCCAGTTCAAATGGACAACAGGTCGCAAGCTCCCGCTTAATAACAGGAACGGGATCATGATGGCGAGCTAGGGTCGGCTCGTAATAGGGCACCAAAACAGAGTCGGTTCTCCCCCCTCGAATTTGAAGCCGCGATCCCCATGCAACTGTTCATCAGCAGCTTCCTCATTCTCTTATTCACAACTGGGGGAACTAGCACTGATTTAGGCAAACTGCAACAACTTTTTAAAGGAAATCGGCTAGCAAATCAGACTGAACGCCTCTTGAGAGTTCGCACTTATCAGAATGATGTGGATGACGTCAATCACAATCCGTTCACACAGGAAATCAGGAATTCCCGCAATCCCCCGGATTTCAAACTTTCACAAGTGGAGCCCTACAATGGCAGGATGGATCCTACATGTGCATCTGATAAGCTACAAATGGCATATAGAAGTCCAATCGACGTTGGAAAACTTCATGGAAAAATGATTTCCCCTCTTTTTAACAGACATAGCTGCTATGTGGATTCGGCAGCTCGAACTTGTGTTGATCAACAGCTGGCATATGTTGGTCACCCGTTTTATTGAACAGTTTCGGGTCTACATCGCTCGACCCAAAAACGTCATGTCGCTCACTTTAATCAAGCAGAGTCTGATGAAACCCTGCGTTCGTTCCTTGAGAGATTCAATGCTGTAGTAGCATCTGTAGATAGACCTGAACCATCTATGGTATTGATGGCAGCAGTTTCCGGTTTTCTGGATACATCGGAGTTCAAAACCTCTTTGTCCCGGGACCCACCGCGAGATCTCGGTGAATTCTACTTCGAAGCAAATTGGTTACTGCGTGAAGAGGATGCAAAATCCGAGAAGGGTATTCTCGATGTCAACATATTCAACGGAGAAGAACTGTATGGTAATGGAAAGGGCAATGACAGGGGCAAAGGTATAGCCGCTACCAAGAATGATCGCAATTATCAACCCTGGAGAGGGCCAGATTTGAAAAATACACTAAACCCAATGCAACGCTGACTGACATATACATGGATACAGGGGGTATTGCATCCTTTCCAAGGCCTCCCAAGAGGGAACCAATGCTAGCATAGCGCAATTCTCGAAGACATTGCATATTTCATGACATGGACGGTCATAGCACTGATGACTACAGACATTTGTGGGACCTTACTAGGACCGGGTCAGACGAGGAGAGCTACCCAAGCATATCACTCAACCAATAGTGCCCATACCTGCATTGCTGTCACATATTCCTAGGAGAAGGAAAGATCCTGGATTGAGAAATCGTGGGATTATCGTCAACTGATGCCACCCGGTGGATCTCTTCAGTTTGCTGGACTTTGCTCCGCAGTTCATGTTTTTAGGCTTTTAGGCGACTTCTCGCCCCTCTTAGTTTTATCTATATGTAATAGAAGCGGTTACATCAACCCACACACATAGAACCAGCTTGTGGTCTCTAGTTGTGTCCAGCTAACAACCGCTGCATTTTAATGAATTAGGAATAAGCATTGAGCTCCGGCTCCAAACTGGATCCTTCCAGTATAAACAAACTCTCATGGCATTTCCTTGTTCGTCTTACCCCGGTAGGCTGAATCAGAACCTCATTAGCATTTCCTTGGTCATCTAACTGTGGTAAGGCCTCCATGGAACTCTCATTGGCATTTCCTTGGTCGTCCTACTCCGGTAAGGCCATCTCGGAACTTCATTAGCATTTCCTTGGTCGTCTTACTCTGATAAGGCCCTCATAGAGCTCTCTTGCCATTTCCTTGATCGTCTTACTCCGGTAAGGTAGTCTAGGAGTTATTCTTGCATTGCTTGCAGGTGCAGATTATGGATTTCTCAAATTATCCATAACACATTTTCCTTTAAGTAGCAAGATATGCTCTGGGGGGGGCAAACTTGTTGACACACTTTTTGGTCAAAGCTGTCACATATGAAATTTCTAAATAGAAACACGCTCAGGCACTGAGAACATCACCAACAAACATGAAGCAGTTTAGTCGAAATCGTAACATCAACATAAACAAGTCCGAAACTCCTATTAGACGACCTCATTTGGGCCCGAAAACAACAATTACGGTGCTAGGCACATAAAACCTGTATCCCTCTGAGTTAGCTTCAAGTAGAACTTTCGTTCGGCCCAATCGGACTTACGGTTTGGAAGTTATGCCCATTTCGTAAACGGGCGTAGAACAGGAATAATTCACAAAGTTGGTTTTTGGTATTGCATGGCTCCCCGGACCGGGTCGCCCCCATTGGCTTGCCCTCACCAGATCACCCCCATCGGCTCGCCTACAACGGGTTGCTCCCTCGGTTCATACTCATGCATCACGAGTCGACCCGCTCTACGTCAGCTTCAGCACTCGAGCACCACGACCAGCTCAGCTCGCCCTACGCAACCGCGACCCAACCCCTGGACCTGCTAATGCGCGTGTAGATCTTGACCTTTTCTCAAGGCTATTTCCATTCCTACTTTTCCGGATCGAGTTCCATGTGTCTTACCATGACCCGGCCTCCCTATGGGTTCTCCTACAGCTATAAATACACCACTACAAGGAATTTTGAAGGGACTTTTTTGGTTGAGGCATTTCTTCTTCATCTCCAAAGCTTCTGCCATTACAAAAGTGCAAGGATTTTGCACCATCACTCATAGTGTTTGCATGTAACTGATTCTTGTAATCTGTCAGTATAACAATAAGATTATAAAGTGGACGTAGGCTACATCTGCAACAGAACCACTATAAAAACTTCGTGCGTCTACTCTTATTTATCATTTTCTGCATTCTTTGATCTGTGATCTGCATTTAGGAGTTAGTGCCATTTTTTGGTCTAAGAATAATCTTTTATAATAGTCATTGTTCATAATTCTACTTTCAAATTTACATTAAATACACGTATACCCTTTCTATTAGTAAATTTGTAATTTTTATTTTAAATCCGTAAAATATGCATTTACCGATTTACGTGAATAATTTTTTTCTTATTATTTCGTTAAAAACAATATGGATCTAAAATCACCTTTTAAATCAAAAAATCTCATAATTATAAATTAATTATTGAATGTAAAAGGAATGTAAATTAACTGTAAATTACTATACTTAACTGTAAATTTACTATAAACTAGAATTACGTTTATATCTATATCTTTAATTTTCTTGATTTTAAACATATGGTAACTTTACACTCATCTGGGTTCCTAAGGTGTAGTCCCTTGACCTTCCTCCATTATCCTTCTATATGGTCTTCTAATAGTGTTTTAACTATTATCTTTTTTCTCACGAATTGTTTTTTCTGGTTTCAATTGTCAAATCTAGAGGAAAACATAGGCATGGAGGTAGAAGAAAATGTTGGGAATGAGAGTGGGAATTTGGCTTAGGATCCTATTAATAGGTTTAGTTGAGAATCTTGGGCCACTAGATTCTGCAGATCTAATTTGGGGTTGTAATGTCAATATTTTATTCCTAACCTTTAGATTAATTTTAAGGTTCGAATATAGCCTTAAGTTCTAGCTCATATGACCTTATATCTAATTTTTAGGTTAAATCCTATCCTTATATTTGAGTGTGTTAAATCACGCCGAATCTCGTTTAAAGATATTCTCCTATTGCATCCATCATACACAACATATTATTAAAATATGTTTACGTCTGCTTTTATAATCCACAGGCTCAATCCCTAAGATCTACCCTCTATAGGTAAACAAAGAAAAATCTAAATAATGAAAAAGCTAACGATAGAATATATAAAGGGTTGTTAAAAGGATACGAGTAAGAAACTTAAATCCTCTCTTCTAATATCCAAGTGGTTCTCAAAATGATAAGAGTAAGAAACTTGAATCCTCTCTTCTAATATCCAAGTTGCTTCTTCCGAATTTTCTACCCATGCGATGAATAGTCTTATTACGGAACTTGTTAACATCATGTCATATAAAGATGTACTAGTGACTCATGCGCTTTCTCCATCTCTTATAAATGATTATTTACTATTGTACATGTTGAGTCATGCAAACATTTAATACTTTAGTCAACTCTACTGAAAGCACTTCCATCATACCAACTCTAGTTAATATACGAAAGAAATCTTATAAGCCTTAAAGAAAATTTACCTGTTTATCTCTTAATATATTTCTTTGTTTTCGGCTTATCCTTTCATATGTGTCACTCCATTTCTGAACACATTCTAACTAGTCTGTTACTGTCCAGTTATTGTTACAACTTTGCCTAGAATTCTGGGGTTTACTCTACCATCCAAGAAAAATTTGCATTCACTCGTTACTTTTTATTGCGATCTTTTTTGCAATCATAATCTTTAACCTTTTCATCAACTATTCTTTCATTCTTTCCATTTATGTTGTTCAACCCCATACGTGTACAATTTCTAAAGTCCCTTTTAAGAAAAACTCAACTTACCCTTTATATATCTTACTTGAATTCTTTTTGGAAAAACTCAATATTTTTATGGTGTTACAAGAATGAGAATAATAGTTTTTTTTAATTCCATTCCTATAACCATATAGAGGTTAGACTTACATATTCCTTTTTCATAAAAACACAAACTTCTTTAATCTTGTTGGTCTTTATGAATTATTCTCTGAAGATTTTTTATCTTCTGCTTTTTTCTTACTAAAATCCTTTTTCTCAATTTTCTTTCCATAAAACCTAAATGTTTATCACATTACTCTTACAAAATTTCTATTACCCTACCTCCTGTAACATGTGGGTATTCATTCATTTTCTCAATAACTAAACTTGTTGTAAATTTAAAATTGGTTCACACAAGGACCTTACACTCTTGAGTTCTATCAATCTGATCTGACAAATATGTACAAATTTATCTCTAAAGACCTTCCATATGTTATTTCTCTATAAACGGATTTTTTAGGATCTGTTAACCTGAACGCCAAACCTCATTACCAAAGTTTACTAGTGGTAAGTGTCATCCCCATATCCCATCAAAATCCAAGATATACTTCCAAAGTAAATCCTCAAATGCTCGATTTCCCCCACTTCATCTGACTATATATTTGCAGATGATAAGTTGTACTGGTATTTGGCCATGGTTCCCATAAGTTTTTGGAAATTATTTTAAAACCCACAAAGAGAAAATAGGCCCCAATTGTTGACTATGCTAGTGGAAATCATATGTAGCCAAGTGTTTTCTCCACATATTAGGTTGCTACTAATGCTACTAGGCGCATTTGGTTAAATCTAAAACCAAATTTTATTTTATCCTTTCCTCACTGGGGTAAGGAAAAGATCCATAGAAATTCTTCCTTTCACCTATCGTGGAGTATCCCAAAAGAAGCTAAATAATTCTAAATGTTTTCAATCCAAAAACTATTATACCAAAATAATGAACTTAACGTTACCTTCTTTCTACTAGTGAACCAAATACATCATTTCCCTTGCCAAGAGTACATGAAATCCAAATATCCTAGGATGCTTGGAACTCCAACTATATTTGTTGTTTTATGTTCTAATCTCTTTGAGAGGACAAACACTCCAATGACTTATGGTTAACTAACACTCAAACCTCACTCATAATAAGTAATGCCACAAAGATCTAATGAAAAAATTATAGTTATCTCAAGATCATGTATAAGGAAGTTTCTTTCATGGGTCTTTAGTTGCCTGTTAGCACCGTTATAGACAGTACTTAGTGTCATCGTGTTGGACTGATATCTTACAAAACTTTATAATGGATTTCCTATAGTTGTCTGCTAATTTAAGAAAATTTCCTACCTCCAAAAGCAGTTCTTAGACAAATTGGTCTAGAGTCTACATGCTTAGAAGATACTGAATACCTCTACTAAATACCAAACTTGTTCCTTATCACCTTTCGATTAGAAAACAATGTCATCCACAAAGACTCTAGTAAACTTGTTCAAAAACACCAAGAATTTCCTTACTCATCAAGTCAACAGATTTGGTAGAGCACTATCAGACCAAAAGGTACGACTAACCATTCGTTGGGTGATAATAGCAGTCTTTTTTATTATCTTCTGCTTCTTCTAATTGGTGGAAACCATTTTCAATATCTATCTATGGGAAAACCTTGACTCCAGTTATTTAATCAAATAAATCATCAATGTGGGCAAAGGATAATGGTCCTTCTTAAAGAACTTACTTATCCCTCTTTAGTCAATGAAAAACACAAGGAACTTGTAACACTCCACACTTTTCTGTTCCTGAATTTTGACAAAAATCGAAAATCGAACACATCCAAGCATGGTGTGTGTAACTGCTACCTGCAAATAAATGAGCATGAGCATAATCAGAGTACAATAAAATAACTCATAGCGGAAACAAAATAGGATAAACTAGTATTAAATCGAGTAACTACCTTTTTAAAGTAAGTCACTTTTCCGAATACCTTTTTAAAGTAAGTCACTTTATCAATTTACCCTGATCTCTTAAGACCCTAGGCGGACCTATTGGTCACTTATTATTCCTCAATAATATATTCAACGTTAATATAAATTAGAGGGCACTAGCTACGGGCCCTGCTAGTTAAGGCTTCCATCATTCACGCATAAACCCTTGGCCCTTGTAAGGCGAGAGATGGTATTTTATCGCTCGATATACCATCTTACTAACCTTATTCGATAACCCCCTTAGTCGCTTATTACTTCCCGTCGGATAGGTAGCCATATCTGACATTTTAAGTTTCCAGATTTGGGTAGGCCCCACACACTCATACCATTTAAGACATCTAAAATGAAAGACCTTCTCCCAAATGGACTCTTCAACTCCAGCCGCTTAAGACCCAGGAAGCGGACTATATGCGAAGGTTTTTAAGTTTGTACCATATTAGCCTTTAATACCTTTCATTATTGGGATAAAGTGGGTTATGTCATTAAGTCCTTTACGTTTAGTTTCTCTTCACCGAAATATTGTATGCACATGATTCATTATCATTATGGGTTCCTATGGTTAATAATACTTTACATCATTAGCCTACTAAGTCCAACTCTAACTTTTAAATATAAATTTGTATTAACTAATACAAATAAGGAAAGTTATATCCTCCTTGCGATAGGATATTTATTTGATTATTTTTCCTCATTTGACTTAGTATCTAAGCAATAATCAATACCCATAAATCCCTTTTTTATTTCATTGATTATAATTAATGTCATTTATGAACCAAACGACCATAATTTTCCTAGGACATTAATTTTCAATGGATATCCTTATCTTATCAATCCCAAAATATCTACTTGTTGTACCACAATAGACATTTTATTTATTATCTGTTATATATATATATATATATATATATATATATATATGTGTGCACCGGACCTGTAACAACCCGTATTTTCAATAACCTGTAATAACATAAATCGAGGCAGAATTTAATTCTAAAATGGGAATCAAGGGAAACGGGCTATGCCATTGCGTTCGTCTCGGAAAAATACGCGAATTAGAGTCCGAGTTTTCGAAAATCGGAGTCCGTATGACCAAGATATGGCCTCGCGAAGTTTCACGAAAATTCCCAAATTAAAGTATACTTAATTAAGTGAAATGGGTTGTGTAGATATATATATATATATATATATATTGATATATATATATATATATATATAATTGAAAATTTAATAAATAAATATGCAAAAATGCTCAAAACAGCGAATTGGGAGAGGGGAATAACCGAACCGGCCGATTTTTGAAGTCGACCCGAGCCCGCTGGGTCGACTAGGGGGTTAATCCAGGGTGTTTGGCTGTCAACCCGTGGGCCGATTCGCTCAAGTGCAGATTTTGCATTTGAATGGTTCTCATGGTCCATCTTTAATCTAAAGGCCCTAGATGGTTCCTACACTTGACTTCTTCCCCAAGACATGCTTTGATGGCTTGGATTGAATCTAGGGTTAATCCTATGGCCTAAAGCACTTGCCTAATCTATAAATAAGACCCTAACCTACCCTAATTCATTCATAATTAAACCTAGTGACTAAACTATGGCAAAATGCTAGCTCTCATGGCCTCCACTAATTTTATGAAGAGGGTTGCATACTAATCACTCTCTAATCAACTTCTAATCCCTTCTTAGCATCTTAATCTTCTTCATTTGGTGTTCAAAGTTGCTAGTTGTGAGTTTCTATCACTTTGATGATCTTTTGGTAAACTAATTAGATGAGATGTGATGAGATTTATGGTTTTGTATGTGGGTTAATGAGCTTTGAATCATATGATATGATGTTAGCATTAATCTTATGTTTATGCATGTTGAGTATGTAAGCTTATGCAAGTTTAATATGATGTATGTTATGTTTGCATGATGCTAAATATGCAAGTTGTGGGCTATGTAATCATATGCATGTTATGCAAGTTCATGGTAATATGCTATGCAAGTTACATGTATGTAAATATGCAAGTTACATGTTTGTTAATATGCAAGTTACATGTATGTAAATATGCAAGTTACATGTTTGTTAATATGCAAGTTACATGTTTGTTAATATGCAAGTTACATGTATGTAAATATGCAAGTTACATGTTTCTTTATATGCAAGTTACATGTTTGTTAATATGCAAGTTACATGTATGTAAATATGCAAGTTACATGTTTATTAATATGCAAGTTCATGATGACACATTATGCAAGTCTATAAGCTAATATGCAAGTTTGTTATGCAAAATGAATATGTAAGTTATGTGACATATTATATGCAAGTTATGTGACATGTTATGCAAGTTCATATGCAAGTTATGTGTTTGTTAATATGCAAGATGGCACCTTTGAAACATGTTCATTCATATGCAAGTTGACACCTTTTATATGTGTTATATCATGAACGAAATTACGTGGGAACGATGGGGTAATTAAATGCATAAGTTAATAAGATTGTGTGAAATTAATATAATTATGCATAACACAAAATAAATAAACATAGTATGGGAATTTGCCTATTTGGTTAGGTGTACCCATACTATGTGTTGGGAATTTACCTATTGAGTTAGGTCTACCCCATGGGAATTTACCTATTAAGTTAGGTCTACCCATGTTAAGAAAACTTGATTAATTAGGGATAATTAATATAAAATTATGAGGGTGATTAATTAGGTGTAATTAATTGACTAAGACACGAGGTTGGACTCAGTTGTAGCGTAAAACTGCCCGGACCCAACCGGCTTAACCAGTTGCTACAAATGTTAGCCCAATGTGAGAGGTCTTAGGCACAAACTAAATACGTAATTAATGTAAAGACACGAGGTTAGACTCTGTTATGACATAAGGCTGCCCGGACCCAACCGGCTTAACCAGCGGTCATAAAAGACAGTCTAATGTGAGAGGTCTTTACCAAGGTTACGTTCTTAATTAATTAATTAAGAAACACTTAACCACATTAGCATGTAGAGGGACATGAGGGGTTAAGTGGGTGCCTCGGGTGGCATGAGAAAATCTAGTGGTTGCCTTGGGTGGCAATAGAAAATACGATTAGAATACTTAACCAAAATGGAACATGTAATTAAAACATGATTAAAGGGTTAAGTGGGATATACTAGAAAAAGGGACAAGCTTAGGTGGGTAGCTTGTGGAGGCCCATTTCAACCAGTAACCCATACGTATCTTTGTGGGCTCGACCCATGTCGAGGACGGGACACGCATACTGGGCTTGACTGTAAGAGGCAAACGGGTTAGCGGTGGCAACGCAAGTCCAACGGGCTTCATATGCGTGAGTGGGCCCGGGCTGGTAGGTAAGCCGTTGTTGCATCGAGTAGATATAAGCCGTGCACCTTTAGTTTCATCAGGTTGCCACATTGGGGAATGATACATCCCACGGTGGGGCCAGCACGGGTATCTACGTTAGGGAGCCGATCGAATGGGAAGTAGTGTGTACACCTAGTGGATTGTAGGGCCCCGTGGCGCCTACTTGGTCACCTAGGGGTACGCAAGTACTAATTAGTAAATTTTATAAGTCCTTGGGTGGGATCAACCTTTAAGTTAGGAACGACTGGTGTGGTGCAGTTTAGTAATTTACCTTAGGGAGGGTAGATGCGTCTTTATCCTTTATCTTCGTTTAGTTGACTGCTTAGGGTAGCCATTCATCCCTATATGTTACCGTATATCAGTTTATGTCTTCTCTGGTTACTTTAACGATTGTATTGTTAAAGTTATAGGACTCGCTCAGACTTATGTCTGACCCCGTTGTTTTTATCTTTTTCCCAACCCTCAGGTCCTACGGTGGATCCTAGCAGTAGTGGAGCTTGATCGGATTGCTGTTCCAGTCTTTAGGAGCTTGGATAGATGTAAAGCTCCAGTTATCCAGTTATCTTTTCTTTTGTTTGGCTATTGTATGAGAGTGGGATTATGTACTTCTTTATTTTGATGGATATTGTACTTGACCTTTATTGTGGTTTTATGATGTAACCAGACATGTTTTACTTCCGCTGTTATGAGATGATGTTTTAAAATTTCAAGTACTATTTATATCTGTCTTGTTGTAATTTTTCTGTTCTATATTCACTAAAATACTCCACCGATGCTATGGCATTCCCTTAGTGAGTGATCATAGCGGGAGTGGGGTGTTACACGTGGTATCAGAGCTTAAGGTTACCAGAACAGATAAAATTTTTGAGAAAAACTATTTTCTAAGAGTATTTTCGAAGAAAGTATTTTCAAAAGCATGTCTTCTAAGAGAAAAAGTTTTTGAAAAAGAAAAGCATAATCCCCAATAGCCATATCTTTATCTTTCGGAATCTCCTTTTTGAATCTTTCCTCTTTCGTTTCAGCATGGCTGAAGATCTTAACATCCCGGAGGGTTTAGTTATACCACTATGGTATAGGAGGTTGCAAGAGGCTAGGGCCGCGGCTGCGGGTCCGGCCAATGCTACTACACCAGAGACAACCGCTCCTCCTCCTCAGCCTAGAGTGGATAATTTTGCTAAGGTTTGCAAGGAGTTCAAGGCTATAGGAGGAAAACCTTTTCTTGGTTCAGAGACTTTCGTAGAGGCTAGAGATTGGCTTAAGGAAGTGGAAGAGTTGCTAGATATCTTTGAAGTGGAAGAGGGAAAGAAAGTCAAGTTGGCGGCTTGGTTAATGAAGGGAGAGGCCTCATTCTGGTGGGAGGTCACTAATGGAGAACGCCCTGTTGACTCTTGGGCAGATTTTAAGCAAAGGTTTGGGGCTAAGTTTCTCTCAAGGGCGGAAGAGAATCTGTTTATGGAGAAGTTCTTGAATTTGAAGCAAGGGAATCTCACGGTGAAAGAATATGTCAACAAATTCAATCAATTAGCAAGGTTTGGCATAGAGTTGGTGAATACACCGGAGAAGAAGGCTTTGAGGTTCGTTAGAGGCTTGAACGAACCATTGCAAGGAATAGCTATGACTCACATTCCTATGGGGGCCACTTTTGAGAAGCTTGTCTACATGGCACTTATGCATGAGGATGATAAGAATTCTAAGGCACCAGAGAAAAAGGGGGATCAGAAGAAACCGCAACAGCAACAACAAGGCAAGGGCAGAAAAGGCAATGGTGACAAAAAGAAGACGAAGAAGAAGTGCTTCAATTGTGGAACACCAGGACACCTTAGTAAGGATTGTCGCAAAAAGAAGAAGACCGGTTGCTTTCATTGTGGTGAAGCAGGGCATCTTGTGAAAAACTGCCCAAAGAAGGGGCAGAAGACGGGGTCTACCTCAGGAGGCCAGGTGCAAGCTCTTATAGCACCACCTCAGTCAGGGGGGCAAGTTCAGGTTCTCTCAGTTCCACCGATTCAGCAGAGAGGTAGAACTATTTCCGTTGAAAGTCTGGTTTTTCTGTTTGATCATCCAGTTCGTACTTTGTTTGACTCTGGCGCATCGCATTCTTTTATCTCATCATCGTTAGTTGAGTCACTGCACTTAGACACCAGTCTAGTTGATGATCCCTTGGTTGTCTCAAACCCAATTGGGGGCTCCATATATCTGTCTATGATATGTTTGGGTTTGAAGATTTCTATACTTAGCGTTGAGTTTAGATGTGATGCTTTTGTATTGGGCTTCACGGGCTATGGGTTGATCTTGGGCATGGACTGGTTATCCAGTAATGGTGCCGTTCTTGATTGCGAAAGGAGAGTTGTCAGGCTCATGACCCGCTTGGGTAACACTCTCGAGATCTCTTGCAATCCCATGGAATCTGTTTTGCTAAGTTATCTTGAATCGCTCGATGCTTCGGTCGAGAGTTTGTGTTCTGTCAGAGTAGTCCGGGAATATCCGGATGTGTTTGAAGAAGTAAAGGGTTTGCCTCCGAAGCGGGAGATAGATTTCCGAATTTATTTGGTGGATAATGCCAAACCAGTGTCTTTGCCAGTACGCCACATGGCTCCTCGTGAGAGAAGAGAACTTCATAAGCAAGTAGGGGAGTTGCTTGAGAAGGGGTTCATAAGGCGAAGTATATCGGAGTGGGGAGCTCCAGTAGTGTTTGCCACGAAGGCGGATGGGTCCCTCAGACTTTGTGTGGATTATAGAGAACTTAATAAGCTCACGAAGAAGAATAGACACCCATTACCGAGGATAGATGATCTCTTTGATCAGTTGGTTGGCGCGTCAGTATTTTCGCAGATGGACTTAGCTACAGGGTTTCATCAGTTAAGAGTGGCGGAGGACAGTATAGAGAAGACTGCTTTCCGGACTCCGGATGGTTTTTATGAGTGGCTAGTGATGCCATTTGGGTTGACAAACGCCCCCGCATACTTTGTTGATCTCATGAGTAGAGTGTTCAGAGAGTATCTGAATAAGTTTGTAGTAGTTTTTGTGGATGACATCTTGGTCTTTTCCAAGAATGAAGAAGAGCATGCCTTACATCTCAAGGAAGTGTTGGAGACTCTTCGAGCGCATAGTCTTAAAGCTAAATTCTCTAAATGCCATTTTTGGAGAAGAGAAGTGCGATTCTTAGGGCATGTGGTCTCTAAGGAAGGGATAGCTGTGGATCCCGCAAAGATAGTATCTATCCAGGATTGGAAAGTTCCTAGAAATGCTACCGAGGTAAGAAGTTTCTTGGGGTTGGCAGGATATTATAGGAAGTTCATCAAAGACTTCGCGAAGATATCAGCCCCATTAACCCGCTTGACGAAAAAGAATCTGGTTTTCTCGTGGGATGTAGATTGTGATGATGCTTTCCGACGGTTAAAGAGAGCTTTGACCACCGCTCCAGTTTTAGTGCTCCCGGATGGGAGTAAGCCGTTTGTTGTTTATACCGATGCTTGTGGAACAGGATTAGGCGCAGTCTTGATGCAGGAGGGAAGGGTAATAGCCTATGGAGGGAGACAATTGAGAGTGCATGAGAAGAATTACCCTACCCATGATCTAGAGTTGGCCGCGATTGTTTTCGCACTTAAGTCTTGGCGCCATTATCTTCTTGGTGAGAGATTCGAGTTGTTCACCGACCATAAATCATTGAAGTACTTATTCTCTCAGAAGGATTTAAACTTAAGACAGCAAAGGTGGATGGAGTTCTTAGCATCCTATGATTTCGAGATAGCGTATACCCCTGGTAAGGGTAACGTGGTGGCAGACGCCTTAAGTAGAAAAAGGCTATCTTTGAGTCCATTGTTCGTGGAACGACGAAGCTTGGAGTTTCTTTCTTTGTTTGACTTCAGACCTTCTGTTGATTTTGTACCTGGTTTGTTGGCATCCTTGGAGGTTAGACCTACTCTTTTGAGACGGATTGGCGAGGCTCAGCGAGACGACCCACAGTTGGTTGTGTTGGTAGAGAAGCTTATAAGAGGGGAGTCGTCCAGCCATTTGGGTAGATACACCATAGATGATAAGGGATGGTTGCATAGAGACGGTAGACTTTGTGTACCGCAAGATGAGGGTTTGAAGAAGGCTATTTTGGATGATGCACATCGTTCAAGAATGACTATTCATCCCGGTGGAGACAAAATGTACCAAGACATGAAGAGAGTTTTCTTCTGGGCCGGTATGAAGAAAGATGTGGCCGAGTATGTGGCTAGATGCTTAGTGTGCCAACAAGTTAAAGTGGAGCAAAGGAAACCCGGTGGGTTGCTACACCCATTGGAAGTTCCACAGTGGAAGTGGGATAGTGTCTCGATGGATTTCATCGACGGGTTACCGAGATCGAGGAAGGGCAATACGGGAATTTGGGTTGTGGTAGACAGACTTACCAAGAGTGCCCATTTTATACCCGTAAAGAGTAAGAGGACCGCTCCATGGCTTGCTTCAGTCTATGTTAGAGAGATTGTTAGATTGCATGGCGTACCATCCAGCATTGTGAGTGATCGAGATCCTATTTTCACTAGTGAGTTTTGGAGAAGTTTGCAAGAGGCGGTAGGGACTCAGTTGTGTTTGAGCACCGCATATCATCCTCAGACGGACGGTCAGACTGAGAGGGTGAACCGTATCTTAGAAGATCTTTTGAGGCTTTGTATCTTGGATTTTGGAGGTACATGGGAAGAACATCTTCCTTTGGTGGAGTTCGCATATAATAACAGCTTTCAGTCCAGTATTGGTATGGCTCCTTTCGAAGCTCTTTATGGAAGGCCTTGTCGATCTCCTACATGTTGGTGGGAATCTACGGATAAGATCTTGCTTGGGCCGGATATGGTTAGAGAGACTTCAGAGAAGATTGATTTAATTCGAAAAAGGATGAAAGCAGCGCAAGATAGACAGAAATCTTATGCGGATCGGAGAAGGACGGATCTTGAGTTTGAGGTTGGGGACATGGTTTTTGTCAAAGTATCTCCATTGAGAAATGTTGTTCGCTTTGGGTCCGTAGGGAAGTTAGCACCGAGATTTGTTGGGCCGTTTCCTATTAAGGAAAGGATTGGACGGATGGCATATAGGGTGGAGTTGCCCGACAGACTTAGTGGTGTTCATGATGTATTCCATGTATCACATTTGAGGAAGTGCTTACATGAGACCGCGGAGGTGGTAGAGCCGAGCTTGCTTAGAGATGTAGAGGTAGAGCGTGATGCGACGATTCGACGAGCTCCTACTCGCATCCTTGGGTCAGAAACTAGGAAGTTGAGGAACAGAGAAGTTCAGCTAGTTAAAGTGCAATGGGGAGATGACGAAAGCAATGCTACTTGGGAGACGGAAGCAAAGATGCGTTCTTTGTATCCATTTCTTTTTGAGAGTATGTCTTTTAACTTCTCCTTTATTGCTTGTCTAGTACTTATCTTATCTTTAGTATATCCTCTCGCTAATACCTATGACCTTTAGATAGGGTAAAACCTATGGTTGAAACATGTGTTTGAAACATGTTATGGTTGATGGATGCATATGGATGCAATTGTTTGCTAGTGGTTGCTCGTGGATGCATATACACACACATTAGGCACTAGATCGGCTCAGTCACTTCATGTTGCATATTGCATAAATGGATGTGGTAGTTAGATTGATGGATGTATCATGGCTGTGTTATCATATGGATGATGCATTTTTGTGTATGGTTGTGCACGCATGTAGAAATTTGTATGTGTCAATAGGGTTTCGCATACATATTGGATGCATGGCACTATCATGGTTTGCATTAAGGAGGTTTACTGTATCAGTAACCGCCTGATTTTCGCATTAGGTAAGTACATATACACACACTTTTGCATATATCCATCCAGCATTTAGAATCTTGTAAGGACAATGATTGCTCGTGGATGATGCTTTGAGTAGATGGATGATTGGATGGTAGGATACGTTCTTCCTAACTTGAAGATTTCGGGGACGAAATCCTTTAAGGAGGGGAGAATGTAACAACCCGTATTTTCAATAACCTGTAATAACATAAATCGAGGCAGAATTTAATTCTAAAATGGGAATCAAGGGAAACGGGCTATGCCATTGCGTTCGTCTCGGAAAAATACGCGAATTAGAGTCCGAGTTTTCGAAAATCGGAGTCCGTATGACCAAGATATGGCCTCGCGAAGTTTCACGAAAATTCCCAAATTAAAGTATACTTAATTAAGTGAAATGGGTTGTGTAGATATATATATATATATATTGATATATATATATATATATATATAATTGAAAATTTAATAAATAAATATGCAAAAATGCTCAAAACAGCGAATTGGGAGAGGGGAATAACCGAACCGGCCGATTTTTGAAGTCGACCCGAGCCCGCTGGGTCGACTAGGGGTTAATCCAGGGTGTTTGGCTGTCAACCCGTGGGCCGATTCGCTCAAGTGCAGATTTTGCATTTGAATGGTTCTCATGGTCCATCTTTAATCTAAAGGCCCTAGATGGTTCCTACACTTGACTTCTTCCCCAAGACATGCTTTGATGGCTTGGATTGAATCTAGGGTTAATCCTATGGCCTAAAGCACTTGCCTAATCTATAAATAAGACCCTAACCTACCCTAATTCATTCATAATTAAACCTAGTGACTAAACTATGGCAAAATGCTAGCTCTCATGGCCTCCACTAATTTTATGAAGAGGGTTGCATACTAATCACTCTCTAATCAACTTCTAATCCCTTCTTAGCATCTTAATCTTCTTCATTTGGTGTTCAAAGTTGCTAGTTGTGAGTTTCTATCACTTTGATGATCTTTTGGTAAACTAATTAGATGAGATGTGATGAGATTTATGGTTTTGTATGTGGGTTAATGAGCTTTGAATCATATGATATGATGTTAGCATTAATCTTATGTTTATGCATGTTGAGTATGTAAGCTTATGCAAGTTTAATATGATGTATGTTATGTTTGCATGATGCTAAATATGCAAGTTGTGGGCTATGTAATCATATGCATGTTATGCAAGTTCATGGTAATATGCTATGCAAGTTACATGTATGTAAATATGCAAGTTACATGTTTGTTAATATGCAAGTTACATGTATGTAAATATGCAAGTTACATGTTTGTTAATATGCAAGTTACATGTTTGTTAATATGCAAGTTACATGTATGTAAATATGCAAGTTACATGTTTCTTTATATGCAAGTTACATGTTTGTTAATATGCAAGTTACATGTATGTAAATATGCAAGTTACATGTTTATTAATATGCAAGTTCATGATGACACATTATGCAAGTCTATAAGCTAATATGCAAGTTTGTTATGCAAAATGAATATGTAAGTTATGTGACATATTATATGCAAGTTATGTGACATGTTATGCAAGTTCATATGCAAGTTATGTGTTTGTTAATATGCAAGATGGCACCTTTGAAACATGTTCATTCATATGCAAGTTGACACCTTTTATATGTGTTATATCATGAACGAAATTACGTGGGAACGATGGGGTAATTAAATGCATAAGTTAATAAGATTGTGTGAAATTAATATAATTATGCATAACACAAAATAAATAAACATAGTATGGGAATTTGCCTATTTGGTTAGGTGTACCCATACTATGTGTTGGGAATTTACCTATTGAGTTAGGTCTACCCCATGGGAATTTACCTATTAAGTTAGGTCTACCCATGTTAAGAAAACTTGATTAATTAGGGATAATTAATATAAAATTATGAGGGTGATTAATTAGGTGTAATTAATTGACTAAGACACGAGGTTGGACTCAGTTGTAGCGTAAAACTGCCCGGACCCAACCGGCTTAACCAGTTGCTACAAATGTTAGCCCAATGTGAGAGGTCTTAGGCACAAACTAAATACGTAATTAATGTAAAGACACGAGGTTAGACTCTGTTATGACATAAGGCTGCCCGGACCCAACCGGCTTAACCAGCGGTCATAAAAGACAGTCTAATGTGAGAGGTCTTTACCAAGGTTACGTTCTTAATTAATTAATTAAGAAACACTTAACCACATTAGCATGTAGAGGGACATGAGGGGTTAAGTGGGTGCCTCGGGTGGCATGAGAAAATCTAGTGGTTGCCTTGGGTGGCAATAGAAAATACGATTAGAATACTTAACCAAAATGGAACATGTAATTAAAACATGATTAAAGGGTTAAGTGGGATATACTAGAAAAAGGGACAAGCTTAGGTGGGTAGCTTGTGGAGGCCCATTTCAACCAGTAACCCATACGTATCTTTGTGGGCTCGACCCATGTCGAGGACGGGACACGCATACTGGGCTTGACTGTAAGAGGCAAACGGGTTAGCGGTGGCAACGCAAGTCCAACGGGCTTCATATGCGTGAGTGGGCCCGGGCTGGTAGGTAAGCCGTTGTTGCATCGAGTAGATATAAGCCGTGCACCTTTAGTTTCATCAGGTTGCCACATTGGGGAATGATACATCCCACGGTGGGGCCAGCACGGGTATCTACGTTAGGGAGCCGATCGAATGGGAAGTAGTGTGTACACCTAGTGGATTGTAGGGCCCCGTGGCGCCTACTTGGTCACCTAGGGGTACGCAAGTACTAATTAGTAAATTTTATAAGTCCTTGGGTGGGATCAACCTTTAAGTTAGGAACGACTGGTGTGGTGCAGTTTAGTAATTTACCTTAGGGAGGGTAGATGCGTCTTTATCCTTTATCTTCGTTTAGTTGACTGCTTAGGGTAGCCATTCATCCCTATATGTTACCGTATATCAGTTTATGTCTTCTCTGGTTACTTTAACGATTGTATTGTTAAAGTTATAGGACTCGCTCAGACTTATGTCTGACCCCGTTGTTTTTATCTTTTTCCCAACCCTCAGGTCCTACGGTGGATCCTAGCAGTAGTGGAGCTTGATCGGATTGCTGTTCCAGTCTTTAGGAGCTTGGATAGATGTAAAGCTCCAGTTATCCAGTTATCTTTTCTTTTGTTTGGCTATTGTATGAGAGTGGGATTATGTACTTCTTTATTTTGATGGATATTGTACTTGACCTTTATTGTGGTTTTATGATGTAACCAGACATGTTTTACTTCCGCTGTTATGAGATGATGTTTTAAAATTTCAAGTACTATTTATATCTGTCTTGTTGTAATTTTTCTGTTCTATATTCACTAAAATACTCCACCGATGCTATGGCATTCCCTTAGTGAGTGATCATAGCGGGAGTGGGGTGTTACAGGACCTCTCACATTAAGCTAACCATTTGTGGGTGCTGGATTTGTCGGCCGGTTCCGGGAAACTTTTACCACAAGTTGAGCCTAACCTCGTGTCTTAATGCGGTTATGAATTGAATTTCCTAATTGTGGTTTACAACATTTGTCTAAATGAATCCTAGGAATTATAACCATTTTACTTAATTCCTTTATTAAGTTTACTTTCCCCAAATCAACGTTGTTTATAATGGTTATTTATTCATTTGTGGTTTTATTTGTAGCAACAAATCACATTAATTTCTACAATGGTCACAACAAGTATATTAATTAAATATGCATTACATTTAGTGTATAATTCCATACGTGAATACCGTTCAAACATTCCAGCATCCAATGTAATGTATATTTTATCATTCTACGTAGTTCGGAAGAATACGGTGTGTGTGTGTGTGTATATATATATATATTTGCGCAGTCTACGTAGTTATCTTTCTTTATTATTATTTATTGTTAATTTTAACATTTTAGTTTAATCAATATCCAAACATTCCTTTTTTGTATTCAATCTTGCCATAAGGTTTCAGATCTTACAAAAAGACCGTTAGTTATAGTTATTATAAATTATCCTAATTATTGGCATTGACATGTTTTCAAATCACAAGAAATATATGTTTATGTATATTTTGGAATAGTTGATGCAAACTACGCACAAATATATATATTTATATTATGGGTACATTTACACAACTTTTCCCTTTTTAAATTTTTTTGGCATATCACTTGTGAGTTCAACAAATATACTTTTATTCAAAAAGAGGAAAACAACATATTTACAACGATTAAGCCAAAACCCCAACAACATTGAATACAAATAGGCATATTTCTTTGAAAATTAAAATTACAAAATTCACCATTGTATCTTTTCAATCAAATTCACATAATTTATCATTCGACACTGAAAATAGAGATTTGTAATAAAACAACATCTAAAAAGTGTTATTGGGACTGATTTACAAATCCACAGCGTTTTACCACAAACTACAATATATTATCCAACAATATGTATAATTAATTTAAGTAAATCTACAATTAATATCATTCCTAACCGCAATTCCCAATTTCCAAGTTTTGACAATATTTACTAGTAGATCTGGTAGGTACCAATTCAAATTCAATAATATTATGAACACTGATGATAATAGGCATGTATTTTGAGATCTAGTACAAACGAGATAAATAGGCTATTATAACTTTGTATGTAAACTTCTCACTTACCCGAAAGCATCCAAATCTGAAATATGAATAATCTTTTAGGCTTACAATTCCCAGATTCTTACATATCAACAATTATTCTTAAAAGGTGATATTTTCATATCTGTAGATTTGCAAGAAGATAGGAAGAGAGGGGATAATTTGATGTGGAATAGATTAGCCGTCGATTTACAAACTTTTCCATTTGAATTTGATAATCCCTTTCAATTCTATATGATTTGTATTTGATTGATTGTGTATGAATATACTTTTAATTAAGAAGTTTGATTAGAAGAGAAAGGAAATTAGTAGAGCTTCGCTGGTACCTATAGATTTGTGTGGATAAAAGTGAGGCCCTACCCCTTTATTTATAGGAGTGGAATTGGCCATGAACCGATAGATTTATTTTAATTTGTATCCGTCCATCCATTCGATATTTTAATATAAACTTAACCCTTTAGCCCTAGTCATCATTGGGCGTTCTGGCGCCCAGTAGGTCGACCACTTGGGTCGCCAACCACCTAGTGAGGTGATTAAATACAGTATAATATATATATATATATATATATTGATTTATTTATTTTCCGTCCGTTGTCATATTTCGTCCATAACTTTTCATATGGACTTAGTTCACGAAGCTCCAAACATGAAAGTTAACCAGAATTCTAAGACGAACGCATCAGTTAAAGTTTTGTGGTCAAAATCCATTATTTGCAGAAATTCCTATTTTTCAAATTCTAATAATTAATTCTTATTGTCAAAATCCCGGGTTGTTACATTCTTCCCTCCTTAAAAGGAATTTAGTCCCAAAATTCTGACACCTATTTTCCTATCTTATACAACCAATTTTTGTACATCCACTTTGCCACCATGTGTATATGCAATTCAACCATAAAATATGTATGCAACATGATTATAAATCGAACCCTCTATATATATGCATTGAGATTTTTAAAACACTTTTGAAAACATGATGCAAAACATCCTAAATATCCTTGAAGTTCTATACGAATGCAAATTTTGAAAATTTATTTTCATCCATAACTCTCATACAACTATGAATAGAGGTGTGAAGCAACCAATTTTGCATCCAAACCCTACCATCAAAAACGTCACGTAATCTAATCGTTTCCTATTTAATTTCTCCTAAACCGGAAAAAAGAAATCAAAGCGAAGAATTTTAACGTTTTCTCCGCTTACAAATATTCCATTTCCCGCCCTACAGTGGAATTTTCACCTCAGTTACCCAAAATACTCCAAATAATTTCCATCTGTAGACCATAAAGGATGTTTAAAACAAGCTCTAAAATATAAAACGAGTTGGTTAATAACTCACATGCATCGTTGACAAGGTATGAAAACAACATTTCCAAGGCTAAAACAACCTTTTCCTTGTTGCTGTTAACGTTTTTACCGTATCTTCGATCCTACTGCACCGATAAACGCGTACACAAACCATCCAAGCATCTTCGTTACACTGCTCATATTCTAAAAGCCGAAATATTTCATAAAAAAATCCGCTTGAAAAGTTCTTATGTTTATTTTGAAAATTTCTTTTCAAAACCGTTTCACTTTCATTTAAGAATTAAAAATGATAAAAAGTTTTTTTTTCAAACAACGTGATCCAAAAACTTCAAAAATGCATTTTGCAGAAACTTAAATAATGCAAGTCACATGTTGGTGAAAAAGAAAGTCAGCCATGCAAATACGCAAAAACTGAAATCGCACAAAAAAGACTAATAGAAATTTTAGTTTTAAAAAGGAGCGACTATTTATTTATTTATATACCTATGACGTAGAACCGATCATTTACTAAAATCTATCAAACACCGAATTTTATTCTTTCCAGCTCTAAGAAAAGTGCTAGTTTAAAAATGAGATTTAATTCAAATAAATATGCGTGAATTGATATACACGTAAATGTGTATATTTTATATATTAATTTTGTTTTCTAGTATAAATAAGAAAAAAATTCTTGTTAGTTGATTTGGTATTTGATTTGTGATACCATAATCTACCAAATAAGAGAATTTTTTTTTTTTGGCAATTTTTTGTTTGATTTATTTCCCCTTTCATTTCCTTTTAAATTTCCTTCCCTTTTTTCTAATTTTTTCCCTTTTACATTTTTTCCTCTCTTCTATTTACACAACAATAAAAAAAAACTTGCCAACTCTTTTTCGATTTTTTTCCCAGTTTTCTTTGCATTTTCTTCTACATAATCTTTCCTTCCTTCTATCTACAATTTCTTTATATATATATATATTTAAACAACTCCTTTTTCTATTTCTTTTTTTTTTCAATCCTTTACATTCCTTCCTTCTATATACAATTTATTTCCAAAAAGAAAATCCTTTTACAAACTTCTTTCTCTCCAGTCTCCTGCTATTATAAAATCCATTGCCACAAGCCTTTCATCCCCTTCACAATCACCCTTCCTCTACAACCCACTGATCACGCTGCATCAATATCTCTTCATTCCAAAACAGCAAATTCATCGACCAAAGTTCATCAACAACAAACAAATTTTCCGCCTGTAATAGCAACTGCGAACCCCATCTACTTTCACAAACAAGCCCAAACGCATCATCAGTACGACCGAAATCCGCAACCACGGTCCTGATCATCAAACTGCACCATACTTGCCATACTTTTCTTTCTCTACATCTCTCCCTACCACCATCATCTTCACAGTTTGCACACCATCCACCGATCAACAAGCTTCATCAATACCCACCTTCAGACCATACCCTGTCATTAACCCATAAAAGCCTCCATAACAACTTACAATCCAAACTGCACAGCTTAAAATAATCCTTCATCACCATACTGTCATCATTTAACAGTTGATAGCAACCAGCTTGCACCTCCTGTCTTCACACAATCCCCCAAACCTCAACACCAAACTGACTAATACTCCACTTCAACAATATCATCCACCTCACAACTTTGAAACTTTTTCCACATTCAACTCTTACAACATATCCTCACAATCACTTCAATAAACCAGCCTTTACGTCTTCTGAAACCACCCAAATCCAAAGAAGACCATTCCCAAACTCCTCAACAATCCGCAATTTCAAACCACTTCACCTTCATCACTCATCGCAATCTGTACCACCAAAACTACATGTAATTCAGACCTCGCAATCCAAAGCCGAAGGAGCTAAATTCCTCCTTGCCCTCACAGCCACTATCCATTCACATCTCCTTCATTATTTCGAGCATCATCTTGCCATACATGAATAGTTCAGCTAACCCATCATACCTAACAGCAATTCAACTTCCATAACTCAGACCAAACCAAACGTCAACTAGCCACTCAACAAACCCCTAGCCCCTCTCCCATCAACATACACACGCCAGAAATCAACCAAAATTTCCGCATCCACTTCAACTTGAACCCCAATACTCAACTCCTCTCTGTATAACCAAACCGCAATCAACCAAGATCGAAACCCAACTGCTAACCCGCGACGAAACCACATTGCTAACCTTAGAACCCGTACCATAAACGCAACTGCACCACAGCAGCCACAATTCGAAAGCCATCACCAAATCGAATGCTTGACCTTCGATTACCTGTAACAAGATTTAGACAAACTAATTTGAAAGCTTGACTTTCGATTTTATTTTGATCAAAAAAAGAGGGGACGACGTTTTCTTTTTTTGTTCCGAAGGGATTTCGATAACAAAAAAAAAATATGAAAAAGAGGGTGAACAGTTTCCTCTTATCGTTCTGTATCCTGCGCACGTGTTTTATATTAGTCTGTGGAGCGTGGATTCTAGTGAGCGCGTGACTTGATTGGACTCTAGTTAGTTTTTATCACGCTAGTTTTATTTGTATATTTTTTAGGCTTGGTTCTTCTGATTTTTATATTTTTTAGCTTAGTTTAGTTTTGATTTTAAAAGTTGAGTGAAGTTTCCCTTTATTTTTTTTTACTCTACGCATTTGTTAGTTTTTTCCAACTTAGTTTTTTTTTATTTTGTTTGTTTGTATTAATTTCTTTAAATTAAGAAAAAGGGGGAATCACAATCCAAGGCCCAAGTAGGGAACGTAATTCAATAAAAACCAAGAAAAGAATTCTACTAGTTGCACTGGACGGACTGCCGATCTAAGTGAGTGATTTATAAACTCCACAGGAGCTTTGTTGTAGAGAAAACTATATATACATTGCTTGTGAAAATTTCTGCAGGGGTAGCCGCTTGCTTGTAAAATCTTTTAAATTCTGATTTTGCATCTGTATTCATTATGTTAAAGGCATTACCCCAATTCACATAAGGTGAGGGATTTCATCACCCTTTCCTTAGCCCACAAATTGCATTTCATCGTAGAATCTGACTAATAATAATGGTTAGATGTTGGACTTAAGGGAGTCGTGGGCTCATTTAGGGCTTAATTACATTTTGATAGTTGATTTATTTGGAACGAATTATTTCTTGGTGACTAGACTACGGCAGAGAAATAGCTATTTATAAATATTACGGTGAGTCGTAAATATCATATCGGTTGTTACTCTGAAGGTACTTAAACCTTCGGCTGCATTGCTAGGGTGATTCCTAGTGCACCGATAACTCCTGTCCGTTAATTGGTTGAGAAATCTTTTGTTCTAAGTAATCAAACGTGTCACTATATAATTTTGGGTTAGGAGTTGTTAAGGACAGAAAATTTCATTGTAACTAATCTCTGTGTATCTTATTGGTTTGTGAATTGCAATAAAAAAACAAAATAAAAAATCTGAATTCCTCAAAAATGAAAAAAAAATTGAAAAAAAAATTTAATTTTTTTATTCTTTAGCTCTCGTTAATTCTATAGGTTGTAATTTTCTAAAAGTCCCATTTTCAAAACTTGTTTCTCTCTCTCGCCTCTTTTCGAACTTCTCCATTGCCTAAATTTCTTTAGCGAACTCTTTTCTTCTTTTTCTGGTGCATGCAAACTTGGACCGGTGACCTAGATTCTCGTTGTTTAGTTAGAATTAGCCCACCTTCTCTTTCCCCAAAACCTATTTTACTTGAACAACCCTTAGAAATGGATAACGAACCCGCACCTTGTACCCTGATGGACAGAATCCTTCCCGATAGAGTTTCCGTTCCTTCTTGCATTCAGGTACCCGGTCCTGTGGGTAATCACTTTGAAATCCGGTCGAGTCAGATAAACATCCTTCCCAAATTCGGAAATTTTTATCATGATGAACCATATAGTTTCTTAACAAAATTTGAATATGCTTGTGCAACCTTTAAGTTACAATAGTTATGTGCGGATGGTATTAAACTTCGTTTGATTCCATTCTCACTAATTGACTCCGCAGAAAAATGGTTTCTCAGCTTGCCCCCAAATTCGATTAAAAAATGGGATGAATTTATAGCAGTTTTCCTTAAAAAGTTCTACCCTTAGAAAAAAACAGATAGAGTCAGAAATGAAATCACCAATTTCCACCAAAAAGGAGGGGAATCTTTTTGGCAATATTTCGAAAGATTTAAAGAACTATTGTTATGTTGTCCCCATCATGGTTATGGGTCGTTATGTCAGACTGTTTATGATGGACTCGATAATGGTTCTAGGCAAATGTTAGAGTCTTTGTGTCAGGGCAATTTTGTAAAACAGACCGACGTAGAAGCTTGGGAATTTCTCGATGAGTTAGCAGAAAAATCAAAACAATGGGAACAAACCAATGAAAAATCTCTCTATTCGCGTTCTAGTTGCAATTCTATTGAATCCTCTTCTCCTAATACTCTTGTTGATGCCATACTGAACGTTGTTAGACCACACACTCAAGTTAATAACGTCTCCCAAGCTATGTGTTGAAAAGTCGGTGTACGACTTAGGCAGGATCAGTAATATTGATATGCGGAATGTGTAACACCCCACGTCCATTAATGTCACTCACGAAGGGAATGCATTAACTTCCATGGAGGTTATAAGTGAATATAGAATAGAAAAATTACAACAAGACAGATAGTAAATAGTACTTGGAAATCTAAAACTTCATTTTATTGCAGCGGAAATTAAACATGTTTGTTACATCATAAAACCATAGATCATAACCAAGTACAATATCCATCTTCATAAAAACAAAATACATAATCCCATTACATAAATAGCCATTAAAAAGATAACAAGCTGGACTTTACTTCAACGGTCCAAGCTTTCCAAAGAGAGATGAAGCAATTCAATCAAACTCCACTAGAGCTGGGCCCAACCTGAGGACCTAGAGGGGGAAAAAGGATAGAAATAGAGGGGGTCAGACATAAAGTCTGGCGAGTATGATAATTCTAACAATACTATTATCAGAATAACTAGACTAAGGCATAAGCTGGAAGACAAGTAAATGTCTATGAACTCTTAGGAAGATAAAGATAGCGTTTAAGATAACGTTAAAGATAACGGTAAAGGCACACCTAATTACTAACGAATGATTACTACACTGCACCGCACATTACTACACTGCACAACACCAGTCACCCTATTGTTTGATTCCACTTGCTTCACATAGAAACTTTATAAATAGCCTTACGTACCCCTAGCTGACTACATAGGTGCCGTCTGCACCTATCTCCACTAGGTGTACCCCACTACCCACTTTTGATCGGCTCCCTACTCGTAGATACCCGTGCTGGCCCCACTGTGGGGTGTATCACTCCCCTAAAGTGGCAACCCGATACAACTTGAGAATGCATGGCTTATACCTACACGATGAAACAATGTCTTACCTACCAGCTCGGGTCCACACACGCATACGAAACCCGTTGGACTTGCGTTGCCACCGCTCCCCGTTTTGGCCTCTTACAGTCAAACCTAGCATGTGTGTCCCGTCCTCGACTTGGGTCGAGCCCACAAAGATACGTTTGGGATACTGGTCGAAATGGGCCCCCACAAGCTACCCACCTAAGCTTGTCACTAGTATATCCCACTTAACCCTCTTAGTCATGTTCATTTACATGTGTGTTTGGTTAAGTCTTACTAATTGTATTTCACATGCCTCTAAGGGCACCCGCTAGATTCCTCGTGCCACCCAAGGCACCTACTTAACCCCATGTCCCACTTTACATGTTTATCTGGTTAAGTATTTCTTAATTCATTCAGGCCATAACCTCATAAAGACCTCTCACATTAGACTGGCATTTATGGCAGCTGGATTTGCCGGGCGGGTCCGGGCAGTCTTACACCATAAAAAGAGTCTAACCTCGTGTCTTTACAACTGTTATGCTTTAGTTTAGGCCTAGGACCTCTCACATTGGGCTGACATTTGTGACCACTGGATTTGCCGGGCGGGTCCGGGCAGGTTTACGTCACAAACGAGTCCAACCTCGTGTCCTAAGCATTGATTAACACTTAAAATCTTTTACCCCAGTTTTAATAATTCCCTATTCAAATTATTAATTAAGTCAACTTTTAATGATGTCCATAATTGACTCAATTATGTCCATCCACTTTTGGCATGCAAAATCATATCAATTGCACCCCAACTTTTTAATATTAAATCCTTAATATTACCCCTACCCCACGTTTATACGTTCGCTTATTCAACGCATAATATAGGATAGACTTGTATAGTCTAACACCTAGCACGAAGATAAATTATCACAACATATAGACAATTAAAATAAATCTAATCATAATAGGGGTGAAACTTGCATAAACTACACATGTTAAGGATCAAAAGGTATCAACTTGTTAAATGTCTCAATTTACATGATATGAACATATCCCAAATCTATACATAAACTTGCATATGGGGTTTTTAGGAAACATAATGATGGTGTGAACTAGCATAGGATATCACATATGTCATAACATAATTCTTGATGTCATAATAGATGTCTTGGCATATGTTCATAACTTTTCTAATCAATCTAACTTGCATATGTGACTTGTCATATAGATCAACATAACCCAAACATGATGATTTAATTAATATGAACTAACTAGCATAAATGGTAACATCATGGCCTTTTTGACATGTATAATTCATCACAACTTAGCATAGAAACTTTCAACATACATAACATCATCATAGCATGATTTACAACATATAAGATATCATCATCACATAACATTGGATTTACAATATACATGATAGCAAAAGGGGTTTACAACAACATATATGATAATTCACATCATCTACTCATAATCCATTCATAACTAACCCTAATTAAAATGATAATAATCTTGTTAATATCATCATACTCACAATTTAGAGAAGAAAAGAGAGAGTTTTGCTTTGCTTTAGGGTTGAGAGAATTAGAATTGAATTTGCTTTTCTTCTTTCTTAGTTGGCGGCGACTCCATTGATTTCCATGGTGACGGTAACTATTCTATTTTAATTAGGTTTAGGATTAGCATAAGGATGTATTTATAGGTGTAGGAAGTTATTTAGGACCATTAGATTAACCCTGAACCATGAGAACCAATCAAATGCAAAATCTGCATTTGAGCGAATCAGCCCACGGGTTGACAGCCAAACACCCTGGATTAACCCCTAGTCGACCCAGCAGGGCTCGTGTCGACCTCAAAAATGGGCCGGTTCGGTTATTTTCCCTCCCAATTCGTTGTTTTGAACTTTTTCGCATATTTATTTATTTAATTTTTAATTTATATATATATATATATCAATATATATATATATATATTTCTCTACGCAACCCATTTCACTTAATTCTTTTCTAAAAATTAAGTATACTTTAATTTGTGAATTTTAATGTTATAAAATTACGGGGTGTTACATTCTCCCCTCCTTAAAGGATTTCGTCCCCGAAATCTCCAAGTCAAGAAGAATGTATATCCTACCATCTATTCGTCCATCTACTCAACCATCAAACACCAGCATCCATTGTCCTTAAAAGACTTATAATGCTTTAATGTTTATATGCACAGTGTGTGTATATGTCCATATGTAATGCAAAATTAGGTGGTCTACTGATTCAGTCGACCTTCTTAGTGCAATTCATGATAGTGCCATGCGTCTAATATGTATGCAAAAGATTCATAATGATACATATTAATTCTATATGCGTGCACAACCATCCACCCGAATGCAGCAACTATATGATAATACAACCATTATACATCCATTTTACTAAATACATCCATATATATGCAATATGCAATATGAAGTGACTGAGCCGATCTGGTGCCTAATAGTGTGTGTATATGCATCCACGAGCAACCACTAGCAAACACTTGCATCCACTTTGCATCCACCATACATAACATGTCTCAAACGCATGTTTCAACCATAGGATTATCCTAACTAAAGGTCAAAGATACTAGCGGGAGGATATACTAAAGATAAGATAAGTACAAGCTAAGCGATAAAGGAGAAATTAAAGGACATGCCCTCAAAAAGAAAAGGGTATCGTGAACGCATCTTCTCTTCCGTCTCCCAAGTAGCGTTGCTCTCATCATCTCCCCATTGCACTTTGACTAGTCTGACCTCTCGATTCCTCAACCTCTTGATCTCCGACCCAAGAATGCGCATAGGAGCTCGTCGAATTGTCGCATCACGCTCTATCTCCACCTCTCTAAGCAAGCTCGGCTCTACCACTTCCTTGGTGTCATGCAAGCACTTCCTCAAATGTGACACATGGAATACGTCATGTACACCACTAAGTCTCTCGGGCAACTCCAATCTATACGCCATCCGTCCAATCCTCTACTTAATAGGAAACGGCCCTACAAACCTTGGTGCTAATTTCCCAACGGACCCAAAGCGAACAACGTTTCGTAATGGAGACACTTTGACAAAGACCATGTCCCCAACTTCAAACTCGAGATCTGTCCTCCTCTTATCCGCATAAGATTTCTGCCTATCTTGCGCTGCTTTCATCCTCCTTCAAATCAAGTCGATCTTCTTCGAAGTCTCCCTAATCATATCGGGCCCAAGTAAGATCTTATCCGTAGATTCCCACCAACATGTAGGTGAACGACAAGGTCGTCCATATAGAGCTTCGAATGGTGCCATACCAATGCTGGACTGAAAGCTATTATTATATGCAAACTCAACCAATGGAAGATGCTCTTCCCATGTACCCTCAAAGTCCAGGATACATAGCCTCAACAGATCCTCTAGAATGCGATTGACCCTCTCAGTCTGGCCGTCCGTCTGAAGATGATATGCGGTGCTCAAACATAACTGAGTCCCTACCGCCTCTTGTAAGCTTCTCCAAAATTCGCTAGTGAAAATAGGATCGCGGTCGCTCACTATTCTAGAAGGAACACCGTGCAAATGAGCTATTTCTTGGACATATACAGAAGCTAACCATGGAGCAGTCCTCTTACTCTTCACGGGAATGAAATGGGCGCTCTTAGTAAGTCTATCTACTATAACCCAAATCCCCGTATTACCCCTCCTCGATCGCGGTAATCCATCCACAAAATCCATCGAGACACTCTCCCACTTCCATAGTGGAACCTCCAATGGGTGAAGCAACCCACAGGGTTTCTTTTGCTCCTCTTTTACTTGTTGGCATACCAAGCATCTAGAGACATACTCGGCCATGTCTTTTTTCATGCCAGCCCAAAAGTAAACTCTCTTCATGTCTTTGTACATCTTGTCCCCGCCGGGATGAATGGTCATCTTCGAATGATGTGCTTCGTCAAGAATATTCTTCCTTAGGTCATCGTCTTTTGGTACACAAAGTCTACCGTCCCTACGTAACCAACCCTTATCGTCTAGGGTATACCTACGGAGATAGCTTGATGACTCCCCTCCTTTGAGCTTTTCTACTAACTCAACTAACTGTGGGTCGTCTCGCTGTGCTTCGCCAATCCGTCCCAAAAGCGTAGGTCTGACCTCCAATGATGCTAGCAAACCGGGGACGAAGTCAACGGAAGGTCTAAAGTCAAACATCGAAATGAATTCTAAACTTTGCCGCTCAACAAATAAAGGACTTAAGGATAATCTTTTTCTACTTAAGGCATTGGCCACCACGTTACCCTGGCCAGGGGTATATGCTATCTCAAAGTCGTAGGACGCTAAGAACTCCATCCACCTTTGCTGCCTTAAGTTCAAGTCCTTTTGAGAGAATAGGTATTTTAAAGATTTGTGGTCAGTGAATAGTTCGAATTTCTCGCCAAGAAGATAATGACGCCAAGATTTAAGCGCGAAAACAATAGCGGCCAACTCTAGGTTATGTGTGGGGTAATTCTTCTCATGCGCTCTCAACTGCCTTCCACCATAGGCTATTACCCTGCCCTCTTGCATTAAGACTGCGCCTAGTCCTGTCCCACAAGCGTCAGTATAAACGGTAAACGGCTTACTCCCTCTGGCAATACTAAGACTGGGGCTGAAGTCAAAGCTCTCTTCAAATGTTGGAATGCATCATCACAATCTACGTCCCATGTGAAAACTAGGTTCTTCTTCGTCAAGCGTGTCAATGGAGCTGATATCTTTGCGAAGTCTTTGATAAACTTCCTATAGTAGCCAGCCAATCCCAAGAAACTTCTCACTTCGGTAGCATTTTTAGGAACCTTCCAATATTGGATGGCCACCACCTTCGCGGGATCTACAACTATCCCTTCTTTGGAAACCACGTGTCCCAAGAACCGTACTTCCTTCCTCCAAAGGTGACACTTAGAAAATTTAGCTTTAAGCTTATGCGCTCGAAGAGTCTCCAACACTTCCCTAAGATGTAGGGCATGCTCTTCTTCATCCTTAGAAAAGATCAAGATGTCATCTACAAAGACTACCACAAATTTGTTAAGGTACTCCCTAAACACCCTACTCATCAAATCAACAAAGTATGCGGGGGCGTTTGTCAAACCGAAGGGCATCACTAGCCATTCATAGAAACCGTCCGAAGTCCTAAAGGCAGTCTTGTCAATGCTATCCTCAGCCACTCTCAACTGATGGAAACCAGTGGCTAAGTCCAACTGTGAAAACACTGAGGCGCCAACTAACTGATCGAAGAGATCGTCAATCCTCGGCAGTGGGTGTTTGTTCTTCTTAGTAAGCTTATTAAGTTCTCTATAGTCCACACAAAGTCTAAGGGACCCATCCGCCTTAATGGCAAATAATACTGGAGCACCCCACTCCGATATACTTCGTCTTATGAACCCCTTCTCAAGCAACTCCTTCACTTGCTTACCGAGTTCCCTCCTTTCACGTGGAGCCAAGTGGCGTACTGGCAAAGATACTGGTTTTGCATTATCCACAAGATATATTCGAAAATCTATCTCCCGCTTCGGAGGCAAGCCCTTCACCTCCTCAAACACATCCGAGTATTCTCGGACCACTCTAACAGATCGTAGATTTTTCTCAGACGCGTCAAGCGATTCTAGATAACTTAGCATAACCGAATTTATGGGATTACAAAAGATTTCGAGAGTGTTGCCAAGGCGAGTCACGAGCCTAACTACTCTCCTTTCACAATCAAGAACGGCCCCATTTCTGGATAACCAATCCATTCCTAAAATTAGCCCATAGCCCGTGAAGCCCAACACATAAGCATCACATCTAAATTCAACGCAAAGTATGGAAATTTTCAAATCCAAACACATCATAGACAAATAAGCAGAGCCCCCAATTGGATTCGAAACAACTAAGGGATCCTCTACTAAACTGGTGTTTAAGTGCAGTGATTCAACTAATGATATAAAGATAAACGAATGTGATGCGCCCGAATCGAATAAGGTACGGACAGGATGATCAAACAGAAAAACTAAGCTTTCAACAGAAATGGTTCTACCTCGTTCTTGCAGCGGTGGGACCGCGAGAGCCTGAACTTGTCCCCTTGCCTGCCCTGGTGCCATAAGAGCCTGCACCTGTCCTCCCGAGGTAGCTCCTGCCCTCTGCCCCTTCTTTAGGCAGTCCTTCACTAAATGTCCCGCATCGCCACAATGAAAACAGCCTGTCTTCTATTTCTTTCGGCAATCCTTGCTGAGATGGCCTGGTGTCCCACAGTTAAAACATTTCTTCTTTCCCTTGTCGTTATTGTATTTACCACCCTTCTTGTTTTGCTGTTGTGGTTTCTTCTGATCCCCCTTCTTCTCGGGTGCCTTATCAGCTTTAGCGCTTTTCTCCTCATGCATAAGCGCCATTTCTACTAACTTCTCAAAGGTGGCCCCCATAGGGATGTGGGTCATAGCCAACCCTTGCAATGGTTCATTCAAGCCATTCACGAACCTCAGCGCCTTCTTCTCCGGCGTGTTCACTAAGTCCAAGCCAAACCTTGCTAACTGATTAAATTTATTGACATATTCTTTCACTGATGAGCTTCCTTGCTTCAATGTCAAGAACCTTTCCATATATAGATTTTCTTCCGCCCTTGAGAGAAACTTCGCCTCGAACCTACGTTTGAAATCCGCCCAAGAGTCAACAGGACGCTCCCCATTAGTGACCTCCCACCAAAACGAGGCCTCTCCCTTCATCAACCAAGCTTCTAAACGAACTCTCTTTCCTTCTTCTACTTCAAAGATTTCTAGCAATTCTTCCACCTCCTTAAGCCAATCTCTAGCTTCCACAAACGTTTCTGACCCTTGAAATGGTTTTCCACCCATAGCCTTGAATTCCTTGCACGTCTTTGCAAAAGTATCTACGCGAGGAGGAGGAGGAGGAACGGGTGCAACTGGTGGTGGAGGAACATTGGCTGGACCTGTAGCGGACCTAGCCCCTAATAACCTCCTATACCATCCTGGTATCGTTACACCGTCGGGTAGATTAAGATCTTCAGCCATGCTGAAACGAAAAAGGAAAGATTCAAAATGGAGAATTCGAAAGATAAAGATATGGGCTATTGGGGATTATGTTTTTTTTTAAAAAAACTTTTCTCTTTAAATTTCTCATTAAAACATGTTTTTGAAAACACTTCTTCCAAAAATAACTATTTTTCTAAAGTATTTTTATCTGTTCTGGTAACCTTAAGCTCTGATACCACATGTAACACCCCACGTCCATTAATGTCACTCACGAAGGGAATGCATTAACTTCCATGGAGGTTATAAGTGAATATAGAACAGAAAAATTACAACAAGACAGATAGTAAATAGTACTTGGAAATCTAAAACTTCATTTTATTGCAGCGGAAATTAAACATGTTTGTTACATCATAAAACCATAGATCATAACCAAGTACAATATCCATCTTCATAAAAACAAAATACATAATCCCATTACATAAATAGCCATTAAAAAGATAACAAGCTGGACTTTACTTCAACGGTCCAAGCTTTCCAAAGAGAGATGAAGCAATTCAATCAAACTCCACTAGAGCTGGGCCCAACCTGAGGACCTGGAGGGGGAAAAAGGATAGAAATAGAGGGGGTCGGACATAAAGTCTGGCGAGTATGATAATTCTAACAATACTATTATCAAAATAACTAGACTAAGGCATAAGCTGGAAGACAAGTAAATGTCTATGAACTCTTAGGAAGATAAAGATAGCGTTTAAGATAACGTTAAAGATAACGGTAAAGGCACACCTAATTACTAACGAATGATTACTACACTGCACCGCACATTACTACACTGCACCACACCAGTCACCCTATTGTTTGATCCTACTTGCTTCACACAGAAACTTTATAAATAGCCTTACGTACCCCTAGATGACTACATAGGTGTTGTCTGCCCCTATCTCCACTAGGTGTACCCCACTACCCACTTTCGATCGACTACCTACTCGTAGATACCCGTGTTGGCCCCACAGTGGGGTGTATCACTCCCCTAAAGTGGCAACCCGATACAACTTGAGAATGCACGGCTTATACCTACACGATGCAACAACGTCTTACCTACCAGCCCGGGTCCACACACGCATACGAAACCCGTTGGACTTGCGTTGCCACCGCTCCCCGTTTTGGCCTCTTACAGTCAAACCCAGCATGTGTGTCCCGTCCTCGACTTGGGTCGAGCCCACAAAGATACGTTTGGGATACTGGTCGAAATGGGCCCCCACAAGCTACCCACCTAAGCTTGTCACTAGTATATCCCACTTAACCCTCTTAGTCATGTTCATTTACATGTGTGTTTGGTTAAGTCTTACTAATCGTATTTCACATGCCACTAAGGGCACCCCCTAGATTCCTCGTGCCACCCAAGGCACCTACTTAACCCCCATGTCCCACTTTACATGTTTATCTGGTTAAGTATTTCTTAATTCATTCAGGCCATAACCTCATAAAGACCTCTCACATTAGACTGGCATTTATGGCAGCTGGATTTGCCGGGCGGGTCTGGGCCGTCTTACACCATAAAAGAGTCTAACCTCGTGTCTTTACAACTGTTATGCTTTAGTTTAAGCCTAGGACCTCTCACATTGGGCTGACATTTGTGACCACTGGATTTGCCGGGCGGGTCCGGGAAGGTTTACGTCACAAAAGAGTCCAACCTCGTGTCCTAAGCATTGATTAACACTTAAAATCTTTTACCTTAGTTTTAATAATTCCCTATTCAAATTATTAATTAAGTCAACTTTTAATGATGTCCATAATTGACTCAATTATGGCCATCCACTTATGGCATGAAAAATCATATCAATTGCACCCCAACTTTTTAATATTAAATCCTTAATATTACCCCTACCCCACGTTTATACGTTCGCTTATTCAACACATAATATAGGCTAGACTTGTATAGTCTAACACCTAGCACAAAGATAAATTATCACGACATATAGAAAATTAAAATAAATCTAATCATAATAGGGGTGAAACTTGCATAAACTACACATGTTAAGGATCAAAAGGTGTCAACTTGTTAAATGTCTCAATTTACATGATATGATCATAGCCCGAATCTATACATAAACTTGCATATGGGGTTTTTAGGCAACATAATGATGGTGTGAACTAGCATAGGATATCACATATGTCATAGCATAATTCTAGATGTCATAATAGATGTCTTGGCATATGTTCATAACTTTTCTAATCAATCTAACTTGCATATGTGACTTGTCATATAGATCAACATAACCCAAACATGATGATTTAATTAATACGAACTAACTAGGATAGATGGTAACATCATGGCCTTTTTAACATGTATGATTCATCACAACTTAGCATAGAAACTTTCAACATACATAACATCATCATAGCATGATTTACAACATATAAGATATCATCATCACATAACATTGGATTTATAATATACATTATAGCAAAATGGGTTTACAACAACATATATGATAATTCACATCATCTACTCATAATCCATTCATATCTCAACCTAATTAAAATGATAATAATCTTGTTAAGATCATCATACTCACAATTTAGAGAAGAAAAGAGAGAGTTTTGCTTTGCTTTAGGGTTGAGAGAATTAGAATTGAATTTGCTTTTCTCCTTTCTTAGTTGGCGGCGGCTCCATTGATTTCCATGGCGACGGTAACTATTCTATTTTAATTAGGTTTAGGGTTAGCATTAGGATGTATTTATAGGTGTAGGAAGTTATTTAGGACCATTAGATTAACCCTGAACCATGAGAACCAATCAAATGCAAAATCTGCATTCGAGCAAATCGGCCCACGGGTTGACAGCCAAACACCCTGGATTAACCCCTAGTCGACCCAGCAAGGCTCGGGTCGACCTAAAAAATGGGTCGGTTTGGTTATTTCCCCTCCCAATTCGTTGTTTTGAACTTTTTCGCATATTTATTTATTTAATTTTTAATTTATATATATATATATATATCAATATATATATATATATTTCTCTGTGCAACCCATTTCACTTAATTCTTTTCTAAAAATTAAGTATACTTTAATTTGTGAATTTTAATGTTATAAAATTACGGGGTGTTAAAGAATGTATGTGATAAACTAACTTGTATATTTACAATAGTTCTATAAAAAAAATATGAGATAGTGAAATATATCACAAATAAAAAGCAGTAAAGTAATAACACCATGGCTTTTTATACTGGTTCGGAGCACCGTCCTACGTCCAGTCCCAGACTTCTCTCTGGATTTTCACTAATCAACAACCTCGCCTCACCCGGAGGAACAGGTTCACAAGACCTGGACAACCGAACGGGATTTCACGCCTCAACCATTTGAGGACTTCAACACTTGCTTCTTACATCTCTGAGGACTTCAACAACTATTGTATATGGACAACTTGTGCTCTTTTCAACACAGATTTGTCACTTGTAGTACACCCTTCCTATATTATTATCCTCAAATATAATTTGATGTATGCGAAGATTTGGAAGTGGATATCGTATTGAATCACAAGAATATTAAGTAAGCTTTGAGATTCAAACGATAATATATTGAATATGAGTGCTTTTTGAATATAGAGTAGAGTGCAAGATAGATCAAAGGTTGAGAGTAATTTTTTGTTGTTGTTGTTTTATTTGGATGATGGTTTAACGATGTATATATAATGATTAAACAGTCGTAGCCATTTGTGAAGAGAAGCATTGAAAAGAAATGATTTTTGATGAAGGGAAAGAGAAGCAACTTTTGATGAAAGGAGGTGTCTATTCAAAGTGTTGCTTTCAATTTGAAAATCAGTCGACGGGTCAAAATTAACCAGTAGACTGAAATTTGAATATATATATATATATATACGTTACATATATGTGTGCACATTTATTGTGCTTTCTGCCCAGAAACGGTTGACCGCCTATTTTGAAACCGGTCGACCGGTTTCTGGCAATATGCACAATAAATGTGCATTCATATATATATATATATATATATTCATCATAATGAGGTATATGATTATTTGAGGATAGATTTTCAACCTCTAACTTATGGTATCATTGATTCTCTTCTTTTTGTCGATCATGAGACTTCTCCTTGTCATTAATCAAAATGCTATGAAATCCTTGACTCTACATTCTCCCCCTTTTTAATTGATGACAACACAGCTCTGAAAGTATTGCTGACTCCCCCTGTATATGTACTCCCCCTGAAATATACATAAACTAAAAATCTGCAAAAATATTGTTAGTAACATTTTTCTCCCCCTTTGTCATCGACAAAAAGGAGTAGTTTAATAAAGAGTTAAGACAAACATACCATACATCATACCATACCATACATGTGACGATCCCAAAACCCCGTGACACGGTGTTAAGGATAATCATTGGAATATAACACATTAATCATCATTAGCAGATCACAGATAATAGCATAAACCGAAAATAAAACAATTTACACACATATGACAGCGGAATCATATAGATATCATCACATCAGAGAAGCACAGTACAGGATACAACTTAGTGCATAATGATACATAATCAGTCACCATCACCTGAGGCGGAATCATACATAAAGAGTACACAAAATAAATATCAGTCTACATCGCCAATGGCGGAATCATAATATAGATACAATAATGGCGGAGAAAATCCAAGTCAGCTCGGTGTAGTCAAGCCTCGCCATGAGCCAAAAGTGCGTCAGAAACCTGTAACTAGGCTGCCTGTGTGAAAATGAGGGCACCCGAGTTTGCAAGGTGAAACAAACTACGAGTCAGTCATGGGGCTGGTATGAGAAATCTACTTAACTTATTAACAACAATAATAAGGCAAATCAAAGGACCACGCCACTTTCGCGGAACGGGTTTACTCCAATGAGTGCTAGTGCAAGAAATAAAGTAAATGATTAAATCATCGCAATGCTTTTTATAAAATGAAGCCATTATAAGACTCAGGTCCCATCACACAATGCAACGCAAGCCGGAGGATAGAGTTTTTACCTTATAATGGCCAAAAATGCTTCATACGTATAAAACAAAAGTGTTTGATATTATTACTAGTGCATATATATTTCAAAAGCGATTTCAATCATAAATATCATAGGCGGCATAAATGACCCATACCATTATGTCGCCGTACTAGTAATACAATCACGTCCGCATATTTTGTATTCGAAATTGGATTCCTTCATGAGTCGAGGCAAGGGGCAAGCTCCTCTCCGATTCGAGACACTCTAGCAAATGTCCCAGGACCCCACTATGATCCTTGGATCTTCAGGGCCGGTCCTCTCTTACTTTTGAGGATTAATTATTCTTGAATACACGTTTCCCGGTCCTTACAGACCTATAATCGAGGCGCCTCACATTCCAACAACCACATAGGTGAAAAGTATATATAATGTCAGGGCTGGTAGGTCACTGACACCACCTTAGGTAGAAAGAAACGCCGTGCTCTCCCTGCAGTCACTCTCCCGTTTTTGACTCATACCGAGGTGTGAGGCCCGCGAATTCACGTTATACACAAAGCTACGTCACACAGACCATGCTTTGATCATCAACCATAAGACTTTGCTTTGCAACAGAAGCCTTGATCATATGCCACTTAGGCGTGCCGCACAGGCAATCCACTCCATGCGACTGATTTCTATCAATACATAACCTCTGAGCTCGTACGTCTCAGAGAAGGGCGTTAAGCAATAGAATAAATTCTCCGCCGCCAAACAGATATATATTAGACAGAGATCAATCAGCACAGAACAAAATCCAATGTCAGACACACAGTCCATTTACAAGTCCATTCTGGGTCTGAACGAAACCGGAGGCACCAATTCCTCGCATATCCGTACAATCAACAGTATGTCTGGACGGCTACTACTTCAGCTCCTTCATGGTAGCTACTCCAATCACGAGCATCAGTAGCGCCCATCCATCCAATGTGAAGATCGTCGGTCTTCAACAGTCTTCGACTCTTCGACTTCTCAACGTCGATCGATTATTTGAAATGAGATGAACTCGGCCTTTTCAAATAACCCACGTATATTTAAATTTTCAAATCAATTAATCACATGGTTGGACTATTCAACATCCACATTTCAGCTCTTTAGTTATAATTCTCATGTTAAATACATTCAACCATCACATATCAAGCAAACACAACAAAATTGGTTTATTTCCACTCTATATCGTCTATAGTATTTTATAACGATATATCGCCATTTTTATTTAATTTAAAACGACCATATTTAATTAAATGACGTTTCAGGTCGTGTCGATGCACTGGCGCTGTTTTTCACTAATTTTGTTTTACACATATCTGAAAATCTAACCGTTGGATCTTCACAAATTTTATATCATTAGGAAGGTCATTTCAAAACGAATCCAACGGTTTCAGTTTTGGGAAAATCCGACGGTCGGATCTTCCACACTAGCCATTTGAAGTTACGATTTCAATTTACGAACTGCAGCGTCGTTATTCGATTTAATTTAATTATATATATATATATATAAATATAATCGTTTCTGGCGCTGTTTTTCTTCTGATTTGAATTAAACATTCCAGACAATCCAACCGTCGGATCTTCACAAAGTTGGTGCCGTTGGAAAGATATTTCCAAGGCGAACCCAACGGTTGCGGTTTCGGGAAAATCCAATGGTCGGATTTCCCGCACTAGTCGTTTGAAATCACGGTTTCAAAACACGAACTGCACGGCCATGTTTCGTTTTAATTTTATTTATATTTATATATTTATTTAAATATAGTTCATTCAAAAATTCCTATATCGTTTTCACTTCCATTATTTCACTAACGCCTTTAAATTTTGGAAAATTTCGCCATAACCTCCTTTGTACGGGAGGGGCTGGGAAAATTCCCAAATAGCCACACGGGTGTCTCATGTCAAAAAGAAAAAGAAAAAGCCAAGCGACTAGCCAACAGGCTCATAAAATCATCACCCAAACAAAACAGTAAATGAGTACCTATTTGTCGGGCACAAAATTTTATTCCTCTTCTCTAGCCCCTTTGCTATAACCTGTTCAATAAATATGCATGTACATATATAAATTTTCTGTCACTTATCATTTTCTATTCAACTTCATATTTGATTTACTTTGGTTTAAAAACACCGTTCATTCTAATGTTGCATGTATAGGCTAAAATCACATCATTAGCTTATTAATGTATATTTCAACTCATGCATATTTTATTTGAACAAGTGGCTATTTTTAACACTTCACATTTCAAAGATGATGATTTTGGCGAACTAAAATAGATTTCAACACATGATTATTTTCTTTAGTTCCTATGCATGTTAAAAATAATATTTCTTCACAAATATTTATTTCAACGTCCGCATATCTTTAGCATATCACATAGATGATAAAAATGATATTTTTATCATTTAAAATATTTATTCGACAAATGGATGTTTTCAACACTTCATAGTTTCAATAAAAATGTAATTTTTCCTGCTCAATCTTTTTATTCAACACATGAACTTTTCCTCTACACACACTTCTCAACACATGAGCATTTCCACACATGGATATTTTATTTATGTTGTTCATATGAGAAAGATGGAATTTTTATTGTTGAAACTATTTATATATATAAGGCGAATATTTTACATACTTCATATATATTATAAAAATGCGATTTTTATTGTTTAAACACTTCATTCATTCACAAATGAATTTAATTTTCACACATCACTTTTCAATACATGAACATTTCCACACATGGATATAGTTTCAACACATGACTTTAATTTCAACGCATGAAGATAATTTCAACATATGAAAATAATTCTAACACATAAAGATTATTCAAAATTTCGGCAGCATAACGGCAGGGTAGTTAAAACCGGCACCGTCCCTAGTACGGCTCCTCGCTCTACCTTAAAACCTCGCGGTTTTTGACAATGGGGATTCATGCATCTAATTCGCACGCAGGCGGCATGTTTTATTTTTATTTCCACAAATATTTCCAATTCATTTCAATCACCAATGGGTATTTTTCAACCACAAACAATTATTCAACCATTCGTATTTTTCATCCAATATTTCACATCAATTCACAACGATAAATATCGTCCATGGTTTGTGGACGAGGGGAGTATATATATATATATATATATATATATATATTATTGCTATATTTCACTTGCATTTCAACACATATATCAATTATTCTATGCATGTATAATTCATACTTCGCTTATATAGCTTACACTACGCATGTACATGAGGTATACAACACGTGTGTAATTTATATTTCGCTTATATAATTTATACAAGACATTTTCCATTCAAATTCTATTAATTTAAATTTCTCACATTGGTTTTCGGAGTGCTAAAAATCGTAGATGACTCAGAAAAATCCGCGGCTTCTTCTATGTGGTAGAGAGCTTCCTTGCGGTCCCGATGTTTCCTGTTTCATCGAATTTCGTCAACACACCAAAAAGATACGACTTTTCAAAGTGCAGACATCGAAAAGGACTCACCTTTCTATTTGGTTCGAACCTAGGTTTGAGGTTTTTGCGAAATCCGTGGCACGTGGGGACGATCGGGGGTGATGACGTGGAAGAGCTTCGAGCAGGCTTCTTGTCGGTGGTGGTTTGGTGCAGCTCGGTGATCGGTGGCGTCGTCGGCGACGGTGGGAAGTGGTGGACTTTGGGCGCTCGATTCAGGCGGAGGAGGCGATGGTGGCGGTCGTGGGTGGGTCGGATTTGAAGAGGAGGCGGAGCTGCGTCGAGGGGTGGTGGCGGCGGCGCCTGGAAGTGGCGGAGTCGGTCGGAAAAGGGGAGGGAAGCGGCGAACGGGTTTTCGCCGTTGGTTCGAGGGTTACGGGGTTTTTTATTTATTTTTTATTTTTTTAATAATGAATGGAATTTTCTGATTCGTCGGAATATATATATTTCAGAAAATTAGGGTTTTCACCAACGAAATCCTTTTCAAACCCAACGAATGTCGCCCCTAGCTAAATACCCCCATCCTGGACACAATGGGATATGTTTCGTTGGCCAATTCGACTGTTACAGTCAGTTATTTTTCAAATTAAAGTATAAAACATTTAATTTTAACTCTGAACGTACATTTCAATTTGCCAGGGCCACAAACTGATTCGAAAAATTCCCGAAAAATAAATCTAGCTATGTTTTAACGCTACGGTCCCAAGAAAACTAGTTTCGTCGAATTCTGAGATCGTTTGAAAAATGGCCATTTTCTGGTCGATCCAATTTAACAGAATTTGACCAAACACATTTTCCTTTGCCACGATCACATACTAGCTTCAAAAATTATGAAATTTGAAACCTAGCAATAATTTGACATCCCGGACCCAACAAAAGTGGTTTCGTCGAATTCCGAGGTCGTTTGCAAAATATCAATTTTCAAGGGCTATATATTCTATATAGCGACCTTTCTGAAAATTCATTCGGCCATAACTTTTGATTCCCGTTATGAAATTTCGATTTTTCAGATTCGTTAGAAAGGTATTGATAAACAGATTTAAATATTTTTGGTTTCTCTAAAATCTGTTATATTCTCCACCCTGCACTATCAGTCAAAGTTTGAATTCAAATTTTCAAACTGACTCACTATTTCTAATTCACTATTTTATTGAAATATTCTATTTCAATTGTTCAAATTCCTTTGAAATGACCAATTTAAAAATTTTAAATTGACTCGTATTTTCCGGGTTGTTACATTACATCAAACACAAAAGACATCAGGATTGTATCATACAATACATACCATACATACCCAATCAAGTTATGTAGCTAAGAATTAATACACACAAACCCAAAATAAAATACAAAACTATTTATGTACAAGTGCTGATTTAAGTCTTAATATAATATTCATAATACCATAAAAGATGGATAAAAAGAAATAGTGATATGGTGATTCGGATTCAGTCTCATCTCCTTCTTTCCCTTTGTCTTCTTCTTCTTCGTCTTCCTTAATATAAGATGTTCCACGCCCACGTCCATTACTTGTTCCAGAACTTGTGCCTTCCTCTGAAGATGTCCATGTAAAAGTAGGAGGCATTGGACGTTTGCCTGGGTCTTGTATATGCGTAGAGGAGGATGATGCACCACCTTGTCTCGAGTATGAATAGTACAAAAAACGCTAGAGAACTTTCTACCAATGTTATCCCAGCCAAGAACCGTTTCCATCCTTTCCTTTGAAATAAATACATGCTCACCACATACAACCGACCATAGACAATGAGTAGAATTCTCGAGTTTAAATTTTTCTTAGATAAGATTAGCATGGAACAACTTGATCATGATATGATTGATTTCCACTTTGTTCTTATCAAAGTCCAGAAGAGATTGAATACGGGCTTTGATTGCTAATTCTTTAACATCGTAAAGAAGGAAATCAAGGAATTCGATGAATGAACCTTCATGAATCGTATAATCTTTCATTTCATTCCATCTCTTGACTGCTATTGGATCCATTAACCATCGTTTTATATTGGAATCAATGGGTTGAATTGTGTAGAAGATGATTTCTTCGATTTCTTTTGCGGTGGAGCCATTGATTTTTAAGGAACTTGAATTGGGGATTTAGGGTTGATAAGGAATTGTGTGTTTGAAAGATGAAAAGGATAAATGAATATATGTGAGTGAGGAACCGACGTTTTAAGTTTGAGTTTTAAAAACAGAAAACAGCGAAACCGGTCGACCGCTATGAAATCACCGGTCGACCGTTTCGAAACAGAAACTAAAACGGTCGACTGGTTGATATGAGAAATGTTTTGTTTCCAGAAAGAAACATAATCGGTCGACTCGTGGTAACTTACCGGTCGACTGGTTTGTCTATGCAATGTTTTTCCAGTTTTTTAAGATTTTTCCAAAGCTCCATTATTTCATATAAATTGAATTTATTCTAAAACTTGAAATAAACAAAGTTGATTCATGAAATATATAAGTATGAAAAGATCCCTCAAGATTTGAAAACACTTATTAGAACAAGATAAAAAGAATTGTGATGATATGAATTTTTTTATTTCCAAGGTTCCCAAGGAGAATACTTTTCATTTGCACCTTCATTTTTATCGAAATTCCTGTCCCGTGAGTTTGGAGTTCGTGAAGATGATGGTACGTGAGGAGTTGATTCATGAACATTTCGTTTGTTTGAGCTATAAAAAAATGATGCGATTTGTTCCAAATAAGTTAGACGAGATGCCGTCAGTTTTTGCTCGAAATACATTTCTCGTTGAAGATCAACTTGATGCTTCTGATAGTGATGTATCTCGTCAATTTTTTCTTTTGTACCTGGGGAACAAAACAATGCTTTCTTACAACATTTTGGAATTGGTGTCGTACCAGGGGTTCGAGTACTTGGATGGTATCCTGGAGGATATTCTGGTGTTTTTGGAGAAAAATGCTTTTCTGAGTCAGAGCTAGTAATCGAAATGTGGGAGGGACAAGTGCATTCATCAAAAATATGTGCTATTGTAACAAAGAGAGATATGAATTTGAAAGTGATATATCCTATCATATATATAGTGTTTTACTATATATGAATGAATGGCCAAGAAATGACATAGAGTTTTGTCCGTAAACTTAAAACAGGCTCATATTCAATGTGCGACTAATAGCAAAATTTAAAATATGCTAAGTAAAAAGATGTAGGAAATTATTATGTGCATATTTTAACTTATTATATATGATGAAGCACATATAGAGATATTAATTTTGAAGTTCCTTCCATGATATAAGACCAAGCTCTCTACGTAGTTTGATAAAATTTGATTCGAGTAGAGGCTTAGTAAAGATGTCTGCTAGTTGATTTTCCGTGTGTACATGTTCGAGATTTATATTTCCTTTCTCAGTATTATCTCCTAGATAATGATGTCGTATATCTATATGATTAGTTTGAAAGTGATTAACCGGATTTTTAGATAAATTTATCGCACTTGTATTATCGCAATATATGATTGAATTTGATAGATTAATACCAAAATCTTTAAGTGTTTGTTGCATGTATATAACTTATGTACAAGCAAGAGCCGCCGATATATACTCTGCTTCACATGTCGATAGTGAAACACAATTTTGTTTCTTACTAAACCAAGAGACAAGTGATTTCCAATAAAATGACATGTGCCACTTGTACTCTTTCTGCCTGTTCGAGATCCTCCGAAATCAGCATCACTATATGATACCAACTCAAGTGGACAATCTTTCGGATAGAAAAGACCGAAATCTTTGGTATTATTAAGATAACGAATTATACGTTTCACTACTCGTAAATGTGATTCCTTAGGATCGGCTTGAAAACGTGCACATAAACAAACACTCATCATAATATCAGGACGACTAGCTATTAGATATAAAAGAGAGCCTATCATGCTATGATATAATTTTTGGTCTACACTTTTCCCGTTCTCATCTTTTTCAAGATGTTTAGATGTATTCATTGGAGTAGGTTTTCCGGATGTGTTTTCTAGTCCGAACTGTTTAATAAGGATTCCAAAATATTTTACTTGATTTAAAAATATACCTTTTGAAAGTTGTTTAATTTGAAGACCAAGAAAATATGATAATTCCCCATATGTGACATTTCAAATTCTTTGGTCATAATATCTGCAAACTCCTTACAAAGTTTATCATTTGTTGATCCAAAGATTATGTCATCCACTTATATTTGTTTAACCAAAATATCTTTTTGAGAATGCTTAATAAACAATGTTTGATCAACTTTCCCTATTTGAAATCCCGAATCAATAAGATAACTTCGTAAACGTTCATACGAAGCACGAGGTGCTTGTTTTAAACCATACAAAGCCTTTTTAAGTTTAAACACATGATCAAGGTATTTTTCATGTTTAAATAGAGGGGGTTGTTCAGCATACACATTCTCTTTGATAAATCCGTTTAAAAATGCACTCTTGACATCCATCTGATATAATTTACAATTATGGTGACAAACAAAAGATAATAAAATTCTAATAGCCTCTAATCTAGCAATAGGTGCAAATGTCTCTTCATAATCGATACCCTCTTCTTGATTATAACCTTGGTGTAACACCCCACATCCGTTAAGGTCACTCACAAAGGGAATGCCTTAACTTCAATGGAGCATTATGGGTACTGGAACAAAAATATTACAAGACAGACATATATATAAAACAGCGGAAAGTAAAGTGAAAGTACTTCAAATCATTTATTAAATATAATTGTGTACAAGAAAAGCCCATCAACTTCCAATACCCAATTACAAAGTTAAAATATCTGTCTTGCTCAAAAACAAAGAAGCATAAAAATAAGTTGTAGTATTCCCCAATAAAGCAAAGCAAACCATAGCCAAGAGAAATCCAAGCCGTATTAGTTCGTGGTGTTGCTCTACGGGAGGTCGAGGGTTCGAGACCCACGGTTGTCACACTTGGCTACTAACCGTGCTTTATTTCTAGTGATGTTTCCTTGTCATCAGCCTTATTTTTATAAACCCATTTAGTTCTTATTACCGATTGATCGGTTGGCCTCAGAACAAGTTCCCATACATCATTGCGCTTAAACTGATTTAGTTCTTCCCGCATGGCAATGATCCAGTAGTTATCAGTAGCAGCTTCCTTAGGATTTTTAGGTTCGACATTTGAGATAAACGCAACATGACCCATTTGATTAAGCTGACTTCTTGTTCTTATTTGTGAAGATACTTCTTCGATTATATTTTAAACAGGATGATCTCTTAAAATTCTTGTTGGAGAACATATTCTTGGTGGAATTCGTGACTCTATTTGATGAGTATTATTTTCAAGAATTATTTCTGAGTCAGAAACTGTATTTGTGACGATAGGATTTTCTGTGACCATTATTTCGTCATCATCTATGATATTATTTTTATGCTTATAGAATTCATCAAACGAAATATGAAGTGATTCTTCAATAATTTTGGTTCATTTATTAAACACTCGATAAGCTTTGCTTCGTTCCGAATAACCAACAAAAATTCCTTCGTTTCAAAACATAACATGCAGTTGCTACAACTTCTGCCCAAAATTGTTTTGGTAACGTGCTTCCATTCAATAATGTCTTTGCACATTCTTGTAGTGTCCGATTTTTCCTTTCTACAAATCCATTTTGTTGTGGAGATATAGGAAATGAAAAATTATGTTATATGCCTTTCTTTGCACAAAAATGTTCAAATTTATTATTTTCAAATTCTCCGCCGTGATCACTTCTTCTGTTTTTAACTTTTAGTCCTTTTGATTTTGAAATCTTTTGATGAATGACTTGAATTTTTCGAAGGTGTCACTTTTATTTTTGAGAAAAATAATCCAAATATAACGAGAGTAGTCATCAACAATTACAAACACATATCTACTATGATTTATGGATTGTACTTAAGTAGGTCCAAATAAACCCATATGCGGTAATTTAAGTGGTTGTAATGTTGATATCACCTTCTTGGATTTAAATGATGATTTGGTCAATTTTCCTACTTGACATGCATCACAAAGATTGTCAACTTTAAAGCTTAACTTGGGTAGTCCTTTAACTAGATCATTTTTGGCTAGCTTGTCAATAGTTTTGAAGTTTATATGATGGAAACGTTCGTAACATAGCCATGGATCATTGTCATTAGCTATGAGACACATATATGAATTATGATTAATATTCATATTCAGAGTATATATATTTCTATCTCTATATCCTTCAAAACCTAATTTTTGTCTTTGTCTAGAATACTACATTTATTATTTGAAAAGGAAATTGTAAAACCTTTATCGCTCAATTGACTAATACTAGGTAAATTATGCTTCAAATTTTTAACTAGCATGACATTAGTAATGAGAGATAAGTTAGATGTACCGTAATTGCTCACATCGCCTTGGCCGATGATATAGCCTTTTGAGCTATCTCTAAAAGTGACGGAGCCATCATCTAAGTATGTAATATTTATCAGCAAATTCTTGTCTCTAGTCATATGCTTCGAGTAACCACTGTCCAAAATCCACTTTCCTCTTTTCTTAAGTGGGACCTCATCTTCTGTTGCCATGAAATATACATTAGCTTGTTTATTGTCTGAGTCACTTTCACTATCAGATGAAGATGAGTCTGAATCATCCTATGTCACTGAGAATGCTCATTTCTTTGATTTGTCTTTCTTGTATTTGAATTTGTCATTTTCTGATTTCTTCTTTTTCTCCGGACAATCCTTTTGCTTATGCCCCTTTTTGTGACAATTGAAGCATTCTATATTTGATGATAATGGTTTATTTGAATCGAACTTCTTTCTGTTGTATCGACTAGCTTTTCGTTGCTTTAAGAATTTCTTGAATCCTTTTGCAATGAACGCTAGATCTTCATCTTCAGAATCTGAGTTGTCTTCATCTTTTTCAGCATGAAAAGCTACATTTTTCTTTTCTTCTTTTTGTTCTTTTCTAGGCTGCAAATTAGCTTCATAGGACATTAGATTTCCTATTAATTCATCTGGCTTCATGGTGGAAAGATCATTAGCTTCTTCTATTGCTAATATTTTTCCTTCCCATTCACTAGTCAGAGAATGTAAGACTGTTGTAACAACATCAAAATTAGAATATTTTTGCCCTGATCCTATAAGTGCATGATGAATAGTATGAAACCGTGAATACATCTCATTGATTGCTTCATTCGACTTCATTTTGAAATTTTGAAATTGACTTTTCAACATAGCTATTTTGGCTTGTTTAACCTTATTAGTACCTTCATGAGTAGTTTTTAGCGTTTGCCAAATTTGATATGTAGTGGTACAGATACTAACACGGTTATATTCGTTTTGATCTAATACACCGGACAACATATTTACTGCTTTTGCATTTACAGCTGCTGCAGTTTTCTCACCAGCTGTCCATTCTGTATACTCAGTTGTTGGATTCACTATTTCTTTCTGAGTAGCATTCCAAGCATCATAGCTTGTTGATTGCATGTAAAAAGCCATACGTGTTGCCAATAGCTATAGTTAAGACCATTGAAGAAAGGAGGTCTTTGTGTTGATTGACCTTCGGTGTAAGTGGTGTTAGTGCTACTACTTGGGTTATTTGCCATATTACTAGAGTATATCAAATAACTGTGTTGTGGTTATGTGATGACCATGCTCTCATACCAATTGAAAAGTCGGTGTACGACTTAGGCAGGATCAGTAATATGGATATGCGGAATGTATGTGATAAACTAACTTGTATATTTACAATAGTTCTACAAAAAAATATGAGATAGTGAAATATATCACAAATAAAAAGAAGTAAAGTAAACACCAGGGTATTTTATACTAGTTCGGAGCACCATCCTACGTCCAATCCTAGACTTTTCTCTTGATTTTCACTAATCAACAACCTCGCTTCACCCGGAGGAATAGGTTTACAACATCCGGACAACCGAATGGGATTTCATGCTTCAACAGCTTAAGGACTTCAACACTTGCCTCTTACAGCTCTGAGGACTTCAACAACTAAGATTACAATTGGTATGTTGACAACTTGTGCTCTTTTCAACACGGATTTGTCACTTGTAGTACACCCTTCCTATAATCTTATCCTAAAATATAATTTGATGTATGTGAAGATTTGGAAGTGGATATCATATTGAATCACAATAATATTAAGTAAGCTTTGAGATTCAGACGATAATATATTGAATATGAGTGCTTTTTGAATATAGAGTAAGTGCAAGATAGATCAAAGAATTGAGAGTAATTTTTTGTTGTTGTTGTTTTATTTGGATGATGGTTTAACGATGTTTTTATAATGATTAAATAGTCGTAACCATTTGTGAAGAGAAGCATTGAATAGAAATGATTTTTGATGAAGGGAAAGAGAAGCAACTTTTGATGAAAGGAGGTGTCTATTTAAAGTGTTGCTTTCAGACTGAAAATCGGTCGATAGGTCAAAATTAATTAGTAGACTGAAATTTGAATATGTATAAATTACATATATGTGTGCACATTTATTGTGCTTTCTGCCCAGAAATGGTCGACCGTCTATTTTGAAACCGGTCGAACGGTTTATGGCGATATGCACAATAAATGTGCATTCATATACATACACACACACACATATATATATATATATATATATATATTCATAATAATGAGGTATATGATTATTTGAGTATAGATTTTAACATTTATAACATGGCTAAGACATTGAATAATCAACCTCTAACTTACGATATCATTGATTCTCTTCTTTTTTGTCGATCATGAGACTTCTCCTTGTCATTAATCAAAATGCTATGAAATCCTTGACTCAACATGTGTCACATATGTCTTGACTCCAATCACATGGTGATGACTGTCCCCAGTCCCTTGAGCAAGTAAACGATTTCAATAGACCCAACTACCACCCAAATCTTTCTTATGGTCCAAATAACCCTCTGATGAATAGACCCTCGAATCGAGCATGTCCGAACAATGCTTCGAACCCTCCCCATAGGTAAAATCAGTACAATTCAAACCAGACGCCTTTCCACCAATCTCATCAAGTGGTACCACCCCAATATGAAAAAAGCCTTTCTACGATTGAAGGGAATTTATCTAAGGTGAGTTACCTATTAGCGCAAATGACTAAGTAAAGTGTTGAAAATCAAAACAAGTTAGACAACTTGTTACATTCATACATAAAAAACACGAATAATCAAATGGGTGAACTTCGAAAACAAATGTCTCAACTTAATGCTAGTTTAAGTGAAAGGGAAAAGCTTACGTTTCTAAGTCAACCCATCCAAAACCCTAGAGGACAAAATTCAAACCCCAACCAAATTCACATCATTCAAGATTCAAATGTTAGTCACTTGAATGCGGTCATGACCCTTAGATCCGGCAAAAAGATCGACAACCATTTGGTCAACCCAAATGATATACCTGACGATCTTCCAAACCCGGCCAAAAATTCGACCAACTTGGATCAAAACATTGAGCCAATTTCTGATCAGGGCCATCCCAAAACTCAAGTAGCCCAACCTACTGAGTTGTCTGCTCCATTTCCTCACAGACTCCGACCTAGAAAAAAGGCGGATCATTTAGAAAAGATCTTTGAAATATTTAAACAAATTAAAGTGAACATTCCTCTTTTAGATATTATACAACAAGTTCTACAATATGCAAAATTTCTAAAAGATTTGTGCACTCAAAAACGTCATACACATGTACCTAAGAAAGTGTTTCTAGTGGCGACTCTAAGCGAAGTCTTGTACCAATAAATGCCAGTGAAATACAAAGATCCCGGTTGCCCCATAATATCATGTACTATTGGGGACAAGAAAATCAACAGATGCATGCTAGACTTAGGTGCTAGTGTTAAATTGCTTCCATATTCCATCTACCGCCAATTAGGACTAGGAGAATTGTAACCCACAAATGTTGCCCTTCAGCTTGTCGACCGTTCAATTAAGAAACCTATGGGTGAAATAGAGGATGTACTGATCAAAGTAGGCGAATTCATCTTTCTAGTTGACTTCATTATCCTAAAAGCTCAACAAGTAAACAATCCTACAAACTAAATCCCTTTGATTTTAGGACGACCCTTCTTAGCAACCTCTAATGCGCTTATCAACTGCAGAAATGAGTTAACGAAACTTTCTTTTGGTAACATGACCATCGATCTTAACATCTTTCGAATAGAGAACTCTCCTAACTCTTATGTGGATCAGATTTCTGAAATTCATGTAGTTCATGACAGTGAACCTAAGCTCGATCATCTAAACAATGAAATTGAATCAAATTACGAAACTTTATTTCAAGATATTCCCGAAAATGTCTCTGATTCAATTCCTGTTGAGCCGCTCACAACTGAGCCTATTCCTCAATCAATTCCTTCAGTTGAATCATCCCCAAAATCTAAACTCAAAATGCTTCCCAATCATCTTAAGTACACTTACTTAGGAGGCAATGAAACTCTACATGTCATTAAAGATTCTGACCTTATTACAAAGCAGGAACAATTGCTCATTCCCATCCTTCATAAAATTAAGGAAGCAATTGTTTGGTCCACGGCTGATATTAAGGGGATTAGTCCTTCGGTAGCCCAACATCGAATCCACCTTATAGAGGATGCCAAACCAACACATGATCCCCAGCGTCGACTAAACCCCATCATGAAAGAAGCAGTTCGTGCTGAAATCCTTAAATGTCTTGACAATGGAATCATCTACCCGATCTCCGATAGTCAATGGGTTAGTTCGATTCATGTCATACCTAAGAAATCAGGGATAACCGTGACCCAAAATAAAGCTAACGAGCTTATCCCAACCCGTACCCAGAATGGTTAGCGTGTTTGCACTGAATATAGGAAACTTAAAGCTGCAACATGTAAGGATCCCTTCCCCTGCAATTTATCGATCAAATGTTAGAACGACCACCGGTCATGAGCACTATTGTTTCCTTGACAGGTACTCAGGCTATAATCAAATCCTTATCACTCTTGAGGACCAAGAGAAAATCACTTTCACTTATCCCTTTGGTACATTTTCCTTTTGGTCTCTGTAATGCACCTGAAACCTTTCAGAGGTGCATGATTAGCATTTTTTCTGATATGATCGGGCCATTTTTGCAAGTTTTCATGGATGATTTTTCCATCTTTGGGGACTCTTACACTGAGTGTTTACATCACCTTGATCTTGTTCTTAACCATTTCAAAGACAAACACTTAACGCTCAATTGGGAAAAGTGTCACTTCATGGTCAAACATGGCATTGTTTCAGGACATGTCATCTCTAATAAAGGAATTGAAGTAGATAAAATCTAAATCGAAGTTATCTCTAATCTTCCCATTCCCAAATTCGTTAAGGACATCCGATCCTTTTTAGGTCATGCTAGCTTTTATCGTCGCTTTATAAGGATTTTAGCAAAATCACTCGACCTTTGACTAATCTTCTTGTTAAGAATGTTCCTTTCGACTTCAATTCTGATTGCATTTCATCTTTTGGGCATCTTAAAAATGAACTTGTCTTTGTCCCTATCATCTGCTCTCCCAATTGGAAGTTGCCTTTTGAAATCATGTGTGACGCCTCGAATTTCACTGTAGGTGCTGTCGTAGAACAACGTATCGATAAAATTCTTCATGTCATTTACTACACGAGTAAGGCTTTGAACGTGCTCAAATCAATTATAAGACCACTGAAAAGGAACTCTTGGCAGTCGTTTTCGCTATAGAAAAATTCAGACCTTATTTAGTTGGCTCTCACGTCACTGTTCATACTGATCACTGCGCACTTAGGTAACTTTTCTCTAAAAAGGATGTTAAGGCTCGTCTCATTCGTTGGATCCTTCTACTTCAAGAATTTGACATCACCATTAAGAATAAAAAAGGATCCGACAACATTATAGCTGACCATTTGTCTCGTCTTCCAAATGCCACTTCTTCTCTTCCGATCAACAAGAATTTTCCAGATGAACAACTCTTTTCTTTATCCACTGATCCTTGGTTCGCTGACATTGTCAACTACTTAGTCACCAAGCAGACTCCTTCTTTTTAGTCCAAGCAGGATAAAAAAAATTCCTAAGTGAAACATTTTTTCTGGGATGACCCTTATCTTTTCAAATACTGTCCTGACTAAATCATTCAAAGGTGTGTTCCCAACAATGGAACTCGTAGTGTCCTTTCTTTCTGTCACGACCAAGCTTGTGGTGGCCACGTTGGTCCCAAAAAGACAGCCGAAAAGGTTCTCCAATCAGGTTTCTACTGGCTCAACCTTTTCAAAGATGCTTCTGAATTTTGCAAAACTTGTAATCGATGTCAATTCTAAGGGAAAATTGGAAAACGAAGTATGATGCCCCTAAACCCCATTCTAGAGGTCGAAATTTTTGATGTTTAGGGTATAGACTTCATCGGACCCTTCCATAATTCTTTTGGGTACCTTTACATTCTCTTAGTTGTCAATTATGTTTCTAAATGGGTGGAAGTTGTTCCATGCAAAACAAACGATAACAAGGTTGTTGTACGCTTCTTAAAAGAAAACATCTTTTCTAGGTTTGGCACAACTCGCACAATAATCAGCGACAACGGGACACACTTCTCTAATTGTTCTTTTGAAGCCCTCATGAGAAAGTATTCGATAACCCACAAGTTATCCACTCCTTACCATCCTCGAACTTGTGGGCAAGTTGAAGTATCGAATAGGCAGATTAAACAAATCCTTGAGAAAACTGTGAATCAAAATCGTAAAGATTGGTACCAAAAGTTAACCGATGCTCTTTGGGCTTACCGCACCACTTTCAAAACAAACTTAGGTATGTCCCCTTATCGGTTGATATTTGGTAAGCCATGTCACTTACCAGTTGAACTAGAACATAGGGCGTTATGGGCAATAGAAACTCTAAATCTTGACCTTGAGCAAGCAGGTGAACTTAGGAGGCTTCAACTTAATGAACTTGATGAAATTCAAAATGATGCCTATGAAAATGAACGAATTTACAAAGACAGAACGAAAGTTTTTCATGATAAATCAATTTTACGTAAAACTTTCATGCCAGGTCAAAAAGTTCTGTTGTATGACTCAAGATTGCATTTATTTCCGGGTAAGTTAAAATCTAGATGGATAGAACCTTACACTATGCGGACTGTTTTTCTGTATGGTGCAGTTTGAAATTGAGAATCCAACCAATGGATCGTCCTATAAGGTAAATGGTCAACGCCTTAAACATTACTTGGAACCAATACCCAACCAAGAGGAAGAGCTCATGGTCCTCCATGAGCCACATTACATTCGGTAAGATGCACTAACCATCTTTTGTACATATGTAAATATTCTCTTATTTTTCCCCTTTCACTAAGATATGTCTGATTAACGACTGTGAGGACACAGTCGCACTCAAGTGTTGGGGGGGTTACATTACATCAGCAATCAAATTTTATGAACTAGGTCATTCATTGGACAAGGGTTAACTTAAAATTTGTAAATAACACCATGGTCCTTGTTTGATAAGTTGAATTGTTGGATGATAGAAATGAATATTATTTATTCATTGAGTCATAATGTGTCTTTTTAAGATGTTAGCTTGAGACTTTGCAGACGTTAGTCATGTTCTGGAGTAAGCGTGTCAACCTTGTTATACATGTAAGAATTTGCAAGTAAAAATAATCAAAAAATATAAAAAAATCAAATAATAATGATTTTGCACCTACATTTGTTGGATTTTCTGATTTCTTTTTCATGCATAATATTTTTTTCTTGCTCAAATTTTCAAAATCGTAAGTTCTAAAATCCACTTGGCCCAATTAAGGAGAAATGACTCATTGTAGCGTTCTTCTTCGATACCCCAAATTATTCAAACCCAAGTTTTAGTCGAATTACATCCATGTTTCGACAAGTTTTTCTTACATTGGTATACTTAAGAACCTTGTACTGATTTATTTTCAAAGGTTCAAAAACATCACATTTTATACCCATATTACACCACCCACTCCTTACTTGTTTTAAGGTAGGATAACCATATACCACATCTTATTTTTTATGGGCTATCTATCTTATGAAACTTTGCTTATCATTCCTTTCAGCTTTTTATATAACATCAATCCAGACTCGTGTGTTGAATTAGGGTTATGGAAGTAGAGTAACTAGGGCACAGAACTTTCCTTTCATGAAGTGTTGGTTATGATTCGCTTAGTAGAGGAGGAATCAAATGAAAGAATATACGGTATCATTCCATTCCATCTCCACTCACCATTCATCATGCAAAAAAAAAGAACAAAAAAAAAGGAACAAAAAAAGAGAGGAAAAAGGCAATGAAGAGAAAATCTCTTAAAATAAATTAGCCATTCTTTGTTCTTGACTATAAAGTATTCATTTCCATTCCATCCACATCCATCATAGCGTACTTGGAAGTGAGGATTGTAGTAGAGGAGATGAAAGGAAACAAAACGCCCATATGTGCCTTAGTATTACTTTATCTTTTGTAGCTTGAAGTTCAACTAATACACTTGCCCTCTTGTCTATAACATTTTTAGAACTTACAAAATTTTCCTTCATCTATGCATAACTCACATCCAGTACATTACAGTTACACTAGTGAAAAAATATTCAAAAAAAAAAGAATGAATAAATTATTGGTGCACATTGTCGATGTGTAGAACTTTGGTTGACACCACGCTCTTAACCTTCAAGGCAATTACAGTGTTATCAAGGAATTACGATTCAGCTTGAAATTTTATATTTATTTTTGTACCAATTATGGGATGAACAATTTAGGACTAAACTGTTACTATTGAAGTTAGGTAAGGTCCTTGGAATGTGAAAAACCTTAAATATATTATTTGATTAATCCACGTACATAAGACGCTTAGGATTTTGTGGGTTGTATCCGTTGAAAACCCTCACGAGACAACACTCGTCCTACTAGGGACACCTAGGGGTTTAACGGCTTGTTGCATACGCTAAATGAAATCATGTTTCCTACGAAAGTGTGACATATCTTAGTCTAGTTTATTCGAGGATGAATAAAAAGATAAGTGTTGGGGTATTTGATATACACGTAAATGTGTATATTTTATTCGCTTATTTATCTTGTTTTCTTTTTAAAATAACTAATATTGTGTATATATAGTTTTGTTTTTAGATTGTTAAAGCATGAAGAATTTTCTTAAAAAGAGTGAAGTTTGAAATAGCTAATGCTTGAAGAGTTTAAAGCTTGAAGAACAGTTGCAAAATGAGCTCAGCTTGGTAGATTTGGCTCATTAAAGACTCATGCTGCATTCACATTGGCTCATTTGCAAGGCCTCTCACTCTACCACTGCGTTCACACTGGCATATGTGTTATTTGGGCTAAATCTTTAGTCCCACATTGGGTAAATAGCCAATTTGTCTTTGTCATATCAGCTATAAATACACTCGTATCTTGTTCATTTAAAAAACACATTGGGTTTTATTCTATAATCCTTCTCTTAGAATAAAATCATTCTTCTTCCTTTCTCTTTAGTTTTTATTTTATTTTATTTATGTCGTTTATTTTCTGCTTCTCTTTTTCTTTAGCTATGTCTAGCTAATCTCCTTTAATTAGGGGGTGATGACGTTAGATTAGATTCAATATGAATCACATAGCCAAAGAGATTAGAACTTCATGTATATAGATCTAGATCTGAACCAAGGGTTAGATCTGAACCTTCATATTTTGTGTCGTTTAAGAGCTATGCTCCTTCACAGGGTATATTCGAGTTCGATCTAACATTTATCAGATTTAGATCTAATATTTAGGGTTTTAGAAATAAATTAGTGAATTTGTCCTGATAGCCTATGGTTGTTTAAGAGCTTAGCTCCTACATAGGTTATACTTTTTGTTGTTCACATATTTGTTTCTAGAAATCTAATTATCGTTGATTCGTGTTTGTGACAAAAACAAGAATTAGATCTGTATTAATTCGTTTGGCTATTGATGAATATTAATCTAATTTTTGTCGTTGCTCCCTAGTTGCTTTCTTTTATTATTAAAAACTCATTTTTTATTTATTTTCTGTTTATTTGCAACCAATCAAAATTCTGGAATAACTTGATTGGATTTATTAGTAAAACAATTTTTGGTCCTAGAGTTCGACATCCTCTACAACAACCCTTGTTGTTTAGGAAAGCCAAACAAATTTAACAGTTGTTTACAATTGTTCAATTTGTTTGCAAACATGAATGGCATAAACATTTTCAAACATAGAAATCTCATTATCCAAAGTCTTGCGATTTTCAACACTAGAAAATACAAAGTCTACAACAACAAAGATAACGAAAACGCTGGATAGGGAAACACACGATACAAGATACAACATGCATAAGGCATACACTAACAATCACTAACCGTTGTAGGTTGGTCGAGCTCCGCGGCTCGAACCTGATCCATTACCATGACCGCGCCAGGAGCGTAGTATGGCAGAGATGCAACCAATCTCATGTGCCTGTCAGAGATTCTCCTCGCAAACCTCTTGGAGCTCGTCCTGGATGTTGCGAAGGGGGCAAGCCCTGGTCTCCCTTGGCCAGGCTGCTGAGGGCGGCGTGTGGACAAGAGCATCCGACAACTGAATGCCCATCATCCGAAGAGTGGCGCGGTTAATGGCGATCAGTGACTTCTTCCACGCTATCTCCCAGAAATTCTCATCTTGCAATGTCGAAAGATACGGGTGAGAAGGTGGCTTTAAGGAAAATGGCTCCGTGGTGTGCCGATGAAGGGCTCATGACGATGAATCATAAGAGCACGCGCCTAATTGACGGTAATACTGCCAAGAATATCATAATTAGTGTGGCGAACAGAAGGATAAATCTTCTGCAAACTTCCCGTCTTCGGTATGATGTTGTGTTGTATGATGTGCACAACTACTCGGGCTATGGGTCATAGACTGGCAGTGGACCAGGCTCCGGGGGATTCAGGGAAGATACGCTGAAGGATCTTAGGATCTTCCATCTCGATAGCATCAAGCTCGGCTCTGACTATGGAGATGCCCAAAATCTAAGCTAAGTCATCGTCGGTGAACTCGATGAGGTGCCCACGACCTCAGATCGGATGATGCAAGACTCGTCATTGATGTCAGCATCCATATAGGCATTAAACAAACAGACGCAGCATGGATACAGATCGCACACAAAAATGTCAAAGCGCAGGATCGGTGCTAGGCCTGCGGCGATAAAAAGATGCTCCAAACCAAAAGCAATGAAGTCGGCGAACATCATCGGTCGGCCAAAATGAAACTCATAATTGGACGTGGCCAAGAAGCGCTTAATCTTCTCCTCATCGTGGTCTAACCATGCGACTTCCTGAGGCATGAGGTCGAGGTGTTGAGTGGTGACATTGCGAGGAGGTGCCATGGAGGAAACGACGAATTGGGAAAAGGAAATTGCAAATCCAAAGTATAATCGGGTAGAGATTTGTAGAGAAGGATTTTGGTGGTAATTAGGGACAGAATGGAGCGGAGGTTGCTCAGATAGGAGCTGGGAATGGAGGAGGGTTTCGGTTTAGTGAAAAATGGGGTTTGGGGAAGGAGAAGTCAGCTGGAAGATATATATATATATATCGTTTCAACCGAATCGGTTTGGATTCAGACCACGTCCCCATAAGGGGAGCGGTCGACTTGGCCCATGAAGGGCGGTCGATCGCTAGCTCCTTAAAGTCCGCAGTACGAACCTAAGCCTAACGGCCTGTACATATTATATAAAAATTAAAATAAAACTCTTTTTTCATCGAAATCAACTTTTGACCCCAACCGAATTCTCGTATCGATTTTCACCACTCATCGAGTTGAGAAATTTAATTTTCAATGCCTTTTCCCTACCTCCAAAAGGTTGTGACCATAGAACGAACGAACTTAAAACAGGAAATCAGCTAGAAATTTGAAATAAAATTGAAAAATGGATTTTCCCTTTACTAGCCGACATAAAATAAACGAGTCAAAATCAAAATACCCCAAAAATTGGGATGAAGGATTTTTCTTAGCCTTTTTGAGAGAAAAAATAAAACTTTTCAAAAATGGAATTTATATAAACTAACGGTTTCATAATTATAAATCAAATTTATTATTATCTTTGTTATTGTTATCCTGGTTCGTATTATAAACTATAAAATCTTTTCGTGTTCAAAAATGTTGGAGCTTTTAAAATCTTAAGGATTAGCTGTAATAGTTTTAATAAATTATCCAATATATACAGGGAGAGAGATACTGAAAATCGCAAGGAATGGATATTTATTACTCTTAAGTTTAGTGGCATATTCCTTGTCATTTCAAATTCCTTCCATTCTACCAATCAGATCATATTTATTAAAATCACACAATAGCCCTAATAATTTTGAAACACAAATAGATTAAAATTTTAAAAACCATATCTTTATAAAATTAGGTTGCTATAAAACCATTTTCTAAAACTGCATTTTAGAAAATTTTAAAAACTCATTTTCTAAATAGTTTTAAAAATAAAATTTCTTTGAATACAAGGCCAAGAACTCAAATAAATATCTCAATAAAGGTAGATTCGGAAATTCAACGAAGTAACGAATGGATATACCTCGTAATTATATTTCTGAAAGGGATACGACATAATAACGTGAACCTTTCCCGTTTTGGATCGAGCAATGGTCATAACCAGAACTACTAACGAAACCAAAAATGGTAATCGCGACTATCTCAGTTGTAGAAAGATTTATATTATATTATAGTTTTCCAGTCTCCAAACTCAAATCATCGGAATCCACCATATGTCGTCCTCTTGCTCTTCAATATGAAATTTCCAACGTACTGTGGTGGTAACACAGAATTAGCTAGAAACCCGAACTCAACATATTTCAACTCTTAGTCACTTAAAGCCCATTTTATAACATTAGGCCTACGACTAATTCATTGTAGATTAAGTTGAGTAAGAAATACAAAGAAAAATAGAAAAGAAAATCGAATTACATTCTCTTATGAGTCTTAATTTAACTAATTCCTTTGATCGTCTAACCTATGCTCTGATACCAAATGTAACACCCCATACTTTTCTGTGCCAAAATTTCAACAAAAATCTAAACTCAAACACATCCAATCATGGAGCGTATAAATCTGGTACCTACAAATAAACGAGCATGAGCATTATCAGAGTACGATAAGATAACTCATAGTGAAAACAAACAGGATAAACTAATATTAACACAAGTAACTACCTTTTTAAAGTAAGTCACTTTGCCAATACCGAGCATGGAGAACGAGAACCGAATGCTAGACTAAAAAACTTGTGAGAACTCGACATTCTCTAGAAGACCTAGGTGGTTGAAATGAGGAGGGGTCAGAATAACAAGCTTTTGGTGAACAGGAAATGTACAACACAGATTATTACACACAGATTATCCCATTTGGTTCAACCAAGATGTATAGCTATTATTATAGATCACTCATTTTCTATGCTAGAAAATATCTAGTTAGTCATTAGGATGAGCCCGTCTATGGTGTATCCTATTATTATGATATTCTTTTTCAGTTTTTACTCTTTATTGGTAGTCACTGGTTATAAAATCGTCATCTATCTACCATGAACTACTTATCACAGTAGTACTGTTCTTTTTTCTTATGATAACTAGTGTTGTATCTAATTTTAAGTATAAAACTTCACTTTCTACCTTTCTCTTATAATCTTTTATAACAGTCACTGTTCACAATCCTACTTTCAAATTTAAATTAGTTACATGTATGTGTTTTTCTAATAAATATTTATATTTGTTTTAAATACATACATACGTAAAGTTTCTTTTTTCTTATTATTTTCACATAAACTGTATGAATTTAAAATAACCTTTCAAATCTAAAAACTCTAGAATTATAAACTACTTAATACATGTAAAGTAATATAAACTAACTGAAAATAAAACTATAAATTACTTAAGTGTAAATTAACTGTAAACTAGAATCTCTTCAAACCTATATCTTTAATTTCCTAATTCTAAAAATGTAGCTATTTCCCATTCACCTAAAGTCCTAAGCTATAGTCCCTTGGGGTTCCCTGATCTACCTTCTCTAGGGTCGACTAGTACTGTAGACACTAGTGTATGTGTGCGCGTGTGTGTGTATATTGTATAGTGCAGTATATATTGTAGGTTGTTATGCATGTACTTGACAATTAATATTATACATTATCAAGATTGAAAATTCAGAATGATGATTCAAGATTACTTAATGCTACAGGCTCAGAATTATGCTAAAACTTAGGTTGCACTAATCTGATCTCCATCCATTTTGACAAATGATTTTTCAAAAATATTCCAATTTTCAAAATCTATTTTCAAAAAGAATTTAAAGAAAACTTCATTTTATAAATTCCATTTACAAAAAAATTCGAATATCCCTTATTTTATAAATAGTCCTTTCAAAAGATTTTTCATAAAGAAAATTTTATGATAACTTTACTTTGAAATATTTTATACTTACTAGATTCTAATATTTATAATTTACTTTAATTATATTATTTTAATTTCATTGCTTATACCTTTTAAATTAACTTTTTCTTTAAACTTTTAAAATAATTACTTTAAATATACTTTTTTTTCAATTTTATAATTTTTATACTTTGGTTTTAATAAAAAAAATATCTATATATATTAATTTTATGCATATATTTATGTTTTTATTATGTTTTAGATTTTGATTTTACATAATAATTTTATTTTAATACTTTAATATTTTGATTTTAAACTTCATAATTATAATTTTATACTTTTATAGTTTTAATATTTATAACTCTTAGTTTCATATGTCTGATCAAATATAGTTTTAATTATACTTTTACTTTTTAATAATTTTTTTGAAGTATTACTATTTTAAATTCACTTACAATGATTAAATATGCTTATAAAGTTTCATAACATTATATATAAGTTTATATTTTCAAAACAAACTAGTTTCAATTTTTAACTAAAACATGTTGACCTAGGGTTACCGTACATGTCGACATATGACAGAAAAATTTCAAATTTAAAGGAAGTGACTTTACATGATAGGTTGTTTCTATCAATCATATTGCTCCATATTTATAAATATCCTTCTTCAAAAAATGGGAATAACAAATTACTTTCATTTTTCTACACTTTCTCTTGCCCTCTCTTGAAAATCTTAGATCCTATAACAATATTCTACTTATTTGTCAATCGGATCAAGTTATTTCTTCTTAGATTTAATTCTACATCAAAGTCTGCCCATTTCTACCAAGACAGAAGTGCTAATAAGAGTTACACGTGTAATTTTAATCAAGATCGGAAGATCCAAGTCTGCTTTCGCTGTACAAACAACTCAAAAAAACAATACAGGCGTAACTTAGAAGCTCTGAATCTAATTTGGTTTGATTGTGCTTAGTAAAAAGCAATTGGGGCTAACTTGTTTGCCCAAAAATTAAGTTGGGTGAGGATCTTTGGTCCACAAATCATATTGGCCAGCCCAAAGGTCTGAGATCCCAAGGGTGTCTCATTATGGCCTTGAAATCGAGAAGTATAATTGTTGATATTAATAAAGATGGTACGCAATGCAGAATTAGATGTAGGGTAACTCCGAACCAGTATAAAAATTACTATTGTGTTTTTTCCTTTATTGTATTAATTTTTATTGCATTTTTATTTAATTATTCGATTCGGTGATCATTCTATATATACACACACACACACACATAACTATATTGCAAAAAGATTTCTTGATGATTCACAAATTTAAGAAAACACTATTTACCCCCTTCTAATGTTAATCTGGCTTTAAGATCCTTAATTCACATCACTTTCATTTTATATTGGAACAATGGTTTTCAGAAGTGTTATAATATGATTATTGTAAAGTTTAAATGGCTACCAATATTGGTAATTTCAACATTGTCACTATTTCATTTATAAGGGTTAGTCTACTCTTAGAGCACTGCATTTTAACGGTAGTAACTATACTTTTTAGACATGTATGATAAAAATTTATTTACAATTAATAGGATTAGACATTTGGAATGTTTCATAAATTAAGTACACTAAACCCTAGACTAATTATGTAACACCCCTTATTTTCTGTAATCGTATAAGTAACAAATCAGAGAACAATTAAATTATAAAATAAGAATCAAGAGAAACGTGTTGCGCCATTGCGTTCGTCTCGAAATTCTGTTTGGAAACGAGTCCTAGTTTTCGAGAAACAGAGTCCGTATGAGGGAGATATGGCCCTCCGAAGTTTCAGAAAATTTCAGAATCGAAAATAGCTCAAAAAATCGAATTCAAATTCGAATTCAAACCCAGAAGCGGGCTGGGCGGGAAATTTCCTGCCCAAGACCCAGGTCGACTGGGTGGTTGACTGGGTAGTCGACCTACCCCTGACCAGGTCGATTGGGTAGTCGACCTCCCCCAGTCCAGGTCGACCATAGTGTCGACCTGGGGTCGACCTGCTCCCGAAACCCAGTTTTTTTAACCTGGTTCATTCTGATGTATTCGGTCTCATTTCTGTCTAGATTCGTCCGCCTAATCCTATATAAATCAGCCCTAGCATCATTCTCTCCACACCATTTCATTCTGTCTATATTCTGCCTTTGTTCTAATTAAAAATAAAAATGGCGTCGCTACCTTGCTGGAATCAAGACTTGGACTGATGAATCTTCATCCAACCTGAATAGAATTAAAAGCTAAATCAAATCTCAAAATCCATGTTTAGAGCTACGACAATTAAGGAGGAATAATTCAGCATTTCTGCATCAACAACAGTTTATTATCCTTTCTTAAAACCACGAAAGGCAAGTACAGTTATTTTCCGCTATAAACTATAACTATAATTGTGACATGATTATAAATCTGAATCTGAGGTTATGTATATTCTTATCTGTCAGATCTGTTTTTCTGTGACTATTCTGTACCTCTTTCTTCTTTCTGTTATATAGCCAGGCTACTACGAGCCTGCACCGAATCTCATAAGAGATTAACGCACGAACGCTAAATTTTGGGACAAATAATAATGCATAATTGGACATGAAACTGTTGCCTATGAGACTATTGCCCATGACTATGATTCGTTGACTATAAGACAATTGCTTATGACTATGATTCATTGCCTATGAGACTATTGCCTATGACTATGATTCATGCCTATGAGACTATTGCCTATGACTATGATTCACGCCTATGAGACTATTACCTACGACATTGAATAAGAAACTATTATGATTAGTCGCCCATGACTATTATGGTTAGTTGCCTATAACTATTGTAGTTAGTTTCTTATGCCTATTCCCTTAATGATGTTGGATCTCATATTTAGTATGTAACTTTGCTAGTTTACTCCCATTCACTGTTATGTATATCGAGCCTATTGGGCCATTATTATTGTATTTGGTTCATTATTGCACGCCTATTCTCTTATATCAATTCTTGTGCTTATCCCCTATTCCTTTTGTTAGGGCCATTTCATGAGTATTTAGAGAAGTTGTGGAAACATGTTATACGGGGATTGGGCATAGCTTAATTAAGTAAATCTGACATAGCAAATAGGTTGGAAAATTTTGAATTGGCTATAATAGAGAATGATTTACATGGACATAGTGGTAAACTAGAATATTAGATCTAGTTTTGACATGAACTGTAAATGGGAATATTAAGATTAAAATTTTGGGCATATATTACATTATGAATTATGACCTTAATTTAGGCATGTAAGTTTAGGCTAAATTTATGATTGGGCAAGATATGTAAATAGAGTTTTAGATATATATATAATCTGCTAAATCTGTTATCTGCTAATTCTGTTATATTGCCTAAACTGCCAATTCGATTAAATTACCTAATCTGCTAATTATGTTAAATTGCCTTATCTGCTAAATCTGCTAAATAGCCTAATCTGCAAGATCTGTTATCTGTTTAATCTGTTGAATGACGTAATCTGTTGGAACTGAAATGCTGAAATTTGAAGTATGTGAATCTGTAGGCTCAACTTAAAATTAAGCAAAACTTGTTAATAGAATCTCGAATAGTCTGCTGCAATCTGTACAGAATTTTAATCTGTTAAATAAACAGAATTAGTTTGATATCTGAAAAATTTGTATTGGAATGAATTGGCTATGACATGAGGTTAGACTCTGTTTGCGGCAGAAGCCTGCCCGGAACCAACCGGCTTAACCAGCGACCGCAAACTGGCAGTCTAATGTGAGAGGTCGTAGGCATAACTAAAATATGCTTAGACACGAGGTTAGGTCTGGCTTGTGGCAGAAGTCTGCCCGGAACCGCCCGGCATATCCAGCAGCCACAAGCTACCGACCTAATGTGAGTGGTATGTGCATTAATATCTAATTAATGAAAATCTGGGATAAATATGATGTCTAAAACGTGTTGGGCGGATAGGGTTAAACAAATTGGACAAATGAATTTAACAAACCCGTTTCATGAATCTGTAGGGCCTATTACAAAGTTAGACAAATCTGTAAATCTGTTAAATCCGTATATCTGATCCGTTAGTCTGAAACTTGTCTGATCTGCGAACTAGTTGATCTGAATTCTGTATGTCTGAACTTGTAAACAAGTTAATCTGAAATCTGTTAGTCTGGGGGACACAAGGTTAGGAGGGAAATTACTTGTGTCATCTATTGTTTGGGACCCATATTAGTCAGTAACCATTTCTGGTATCAAACTTTGATCCAACAGTAGGTAGGGTCCGGGCACGCTTACTGAACTAATTATAAGTGGTTCACTCTGATAATGGCGAGGGGTGTTGATGGTGCATTCCAACCGGGTCATGTGCGTGCGTGGATCCCGGTCTGCCTCTGAGGATGTAAGACGCCGTGACATCTGTAAATAGGTCTGTGCCAATTGGTTGTCACTTTAGGGAGTGATACACCCTATTGTGGAGCCGACACAGGGTATTTATGTATTAGGGAGTCGATCGCTTGGGTAGGGTTTTAGGGTACACTTAGTTTTGTATGTTTCTGTTGGTACCGTCTGTTTCTATTGGGTGGCAACACCTGTTTGCGTGGTACCGTCTGTTCGGGTGGTAAAGGCCCATTTACTAGTGTACACCTAATTCTACATTCTGTTTCTGTAGGGATTAATCTATTTCTATACCTTCTGTTCAGGTGGTAAAGGCTCATTTTTAGCATTCTGTTTCTGTCTGTTTTTGTTTGGGTGGTAGAGGTCCATTATTAGCAATTTTTTTTCTGTTTGTTTCTGTTGGGGTGGTAAAAGCCCATTACTAGCATTCTCTTCTGTGGAAATTATTCCGTTCCCGTTTCTGTTTCAGTTTAGAGATTAGGGTGACACCTAATCCTGTTATACTAGTATTAGTGCAGAGAAATGAAAAGTAATATTATTCTGTTCCTTCTGTTTAACCTAAGTACATCTGCTGCTCCTGTTATTGTTATCTCTCATCTAGTTTTATTTGCATGCCATGATTATTATTATCTGTTCATATGCTGAAAGTCACAGGACTTGCCAGACTTTATATCTGACCTTGCTTGTTTTCGCCCCTTTTCTTCCGTCCCCCCCCCCCCCCAGGTTTTCCAAGGAGGGAACACTTTAGCTTGATCCAGATTTCTTCTGCTTGAAGTACTTAGAGTGCTTAAAGTATGGCTTGACTCGTTATGGCAGCTTCTGTGGGGATTATGATTTTAAAGTTTTGTACTCTGATGATTTTCTGAACAAGGCTGATATTTATGTACTTGAGTTTTTGGGAAAGATGTAACCAAACTGATTTCTGCTTTCCGCTGTAATAAAGTTATAATTTCTCAAGTATTGTTTATCTGTCTTGTAAATTTCTGTTCTGTCTACTAAAACGCTCCACCAAAGTTAAGGCATTCCCTTTGTGAGTGACCTTAACGGAGGTGGGGTGTTACACTTGGTATCAGAGCCAGGTTACCAGATTAGATAAAAAGTTTTTGAAAACTATTTTCAAAAAGGTTTTAAAAGGAAGTATTTTCGAAAAATAAAGTTTATTCTGAAAAACATAATCGCCAAAGAGCCATATATCTATCTTTTCCGTTCTCCGTTTTAAATCTTTTTCTTTCATTCCAGCATGTCTGGGAATCTTAACTTTCCAGAGGGCGTGCCAATACCTGGCTGGTTCAGGAGGTACTTAGAGGCTAGGGCCAATGATGCAGGCCCAGCAGATATTCCTCCTCCAGCTGCAGCGATTCCTCCTCCTCCGCCCCCTCCTCGTGCAATTGCTTTTTCAAAGATCTGTAAAGATTTTAGGGCCATGGGTGGAAAGGATTTCAAGGGAGCTGAATCATTCGTAGAAGCGAGGAACTGGCTCAAGGAAACTGAGGATCTGTTCGTTATCTTCGAGGTGGACGATAGGCAAAAGGTACAATTGGCGGTATGGTTGCTCAAGGACGAAGCTTCCTACTGGTGGGAAGTCACTAACGCCGAGAGGCCTGTTGAAACATGGATGGATTTCAGAACAAGGTTTGAGATGAAATTTCTCTCGCAAGCTGAACGAAGTCTACAACTGGAAAAGTTCTTATCTCTTAAGCAAGGAAGTATGACGGTCAGGGAATACGTCAATCAGTTCAACCAACTGGGTAGGTTCGGATTAGATTTAGTCAACACCCAACATAAGAAGGCTCTCCGCTTTGTTAAGCGATTGAACGAGCCACTGCACAGCCTAGCCATGACCCATGTACCCATGGGAGTGACTTACGAGAGATTGGTGGATATGGCACTACTGCACGAGGAAGACAACGGCAAGAAAGAAGAGGCAAAGAAGGAAGAACCACAGAACAAGAAAGCATGGCCCAAAAAGGAAACACAAAAAAAGGGTGAAAAGTCTGAAGATAAGAAGGAGAAAAAGTGCTTTACTTGTGGAAGCTCGACTCATCTGAACAAGGATTGCAGAAAAAGAAAGGGCACTTGCTTCAACTGTGGTGAGATGGGACACTTCACTAGGGACTGTCCGAAGAAACGAAGACAAGGGCAGAGGGCAGGACCGACTTTTGGAAGGCAGGCGAACACTCTCGAGGCTAGTGGATAGGATAGAAGTAGGAAAACTTTCTGTAGGAGGTTTAATTTCTTTATCTGATTTTTGAGTTAAAACTCTTTTCTGATTCTGGCATTTTGATTCTGTAATCGATACTCTGCACTTGAATACTAGTATTGTTTCTGATTCCACTGTAGACCCAGACCCATAAAGGTTATGACTCATCCAATTGTGCTAAGTTGGGTATCTGTATTGAGCATTAAGTTGACTATGACGCATACATTCTGGGTTTTTATCATGCTTAGTTTCCTGAGAATCATTTAGTAATCTGATCTGTATCGGTAATCTGTAAATATCTGAGTATTTCTGATAAGGTTGAGATTTCCAGTTTTGACATTGTCTAAAAAGGGTAATCCTCTGGGTGTCAATCTGATGTTGATTTCAGTATTCGGGGTTGATACTTAGGGGAATTTGTCTCTCAACCAAGGTCTAATGGAAACTAAGCTTTTGTTTATCTGCACTCGCTCCCATCACTCGACTATATCCTATCAATCGAGTCTTCGACCTATAGACAGGAATCCTATGGATGTAAACATGTGTTTGAGACATGTTATGTTTGATGGTTGCAAGTGGATGCAAGTGGTTGCTAGTGGTTGCTCGTGGATGCATATACACACACTAGGCACTAGATCGGCTCGAAAACACTCTCATACTGCATATGGATGTGTGAGCATTTTCAATTTTTGTGGATGCAAAATGGTTGACTCATCACATGGATATTGCATTTGGATGAATGATTGCGCACACATTTAGAAATAATATGTATCAAATAAGAAAAATTGCATACATGTTGGACTCATGGCACTAACATAATTCGCATTAAGGAGGTCAACTGAATCAGTGGACCGCCTGATCTTTGCATTAGATAAGGAACATTTACACACTTTTGCATATGTTCATACAACATTAGAAGTTTTCTAAGGACAATGGATGCTTGTGGATGACGGCTGAGTAGATGGATGACTGGATGGTATGACACATTCTTCTCAACTTGAAGATTTCGGGGACGAAATCCTTTAAGGAGGGGAGAATGTAACACCCCGTATTTTCTGTAATCGTATAAGTAACAAATCAGAGAATAATTAAATTATAAAATAAGAATCAAGGGAAACGGGTTGCGCCATTGCGTTCGTCTCGAAATTCTGCTTGGAAACGAGTCCGAGTTTTCGAGAAACAGAGTCCGTATGAGGAAGATATGGCCCTCCGAAGTTTCAGAAAATTTCTGAATCGAAAACAGCTCGAAAATTCGAATTCAAATTCAAATTCAAACCCAAAAGCGAGCTGGGCGGGAAATTTCCAGCCCAGGACCCAGGTCGACTGGGTGGTCGACTGGGTAGTCGACCTACCCCTGACCAGGTCGACTGGGTAGTCGACCTTCCCCAGTCCAGGTCGACCATAGTGTCGACCTGGGGATCGACCTGCTCTCGAAACCAAGTTTTTTTTAACCTGGTTCATTCTGATGTACCCGGTCTCGTTTCTGTCTAGATTCGTCCGCCTAATCCTATATAAACTCACCCCTAGCATCATTCTCTCCACACCATTTCGTTCTATCTATATTCTGCCTCTGTTCTAATTAAAAATAAAAATGGCGTCGCTACCCTGCTGGAATCAAGACTTGGACTGATGATTCTTCCTCCAACCTGAATAGAATTAAAAGCTAAATCAAATCTCAAAATCCAAGTTTAAAGCTACGACAATTAAGGAGGAATAATTCAGCATTTCTGCATCAACAACAGTTTATTATCCTTTCTTAAAACCACGAAAGGCAAGTACAGTTATTTTCCTTTATAAACTGTAATTATAATTGTGACATGATTATAAATCTGAATCTGAGGTTATGTATATTCTTGTTTGTCAGATCTGTTTTTCTGTGACTATTCTGTACCTCTTTCTTCTTTCTGTTCTATAGCCAGGCTACTACGAGCCTGCGCCGAATCTCATAAGAGATTAACGCACGAACGCTAAATTTTGGGACAAATAATAATGCATAATTGGACATGAAACTGTTGCCTATGAGACTATTGCCCATGACTATGATTCATTGACTATGAGACAATTGCCTATGACTATGATTCATTGCCTATGAGACTATTGCCTATGACTATGATTCATGCCTATGAGACTATTGCCTATGACTATGATTCACGCCTATGAGACTATTGCCTATGACATTGAATAAGAAACTATTGTGATTAGTCGCCCATGACTATTATGGTTAGTTGCCTATAACTATTGTAGTTAGTTTCTTATGCCTATTCCCTTAATGATGTTGGATCTCATATTTAGTATGTAACTTTGCTAGTTTACTCCCATTCACTGTTATGTACATCAAGCCTATTGGGCCATTATTATTGTATTTGGTTCATTATTGCACGCCTATTCTCTTATATCAATTCTTGTGCTTATCCCCTATTCCTTTTGTTAGGGCCATTTCATAAGTATTTAGAGAACTTGTGGAAACATGCTATAAGGGGATTGGGCGTAGCTTAATTAAGTAAATCTGACATAGCAAATAGGTTGGAAAAATCTGAATTGGCTATAATAGAGAATGATTTACATGGACATAGTGGTAAACTAGAATATTAGATCTAGTTTTGACATGAACTGTAAATGGGGATATTAAGATTAAAATTTGGGGCATATATTACATTATGAATTATGACCTTAATTTGGGCATGTAAGTTTAGGCTAAATTTATGATTGGGCAAGATATGTAAATAGAGTTTTAGATATATATAATCTGCTAAATCTGTTATCTGCTAGTTCTGTTATATTGCCTAAACTGCCAATTCGATTGAATTGCCTAATCTGCTAATTATGTTAAATTGCCTTATCTGCTAAATCTGCTAAATAGCCTAATCTGCAAGATCTGTTATCTGTTTAATCTTTTGAATGACGTAATCTGTTGGAACTGAAATGCTGAAATTTGAAGTATGTGAATCTGTAGGCTCGACTTAAAATTGAGCAAAACTTGTTAATAGAACCTTGAATAGTCTATCGTAATTTGTACAGAAGTTTAATCTGTTAAATAAACAGAATTAGTCTGATATCTGAAAAATCTATATTGGAATGAATTGGCTATGACACGAGGTTAGACTCTGTTTGCGGTGGAAGCCTGCCCGGAACCAACCGGCTTAACCAGCGACCGCAAACTGTCAGTGTAATGTGAGAGGTCGTAGGCATAACTAAAATATGCTTAGACACGAGGTTAGGTCTGGCTTGTGACAGAAGTCTTCCCGGAACCGCCCGGCATATCCAGCGGCCACAAGCTACCGACCTAATGTGAGAGGTCCGTGCATTAATATCTAATTAATGCAAATCTAGGATAAATATGATGTCTAAAACGTGTTGGGCGGATAGGGTTAAACCAATTGGACTAATGAATTTAACAAACCCGTTTCGTGAATCCGTAGGCCCAATTACAAAGTTAGACAAATCTGTAAATCTGTTAAATCCGTATATCCGATCCGTTAGTCTGAAACTTGTCTGATCTGCGAACTAGTTGATCTGAACTCTGTATGTTTGAACTTGTAAACAAGTTAATCTGAAATCTGTTAGTCTGGGGGACACATGGTTAGGAGGGAAATTACTTGTGTCATCTGTTGTTTGGGATCCATATTTGTCAGTAACCCTTTCTGGTATCAAACTTTGACACAACAGTAGTAAGGGTCCGGGCACGCTTACTGAACAAATTATAAGTGGTTCACTCTGATAATGGCAAAGGGTGTTGATGGTGCGTTCCAACCGGGTCATGTGCGTGCATGGATCCCGGTCTGCCTTTGAGGATGTAAGACGTCGTGACATCTGTAAATAGGTCTGTGCCAATTGGTTGTCACTTTAGTGAGTGATACACCCTATTATGGAGCCGACACAGGGTATTTATGTAATAGGGAGCCGATCGCTCGGGGTAGGGTTTTAGGGTACACTTAGTTCTGTCTGTTTCTGTTGGTACCGTCTGTTTCTGTTGGGTGGCAACACCTGTCTGCGTGGTACCGTCTGTTCGGGTGGTAAAGGCCCATTTACTAGTGTACACCTAATTCTACATTCTGTTTCCGTAGGGATTAATCTGTTTCTGTACCTTCTGTTCGGGTGGTAAAGGCCCATTTTTAGCATTTTGTTTCTGTCTGTTTCTGTTCGGGTGGTAGAGGCCCATTATTAGCAATTCTGTTTTTGTTTGTTTCTGTTGGGGTGGTAAAAGCCCATTACTAGCATTCTCTTCTGTGGAAATTATTCCGTTCCCGTTTCTTTTTCAGTTTAGACATTAGGGTGACACCTAATCCTGTTATACTAGTATTAGTGCAGAGAAATGAAAAGTAATATTATTATATTCCTTCTGTTTAACCTAAGTACATCTGCTGCTCATGTTACTGTTATCTCTCATCCAGTTTTATTTGCATGCCATGATTATTATCATCTGTTCATATGCTGAAAGTCACTGGACTTGCCAGACTTTATGTCTGACCTTGCTTGTTTTCGCCCCTTTTCTTCCGTCCCCCCCCCCCCCAAGGTTTTCCAAGGAGGGAACACTTTAGCTTGATCCAGATTTCTTCTGCTTGAAGTACTTAGAGTGCTTAAAGTATGGCTTGACTCCTTATGGCAGCTTCTATGGGGATTATGATTTTTAAAGTTTTGTACTCTGATGATTTTCTGAACAAGGCTGATATTTTTGTACTTGAGTTTTTGGGAAAGATGTAGCCAAACTGATTTCTGTTTTCCGCTGTAATAAAGTTATAATTTCTCAAGTATTGTTTATCTGTCTTGTAAATTTCTGTTCTGTCTACTAAAACGCCCCACCAAAGTTCAGGCATTCCCTTTGTGAGTGACCTTAATGGAGATGGGGTGTTACAAATTATGCATAGTGGGCCATTGATCAAAAGACAGTTTCATAAAGTAACTCTAAGTTCATAAATATATTATTTTGTACACTATATAAGATAAGTTTAATAGAGTATTTGTTGGTAAGTCTACATACGAAATTTAGATAACTTTTTGCAAGTTTCTCATAAAGGCATCAGTAGATTTAAAATGTCTATGAATTATACGTTAACATATCACTTTCAATTATTTATAATGAATCTAAATGTATTTTTTTTATGACAAATATGGTGGATTTCAGGATATGTTACATTTACTCATTGCATTAGGTAAAAACTTTTCTGAAGAGGACAAAGGTAGAAAAACTTTATATTCACTTAATTCTGGTTGAGATCACAAAATTTAAGCAATGAAGGGGCTAATGATTTTAGCGCTTTGAAAATTGAAGAGTTTATTGGCAATTTAATACCTTTCGAAGCTCAAATGCAGGGTAAACAAGGAAGTTGAAAAGAAATCAATAGTACTCAATGTAGTTACTAAGGGATTAGGCTTATATAATGATGACGAAAAGATAACACCAATGACAAGGAACTTCAGAAAATTCCCGAGATATAGAAAGATGAACAACTCTAAAAGAAACAACAATAGAAATCAAGAGAATGTAAATAATAGACAGATTGAAATTAGATGTCGTGATAAGTCGGGACATGTGCAACGATTCTGTCCTATCAAGAAAAACAAAAGACTATACTAAACATGACTCGTCCAGAAAAAGAAAAAAATCCATATTATGCAACATTAAATGAATCAAATTCAAACAGTTCAGTTAGCGATAGTGGTTTTGATACATAAATGGATAATATGTGCTTCACAGTGATATACAGTTCAAACAAAATGAAAACTATATCTAAAATAGGTACGTGTTTAAATTAAAAGAATTTAATTTTATTCATTTCCTTGGTTGCTCAATTTGGTTGAATTAACCCTTCAAAATAATCTTTAGTTGATTTAATTTAAAAATAATATTTAAAAAAATTATTTTGATAAAATAGTTATAGGGAAGTAAGTTTCTTATTTTTGAGAAATCTAAAGTTAATACATTTATACCTATATCTATTCACACAAGCAAACAAAAGTATGGAAAGAATCAGATTGTATAAAAGAACACATATGGTGTCGACATGTAACCTGACATGATGTCGAATTGTGTGTCAGAATATTTGAATTAAAATTTGAGAATGAACTTCGAATTTTCCCTTATTTTTTCACCAATTCCCATCTCATTAAGAGGCACCATTTCGACCGAAAAATGTGCCTATTCAATCTCTATTTATATCATATATATTTTCCATTCATATCATAAGATTTCAAACTCAAACTATCATTTTCAAAAACTCTTATCTTCATACAATTCCAATGGCTTAATCATTGAACACACCTACCACCATGATCCTCATAAAAACTGTTAATGCTCATCTTTACTATGATCAAGGGGCCATGAATGCCTACATCAAGTGCATGAACTATGTAAAAGTCTATCCCGTTATGTTTGCCATTTTTTAAGATTTTCCTTCTTAAGAAGTTGGTTTTATTTTCAATGAAAAATCTGCTCTTTCTCTTGTTAATGCAAATCAAAATGATTTCGTTTTGCTATCATCGTCTCGTCGGGTTTTTATGCTATTTGAAGTAAAAGGTTTTCTGATGGAAATGATGACCATATTTAGAGTAGCATTAAAGAAATGCAAATTGTTTTATATTGCAAAATTTTTGGCTATATTTTTGATTGTAAATTTATAAGAATTGATCTTTCTACGTTTCAAATCAATGAAATTGACGTTGAGGATTTCTATAATATATTTAAAAGTGATGAAAATTTTGAATTTAAAAATCACAATTTCCATCCTAAATCAAAAATTATCAATCTTCTTTTATAACAATCCATTACTTCTAGATCAGGAAATTACAATAACCCAATTCTTAAAGTTGGCAAATATCTTTCTGCTCGTTTTGGTCACTACGACATAAACTGAGCACAAGTTGTACTAGATGAATTTTACGTTAGCAGTCATTATATCCATGTATATTCACTTTCATGGAATCTATCTTACATGTATCTTTAAGTATTTTGATGTCGATTTAAAAGGAGAGGAATTTTCTCCTCGAAATTTTTTTCCTATTGCTAATATCGATCATTTGCAAACTCTCAAAACTTTTAAGGCTTATGAGTCACTTACTGAGAGAAGGAGAAAAACCTAGCTCATTAACAACAAATGAAAGAATAATAAGAAGGAATGGAAAAGGATGAAGAGAGAGGAAGAGGAAGAAACCTTCTTAGAAAGTATTGATTTTCAATCCTGTCCAACTACCAAAGTTCTTCTTATGAATCAAAAAAAGATTATAGAGAATTAAAAAACTCTTAAGCGTCCCATTAGCTAGAAATTCAAAATAAAATCTTCAAAATGGACAATTCTTTGGGAAAATTGGAAAGGAAGCTTGGACTATAATCATCTTCATCTACATTCCAGCTTATCTATCTGTATTTATTTTGTATTAGTTGCGTATCTTCGTCTATTAAGCATTGTATTTGTAACGAGCCAGGTTTTATTCAGTCAGTTACGTGAATATTAATTTATAGATATTTATAATTTAATTCATTTTAAAACAATATTTGTTTTGATAACTAGGATTAAAGTATAAAATAGGAAAATATTTAAATTTTAAAGATTAATCCAACTTATATTATTAACAATCCATGGAAATTAATATATAAGAAGAAATTAAATATTTCTTAAATACCTTTCCTTGTAATAGTGTATAATGTAGAATTTTGTTAATTTTTAAGCTAACATTTTCGAATTTAAAAATAAAAATATAAATGTAAGGCAAGTGAATTCAAATATTTGGATTTAAATTAAAAATACATATATGAAATAAATATGTATACAAGCTCACATAAGTCAAAGCATAATATTTAAATTTGTTTTGTACATTGCATATAGATATAAATGTAGTATATGTATAAATGTAATATATGTGTACATAAGACAAGTGTGAGAGTTTAAATTTGTTTATGTATACAACATGTAAATAGATATAGTATAGTACATAAGTAAAATAATATAAGAATGGAATGAAAAGAAAAGCAAACAAAATTTAATAAAAACTAAAGGATTTGTGATATTAGATTTATATTACAATTAAAGTCAAATGAATAGGCGTGCTAGTGTACAAGTATGGAAGTAAAACAAGCAACATATTAATCTAAATTTTTAGTTAGAAATACTTAATGAGTATATGCTAGAAAAATAGTATATGGCAAATAGATTAATGGCAGCAAACAAATCATGATCATTATATACTTAATTTACTATAATATAACAATAGTAAGAAAGATTGAAAAGAAATTAGCATCCTACTAAGTAAATATGCAAAGGTACATATGTAAGATTATGTAGAAATTTTTTTAGGCAAAGTAATCTAGCAATTCTTGGTAGCAAAATATAGCCAGAACAACCAATCTGGGAATGGAACATTGAAGTAAAAGCTAATGCACAAATTAAATCAAAGACTAGGCAAATTAATTTGAAAAGAAAGTAGCAGCTAAGGAAGAAAATAAAGAACAATATTGCAAAGCACACTAAGTTTGACAAAAAGATCTTAGGCAAACATGTAAAAGCCAGGTTACTACAACTAAGTTGAAAAGAAAGAAAATCAACCTCAAAGAAGTTAGGCCTACAAGCTGATACGAAGGTTTGACCAAAGAAAATCCGAAGTCATGTGCATAAATATGCTAGCCTGCAAGTATGTTTAGTGTAGGATCTAAATTTACCCTAAAAGGCGGGCGTAAATAGGGTTTATTATAGTTTTGAGGAATATAAAAAATATCACAGCTCAGATCACAATAGTAAAAATAAATGCAGAAAATAAATGACATAGATTTTACTTAGGTTCGACAAACCCCTGCCTATTGCTGCATTCCCCAAGATTTCTATTAGAACTAAAACAATCTCTACACTTACAATTCATATAATCTCGCGACATCCGCTCTCAATTGTTCTAATTCTACACTCAAAACCCTGCACTTATCTTTATCCCCAAGATTAGATTTCTCCGAATTACAAACCTGCAATTTGTAAACCCTAATTTAGAGAAAACTAGAAAACCTATAGATTGTTTACAAAAGAAAAACAACTTAAAATTAAGCAACACAAAACCCTTTTTAAAACACTTATATAACAAATTGGTCGGCCTTCCTTTTATTTCAAATTCCCAAAGATAGCTTCCTCTTTTCAATGGCCACCATAATTTTTAGGGTTTTGGTTCTCCGTATCAAATCACGACACTTGAAATTTCTGATACAACTTGATTCTCTGATGCCTTGAATAACTGATGCTCCTTGTTAACAAGTTAGGATTGTGATCGAAAACAACCATGAGTACTTCTGATTTTAATTTCTCTTACACTCCAATTTGTTGCTTTTGTTTTCAATACTCTATCGATGACGAATGTGGTATTTATAGGGTTAAGAAACCCATAACAATCTTTGATTTCATTTGTTGATTTGGCCATGATAATGCATGATTGTCCCCCTTTGATTTTCATGGATTTGACAGGGCATTGTAAATCTAAAATGTTTTTAATTGGTTTCCAAATAACACATTGATAATACCAGTGTTGAATTCTTAACGTGATTGTTGGTTTGATAAATTGTCATTATTACTCATTTGCATTCTCGAAATTTTTCGATTAAAATTATTGGATGCTACATGCTAGGTGAAATTCATTTTTCCCCCAAAATGACTTATATATCATTTCCCAAGATTGCAAATTTAAAAACTTGCTCAAATTTTAAACCAAACAATTTTCAAAAGAAAAATCTCTTTTCTTTTATACCTATTCGTTGGTGCTTCACTGGGCTGAGAATTTCGTTGTAATTGAAACTTTTGTCACTTAAGAACTGGTCATTTTGATTAGCTACTTCATTGTTGCCTTTATTTCTCCATTGCCTAATTTATGTGCATGTACATTTGGGTCATTTACTTGTTTCTTGGCTTGGGGTTCATTTATCTAAACTATACCATGATTGAACTATGCACATAACTTCTTGTACATGCTAGTTCATATGCATGTTGTTTCCTGAACGTTGGATGTGACTTGTTTTACTACCCATTGTCATACTGGCTTGCATTATATGCCATACTTGTATCATTGTGTACATGTCTTTCATGTATGCTTTGGAATTTCTTTCTTCATGTGCATGTTGCACCATATCTCTTGGCTCGACTAGTTGTATTATGTTGCACTATATTTCTTGGCTTGGCCGATTGCTACATTTAGACCCATGACTTGCTTCTTTGGGTTCATCTTGTGCTTCACTATTGAGTTTTGAATAGTTTCTCCATTTTTGTAATTGAATCCATCGCCTCTGTTTGCTCCAAATTTGGGATCAAACACCAAAGGTGTAAAAAGTTACACTTCACCGATTCAGTAAGAATATGGAACCGCGTAATCGCTAAATAACTGAATAAAAGCAAGTAAGAACACAAAGGGATTTTTATAGTGGTTCAATTCTCTATGAATCTACGTCCACTTTCAATCAATTCTCATTATAATATTCAAGCTTACAACATATGAATTTTCCCTCATTACAAGCTTTTCTCTCTTTTCTCCCCCCTTATGATCTAATTTCTCTTGAATTTGGTGAAGAAAATGAAGAGATCTTTTAGCTTTGTGATGAATTTTCAACCACTTGTGTGCTTTGATCCTCTTTCATGAACTTCATAGATTTCTTAGATGATTCACAACCGATTTAAACTTCGGAGAGGATTAGAGAAGAATGGAGATCCTTTGAATAGTGCTTGAGAGATTTTTTTATGTAGCTTGAAGATCCTTTTATTCAATCGGAGAGAATTTTAATGATCCTTGACTTGAGTTTGATCTTCATGAAGTTAGAAAAGTGTTGACAAATAGAAGCCAATAGAGGAGTTGTAATTGAGTTTTCAATTTGGTAGAGTCTCCTCCTTGGAATGAATTTTCGGTCCCCCTCTAAGTGAATTATGTGGGGTATTTATAGAAGATGTTCAATGGGTAGTGGCAAAGTGGTAAATACACGGGTACAGCTGGACCGCGACATGACTCCAACGCCATGACTTACCCGCGGCATGAAGGCTTGCACAACTGTTGTACACACGAACGACTTGGTGCTTTATTCATCCCAACGACATGAATAAAAGTTCTGACTTGCATCATGAGTAAAGAGCTATCAGTATGAAAAGTTTATACGTCATGGCATAGAGGCTTGCGACATGCCTTCCATACTTTTATCTTGCGTTAGAGTTCACATTGGGTCCATCGACATGCTTTGAACGACATTAACAAAATGACAGCTATCAATGGGTTTGGCAAACGTGATGTGTCCAGCGGTAAGCAGGTTCTAACGCCATAACATTCTACGGTCCCACTTTGCACGGTACACGACATTATTTATAGCGGCATGACTTGTTTTATAGTAACGACTTGGCCTTTAGAATGACGTCATGCAACATGGCTCCCCAGTGTTATAAATGTTCAAAAGCACCTAATGACCTGGTTGTATACATTTTACCGACATGCTGATGTCGTCAGTCACGACATGAATTGATCCAATGGCATGACTATTCTGGGTTGGATACAGTGTCACGTGCAAAGATTGGAGAACGACACAAGTGTTTTTCATAGTGCACATCATGACTGCTTTTCCCCTTGCAAATGCACTATGACACCATGCGACATGCAATTGCTGATGTGTTATTACTTGTATACATGTAGCCCAAATAATTCCTACCATCTGGTATAACTTGGAACATATGTCGCTTGGCACGCATAACAATGACATGCGGTCTGCTAGTGCTGAGCGATATGACTACATGCCAACAGCATGCTTTAACATTTCTTGATCAGTTGTGTACGTCATGATTTCATCATAGCACGTCATTCCTCTTGCAATATGACCTGAACAATATGTTGAACGACATGGCAAAGGCACCATGAAACCAGCGCCATGAGCTACAGCGTGGCTTTATGATCGATTAAGTGTATGGTCCAAGCTTCCCATAAGGATTAGTCTCATGTATTTAATTATATTGTCAACAGTATGAACTGTTAACGACACAATTGCTTACGACGCTCAAACGACATGCTTGAGAACGACCTGGTTTGATTCCATGCCGTGGGAATGACATGCCTTCATGTCGTGAGAACTCTAATGCCGTGGGAGTTAAAGAACGACATGGTATGGGTAACAATGATATGGTTTCATTTTGCATTCATAACTCAAAGTCATGTCGTATAAACGATCTGCTCCGTTTTGACACCCTGGATGGGAACGGTACGAAGCATTTCTGTCGTGCTGACAACTTGGTTTAGATGACTCGACTTATGTCGTGCCGTCAACTTGTTGCGCATGAACGACTTGGATTGGGCGAGCGACATGGTTTTGAAGCGACTCAGCATATGTGCATACGACCTATGTCTCATGTCGTATTAGCAGCTTATAACCATGTCGTAAAAAACGATTTGAGTCAGTGATGCTGTGTGTCATCATTTATGAATACTTCTTACTTTTGAACAGCGTTCTAAGAACGGGGCTAACATTTGCCCCTCGAAGCTTGTATTTCTTGCTTGCGAGGAATGCAGGCTTCGAATTGACTACTGTAACTGGTGAGCTTTTCCTTGATTGGTCTTGGACTATAATCTGGATTTGCTCGCATCATTACGTTATTTGATCCGGTATCATAAATTTTGGCGTATCTTTGCACTGCTAATGATTTGCCATAATTTTGTCTTAGTTTGTCGCCTTTTGTCGATGTGTTGGATCGTAAATTGCTTTATTCCACCTGTTCTGTAATAAAAACAAGTGTTTGCACAATTTGTGGGCTTATACTTTGTCATTGATCGCCCATATCAATAACAGGATTAGATTAGTCATTAGAAAATGAATTATCACGTATTTTATTTTTGAATAGAATAAAGTGTTTGCACAAGATTATTTTATTCAACGGTTTACAACTCACCATATATTGTCTGCACAAATACGATATTCTAACTCGAATTCGCATCAATGCTTAATACCGACTGTGGATTTCGAACGTTATCGTTTTAATGGCTTATATGATGGTGTATGATATTTCACATTTGAAAAATACACATCTGTGATTATTTTCTGTTTCTCTTTGGAGAATCTTTGATTGTCCGTTTCCCGGCTCTGGAGGTCATCACTAGTCTTTATAATAAGAAGAATTTTTTCTATAGCTCAATATTTGTTTGCTTTGTTGATTAGTTTTGACGTTGGAGGCTTCATTGGATGCCTCATGTCTTAGTCAGGTCCTTTTAATCCAACATCTTGTCTTTTCCGTGTGATTGGATCAACATAATGGATTTCATTGAACGTTGTTGATATCTCCTATGGAGAAGTTGCTTTCTCTATGGAAAGGAATTTTTGGTTGTTGCATCGTTTCGCAGTGCGAACTCCCGCGAGGTTTGGGTTAACGTTGCATCACTCCGTGCTTGCGAACTCCCACGCTTCGTCTTGTTTTAGCAAGCTCCCACGCTTCGTTTCGCGCCTACGGATTCCCGTGAACCATTGGGTTAAGGCTGCATCGCCCCGCACTTACGAACTCCCACGCTTCGTCTTGCTTTAGCAAGCTCCCGCGCTTCGATTCGCGCCTACGGATTCCCGTGAACCATTGGGTTAAGGCAACATTGAATCGACTGAGGAAGGCTTTGACAGTTTCCCCTGGATTTTGTTTCATCGTTGAAAGTGTTATAGTATCCTTGGCTTTATTAGCGTACAGGAAGAACTGCTACTTGAACTTTTTGGTGAGGTCAGAAAATCGATTGATAGACTTGGGCGGCAGCTTTGTAAACCATAGTGATGCAGCACCTTCTAAGTAGAGAGGAAAGTATGTGCATCTCATCTCATCAGTTACTTTATCCCCACTCATATGCCATTCATATTTGAATAGGAAGTAGTTCGGATCAACGATACCGTTGTACGGAGGCAAAGTCGGAGGATTGAATTTCTTTAGACATTCTGCTCCAAGGATTCTTTCGGTAAATGGAGTCCTATCGGGAGAGAAGTCCCATTCTCTTTCGTCATCCTTGCTAGCTTGATTCTTTTTCATGGCTCATTCTATCATGTCCGAAATGTATTCTTCGGTACTATGGAGCTCTGTGAAGCTGAGCTCTTTACCAAATGTTCGTCTAGGCATATGATCTCGATTAGAGAGCTTAGGCCCTTTGCTTTCTCGACGAAGAGGTGCCCCCATGATAGGATTAGTGGCTTTTGGTGCGTTCACTTCGGAATGATTCTTAGCTTTTGATCTCAATTCTTCGATATTACCTTCATTCCCGTCACTTGCCCCATCATAATCATCTTCCATATTGTTGTTGTGGTTATGATCGGAAGCGGGTGATTTGGTATTATCTTCGAGATCGACATGAGCTTGCGGAGGGGCTGGATTTGATCGAGCATTAAGAATGGCGTCAAGTTTCTCAATCATCATTTTAGTAGATGCATCCATTCGGCTGTTGACGTTGGCAATAGCGATTTTTAATTCATTTCTGGTCACACCGGCTCCGCTTTCCGAGTTTTCACCAACATCAAAGTGATTTGCGAGCGGTGTTTCTTCATTAGCAACATTACGGGCTTCTACCATGGTTTTGCTAGTGGTCTTCTTGGATTTGGCCATAGGGGAAGAATGTGGTTTAGAGCTTTAATGCAAGGATCTCAACTTTGGGAGAGTGTGAGAAGAGGTAGGAAATGCGAGCGCGGCCCGACCGTGGGCGCTAAATGTTTGCTCCAAATTTGGGATCAAACACCAAAGGTGTAAAAGTCACACTTCACTGATTCTGTAAGAATTTGGAACCGCGTAATCGCAAAATAACCGAATAAAAGCAAGTAAGAAAACAAAGGGATTTTTATAGTGGTTCGATTCTCTATGAATCTATGTCCACTTTCAATCAATTCTCATTATAATATTCAAGCTTACAATATATGAATTTTCCCTCATTACAATCTTTTCTCTCTTTTCTCCTCCCCCCCCCCCCTTTATTATCTAATTTCTCTTGAATTTGGTGAAGAAAATGAATAGATCTTTTAGCTTTGTGATGAATTTTCAACCACTTGTGTGCTTTGATCCTCTTTCATGAACTTCATAGATTTTTTAGCGGATTCACAACCGATTTAAACTTCGGAGAGGATTAGAGAAGAATGGAGATCCTTTGAATAGTACCTAAGAGATTTTTTATGTAGCTTGAAGATCCTTTGATTCAATCGGAGAGAATTTTAATAATCCTTGACTTGAGTTTGATCTTCATGAAGTTAGAAAAGTGTTGACAAATGGAAGCCATTAGAGGAGTTGTAATTGAGTTTTCAATTTGGTAGTGTCTCCTCCTTGGAATGAATTTTCGGTCCCCCCTCTAAGTGAATTATGGGGGGTATATATAGAAGGTGTTCAATGGGTAGTGGCAAAGTGGTAAATACATGGGTACAGCTGGACCGCGGCATGACTCCAACGCCATGATTTACCCGCAGCATGAAGGCTTGCACAACTTTTGTACACACGAACTATTTGTGCTTTATTCATCCCAACGACATGAATAAAAGTTCTGACTTGCGTCATGAGTAAAGAGAGCTATCAGTATGAAAAGTTTATACGTCATGGCATAGAGGCTTGCGACATGCCTTCCATACTTTTGTCTTGCGTCAGAGTTCACATTGGGTCCAACGACATGCCTTGAACGACATTAACATAATGACATCTATCAATGGGTTTGCAAACGTGATGTGTCCACGCAGTAAGCAGGTTCTAACGCCATGACATTCTGGGGTCCCACTTTGCACGGTACACGACATTATTTATAGCGGCATGACTTGTTTTATAGTAACGACTTGGCCTTTAGAATGACGTCATGCAACATGGCTCCCCAGTGTTATAAATGTTCAAAAGCACCTGATGGCCTGGTTGTATACGTTTTAGCAACATGCTGATGTCGTCAGTCACAACATGAATTGATCCAATGGCATGACTATTCTGGGTTGGATACAGTTGTCACGTGCAAATATTGGAGAACGACACAAGTGTTTTTCATAATGCACGTCATGGCTGCTTTTCCCCTTGCAAATGCACTATGACACCATGCGACATACAATTGCTGATGTTTTATTACCTGTATACATGTAGCCCAAATAATGCCCTACCGTTTGGTATAACTTGAATCATATGTCGCTTGGCACGCGTAACAACGACATGCAGTCTGCTAGTGCTGAGCGATATGAGTACATGCCAACGACATGCTTTAACATTTCTTGATCAGTTGTGGACGTCATGATTTCATCACGGCATGTCATTCCTCTTGCGATATGGCCTGAACGATATGCTGAACGACATGGCAAAGGCGCCATGAATCCAACACCACGAGCTACAACGTGGCCTTATGATCGATTAAGTGTATGGTCCAAGATTCCCTTAAGTATTAGTCTCATGTATTTAATTATACTGTCAACAGTATGAACTGTTAACGACACGATTGCTTAAGACGCTCAAACGACATGCTTGGAGAATGACCTGGTTTGCTTCCATGCCGTGGGAATGACACGCCTTCATGTCGTGAGAACTCTAATGTCGTGGGAGTTAAAGAACGACATGGTATGGGTAACAATGATATGGTTTCATTTTGCATTCATAACTCAAAGTCATGTCGTATAAACGATTTGCTCCGTTTTGACACCCTGGATGGGAACGGTACGAAGCATTTCTGTCGTGCTGGCAACTTGGTTCGGACGACTCGACTTATGTCGTGTCGTCAACTTGTTGCGCATGAGCGACTTGGATTGGGCGGGCGACATGGTTTTGAAGCGACTTGGCATATGTGCATACGACCTATGTCTCATGTCGTATTAGCGGCTTATAACCATGTCGTAAAAAACGATTTGAGTCAGTGATGTTGTGTGTCATCATTTATGAATACTTCTTAGTTTTGAATCGCGTTCTAAGAACGGGGTTAACAGCCTCTATTCCATGTTGCACTATATACGCCATGTATATTGCTGCCATGTTGAGGTATGTTGCTCTCGTTTTTTAGTTTGGGAACATACATTTCATTTGCATGTTGTGTATCATGCTTGTATATGCATATGTGTTTTCCTATGCACATTTACAAAGTTTTATGATGGATGTGTCATGTGCTTGCTGTTGCTTGTGCTGGTCCAACTTGGCGGTGAATGTGCTTGGCTTTGCTTGAGCATTTTCTACTTGACCTTGTGTGTGACTTGTTCTCTTGAGTTGTTGACTTGTGTCAAGATCTGACCTTGTTACTTCACTTGCTTACCACTGGTCTTGATTTTTGTTGCATGTATCATTTTGCTGTGACTCGAGCCAGTGCATGTTTGCTTGCTTCATTTTATAACGGCTTTTTGACTTGTTGCATTCATGTGCTTCCATTTGCTTCCTTGAACCTAAGTTGTTTGTCCAATCATGAATTTTGATGCTATGTCACTTGAGCCTGAATGCATGTTCACATTCACTTGACCATGCTGCCTTAAACCTGAAATGTACATGTTGTACATGTGAGTTTGCTAGCCTGACCTATTGTCTAAAATGTACATGTTGTACATGTGAGTTTGCTAGCTTGACCTATTGTCGTGCGTTCTTATTTCAATTATCATTATTAATTTGATTATCAAATATATACTAACATATCTTTCTAGAATATATATACATATATATATATATATGCAGGATTTGTATACATGACTTAAATACTGAAGATTGTACATTTTTAGAATTTCAAGGGATTCAGGATTTAGAAAAGATTCAACACTCTTGAGTTATCAAGTTATCAAGATATTAAGTTCAAGAAAAATATAGTAATAGAGTCTAATTTATATTTAAGACTCTGAATAGCACTCCAGGTTCTAATTCTATTTTCCAAATTCTAATTTTCAAATTTCAAATTCAAATTTCAAGATATTTTATCTTACTTATGATTTCAAATATATAAGTTTTAAAGTTTGAATATATATAAGTTTATATAGTTATATATATTTTTATAGTATTATAGTTTTAAACCATATAATTTTATAAATATGTTTATATAATATATTATTATGATTTCATATGATTTTACACTTTAGAATATTCATTTTTATCACTATGTTTTGATTCAAGAATTTCTAGAATAATATATATAATTAAACACTTGAAAAATAGTTTAAAAAATAAAAAATACATGACATATGTCGACATACATATATGGGTATGTCAACCTACAACTGCCAGAAATTCAATTTTCAAAGGAAGTGTCTTTTCACTATTTGTAATGTTTCTCTAACGTTGCAACCATTCAAGTCTTGTAAATAGGGGCTGATTTCAAAAATATTTCATAGTTCTTCTTCTCCATCTTCACCCCTCTTCATACCACTATTAATATTTCATATTTTATTGATTTCTACATTTCTACTTTGTTGATTCCTACTCTAATCACATAAAAATTCATCTTTTCATAATCTCTTTCTACTAATCTCTGAATTGAAGTGCTATTGAAGAGTTATATGGCTGTTGTAATCATTTGGGAATTGTTTAGGAAAGAGTGTGTTCCTTGTAGCCCTGAAATCATGGAAAGGGAGCGGTGTTAATCTTGTAGCCATGAAATAAAGGGTGCTTGGAGAGGTGTTAACCTTGTAGCCGTGAAATCAAGGGGATTTTATTTGGATATTGATAATGATAAAACTATGCGCAATCCAGCGTTTGAGTGGGAATGGATGCAGATGTAATCTGAACCGGTATAAAATCCATTGTGTTCTTTCCTTTTTTGCATTTTGTTTTTATCTATTTTTGTATTTAAGTTTTATTTTGTGTCTCTGATCTTCTCTATTGTGGGTGGTTCATATAGCAGATCATATAAGTTTAAGATTTTCATAAATTCCTCGAAAACACTATTCACGTCCTTTTAGTGTTTGTTTTGCCTTAAGATCCGCATTCTGCATTCCCTAACACATTTTTCACTTGCTTGTTGAAATTTTCACTTTTCCATATCACTTGAGCTTTCATTTATAGTTTCCTATGTCTAGATATGTAGTTGCGTACATTTATTCACACTGCATGTTTGAGAAATCTTTGTTACATTGTGTCGTAGCCATTGTATTTGGACTTGAGTGTGTACTACTTCACTTTTGAATTGGCATTGTAATTTGGTTTGTTTATTCATACTTGCTGCTCCATTCAAGGCTGAAAATTTGCAGTGCATTCACTAAAGGTTGACCATATTTCCCCTGCACATTATCAATATATATGTATATATACATACAATTGTATGTGTATACAATTATTATGCATGTGTGTAATAACCCGGAAATCCGAGCCAATTTAAATTTTTTATTTTGACAATTTTAGTGAATTTTGATATTTAATGAATTATTTTAAATAATAACGACGAGAAAAAAGGGGGCTTCGTGCCCTAATACCCACCGCCACCTGCGCCTCCCCACAGCGCCACCCCGCCACCCCATTCCGACCAGCGACAGCCTCCACCACCCGAAGTGCCCAAAAACAGTGAGTTTTAAATATTTATTTACATTCCTTTGTTTTGACTAGTTTTAACATACAATAGCGTAGTAAAGTTTAGATCTTTGATTAGGAAAAGTTAGATTTTTCATTGTGGAAATATTAAATTTTCATTTTGAAAGTAGAGAGAAGAATTCGACTTTTAATTTATAGAAGATATAAAGATATGATTTTTATATAGTGTACATAATAAAAATATGATTTTTATAGTGTAAAAAGAATAAAAATACGATTTTTATATTATATAGATAGTAAAAATTTGATCTTTATATATGTAGCGAAATAAAAATCTGATTTTTATTATATATATGTTGAAATAAAAATGTGATTTTTATAGCGATGATATAAAAAATCGATCTTTATATTAGAAGTAGATATAAAAATATAATTTTTATATAGAGAATAGCGTTATAAAAATATAATCTTTATTGCATGAACACCGTTATAAAAATAGAATTTTTATCTATATAGTAGCGATGTAAAAATAGAATTTTTATCTATATAGTAGCAGTGTAAAAAAGGAATTTTTATCTATATAGTAGCGGTGTAAAAATAGAATTTTTATCTATATAGTAGCGGTGTAAAAATAGAATTTTTATCTATATAGTAGCGGTGTAAAAATAGAATTTTTATCTACATAGTAGCGGTGTAAAAATAGAATTTTTTTCTATATAGTAGCGGTGTAAAAATAGAATTTTTATCTATATAGTAGCGGTGTAAAAATAGAATTTTTATATACATAGCAACAATATAAAAATGTGATTTTTATATATGTAGTGGCTACGGACAATGAAATAGACAAAAGGCGAGGATGACGAAGATTGTACATATGAAGAGTCGCGGCGTTTGGTTTAGCTAGTCGGTGAGAACTTCTCACTTTAAATTTTCTTTTCTAGTTAAAAATATATACTAGGATGCAGACGGTGCTTAGCAGCACCCGACACCCGTCGTCCACAGACCATGGACGACTTGTATGCTTGTTTGATGTGTTGTGAAGTTTGTTTGTGATGTTGATGTGAAATGAAAATAAAGATTCATGTGTTAAACGAAATATTTTAACAATAAAATTTACATCTTTATCATATATAAAATTAGAAACCAACTAGAAAATAGATAAGATGAGTGGTCTCCTGAGTATTGATCTGATGTTGGTTTCGGCCTTCGGGGTTAATACTTAGGGAATCGTTCTCTTACTAATTTACGGTTGGAGTCTGATTAAAAAATAAACGATAGAAATCATAATTTTATAAAATATATTAAATTACAAAAATAGTCACGTGTTGACAGTACTCATGTGTTGAGATTAGTCATGTGTTAAAAGAAATATAGATTCATGTGTTGAATAGAATAAATATTCATTTGTTGAATAAAATAACGAAGTTATTGAAAAATATAAAGCCGTGTTGATTAGAAATGCGCTATTTTGACGCGAACGATATTTATATCCATTATATTCGTTTTTATAATGAATATTGAAAAGAGATTTAAAAATCGAATATTTAAAAAATGAATTCGAATTGAATTGAATATTTAACGAATTCGAATTAAATTGAATATAAAATGAATTCGAATTGAATTGAATATAAAATGAATTCGAATTCAATTGAATATAAAATGAATTCGAATTGAAATGAATTCAAATCGAATTATAATCGAATTGAAATTGAGTTAAATAGAAATGCAATTGGAAATCGAAGTGAAATCGATTTGGAATGAATTCAAATCGAATTGAAAATGAACTGAAATTGAATTGAAATCGATTTGAATTGAAATCAAATAGAAATGAATGTAAAAAGAATTTATAATGGAAAATTCAATTTTGATTTGAAATTGAATATGAAGTTGAAATCGTTTTGAAAACGAATTTAAAACGATTTATAAAATACGTTATAAATGGAAATCGACAAGTATATATAATATATTATATATATATATAATGGCCTGAATAGAACGCGTTGCGCCGCGGCAGTTCGTGAATTTCGACCATTGACTTCGAACGGACATTATGGGAGATCCGTGCGACGCCCCGCCCCGCACCAACCGACATTTACACCAAAAGTGCGATGTACACATGTCCAGTTAGCACGGAACGGGTCGTGAGAAGGAAAGGGAAGAAGAAAATGAACATACAAAGAACCTGTAGAATGTCTCACAGCGCATAGAATAAAATATAATAATAACATACTTGACATAAAATAGAAGAGACAGTGCATAAGCTGAAAATCAGAACTAAACATCATAGCAGCGGAAATCCAAAATACAGCTTATTACAACTTTCAAACTGTCTCAAAGCAAAAGTAAGATAAAGGAGGTACACTACTAATGCCCAAGTAGCGACCACCAACGACACAGGGAGAATGTGTATATATATCATACGTGGAAGCCTCCTGCCCGCCTCCGAATCAGCTACTCGCGCATCACCAGCTAACCTGTCTCTAGTCTGCTCGTGTGAGCACCCAGAGTAATAAGAGGAGACATAAAACTCTGGGTCAGACATAAAGCCTGGTATGAGCGATAAGCATCTAAAGTGAACAAAAACAGGTAGACTAAAACATACCTGAACCTGGACCGGCAACCAAAGAGTTAGCACTACATACTGTACAACACTCTAAGGTACCATATCAAACAGTGTAAAGATACGGAGGTGGGGGAGGTGTGCATGTCATAGGGATGGCAAACAATCAAACATAGCATCCATCCTCACATCTCTCACTCAGTGCGTAAAGCATACGATACTCACCACTTCGATCACCCAATATACCTTGCTACGATCACTCTGCCCCATGAAGTCATAAATGGCTTCACTGCACTGATAACGTAGCCACTAATCCTTTGCTATGTCCACTTTGCCCCATGGAGTTACAAGAACCCCACTGCACTGGCTCATAGCCTTACCAATCCTTACTATGTCCACTTGCCCCATGGAGTTATTCACCCCATCTGCGCTGGCTCATAGTCTTACTACGCATCACCTCGCCCCTCAGGTCATAATGACCCTACTGCACTGATAACGTAGTCTTGCTACCATCACCTTGCCCCTCAGGTCATAATGACCCTACTGCACTGATAACGTAGTCTTGCTACCATCACCTTGCCCCTCAGGTCATAATGACCCTACTGCACTGATAAGTAGCCCATCATTCATTCTTAGTGGTGAATCGAAGTTATGAACGTCGACAACTCCTTAGCACACGTCCCGCAGCAAAGTCCAACCATGAAGTGAACTCATCAGTTCCCAACTGGATCCTGAGCTCTAACTTCCCATATTGGACTACCTTTGCATCTCGGGTTATTGGTCAATACTGGGTCGGGTCGGGTTCCTTCTCTAGCCATCGGTTCGGGTCGGGTATCCTCCATCTGTTCCGGTCGGGTCTTCTTCTGGTGCGGTTCGGGTCGGGTGCCACTCCATCGGTTCGGGTCGGGCGTTTCTCCTCGGTTCGGCGTTTCTCCTCGGTTCGGGTCGGGTGTCACTCCCCCTCCAGCTCATGCTTCCGCTCCGATCCGCCTCCTCATCCTTTACGTGCTTCGATCCGATCCATCCTCCTCTATCCGCTCCGATCCCTACTCCCTAATCCGATCCGATCCCAGTTCAGTTAGCGTGGCCTTCCTTTTTGCCAATTTTCTCAAGTGTCAGGTTCCGATCCGATCGGGTTCCTTGCCTAGTTCAACATATCCGATCCGAGCCCTATATCCGATCCGATCCGAACCCTGCACTGTTTTCTGAAACTGTTCCAGCAAGTGTTTACGCCATTCGACGACGTTTTCGACCATTCTAACTATTGAAATCAATCACAAAGCATTTCATACAGTCATAGCAACATGCATAATCAACCACAAACATCAAAACATCAACATGATAGGTTAAAATGGATCAAACATACCCAAAACCCCATATTTCCCCTTAAGCACGTTTAGGTGAAACTAATGATAGGATTAGCAAAATTAACCAAATTAACCCAAATTCATATCAGAGGTCTAAAACATCATTTAAGAATTTATGAACATTTTTCCTGAATTTTATCATGTTTAAATTCGCTAATTAACACTAATCAACCCTAATTAGCCATAATTAGTGTAAAACTATGCAAATCACTCACCTTAGCCACAAATAAACTAAGATCTGAAATAAATCTCTGATTTGATGTGAATCTCAATGCCAACCAGCAGCTCCTATGTTGCTTTGGTGAAGGTCTTCCTTGATTAGGGGTTGCTAAGCCAAATCCTTGACCAAGAGATGATTTGGAGGTGATTTAGAGGTTAGAGGCCATTTTTAGGGTTCCTTGGTGATAAGTGGAGGCTAGAAAACTGAAATGGAATGATTCTCTATCTCATTTCAGCCTCCCCATAACCCTAATCCCGAAATGGGTTATGGGCCTATCCACTAATCACCCGATTTGGCCCGGTTAAGCAGTTTTTCACCCTCCAAACCTTATTTCAGCCATATCTCCCAAACTGTAAGTCCGTTTGTCTATTATGACCACTCTACGGAAAGGTAAACCATCAAACGAATCTAATGGAAGTGGTTTCAGGTCAAAATTCCTTTCCAATCAAAAGTTATGGCCAAAACAGTGCCAACTAGGGGCAAAATGGTCATTTACAAATCGACAAGAATCATGAACATGGGAAATGACTCTAATGGATGTTTTCCCAAAGTTACATGACCATACGACTTCACATGGGAAAGAAATAAATATTCTACAATCCTATGATGTGTAGAATACGGGTCGTTACACTCTCCCCCCCTTAAGAAATTTCGCCCCCGAAATTCCCTAATCCAAACACACACAAAGGTCCCGCATGCCTATCAATCATAAAACAACAATCAAACATGCAAAACAAGCTAAGAAAATCTACCCTAGCATGCGGAAAAACTAAATTACGAAGTAAATCTTACCAGGCAAAGAGTCCTGGATGTGCCTTCCTAATGCTCTCTTCTGTTTCCCAAGTACAATCATCCTCGTCCTCGCCCCACTGAACCTTGACTAGCTTCACCGCTTTCCTTCGAAGTTGCTTCGTATCGTGCCCCACAATACGAATCGGCTTGCGGTTCCCAACCGCCTCGGGTTCTACTTCGAAGTCCTCTAACTGATCAGGTGAAATAGTCATATCTGAGTCGTGGACGAACTTCCTTAGTTGGGAAACATGAAATACATCGTGAACTCCCGCCATTTTCTCTGGTAAGCCAACTCTATATGCCAAATTCCCGACTAGTTCAAGAACAGGGAATGGGCCAACAAATCTTGGTGCCAACTTGCCTCTCCTACCAAATCGTATCACACTCTTCAACGGAGAGATCTTGACAAACACCAAGTCGCCAACGGAGAATTTCAAGTCTCTTCTCCTCTTATCAGCATAACTCTTCTGCCTATCTTGGGAAGCTTTCATTCGTTACTGAATGATCTTGATCTTATCGGAAGTTTCTCTCACCACATCTGGTCCAAGCACAAACTTCTCGCCAGTCTCTATCCAACATGATGGTGAGTTGCATGGTCTTCCGTACAAAGCTTCATATGGAGCCATACCGATACTAGATTGGTAGTTATTATTATATGCAAACTCTACTAGATGCAAATGGTCATCCCATGATCCACCAAAATCCAATATACAAGCTCTCAAGAGATCTTCCAATATACGATTCACCCTCTCTGTCTGACCGTCGGTCTGAGGATGATATGCGGTACTGAGATGTAATCCTGACCCTAAAGCCTCTTGTAAGCTTTTCCAAAACCCACTAGTGAACAACGGGTCTCGGTCACTCACAATGCTTTTGGGTACTCCATGAAATATCACTACCCACTTCATATACAATTCTGCCAACTTGGCTGCCGTTCTGGTCGATTTGACTGGTATAAATCTTGCACTTTTAGTCAATCGATCCACAATTACCCAAATGCTATCATATCCCGATCTAGTCCTTGGTAGGCCATCGATGAAATCCATCGAGACTTGCTCCCATTTCCATTCGGGAATTTCTAATGGTTGCAACAAACTACTAAGCTTCTTTTGCTCGGCTTTAACTAGCTGGCAATTCATGCATTTGGATATAAACTTCCCAACGTCTCTTTTCATTCCTTCCCAGTAGTAAGTCTGTCTCATGTCTTGATACATCTTATTACCACCAGGATGTATAGTCAGTTTTGAGTGATGACATTCTCTAAGCACTTCATCTCTCAAACCATTCACTTTGGGCACAACTAGTCTTCCATTCTTCCGAAGCCATCCATCTCGATCAAGCCCATACACATTCATCTCCTCATCGATACCCATCTCTAACTTGGAGATGATTTTTAATAGATTAGGATCGTCCCTCTGACTAGAACCAATCCGCTCTATCAAAGTGGGTCTGATCGTCAAACTAGCTAGCATGACTGGATCCAATTCGCACTTTGGTCTGAAATCAAACCCCACGATATACTCCAGTTACTTCCACTCAAGAAACATTGCCCCTAAACTGGCATGTCTCCTACTCAAGGCATCGGCTACCGCATTACCCTTCCCAGGTGTGTATGCGATATCAAAATCATACGAAACCAAGAACTCTAACCATCTCTGCTGACGGAGATTCAGATCCTTCTGGGAGAAGAGATACTTTAACGATTTATGATCGGTAAACAGCTCAAATCTTTCTCCCAAGAGATAGTGTCTCCACATCTTCAGCGCAAATACAATCGCTGCCAATTCCAAATCATGGGTAGGATACTTCTTCTCATGCGGCTTTAGCTGTCGAGTAGCATAAGCTACAACCCTACCTCCCTGCATCAATACTGCACCCAGTCCGGTACCACAAGCATCCGTGTATACCGTCATCTCTTCATTCCCTTTAGGAATGACTAACACTGGCGCACGCGTCAACTTCTCCTTTAGACTCTTGAAGGCATCCTCACACACTTCGTCCCAGACGAAGGACTGATTCTTCTTAGTCAACTGAGTCAACGGTGCTGCTATCTTGGAGAAGTCCTGGATAAACTTACGATAATATCCAGCTAATCCCAAGAAACTTCTCACGTCTGTTGCATTCTTGGGCGTAGGCCAATCCTGTACCGTAGCCACCTTCGCAGGGTCCACGGCAATACCACTCTCTGAAACAACATGACCCAAGAATCTTACTTCCCTTCTCCAAAAATGACACTTAGAGAATTTCGCTTTCAATTGGTGTTTCCTCAACATCTCCATCACTATCCTCAAGTGTCCCTTGTGTTCCTCCTCTGTCCTTGAGTAAACAAGGATATCATCCACGAACACAAGAACAAACTTATTCAACTGATCTCTGAATACTCGATTCATAAGATCCACAAAGTAGGCTGGTGCATTGGTCAATCCAAACGGCATGACCAACCACTCATAAAATCCAGACGGCGTCCTAAAGGCCGTTTTCGGAACACTCTCATCTGCTACTCGAAGCTGATGAAATCCTATCGCGAGGTCCAACTGGGAGAACACTCTTGCTCCTTCCAGTTGATCAAACAAATCATCTATCCGCGGTAGAGGATACTTATTCTTCCTCGTTACCTTATTCAACTCGCGATAGTACACACATAAACGAAGGGAACCATCTGCCTTAGTGGCAAACACAACTGGTGCTCCCCACTCGGAGACACTCCTTCTAATAAATCCCTTCTGCAAAAGATTGCTGACTTGCACCCCGAGCTCTCGCTGCTCCCTTGGTGTCATACGACGAAGTGGCATCACTATAGGTCTGGCATCTTTCGCTAAATCAATACGGAACTCAATCTCTCGGTGTGGTGGAAGCCCGGTCATCTCCTCGAAGACGTCCGGATACTGGCCAACCACGGGCACATCTGACAACTCATCCTGCGGGATGTCGAGGGAATTGACAAAACTAGCCATAACCCCATCACTAGGTAGACTACCAAACACTACCCTCCGCCCATCATCCGCCCTCACTGTCACCAAAAAGCCCTCACAGTCTACCACCACCCCGTATCTTTGGAGCCAATCGACTCCCAATATAATGCCATACCCAGTAAAGCCCAAAACAAAGCAATCACATACAAACATACATCCATGACTCGATAAGACCAAATTCCTGCAAATCATACTAAGGCTAGTCGAACCACCAATCGGGTTCGTCACAACCAATGGTCTATCGACTTATCTCGGGTTCCAGTCCCAACCTATCTACCAGGTCACTAGATATGAAGGAACGGGAAGCCCCAGTATCAAACAAAACTCGAACTGGTACATCATAAATAGAAATCATACCTTGAATAACAACATTCTTTCCTTTCTCCGCCGCAGTTGGGGCATTCGACGAAGAAGGAACAACATCAATAGCATATGCTTTCACAATCTGCTTCTCCTTAAGAGGTTGCGGACACTTATCCTTCTGATGTCCCATTTGACCACAGTTGTAGCACTTCCTTTCCGCTGGCTTGGCCCGACATTCTTTAGCATAATGGCCCTTCTTACCACAGCTGAAGCACTCAAAATCCTTCTTACTCTTTTTCTGACCACCTTTAGATTGGTCCTGCTTCCTCTTATTCTGAGAGTTATTCTTGCCTCCACCGCCTGCTTGCGGCTTTGGCCCTTCTGCAGATGCAGCCTCAGTCTTTGACTTAGGGTAAAGACTCTCTGATCTCAAAGCTTTCCCCACGATCGATTCAAAAGTCTCATCGATGTGGTTGATAAGCCTCTCCCCCAAGTATCCATCCAAACCAGTAATGAACTTCTCATTCTTCTTTTCAGGAGTATCAATGAGAGATAGTCCATACTTCGACAAAGTATCGAACTCAGCAATATAGTCAGAAACTGCCCTCCCATTCTGCTTGAGTTCCAAGAACCTCTTGAACAGCACTGACTTCTGGGCAGCTGGAATGAACTTCTCGCTAAAGCGAGCCTTGAACTGATCCCAAGTAACCTGATCCTCTGGAGTAGCTGTTCTAATGGCATTCCACCAATTCATCGCTCGCCCTTGCAGGTGACGAGACGCTAGCCTTCTCTTCATCACATCCTCAAGACCCAAGTCATCAACGATACGATCACGGTTATCCATCCAATCTTGAACATCTGTGGCCGACTCCGTTCCGTGGAACGGCTTTCCACCAAGATTAGTGTAATCCTTGCACAACTTGGCGAAATCGACCCTAGGCGCCTGCATTACTGGGCCAACACCAACTCCGGGATTGGGAACTGCTCCTTGTACTTCTCTAAGCATGTCTCTCATGAGGTTAGTAAACATCGCCCTCATGTCAGCGGCATTCCCTGGGTTGGTTCCTCTACCAGCACCCCTCGTGTCTCGGCTCATCGTCAATCTGAAAAAGGAAACGATTAACGACCCCATAGTGGTGCTAGTGCAGTGCGACTTCATTCTTATACTACTAATAGTATATATATAGATAGCTTTTTGAAAACCAAAGTAATCACAAATACGCGCTCCCATATACGTACTAACTCTCCATAGTGTCTTTGCCTAGGTTAACTACGCAACCTAGAGCTCTGATACCAAGTGTGACGCCCCGCCCCGCACCAACCGACATTTACTCCAAAAGTGCGTTATACACATGTCCAGTTAGCACGGAACGGGTCGTGAGAAGGAAAGGGAAGAAGGAAATGAACATACAAAGAACCTGTAGAATGTCTCACAGCGCATAGAATAAAATATAATAATAACATACTTGACATAAAACAGGAGAGACAGTGCATAAGCTGAAAATCAGAACTAAACATCATAGCAGCGGAAATCCAAAATACAGCTTATTACAACTTTCAAACTGTCTCAAAGCAAAAGTAAGATAAAGGAGGTACACTACTAATGCCTAAGTAGCGACCACCAACGACACAGGGAGAATGTGTATATATATATCATACGTGGAAGCCTCCTGCCCGCCTCCGAATCAGCTACTCGTGCATCACCAGCTAACCTGTCTCTAGTATGCTCGTGTGAGCACCCAGAGTAATAAGAGGAGACATAAAACTCTGGGTCAGACATAAAGCCTGGTATGAGCGATAAGCATCTAAAGTGAACAATAACTGTGACGGCAAGGAATTTCGCTCGGTCCGAACCAGTCGCTAAACCGACCTAGACCGTTCGAAACGCCCTATCGTTTTAGAACATGACAAAATAGAACGCATACAAAAGAACATTTCATTGTATATTACAACAATGCATCAGATTACAAGAATATACAGAGTATAAATGAATATTACACAGAAATATCAGAGATTTAAATTACATTTAAATACATAGCAGCGGAAAATAATACAATACACAACTAGAAGGAGATATACGGATACAAAGCTTCCCGGATATCGTTCCAGCTGTAAACCAGGATCCTGTGAATATAAATCTGCAAAACCAAAACTACTAGCTATATTTTGGTTCTCACTAAAATCCGGATTGTTTTGCACCCGGTATGTTCAATTGAAGTTTGAAATCGAATTATCGAACTACCGCGCCATTTTCAATTCCTTTTATAATTATATATAATTATTTATATTCTAACGACGACGCGTATAATATATACGTTCGAATTCTATTCAAAATAAATTTCTCGTCGATATTATTTAAAATGATTCATTTTAAACAATCAAAATTCGCCAAAATTGCCAAAATAAAAATTTTAAACTGGCCCAGATTTTCGGGTTGTTACAATAACAGGTGGACTAAAACATACCTGAACCTGGACCTGCAAACAAAGAGTTAGCACTACATACTGTACAACACTCTAAGGTACCATATCAAACAGTGTAAAGATACGGAGGTGGGGGTGGTGTGCATGTCATAGGGATGGCAAACAATCAAACATAGCGTCCATCCTCACATCTCTCACTCAGTGCGTAAAGCATACGATATTCACCACTTCGATCACCCAATATACCTTGCTACGATCACTCTGCCCCATGAAGTCATAAATGGCTTCACTGCACTGATAACGTAGCCACTAATCCTTTGCTATGTCCACTTTGCCCCATGGAGTCACAAGAACCCCACTGCACTGGCTCATAGCCTTACCAATCCTTACTATGTCCACTTGCCCCATGGAGTTATTCACCCCATCTGCGCTGGCTCATAGTCTTACTACGCATCACCTCGCCCCTCAGGTCATAATGACCCTACTGCACTGATAACGTAGTCTTTCTACCATCACCTTGCCCCTCAGGTCATAATGACCCTACTGCACTGATAAGTAGCCCATCATTCATTCTTAGTGGTGAATCAAAGTTATGAACGTCGACAACTCCTTAGCACACGTCCCGCAGCAAAGTCCAACCATGAAGTGAACTCATCGGTTCCCAACTGGATCCTGAGCTCTAACTTCCCATATTGGACTACCTTTGCATCTCGGGTTATTGGTCAATACTGGGTCGGGTCGGGTTCCTTCTCTAGCCATCGGTTCGGGTCGGGTATCCTCCATCTGTTCGGGTCGGGTCTTCTTCTGGTGCGGTTCGGGTCGGGTGCCACTCCATCGGTTCGGGTCGGGCGTTTCTCCTCGGTTCGGCGTTTCTCCTCGGTTCGGGTCGGGTGTCACTCCCCCTCCAGCTCATGCTTCCGCTCCGATCCGCCTCCTCATCCTTTACGTGCTTCGATCCGATCCATCCTCCTCTATCCGCTCCGATCCCTACTCCCTAATCCGATCCGATCCCAGTTCAGTTAGCGTGGCCTTCCTTTTTGCCAATTTTCTCAAGTGTCAGGTTCCGATCCGATCGGGTTCCTTGCCTAGTTCAACATATCCGATCCGAGCCCTATATCCGATCCGATCCGAACCCTGCACTGTTTTCTGAAACTGTTCCAGCAAGTGTTTACGCCATTCGACGACGTTTTCGACCATTCTAACTATTGAAATCAATCACAAAGCATTTCATACAGTCATAGCAACATGCATAATCAACCACAAACATCAAAACATCAACATGATAGGTTAAAATGGATCAAACATACCCAAAACCCCATATTTCCCCTTAAGCACGTTTAGGTGAAACTAATGATAGGATTAGCAAAATTAACCAAATTAACCCAAATTCATATCAGAGGTCTAAAACATCATTTAAGAATTTATGAACATTTTTCCTGAATTTTATCATGTTTAAATTCGCTAATTAACACTAATCAACCCTAATTAGCCATAATTAGTGTAAAACTATGCAAATCACTCACCTTAGCCACAAATAAACTAAGATCTGAAATAAATCTCTGATTTGATGTGAATCTCAATGCCAACCAGCAGCTCCTATGTTGCTTTGGTGAAGGTCTTCCTTGATTAGGGGTTGCTAAGCCAAATCCTTGACCAAGAGATGATTTGGAGGTGATTTAGAGGTTAGAGGCCGTTTTTAGGGTTCCTTGGTGATAAGTGGAGGCTAGAAAACTGAAATGGAATGATTCTCTATCTCATTTCAGCCTCCCCATAACCCTAATCCCGAAATGGGTTATGGGCCTATCCACTAATCACCCGATTTGGCCCGGTTAAGCAGTTTTTCACCCTCCAAACCTTATTTCAGCCATATCTCCCAAACGGTAAGTCCGTTTGGCTATTATGACCACTCTACGGAAAGGTAAACCATCAAACGAATCTAATGGAAGTGGTTTCAGGTCAAAATTCCTTTCCAATCAAAAGTTATGGCCAAAACAGTGCCAACTAGGGGCAAAATGGTCATTTACAAATCGACAAGAATCATGAACATGGGAAATGACTCTAATGGATGTTTTCCCAAAGTTACATGACCATACGACTTCACATGGGAAAGAAATAAATATTCTACAATCCTATGATGTGTAGAATACGGGTCGTTACAATCCGACTGTCGGATTCTCCTAAAACCAGAACCGTTGGATTTGTATCGAAAAGAGCTTTCTAACGACAAGAGATTTGAAATCTGACGGTTGGATTTGGAGATACGTCCAAATCAATTTCAGAAAAGGTCGCTGTAAGTGCAGTTCGATGACCATTATTGGAAATCGACTGGACGGGCCTTGATAAAATTATCAAAAATATCAATAATTTGTGTAAAATCATAAGAAATGAAAAGATAAAAATAGATTTTTATCGAAATGAACTAGTTTTGAACTAGAATTAAAATCCAATTATTTTTAAATAAATAAATTGTATTTGAAATGGGTTTTGAATAACCAAAATTTCCAATATATGAATTGGAATGGATTTGAATCGAAATTGTCTTTGGAATATTTCGATATTAGATTCCGCAATTATACAGATATTTTAGAGGAAATTTGGAAGATATATTTTATATCGTTATTTCCAATGCGATATTTGTGGGTTTCAGAATTTGATATTGAATATAAGCCGATATATTTTCTATTCAGAGCCTTGTATTTAATATCAAATGGGATTTGGGTTTGTCGTGAATGGTGTCTTCATCAACACAGTTCTTAAACCCCGTTTAGAAAAGATTAAATCTTTTTATTTAGATTTAATGAAGTATACCAATTAATTAATATATTTAATTGTAATTGAATTAGAATTGATTTGTGGGTTTATCGTGAACGGTGTTTTAAATAACACTTGTTCTTTAACCCGATAATAAATAGAATGTGATTTGGGTTTATCGTGAACTGTGTTTTAAATGACATTAGTTCTTTAACCCAGTAAAAGGAGTTTTAATGAATCTGTAATTAGATTGAAATGTGAATTGATAATTTAAATTATCAAATTTGGAAAATGATCGAGAATGGAGTATCACCAGTTTTGCTCCAAAGCGATTGTTAAATCTTTAATTAGATTTGAACGTAAAATGGTAATTAATTTTACCGATAACACCGTGGTGTTAGGTATGGAGTATTACCAGTTTCGCTCCATGGGACAAATGGGTTGGGATTGGGAAATAAAATAAATAATTACTTCGGTGTAGTTCGCTAATCCCGACTAGTTTGGAAAACCTTAACATGGTTTGAAATGATATCCAAAGGAAGATTAAAGAATAAATTTAGAAGAATTTATCTTTGATAAAATTAATGGGAACCTCTCCCTAAGAATGTGAAATTTAGAAACTAACTATAGGTTAGCTAAGAAGGATGGATTCCTGGGTATTGATCTGATGTTAGTTTCGGCCTTCGGGGTTAATATTTAGGGAATTGTTCTCTTGCTAATTTACGGTTAGTGACTGATGTATTGGAATGATGCGTATGTTATGTTTGTGTAACATTTGTTTATTATATATGCAGGTTATTCGGAAAGGCCGGGTTTATACCCATTCTGAATAACCGATTCGACGATAAGTCGAAGATGAAGACGGTGGTTGAAGACCGGAAGTCTTCACATCGTTTGGGTGATTACTGATGATCTTGATTGGGCTGTACACCCAAGAGGAGGGAAACAGTTGGTGATCGTCCAGACATACTTGGAGATCGATGGACGTCCAGACATACTTGGAGATCGATGGATATGCGAGGAAAGTGCCTCCGGTTTTGTTCAGACCCAGAATGAACTTGTAAATGGAATGTGTGTCTGACATTGGATTTTATTCTGTGTTGATTGATCTCTATTAAATATACATCTGTTTGGCTGCGAAGAATTTATTCTCTTTCTTAACGCCCTTCTCTGAGACGTACGTGCTCAGAGGTTGTATATTGATGGACATCAGTCGCATGGAGTGAATTGCCTGTGTGGCATGCCTAAGTGGAAGATGATCAAGGCTTCTGTTGAAAAGCAAAGTCTTGTGGTTGATGATCAAAGCACGACCTACATGGCCTAGCTTTGAGTATAGAGTGGATTCGCGAGCCCCACACCTCGGTATGAGTTAAAAACGGGATAAGGACCCAAGGAGTGAACGACGTTTCTTTCTAGCTACGGTGGTGTCAGTGCTTAAACTGGCTGACATTTATATTATTTTCACTTTGTGGTTGTTGGATGCGAGGCACCTCGATTATAGGTCCTACATAGCTGGGAAACGTGTGTTCAGGAATAATTAATCCTCAGACGTAAGGGAGGACTAGTCTTGGAGGTTCTAGGGGTTACCCAGAGTGTAGTCCCGAGGCATTTGCTAGAGTGTCTCGAGGCGGAGAGGAGCTTGCCCCTTTCCTCGACTCATGATGGAAATCCAATTTCCAATACGAGATATTTCAGTTTTATTTGTAGAGCCTAGTATGGCGACATGATATATGGTACCCATGCCGTCTATGATTTATATTTATGATTGAAATTGTTTTGACACTATACACTTATAATAGTATCAAATGATTTGTTTTAAACGTACCAAGCATTTTTGGCTATTATAAGGTAAAACCCTATCCTCCGGCTTGCGTTGCATTGTGTGATGGGACCTGGGTCTTATAATAGCTTCATTTTTCAAAAAAGCATTGCGTTGTTTTGTTATATGCACTAGTGTTCTTAGGAGGAAACCCATTCCGTGTTATACGACGTGGTCCCTGGAATTAATCTCTTTTAAAGTAAAGTTTTAAATATCTGTTTTAGTTCTCACACCAGTCACATGACTGACCTGGAGTTTATTGTTTTAACCTAAACTCTGGGTGCCCTTATTTTCGGCATGGGCAGCTAGTAGTTTTGGTTTTGCAGATTTATATTCACAGGATCCTAATTTACAGCTGGGACAATGCTCGGAAAGCTCTGTATCCGTGTATTACTTTCAGTTGTGTTTTGGATTGTTTTTCCGCTGCTATGTAATTTATTGTAATCTCTGATATTTATCGAATGTATTATATTCATTCATACTCTGTGTATTCTTGTATTCTGATGGAACTGTTGTAATATACAATGAAACGTTCTTCTGTTTGCGTTCCGATGTGTGTTGTTCTCAACGCCATCCGTGCTTTCCTTCACGGGGAAGTTCGGGTCGTGTCAGTTTAGTATTGATTAGTGGTAGGTCGATCGTTAGATTGACAGACTGTACCGGGTGCAAAATAAACCGGATTTTAGCGAGACCAGAAATATTCGGATCTATTTGAGAATATCTTTCCAACGAATATGAAAAATCAAAATTTCATAGCGGGGATAAAAAGTTATGCCCAGTTGAAAATTCAGAATAGTCGCTATGGAATTCTGGCCCTTAAAAATGGGAATTTTGCAAACGACCTCGGTTTTCGATGAAACCACTTTTGTTGGATCCACGATGTTAAGTTATTGCTAGGTTTCAAAATTTGTAATTTTTCGAATCAATATGTGAGCGTGGCAAAGGAAAACGCGTTTGACCAGTTTCAGTTGATTTTAATCGACTGGAAAATGGCCATTTTTCAAACGGTCTCAGAATTCGATGAAATTAGTTTTGTTAGGACCTTATCGTCAATGCGAAGCTAGAAAATATTTTTCGGGAATCTTTAGAGTTCATACGTGGCCCCGGTAAATTGAAATGTGCGTTCAAATTCAATATATAGAGTTATATTTTGATTTTGACGAAAACTGGTCGAAACGATCGAATCAGCCTGCGATACATATCCCATTGTGTTCGGAATGGGGGTAATTAGCTATGAACGACAGGCGGTGAGTTCGATTTTGAGTTTAAAATAAAAAGTAGCTTTTTGAAATTAAATAATTGAAATAATAAAATAAAAAAAAGAAACCCTCTCCCTCTCTTTACTCTCTCAGCCCCCCCCTCCCCCCCCCCCCGGTTCATTGTGAAAATTAAAACAAAAATTCAGAAATAAAAACCAACTTTGTTTTGAAAATTTAAACCTTATAATGTGCAATTATATTCCCTATTTACATCAGCAGACCACTATACATTGTGTCATGGCTGGTCAACATTAACAGACCACAATTGTGAGTTGACGTTGGTCTTGATAAGCAGACCACTGTAGTTGTGTTGAGGCTAATCTGGAGGCACTAGATATATAGTCTACCTTGTAGTATTTACAGTGAATCACCGTGAATATCACAAGCAATCTAGACTCAAATAACCATATATACATATCAGACCAAGTCAAAAAATATGATGAGAAACATACAAAAATTCTAAGGCAAATAAATTTAAAATAAATTCATATTTGCTAGAAAGTAAACTTATTTTGTTTCCAGTTTACTGTGTGTGTTTCTGTGTCAGGTATACAGGTGACTAGACAGAATCTGAAGCAATAACGTCCCTTATTTTTGTCACTTAAGTTTCGGACATTTAATTTAGTTTAAGTGTTAAAATCGTAACGTAAATGGAAATTTATATTAATTAAAAACGAAGTTAACGTATAAATCCATATATAATGTAAATGGGCTCGCAGCAGCACGGTAGTTCGTAATATTTAGTTTTGAACTTAAATTGAGTACACAAAATCTGTTGTAAGTCGGAATTTGTTGAAATAAGAAATATTCAAATTTGTTGAACTATAATTTTGTAATAAAAGAGAAAAATCAGAATTTTGTATTTTATTTTGAGAGTTATGGGCAAATCAAATTATCAGAAAATCGCGGTGGAATCATTTATAAACCGTAACGATTTATTTAATTAAATTAAATCGATTTTAAATAAGTTAAATATGGTTTAACTTGAAAATGAAATATTGGGTTTAATATTCAAGTTAATTTATACTGGAGTTATATGAATTCAGTTTATATGATAGTAATAATTTAATTGTTATTTGTGGGTCCTTTTATAATTAAATCAAATTTAATTGTAAATTGTCGATTTAATTTAATATCTTTTCCACACGATCAAATGGGGCTTCAAAACATGTTCCAATGAGTTCAAAATAGCGGTATAACCCTAGAAATGCATTTTGTTGCATTTAGATAGGAGTTAGAAATTAACGCGATATTTTAATTAAATAGATTTACATCGGTTCGAATTCATTTAAGAGTAACGTATATAATTCCTTCCTAATGAAGGTTTAAAAACCTATTCCTTACCATCTAAGTTTCTTCTGTAAACCTACCCATAGCGATAGCTGCTTCCTTTTCTATTCGTGTACGATGTGTCCCCTACCTTTATCGCAAAGGAAAACAGGATTTAATTGCTCTCGTACTTCTTGTTCCCTTTGCCTCTATAAATTTAAGCATCGCACTTCTATTTCTTTCATTGATTCTAAAAATAAATAAAGCCAATTCTTTTCCCCAGTCAAAAACATTTCAAGGCTTCAATTCATTCCTATTTTTGTTTCCTCCTTCTATCATCAAAGCAAAATCCACCGATTCCATAAATAAATAAAGAACCCAAATCCAAACTCGTTGCTTTCGATTTGCTTCCTCCCAGTCAAACAAATACCACAAGTATAACCCAAGTCGATTCATCGAATAAAAATCCAAAATCATGATTTAGAAACAACCGTTCCTGTTGCTCGAGACTAAGCTGAAGTACACGCGTTACATGGAGTTGTAGTGGATTTGTTTGGAGATTTTAGAAGGGGATCTGGGCTTTTTTGGGGTGTGCGATTCAAAGTTTGTTCAGTGCGATTTCATAAAGATTGGTGCATGGAAGAGGACGAGCTGTAGTGTTGAGACTGAGTGTAATGAATTGGGTTTTTCGACTACGAAAATCAACACAAAACTACCATGTTGACTGTTCAGACATCGGAAATACCTGATCATTAATAGAAAGAAGCTAGAGGGTGAGAATAAATAAGATAGAAAATTAGAATAGAAGAAGGAAAAACACCACATAATAAAATCAGAGTGACACGAATCTCATAGTGGAACGAGTAAAATATATTATAACATAACTTTGAAATAAAACAGTATATATATATACAATAACATTATCAGCGTACAACACTTACACACAGCGGAAATAACAATAGCTATATAATCCTGAAGCCCCCTTCTTCAATCTCCTCCAAGTATATCTGTAAAGACATGAACTACTTGACTGCCCATACAAATTTGGGCACCCAAGAGTTTAGAGAAAACAAAACAAAATAAACTCTGGGTCAGTCATGGGACTGGTGTTAGTAAACTCAAATCATTTGTTTTAACTTTTCAAAATCCTTTTCAAAAGAAATGATAATCGTAAGACCAATCCACACATAAATACGGATGGTTTTTACCTTACGATAACCCAAAACAATTTCAAAGTCAATACTTTTTTGATATTATAATAGTATCTAATCACAAGTAATTAACAATCTAGTAGAACGCTTGCATCTCTCTTTCCACATATATAGTATACAAACAATACCGCGGGCGCTTATTGGAGATTGGATTCTGACTATGACAAGGTATGGGACCACCTGCCGATAGTGTATCTCTAGAGGCGAATACACTGGGTTCAACAAGAACGTCTTGCAACCCGGCCCACACATGACCGACCACTCATTTTGCTTGAGTGTATCAAATGTATGTCACCAACGGTTGGGAGCTACCAACCGTTTCCCAAAAAGGGACAACACCGAAAATAGACAAAAGAATGAAATGGATTTTCTCTAGATAGGGCATTTACACCCTAATGGGAGCAACCCACCTAGCCATGTAGCCTGCCCGATTTCTGTCATTTCCCGGTTGATGAGGCTTGAGGTCATAATGTATCTTTTGGAACACCTGACCACCATTCACTTTGAATGCCACATCGTCGTACCCGCCAAATCACAAATTGATTTCCTTAAAAATACCACGGGCATAAAGCTAAAAGAAACGAATTCCTCTGCCACCAAACGTAAGTACGTTTGAAGAGATCAACTTACGCAATCCATTAGATATACTTTGTCAAACATTCGTCCATTTATGTTGTCCTGAGACTGGACAAACCGAAGGCACTATTCTATAAACAGGATAGCCTTTGCATAACTCCGTCTTCAATTATCTTCATCATATTTGATCGCAATGCTAACGTCCATACAGAGTGGTTTTCAGATAATGAATTTGATCCCGGTCTCTCCGTATTGACGACGGAAAAATGGTCAAAAACTTCGATAGTCGGTTATTTAACTATCAAAGAAAAATAGGTGTACAACCAACAATCTTATTTCCAGATAGAAATTCGATTGATCGATCATCAATCAACATTTATCTCTTTTAATTTAATTTATCATTAATTTATTCATTTCCCATTTCTATATGTTTGTAAATTCCTATTTTCTAAATTTAGAAAATATACTTTATTAATCATTTGAAAACATCTCCATATTTACTCCCATTTCTTATTTCCTATATTAGAAAACATTTCTGATTCTTATTTGGAAAACATTTCCAAAACTCCTTCATTTGGTTTAAACAGATGTTTAAATAAAACATCACTAAGCCAATTAAAACCATTACACCCATTAACTAAATTCACTTAACCAACCTTCACTATTGAACCTTACCCATCCCTTAGTTAAAAACGAAGTCAATCAAGTTGGGGTATAATTTCCTTTCAGACCTTAACTGAACAACATTTCTAACCTCGAAATAGACAAAGTTCACCTTTTAAATCTTTAACAAACTTCCTTACGTAACTCTTGGATTCTATTTACGAATCCACTTCGTTATTTTAAAACATTGATTATAGCTATAGCATTATAATCCCTTCTTCTTAAATATCTAACTTCAAAATATAACTTTTATTCCTTAATTAAACTAAATAACTAAATAGACAATTTATGAAGAAATCATTAAATCTTGATTAAAAACGGAAAGTGTACTTTCCCGAATTCGATATAATCGAATTCCAACGTATAACTCTCTTTTGAATAACCTCTATTCGATAATTCCTTTCGAATAAACTATATTCGATAACTCTTTCTTCGAATAACTATATTCGATTAACTCTCTTCGAATAACTAATATTCGATAATCTCTCTTTCGAATAAACTATATTCGATAATCTCTCTTTCGAATAACTATATTCGGTGATCTTCTTTCGAATAAACTATATTCGATTACTCACTTCGAATAACTAATATTCGACAACTCACTTCGAATAACTAATATTCGATAACTCCTTTCGAATAACTAATTTTCGATAATTCCTTTCAATTAACTATAATTCGATTAACTCTATTACGATTAACTCCAATTCAATTACTCTAATTCGATTAACTCTAATCGATAAATTCTAATACGATTAACTCTAATTCAATTACTCTAATTCGATTAATAATATTTCATTTTGATTAACACATTTTGATTAACTCTACGTCCATATTCAGTTTCAATTATCGATGTTGAAATCGATTCTTACTTCTCTATTTAAGTCCCGACTTATATATTCTATTTATCCAATGATAAACATTTCATTTAATTTATAAAATATTATTTATAAATTTATCTTCTCAATCTATCGGTTAGAACAAATTCTATTTAAAATGTTTGCTTTAAATCCATATCATGTCATACCCGTGTGCGAAGTACGGATCTAAACTTTTCAAATATAAATTCTCTTTTATACTATTCTATTCACTTTTCAAGTATTTCCTTTTATGATATCTTATTTATTTTCTAAATAAATATTCCTTTTATCTTTCTATTTATTTAACAAATAAATATTCCTTTTTAATCTATTTGTAAATGTTTTACAAATATTTCCCTTCAATTCTATTTGTAAATGTTTTACAAATATTTCCCTTCAATTCTATTTGTAAATGTTTTACAAATATTTCCTTTCAATTCTATCAATTTGTTTAACAAATAAATATTCCTTTGTAATCTATTTATTTTCTAAATAAATATTTTCTTTTTTATAAAATCTTTTGATTTTATAAATATTTCTTTTTCAATGTAACATTGAAAATTTCCTTTTTAACATTCTAGTATTGCTTATGGTATTTAACGTACCGTATAACCATGATCGGTATCATTCCAACATACAAAATCAACAACAGATTTCATAACACATCATATAACACAATATATGAGAAACGGTAAAATAAATGTTGAGGAATCCAGTCGGATTCCTCCGACCTGTTTCCCTACATCTACAGATGTTAAACAACATGAATAACACGAATATAAAATATTCTGATAAACAGAATCAATATTCGATTAACGATTTATATCTATATCGTTTTCTTTATTTTCAACCAATTAACTAGCAGTTCAACCAAACAGCCAACACACAACAAACAACCATCATTTATCAATTCTAAAAGTACGTTATAAAAATATAAGTTGAGCAGAGTTAGTGAGATCTACTCACATTGGACGGTTATCGTTAAATAACGATAATTGGTCATTGACTTGATTCAGGCGTTTAATTTCACCATAAATCCAAATGAGCTCCACTTCACTCCCGGTCAGTTCCATTGGGTAGTATCCCTCCATATGATCCTAATGGATCATGTTTTGCTCAATTCCTTTTAACTTGGCCCATGAACCTTCTACCCACGTGATGCTTCTTCCTCTTACACAGAACGTCCTCCAGTCCTTTATCACCATTAACGAAATTTCTAACAATCACCGCACCCTTTCTACAACCTGATTTCACAAACAAATTCCACCAAACTCTTCTCCTACATAATCCCTTCGACTTCACATACCTGTCGTTCAACTCGAACTCACGGCGCGGAATTCAATCTCCAGGTTTTCGCGCACAAACCAGTGAAAATGATCGACAGGTTTAAAATCAATAAATCCCCAAAATTTTACCAAAGATGCTAATCTCGACTCTAAATCCAAATATGAACTCATAATGATTTAAAACTTCCTAAATCTCACCAAAAATTGAACCCTAGGTTCGCTATAAAGATTTCAAACCGCAAACGATTGCGTTGCACCCAGAAATAAGAACACGAGCTTGAAGCACTTCGCTGAACGATTCCAACCATATAAGTTTTATCATTTATAGAAATTGTTTTGTATTTCTTTTGATTTTCTTAACTCATGTTTGAAATGGTTTGTGGAAGAAAGTGATAGCGTAGAAATGTATTGACCAGAGTGAATGGAAAATTAGGGTTAGGAGAATTTATGGTGTATTTATAGGTAGATTTTTTTTTATTCAATTATTTTATTTATTTTTAAGCAATCGCTATATCTATTATTGAATAAAAAATCCTATAATTACATACAATACCCAAAAATCACGAAAATGGACATACAAGTAGAGTTCGACATTACGGACCCAACGAAACTGGTTTTGTCAAATTCCGACTCCGTTTGCTCACATAGCGTATTTTTAACCGTCAAAATACTGACTGTTTTTCACATCAAAAATCCATACGGCCACATACTAACTTCAAAAATCACGAAACTTGAAATCTAACAATAATTTAATGCTACGGATCGAAAAAAATTAGTTTCGTCGAAAACAGAGGTCGTTTGCAAAACTGACTATTTTTAAAGCACTAAATAACCTATTTAAATATATAAATATATTTAAAAATAATTAAATTAAATATTTAAAAATAAATATTATCGTATATATATTCACATAGAATATCGTATAACTCTAATTGGATTTATAACTTGATATTCAAATCTCGATTGAATCGATATTCAATCTATATTGAAAAATCCATTTATAATATAAATAAATCGCTATAAATTATAAAGGAATTCCATAGCGACTTTTCAAAAATTTGATTTGGACATAAATCAAAATCTACACAATGAAATCCTGATTTTTCTCTTCCATTAGAAAAATATACTTCACCAGCTCCGAATGTTTCTTGTTTCACAGAAATCCGGCTTAAAACGGATTCTGTATATTTAGCTGAAGTTCAAATCGCCAAATAGCGAACTGCCGCGCCATTTCGAGCTCGATTATAATTATATTATAATTCTACGTTCAAACTTCGTTTAAATAATATATTCGTTATTTAAATTCAATTCCAAACTGAATTATATATTTTAAATTGCCCAATTCACACAATATTGTGAATTCTGTTATTTCCGATTATTTCAGAAATTAAATATATTACTCTATTATTTAATTTAATTAAATATTCACTATTATTTAATTAAACAACGATTTATTTCCCTAAATCACTATTTAAATTATTAAATGAATTAATTATTATATCGTTGAAAATACGGGTCGTTACATTCTTTCCCCCTTAAAATAATTTCGTCCTCGAAATTGCTATGGTAGAAAACAACCATATTAACTAGTTTAAAAATTATTTGTTTGTTTACTTTTAATTTTATTTTCAACTGAACCAATTTATTCCAATTTAATATTAATTCATTTCGATTAACGAAAATTTTCTAACACTCAAATTTCCGAAAAATTTCGCCAGCACCTCCTTTGTACCGGTCAATAGTTCAAACCCCAACTCGCCTTTCCTTTCAAAAAGAAAATAAAAAAGCCAAGCGGCTTGCCAATTCGGCTCATAAAACCTCATATGGAAATTTAAACATGTACCTTTGTCGGGCATATCATTATATTCTTGCACTTGCTTCTACTCAATACCTGTTGATCATATATCCATCTATACCAATCGATTTCCAATCAATTTCAATCAATCAAATCTCAACACAATTCTTCGCTTATCCAAAGCCAAATTCCATTTCAAACTCGAGTTCCATTCTCGATTCCAAACTCCTAACTCACCAAACCAATACCATTTCAGATTTTTTTCCTCATAATTCAAAATTTGATTTTACTTAATATATTATATTCCAATTCAATTTCCAGTTAATTGGTTTCAATTCAATTCGTATTTGCTTTCACAAATTTCTATTTAAATTTGTTTTTGTTCAAACAATCCCTCCTGGGAGTTTTTAAACAGTTTAGCTCTTTCAAAAATCAAATATTCCTTTTTAGGATTCAAAACAACTTGCTTTTCTCAAAACAATTCAAAACAGTATTTTTGGTAGTAATCCGTCACTTACAACTTGAAAATGAACACTGATGATGTGGCCAGCATCATCAGAGTTATTTCCCAGCAATCGAAGTGAGTTAAATACTATACCACTTTTCAAAACCATTTCTAACACTTCCATTTTGAAATGTATTTCAAATATCCTTCCAATGTTTGTAAAACAAATTTTAAAATCTCCCAGGATCTTAAAATTCTCATATATTTAATCCAAACCCATTTATAAACACTTTTCCAATTTTTAGGAATTTTAATTCCAATTCTGATTTAATTCGTTTCATAACACTTGTATGAATTTTATTTGGTTATATATACATAATCAACTCAACTTTAAGCTTTATTCGAATTATATAACAACCAACACATCCAATATACTATAATAATTCCAAGATATACATTTCTTTTATATCAAATTATATTCTGGGTAAAATTATTTCATTTACCCTCTTTTCAAAATATACTGTGTCAGTTTATCATAATCAAGTGTTTCGTAAACCCTGTCGATACAGTGGATCAAACTGACCGACCAGAATTTACAAACAACTCAACTAATAAACTTCCATAATATAAAATCATTTCTAATCAATCTACAAATACGCTCTCTCATATATATACATTCAAACTCAATCTAGGGTATTACCAACCCCATCTCTACTGAGTCACGCCACAGAGCCAAGGTAATCACTTAACCTTCAGCTCTGATACCGCTGTAACGAACTAGGATTTTCGACTCCGAAAATCAACACAAAACTACCATGTTGATTATTCAGACATCGGAAATACCTGATCATTAATAGAAAGAAGTTAGAGGGTGAGAATAGATAAGATAGAGAATTAGAATAGAAGAAGGAGAAAACACCATGGAATAAAATCAGAGTAACACGAATCTCACAGCGGAACGAATAAAATATATTATAATATAACTTTGATATAAAATAGTGTATATATATATATATACAATAACATTATAAGAGTACAACACTTACACACAGCGGAAATAATAATAGCTATACAATCATGAAGACTCCTACTTCAAGCTCCTCTAAATATATCTGTAAAGACCTGAACTAATTGACTGCCCGTAAAAACTTGGGCACCAAAGAGTTTGGGGAAAACAAAACAAAATAAACTATGGGTCAGTCATGGGACTGATGTTAGTAAACTCAAATCATTTGGTTTAACTTTTCAAAATCCTTTTCAAAAGAAATGATAATCGTAAGACTAATCCACACATAAATACGGATGGTTTTTACCTTACGATAACCCAAAACACTTTCAAAGTCAATACTTTTCTGATATTATAATAGTGTCTAATCACAAGTAATTAACAATCTAGAAGAACGCTTGCATCTCACGTTCCACATATATAGTATACAAACAAAACCGCGGGCGCTTATTGGAGATTGGATTCCGACAATGACAAGGTATGGGACCACCTGCCGATAGTGTATCTCTAGAGGCGAATACACTGGGTTCAACAAGAACGTCTTGCAACTCTGCCCACACATGACCGACCACTCATTTCACTTGAGTCTATCGAATGTATATCACCAACGGTTGGGAGCTACCCACCGTTTCCCGAAAAGGGACAGCATCGAAAATAGACAAAAGAATGAAATGGATTTTCTCTAGATAGGTGATACACACCCTAACGGGTGCGACCCACCTAGCCATGCTGCCTGCCCGATTTCTGTCATTTCCCGGTTGATGAGGCTTGAGGTCATAACGTATCTTTTAGAACACCTGACCACCATTCACTTTGAATGCCACATCGTCATACCCGCCAAATCACAAATTGATTTCCCCAAAAATACCATGGGTATAAAGCTAAGAGAAATGGATTCCTCCACCACCAAACATAAGTACGTTTGAAGAGATCAATTTACGCGATCCGTTAGATATACTTTGTCAGATATTCGTCCATTCACGTTGTCCTAGGACTAGACAAACCAAAGGTACTATTCTGTAAACAGGATAGCCCTTGCATAACTCTGTCTTCGATTATCTTCATCATATTTGATCGCAGTGCTAACGTCCATACAGAGTGGTTTTCAGATAATGAATCTGATCCTGGTCTCTCCGTATTGACGAAGGAAAAATGGTGAAAAACTTCGATAGTCGGTGATTTAACTATCAAAGAAAAATAGGTGTACAGCCAATGATCTTATTTCCAAATAGAAATTTGATCGATCGATCATCAATCAACATTTATCTCTTTTAATTTAATTTATCATTAATTTATTCATTTCCCATTTCTATAAATTTGTAAATTCCTATTGTCTAAATTTAGAAAATATACTTTATTAATCATTTGAAAACATCTCCGTATTTACTCCCATTTCTTATTTCCTATATTAGAAAACATTTCTGATTCTTATTTGGAAAACATTTCCAAAACTCCTTCATTTGGTTTAAACAGATGTTTAAATAAAACATCACTAAGCCAATTCAAACCATTACACCCATTAACTAAATTCACTTAACCAACCTCCACTATCGAACCTTACCCATCCCTTAGTAAAAAACGAAGTCAATCAAGTTGGGGTATAATTTCCTCTCAGACCTTAACTAAACAACATTTCTAACCTCGAAATAGACAAAGTTCACCTTTTAAATCTTCAACAAACTTCCTTACATAACTCTCGAATTCTATTTACGAATCCACTTCGTTATTTTAAAACATTGATTATAGTTATAGTGTTATAATCCCTTCTTCTTAAATATCTAACTTCAAAATAAAACTTCTATTCCTTAATTTAAGTAAATAACTAAATAGATAATTTATGAAGAAATCATTAAATCTTGATTAAAAACGGAAAGTGTACTTTCTCGAATTCGATATAATCGAATTCCAACATATAACTCTCTTTCGAATAATCTCTATTCGAGAATTCCTTTCAAATAAACTATATTCGATAACTCTTTCTTCGAATATCTATATTCGATTAACTCTCTTCGAATAAGTAATATTCTATAATCTCTCTTCCGAATAAACTATATTCGATAATCTCTCTTTCGAATAACTATATTCGATAATCTTCTTTCGAATAAACTATATTCGATTACACACTTCGAATAACTAATATTCGATAACTCACTTCGAATGACTAATATTCGATAACTCCTTTTGAATAACTAATATTTGATAATTCCTTTCAGTTAACTCTATTCGAATAACTAATATTCAATTAACTATAATTTGATTAACTCTATTACGATTAACTCTAATTCAATTATTCTAATTTGATTAGCTCTAATCAATTAACTCTAATACGATTAACTCTAATTCATTTACTCTAATTCGATTAATTCTCTTTCATTTTGATTAACACATTTTGATTAACTCCTTTGATTAACTCTACGTCCATATTCAGCTTCAATTATCGATGTTGAAATCGATTCTTACTTCTCTATATAAGTCCCGACTTATATATATTCTATTTATCCAATGGTAAGCATTTCATTTAATTTATAAAATATTATGTATAAATTGATCTTCTCAATCTATCTGTTAGAATAGATTCTATTTAAAATGTTTGCTTTAATTCCATATCATGTTATACCCGTGTGCGAAGCACGGGTCTAAACTTTTCAAATATAAATTCTCTTTTATACTATTCTATTCAATTTTCAAGTATTTCCTCTTATGATATCTTATTTATTTTCTAAATAAATATTCCTTTTATCTTTTTATTTATTTAACAAATAAATATTCCTTTTTAATCTATTTGTAAATGTTTTACAAATATTTCCCTTCAATTCTATTAAATGTTTTACAAATATTTCCCTTCAATTCTATTTGTAAATGTTTTACAAATATTTCCTTTCAATTCTATCTATTTGTTTAACAAATAAATATTCCTTTTTAATCTATTTATTTTATAAATAAATATTTTCTTTTTTATAAAATCTTTTGATTTTATAAATATTTCTTTTTCAATATAACATTGAAAATTTCCATTTTAACGTTCCAGTATTGCTTATGGTATTTAACATACCATATAACCATGATCAGTATCATTCCACCATACAAAATCAACAATAGATTTCATATCACATCCTATAACATAATATACGAAAAACAGTAAAATAAATGTTGAGGAATCCAGTCGGATTCCTCCGACCTATTTCCCTGCATCCACAGATGTTAAACAACATGAATAACACGAATATGAAATATTCTGATAAACAGAATCAATATTCGATTAATAATTTATATCTATATCGTTATCTTTATTTTCAACCAATTAACTAACAGTTCAACCAAACAACCAACACATAGCAAACAACCATCATTTATCAATTCTAAAAGTACGTTATAAAAATATAAGTTGAGCAGAGTTAGTGAGATTTACTTACATTGGACGGTTATCGTTAAATAACGATAATTGGTCATTGATTTGATTCAGGCATTTAATTTCACCATAAATCCAAACGAGCTCCAATTCACTCCCGATCAGTTCCATTGGGTAGTGTCCCTCCATAAGATCCTAACAGATCTTGTTTCGCTCAATTCCTTTTAACTTGGCCTATGAACCTTCTACCCGCGTGATGCTTCTTCCTCTTACACAGAACGTCCTCCAGTCCTTTATCATCATTAACAAAATTTCAAACAATCACCGCACCCTTTCTACAACCTGATTTCACAAACAAACTCCACCAAACTTTTCTCCTACATAATCCCTTCGAGTTCACATACCTGTCGTTCAACTGACACCCATGGCACGGAATTCGATCTCCATATTTTCGTGCACAAACCAGTGAAAATGATCGTGTAATAACCAGGAAATCTGAGCCATTATAAAAAAATTATTTTGGTAATTTTAATGAATTTTGAATATTTAAAATGAATTATTTTAAATTATAACGACAAGAAATTTATTTCGAATAGGATTAGAACGTATATATTTATTTGAATCGTCGTTGGAATATAAATATTTGATTTTAAATATAAAAGGAATTGGAAATGGCGTGGTAGTTTGAAAATTCAATTTCAAATTTCAAATGAATGTACAGGATTCAAAATAAACCGGATTTTAGAGAAACCAAAAATATTAGAATATATTTGAAAATATCTTTCCAAGAATCCGAAAAATTGAAATTTCATAGCGGGGATAAAAAGTTATGCCCAGTTGAAAATTCAGAATAGTCGCTATGGAATTTTAGCCCATAAAAATGGAAATTTCGCAATCGACCTTCGTTTTCGACGAAACCACTTTTGTTGGATCCTGGATGTCAAATTATTGGTAGGTTCCAAAATTCATAATTTTCTAAATCAATATGTGAGCATGGCGAAGCTAAACGTGTTTTGACAGTTTCAGTCAATTTCGATCGACCAGAAAATGGCCATTTTTCAAATAGTCTCAAAATTTGATGAAATTAGTTTTGTTAGGACCGTATCGTCAATACGAAGCTAGAAATAATTTTTCGGTAATTTTTAGAGTTCGTATGTGGCCCCAGCAAATTGAAATGTACGTTTAAAATTAAATATACAGATTTAAATTTTAATTTAAATGGGAACTGATCGAAACAGTCGAATCAGCTTACGAAACATATCCCATTGCGTTCGGAATGGGGGTAATTAGTTATGGACGACAGTCGGTGGGTCTCGTTTAGAGGTCGAAACAAAAAGTTGCTTTTGGAGGGTAATAAAAATAAATAAATAAATTATATTATCACATGACCCTCCCCTTTTTCCTCTGTCAAACCCCTCCTCCCCTTTTTCTCATTCAAAACTGATTTGATAAAAAAAACTTCGACGATCGATTGAAGGCAACGCCTTCAGGCCGCCGCCGGCCCACGCCACCTCCGCCGCCCTCCGACGTTGGCCCCCTTCCCCTTCCTTTCGCGTGTGCTAACCTCTCCTCCAATACAAGGCGCGAGCTCCACCATGACGCAAGGCCCCACAGCGCCATCCTCCGCCCACCGCATACGCCCCGCCACCTTCTCTGATTCTGGCGCGCTCCCCCCACCTCACCTCTGACTGCCGACGTGGACCCCTCTCCGATCCAAAACCCTAAAAGAAATCGGTATGCTTTTCTGATTTCAATTTCTAAGGTTTTTATAGGATAAAGGTTAGGTCTTTAATATGATTAAAGTTTAGATCTTTAATATGGATGAAGTTAGGATTTTTAATAAGAAGAAAATTATGATTTTTAAATATAAAAACTTGATTATATATACATAATAAAGAGATTTTTATTTATGTGAAGATTAGATTTTTATTTAAGAAGACAATAGATTTTTAAAATATAAAGATCTGATTTTTAACAACATAAAGTTGAGATCTTTAACAATATAGAGTTGAGATCTTCATTGGTATAAGGTTATGATTTTTGTCGTAGGTAGAAAATGTTTTAGGCAAGTTAAAAATATGATTTTCATTTATATGATAGTAGCGATCAAAAATATGATTTGTAACATAGTAAAGGTTCGATCTTTACATGGTTATCAATATAAAGTTGAGATCTTTAATTGTGTAAAGTTATGATTTTTAACACGGTAAAAATATGATTTTGCATATGAATAGCATGATAAAAATACGATTTTTAAGTAGAGAAAGAATAGATTTTTATAATAGAAAAGATCGAATTTTTATAATAGAAAAAGATTATATCTTTAAACAAGAAAAGATTAGATTTTAGTTATGTAAAGGTATGATTTTTATTTATACCATAGCATAATAAAAATGTGATTTTTATATATGTAGTGTATACGAACGACGAAAGTGACAAAAGGCGAGTGGCGAAGATTTCCTACATACGAAGAGTCGCGGAGTTGGTTTTAGCTCTCAGTGAGAACTTCTCACTTTAATTCTTGTTTTCTAGTTAAAATTATATACTAGGATGCAGACGGTGCTTAGCAACACCCGACACCCGTTGTCCACATACCATGGACGACTTGTTTGATTTTGTTGTGTGGTGAAAATTGATTGTGATGTGGAATAGATGGAAATATATTCATGTGTTGAAATAAATTATTTATCGTTAAAAATATAAATTTAACGTAAACGTGAATAAATAAATATTCATTTACAAATCAGACGATTTGTTTATGTACACTCATTTGAAGGATATTGATTGGGAGGATAAATTTTACACATCGCCCAACTGCACAAATAATATTCAGTGTTTGTTGATTTGAAACCACACACGGGTGTTGGGATGATATTTGGCATACACTAATGCCAATTATTTAGTTGTTTGTCAATCGATAGGTTGACAGACAGTTGTGTGGTGCACTCTGGATGATGGTTGATTATTTATCATTGCTATTATATACATGTGTTGTATGGTATCCATATAAATAACATTATATGGTAATTGAGTGGGTCTTATTCCAATTTAGAAAATAAATCATATTCATGTGTTGAATAAATAAAAACAGTCATGTGTTGACAATACTCATGTGTTGAGAATATTATCTGTTGAAACCATTCATGTGTTGAAAATATTCATGTATTGAATAATATATTTTTACAATAAAATTCACATTTTTATTGTAAGCAAGAATTAATATATATTCGTGTGTTGAATAAAATATATATTCATGTGTTGAAGAAAATATTCATTTGTTGAATAGAATAACAAAGTTATTGAAATATATAAAGCCGTGTTGTTAGATTTGCGTCATTTTGACGCAAATAATATTTATATCAATTATATTCGTTTTTATAATGAATATAGAAAAGAAAGTGATTTCAAAATATACGTTTCGAAAATATTATCATTTATATATTGATGATATGGAATATTCAATTTTGATCTAAAATTGAATATGAAGTTGAAATTGTTTGGAAAACGAATTTAAAATGATTATAAAATACGTTTAGAATTGAAATCGATGAAATATATATAATATATATATTATATTATATATATATATATATATTAAATGGCCTGAATAAAACTCGCCGCGCCGCGGCAGTTTGCGAATTTCGACCATTGACTTCGAACTAACGTTATGGGAGATCCGACCATCAGATTCTCCTGAAACCAGAACCGTTGGGTTCGTATCGAGAAGAGATTTCCAATGAATATTAGAAATTTGAAATCTAACGGCTGGATTTCGAATTATGTCCGAATCAAATTTGGAAAAGGTCGCTGTAAGTGCAGTTCGACGACGGTTATTGGAAATCGACTGTACCGGCCTTGAAAAAATTATTAAAAATATCAATAATTTGTGTAAAAATCATAAGAAATGATTTAGAAAGAATTGGGGTGAAAAATCCCATATTTAAAAAGGATAAAAATATTTTTTTATCGAAATGAACTAGCTATGAACTAGAATTATAATCCAATATTTTTGAATAAATAAATTGGATTTGAAGTGGTTTTAAAAATAATCAGAATTTCCAATATATGAATTGGAATGGATTTGAATCGAAGTTATCTTCGGAATATTTCGATGTTGGATTTCGTGATTATATAGATATGCTTGTGGAAATTTGAAAGATATATTTATATCGTTATTTCCAATACGATATTTGTTGGTTTCAGAATTTGATATTGAATATAAGCCAATATATTTTCTATTCAGAGCCTTGTATTCAATATCTAATGGGATTTTGGGTTCGTCGTGAATGGTGTCTTAAATAACACTGTTTTTGAACCCAGTTTAGAAAATAATAAATCTTTTAATTAAGATTTAGTGAAATTGTGTAGTTAATTAGTATTTAATTGGAATTGAATTTAAATTGGTTTTGGGGTTTATCCTGAGCGATGTTTTGAATAACACCTGTTCTTTTACCCGATTAACAATGGAATGTGGTTTTGGGTTTATCGTGAACCGTGTTTTAGATGACATTGGTTCTTTAACCCAGTTGAAGACAGAATATTGATTTGTGGGAAGATTAAAACTAAGTGGAGTTTTAATGAATCTTTAATTCGAATAAAGTGATCGAGAACGGAGTATCACCAGTTTTGCTCCAAGCGATAGTTAAATCTTTAATTAGATTTGAACGTGAAATTGTAATTAATATTTATCGATAACACTGTGGTGTTAGATATGGAGTATTACCAGTTTTGCTCCATGGGAGGAATAGGTTGGGATTGGGAAATAAAATAAATGATTACTTCGGTGTGTTTCGCTAATCCCGACTAGTTTGGAAAACCTTAACATGGTTTGAAATGATATCCATTGGAAGATTAAAGAATAAATTTAGAAGAATTTATCTTTTATAAAATTAATGGGAACCTTTCCCTAAGAATGTGAATATTTGAATAAAAGAATATTCTGAATTGGAATGAGGCGCATGTTGTGTTTGTGTAACACTTGTTTATTATATACGCAGGTTATTCAGAAAGACCGGGTTTATACCTATTCTGAATAACCGATTCGACGATAAGTCGAAGATGAAGACGGTGGTTGAAGAACGGAGGTCTTCACATCGTTTGGATGATTATTGATGATCTTGATTGGGCTGTACACCCAAGAGGAGGGAATCAGTTGGTGATCGTCCAGACGTACTTGGAGATCGATGGATATGCGTGGAATAAGGTTCCTCCGGCTTCGTTCAGACCCAGAACGAACTTGTAAATGGACTGTGTGTTTGACATTGGATTTTATTATGTGTGATTGATTTCTATTAAATATATATCTGTTTGGCGGCGGAGAATTTATTCTCTTTCTTAACGCTCTTCTCTGAGACGTTCAAGCTCAGAGGTTATATATTGATGGATATCAATCGCATGGAGTGAATTGCCTGTGTGGAATGCCTAAGTGGCAAATTATCAAGGATTTTGTTGAAAAGCAAAGTCTTGTGGTTGATGATCAAAGCACGACCTATGTGGCACTGCTTTGTGTATAGCGTTAATTCGCGAGCCTCACACCTTGGTATGATTCAAAAACGGGATAGCGACTGCAGGGAGAGCACGACGTTTCTTTCTAGCTATGAGTGATGTTAGTGACCTACCAGCCCTGACATTTATATACTTTTTACCTATGTGGTTGTTGGATGTGAGGCGCCTCGGATATAGGTCTGAAATGAACAGGAAACGTGTGTTCAGGAATTGCCAATCCTCAAAAGTAAGAGAGGACCGGCCCTGAAGATCCAGGATCGTTGTGTGTAGTCCTGAGACATTTTCTAGAGTGTCTCGAACGGAGAGGAGCTTGCCCCTTGCCTCGACTCATGATGGAATCCAATTTCCAATACGTGATAATTCGGTTTTATTTGTAGAACCCAGTATGGCGACATAGTAGATGGTAGCAATGCCGTCTATAATTGATACTTATGATTGAAATTGTTTTGACACTATACACTTATAGTAATATCAAAAAAATCTATTTTCAAATGTATCAAGCATTCTTTGGCTATTATAAGGTAAAACCCTATCCTCCAGCTTGCGTTGCATTGTGTGATGGGACCTGAGTCTTATAATAGCTTCATTTTTCTTTATTTAGCATTGCGTTGTTTGTTTTATGCACTGGTATTCTTGGGAGGAAACCTGTTCCGTGTTATATGGCGTAGTCCCTTGATTTACCTAACTTTAAAAATAAAGATTAATAACTGTTTTAGTTCTCACACCAGTCACATGACTGACCTAGAGTTTATTATTTTAACCTAAACTCTGGGTGCCTTTATTTTCCGCACGGGCAGCTAGTAGTTGTGGTTTTGCAGATTTGTATTCATAGGATCCTGGTTTATAGCTGAAGTGATATTCGGAAAGCTCTGTATCAGCGTATTTCTTTCAGTTATGTTCTGTATTATTTTTCCGCTGCTATGTATTTAAATGTAATTTAGATCTCTGATATTTGTCAAATGTGTAATATTTATTCATACTCTGTATATTCTTGTATTCTGATGGAATTGTTGTGATAAACAATGAAATGTTCTTTTGTTTGAGTTCTGATTCATCTTGTCCTCAAAGCAATCCGGGGTTTCGAACGTTCTTGGTAGGTTTAGCGATCGATTCGGATCGAGCGAAATTCCCAATTGTTACATTTGGTTTCAGAGCTTTGGTTTTGCAGAGCTAGAGAATAAGACACATTAGAACCAAATAAAAGAATTCATCAGAGATTGGATTAGTAATATTCAATGAGAATGACTCGTTAGAGATGGGATCAGTAGTGTCCTAGAATGAGTGTAAAGAGTGAAAAATTTTAAATAAAAATTTGAAAACAAATTTTTTATAGAAAATTTAAACCATTTTATACGTATTTGAATATTTTATTTGTATTGAATTTGGACAATCAAGTATATAAAGATTTTGTGTATACTCATCGTGAACGTATATTTGAAGTTTTAATATACTGGATAGATATGGAATCACACTCTAGTCGCCCGGAGATGGTTCTGATGATTGATCGATCATCATCAGAATTTATATTCGAGTTTCGAAAGTGGGTTATCTATATATTTCCAATAGACTGGTGTGAGAACCAAAACTAGATAGGTTTATTATTGTGATTTGGCATCAAAAAGATGATTTTCTGTATATATATCAAAATTATGAATTTGAAACGTTAATTCACTAGTTGATTGTTGATTGTATTGTTTGATTATTGGTTTCATTTATTAAAATTCTGGACCATTATGCCAAATTGAACCAAATATTGAACTGTATTGAAAATTGTTTGAAATGGCATGCATATACATGTATATCTATTGAACAGGTCATAACAAGGAGGCTAGAGAAGAGGAATAAAATTGTTTGCCAGACAAATAGGTATATGTTTTTGTATTTCTTGGGGATTTGATGATTTTATGAGCCGATTGGCTTTTTCTTTTACCTTTGGATTGGTGAGGGCCATGGGAGGCTATTTAAAATATCCCGAACCTCCCGGTGCAGGGGAGGTTATGGCGAAATTTTTCGAAAATTTAGGGTGTTAGCCAAAATTTTGAAAATTTTGAAAAGTTCTTAGAAACTGAAAAGTAGAAGAACTTAAGCCATAAAGAAAGCAATGGAAGTTGAGTTCGTTTGTAAAACAACTTTCAGATTTGTTCCTTTTCGGGACGAAAAGTTTTAAGTGGGGAAGATTGTAATAACCCGGAAATCTAAGCCAATTTAAAATTTTTATTTTGGCAATTTTAATGAATATTGAATATTTAAAATGAATTATTTTAAATATTAACAACGAGAAATTTATTTTGAATAGAATTAGAACGTATATATTTATTTGAATCGTCGTTGGAATATAAATATTTTATTTTAAATATAAAAGGAATTGGAAATGGCGCGGTAGTTTGAAAATTCGATTTCAAATTTCAAATGAATGTACAGTATTCAAAGTAAACTGGATTTTAGCAAAACCAAAAATATTAGAATCAATTTGAAAATATCTTTCCAACGAATCCAAAAAATTGAAATTTCATCGCGAGGATAAAAAGTTATGCCCAGTTGAAAATTCAGAATAGTCGCTATGGAATTTTGGCCCTTAAAAATGGAAATTTTGCAAACGACCTTCGTTTTCGATGAAACCACTTTTGCTGGATCCGGGATGTCAAATTATTGCTAGGTTCCAAAATTCATATTTTTTTGAATCAATATGTGAGCGTGGTGAAGCTAAATGTGTTTTGACTATTTCAGTCAATTTCGATCGACCAGAAAATGACATTTTTCAAACGGTCTCAGAATTTGATGAAATTAGTTTTGTTAGGACCGTATCGACAATACGAAGCTAGAAATAATTTTTTGGGAATTTTTAGAGTTCGTCTGTGGCCCCAGCAAATTGAAATGTACGTTTAAAATTGAATATACAAATTTAAATTTCAATTTAAATGGAAACTGATTGAAACAGTCGAATCAGCTTACGAACCATATCCCATTGCGTTCGGAATGCAGGCAATTAGTTATGGACGACAGTCGGTGGGTCTCGTTTAGAGGTCGAAACAAAAAGTTGCTTTTTGGGGGTAATAAAAATAAATAAATAAATTATATTATAACCTGACCCTCCCCTTTTTCCTCGGTCAAACCCCACCTCCCCTTTTTCTCGTTCAAAACCAATTTGATAAAAAAAACTTCGACGATCGATTGAAGGCGACGCCTTCAGGCCGCCGCCGGCCCACGCTACCTCTGCCGCCCTCCGACGTTGGCCCCCTCCCCCTTCCTTTCGTGTGCTCTAACCTCTTCTCCAATCCAAGGCGCGAGCTCCACCACGATGCAGGGCCCCACAGCGCCATCCGCTTCCCACCGCCAACGCCCCGTCACCTTTTCCGATTCCGGCGTGCTCCCCCTCCCCACCTCTGACCGCCGACATAGACACCCCTCCGATCCAAAACCCTAAAAGAAATCGGTATGCTTTTCTGATTTCAATTTCTAAGATTTTTATAGGATAAAGGTTAGGTCTTTAATATGATTAAGGTTTAGATCTTTAATATGGATGAAGTTAGGATTTTTGATAAGATGAAAATTATGATTTTTAAATATAAAAACTTAATTATATATATATATATATATATATAATAACGATATTTTTATTTATGTAAAGATTAGATTTTTATTTAAGAAGAGAATAGATTTTTAAAATATAAAGATCTGATTTTTAACAACATAAAGTTGAGATCTTTAACAATATAGAGTTGAGATCTTTATAGGTATAAGGTTATGATTTTTGTCGTAGGTAGAAAATATTTTAGGCAAGTTAAAAATATGATTTTCATTTATATGATAGTAGCGATCAAAAATATGATTTGTAACAGGGTAAAGGTTCGATCTTTATATAGTTAACAATATAAAGTTGTGATCTTTAATTGTGTAAAGTTATGATTTTTAACACGGTAAAAATATGATTTGCATATGAATAGCATAATAAAAATACGATTTTTAAGTAGAGAAAGAATAGATTTTTATAATAGAAAAGATCGAATTTTTATAATAGAAAAGATTATATCTTTAAACAAGAAAAGATTAGAATTTAGTTATGTAAAGGTATGATTTTTATTTATAACATAGCATAATAAAAATGTGATTTTTATATATGTAGTGTATATGAACGACGAAAGTGACAAAAGGCGAGTGGCGAAGATTTCCTACATACGAAGAGTCGCGGAGTTGGGTTTAGCTCTCGGTGAGAACTTCTCACTTTAATTCTTATTTTCTAGTTAAAATTATATACTAGGATGCAGACGGTGCTTAGCAGCACCCGACACCCGTTGTCCACAAACCATGGATGACTTGTTTGATTTTGTTGTGTGGTGAAAATTGATTGTCATATGGAATAGATGGAAATATATTCATGTGTTAAAATATATTATTTATCGTTAAAAATATAAGTTTAATGTGAATGTGAATAAATAAATATTCATTTACAAATAAGACAATTTGTTTATGTACACCCATTTGAAGGATATTGATTGGGAGGATAAATTTTACACATCGCCCAACTGCACAAATAATATTCAGTGTTTGTTGATTTGAAACCCCACATAGGTGTTGGGATGATATTTGGCGTACACTAATCCCAATTATTTAGTTGTATGTCAATCGATAGGTTGATAGATAGTTGTGTGGTGCACTTTGGATGATGGTTGATTATTTATCATTGCTATTATATACATTTGTTGTATCGAATCCATATAAATAACATTATATGGTAATTGAGTGGGTCTCATTCCAATTTAGAAAATAAATCATATTCATGTGTTGAATAAATAAAAATAGTCATGTGTTGACGATACTCATGTGTTGAGAATATTCATGTGTTGAAACCATTCATGTGTTGAAAATATTCATGTGTTGAATAAAATATTTATACAATAAAATTCACATTTTTATAGTAAGTAAGAATTAATATATATTCATGTGTTGAATAAAATATATATTCATGTGTTGAAGAAAATATTCATTTGTTGAATAGAATAAAGAAGTTATTGAAATATATAAAGCCGGGTTGATTAAATTTGCGCCATTTTGACGTGAACGATATTTATATCGATTATATTCGTTTTTATACTGAATATAGAAAAAAAATGATTTCAAATATAACGTTTCGAAAATATTGTCATTTATATATTAATGATATGGAATATTCAATTTTGATCTAAAATTGAATATGAAGACGAAATTGTTTTGAAAACTAATTTAAAACGATTTATAAAATACGTTTAGAATTGAAATCGACGAAATATATATAATATATATATATTAAATGGCCTAAATGGAACGCGTCGCGCCGCGGCAGTTCGCGAATTTCGACCATTGACTTCGAACTGACGTTACGGGAGATTCGACCTCGGATTCTCCTGAAACCGGAACCGTTGGGTTCGTATCGAAAAGAGTTTTCCAATGAATATTAGAAATTTGAAATCTAACGGTTGGATTTGGAATTATGTCCAAATCAAATTTGGAAATGGTCGCTATAAGTGCAGTTCGACGACCGTTATTGGAAATCGACTCTACGGGCCTTGATAAAATTATTAAAAATATCAATAATTTGTGTAAAATGATAATAAATGATTTAGAAAGAATTAGGGTGAAAAATCCAAGATTTAAAAATGATAAAAATATATTTTTATCGAAATGAACTAGTTATGAACTAGAATTATAATCCAATATTTTTGAATAAATAAATTGGATTTGAAGTGCTTTTAAAAATAATCAGAATTTCCAATATACGAAGTGGAATGGATTTGAATCGAAGTTATTTTCGGAATATTTCGATGTTGGATTTCATGATTATACAGATATGATTGTGGAAATTTGAAAAATATATTTATATCGTTATTTCCAATACGATATTTGTTGGTTTCAGAATTTGATATTGAATATAAGCCGATATATTTTCTATTTGGAGCCTTGTATTTAATATCAAATGGGATTAAGAATAAATCTTTTAATTAAGATTTAGTGAAATTGTCCAGTTAATTATATTTAATTGGAATTGAATTTAAATTGGTTTTGGGGTTTATCGTGAGCGGTGTTTTGAATAACACCTGTTCTTTAACCCGATTAACAATGGAACGTGATTTTGGGTTTATCGTGAACCGTGTTTTAGATGACATTGGTTCTTTAACCCAGTTGAAGATAGGATATTGATTTGTGGGAAGATTAGAACTAAGTGTAGTTTTAATGAATCTTTAATTAGAATAAAGTGATCGATAATGGAGTACCACCATTTTTGCTCCAAGCAATAGTTAAATCTTTAATTAGATTTGAACGTGAAATGGTAATTAATATTTATCGATAACACAGTGGTGTTAGATATGGAGTATTACTAGTTTTGCTCCATGGGATGAATAGGTTGGGATTGGGAAATAAAATAAATGATTACTTCGGTGTGTTTCGCTAATCCCGACTAGTTTGGAAAACCTTAACATGGTTTGAAATGATACCCAAAGGAAGATTAAAGAATAAATTTAGAAGAATTTATCTTTGATAAAACTAGTGGGAACCTTTCCCTAAGAATGTGAATATTTGAGTAAAAGAATATTCTGAATTGGAATGAGGCGTATGTTGTGCTTGTGTAACACTTGTTTATTATATACGCGGGTTATTCGGAAAGGCCGGGTTTATACCCATTCTGAATAACCGATTCAACGATAAGTCGAAGATGAAGACGGTGGTTGAAGATCGGAGGTCTTCACATCGTTTGGATGATTATTGATGATCTTGATTAGGCTGTACACCCAAGAGGGGGGAATCAGTTGGTGATCGTCCAAACGTACTTGGAGATCGATGGATATGCATGGAATAAGGTTCCTCCGGCTTCGTTCAGACCCAGAACGAACTTGTAAATGGACTGTGTGTCTGACATTGGATTTTATTCTGTATGATTGCTTTCTATTAAATATATATATATCTATTTGGCGGCGGAGAATTTATTCTCTTGCTTAACGCCCTACTCTGAGACATTCGAGCTCAGAGGTTATATATTGATGGATATCAATCGCATGGAGTGAATTGCCTGTGTGGCATGCCTAAGTGGCAAATAATCAAGGCTTTTGTTGAAAAGCAAAGTCTTGTGCTTGATGATCAAAGCATGGCCTATGTGGCACATCTTTGTGTATAGCGTTAATTCGCGAGCCTCACACCTCGGTATGAGTCAAAAACGGGATAGTGACTGCAGGGAGAGCATGACGTTTCTTTCTAGCCATGGGTGATGTCAGTGACCTACCAGTCCTGACATTTATATACTTTTTACCTATGTGGTTGTTCGATGCGAGGCGCCTCGGATATAGGTCTGAAAGGACCGGGAAACGTGTGCCCAGGAATTGCCAATCCTTAAAAATAAGAGAGGACCGGCACTGAAGATCCAAGATCGTTGTGTTTGGCCTGAGACATTTGCTAGAGTGTCTCGAACGGAGAGGAGCTTGCCCCTTGCCTCGACTCATGATGGAATCCAATTTCCAATACGTGATAATTCGGTTTTATTTGTAGAACCTAGTATGGCGACATAATAGATGGTAGCTATGTCGTCTATGATTGATACTTATGATTGAAATTGTTTTGACACTATACACTTATAGTAATATCAAAATAATCTTTTTTTAACCGTATCAAGCATTCTTTGACTATTATAAGGTAAAACCCTATCCTCCGGCTTGCGTTACATTATGTGATGCGACCAGGGTCTTATAATAGCTTCAGTTTTCTTTATTTAGCATTGCGATGTTTGTTTTATGCATTGGTATTCTTGAGAGGAAACCCATTCCGTGTTATACGGCGTGGTCCCTTGATTTACCTAGCTTTAAAAATAAAGATTAATAATTGTTTTAGTTCTCACACCTGTCACATGACTGACCTGGAGTTTATTGTTTTAACCTAAACTCTGGGTTCCCTTATTTTCCGCACGGGCAGCTAGTTGCTGTGGTTTTGCAGATTTATATTCACAGGATCCTGGTTTATAGCTGAAGTGATATTCGGAAAGCTCTGTATCCGCGTATTTCTTTCAGTTATGTTTTGTATTATTTTTCCGCTGCTATGTATTTAAATGTAATTTAAATCTCTGATATTTGTCAAATGTGTAATATTTATTCATGCTTTGTATATTCTTGTATTCTGTTGGAATTGTTGTGATAAACATGAAATTTTCTTCTGTTTGTGTTTTGATTCATCTTGTCCTCAAAGCAATCCGGGGTTTCGAACGGTCTTGGTCGCTTTAACGATCGATTCGGATCGATCGAAATTCCCAATTGTTATCGATCGACAGTTTTAAAATCAATAAATCCCCAAAACTTTACCAAACATGCTAATCTCGAATCTAAATCCAAATATGAACTCAGAAAGATTTAAAACTTCTTAATTCTCACCAAAAATTGAATCCTAGGTTCGCTGTAAAGTTTTCAAACCGCAAACGATTGCGTCGCACCCAGAAATAAGAACACGAGCTTGAAGCTCTTCGCTGAGCAATTCCAACCATATAAATTTTATCATTTATGGAAATTGTTTTGTATTTCTTCTGATTTTCTTAACTCACGTTTGAAATGGTTTATGGAAGAAAGTGATGGCGTAGAAATGTATTGACCAGAGTGAACGGAAAATTAGGGTTAGCAGAATTTGTGGTGTATTTATTGGTAGATTTTATATTTTTTTATTCGATTTTTTTTATTTATTTTTAAGCAATCGCTATATCTATTGTTGAATAAAAAATCCTATAATCATATACAATACCCAAAAATCACGAAAATGGACATACAACTAGAGTTCGACATTACGGACCCAACGAAACAGGTTTTGTCAAATTCCAACTCTGTTTGCTCACACAACGTATTTTTAACCGTCAAAATACTGACTGTTTTTCACATTAAAAATCCATACGGCCACATACTGATTTCAAAAATCACGAAACATGAAATATAACAATAATTTAATATTATGGATCCAACAAAATTAGTTTCGTCGAAAACGGAAGTCGTTTGCAAAACTGGCTATTTTTAAAGCTCTAAATAACCTATTTAAATATATAAACATATTTAAAATAATTAAATTAAATATTTAAAAATAAATATTATCTTATATATATTCACACAGAATATTGTGTAACTCTAATTGGATTTATAACTTGATATTCAAATCGCGATTGAATCGATATTCAATCTATATTGAAAAATCCATTTATAATATAAATAAATCGCTATAAATTATAAAGGAATTCCATAGCGACTTTTCAAAAATTTGATTTGGACATCAATCAAAATCTATACAATGAAATCCCGATTTTTCTCTTCCATTAGAAAAATATACTTCACCATCTCCGAACGTTTCTTGTTTCACAGAAATCCGGCTTAAAACGGATTCTGTATATTCTACTGAAGTTCAAATCGCCAAATAGTGAACTGCCGCGCCATTTCGAGCTCGATTACAATTATATTATAATTATAAATTCAAATTTCGTTTAAATAATATATTCGTTATTCAAATTCAATTCCAAACTGAATTATATATTTTAAATTCCCAATTCACACAATACTGTGAATTCTATTATTTCCGATTATTTCAGAAATTAAATATATTACTCTATTATTTAATTTAATTAAATATTCACTATTATTTAATCAAGCAACGATTTATTTCCCTAAATCACTATTTTATTAATTAAATGAATTAATTATTATACCGCTGAAAATACGGGTCGTTACACTGAGTGAAGATTCGAACGATGTGATGATGAAATTGGGGTATTACGACAGTGGTTAAGAGGCACGACAAATGGGTGTTCGGGCACTGGTCTTTGTTGATTTTTGGGATGCGATAGTTGAATAATTTGGAGGGAATCAGTTTGTATTACTGTGTATGGTTCGGTGACGTAGTGATTGAGGGATGAAGAGGATGAACTAGAATCAACAATAAGGTGTTTTATGGTCTGTGATGTTTGGGGACCGACGGTGAAATCAGGGGGAGAATATGGAGTGTGAACGTGTGATTGGGTTAAGTAGGAGTTGTCTGGATTTTTTTGGCTGATAGGTCAAGGCATGGTAATGGTAACAGGTGGGTGGTCAGATGCTGAGGGAGTTCAGTGCAATTGATGTAGGTACTAACGTTGATTGGAGAGTTCAATTTGCATGAATTTGGGAATATTGGATGTTACCGTGTTAGGTAATTTAGGTGAAGCTCGAGTATGGTTGGACGATGAACCAGTGAATTCAAACTTCATTGATGTGACAAAGCTGGCAACAATGTTGAGGCCAGTTTGCATGATGCGGAAGAAGCAGGAAATAGCAAGGTGATGGTAAGTTATCCATGAGTGTCAATGGAACATCAAAATAGGAACGGAACTTTATTATTAAGATATACATTCTTTTTCGAAATTAATATTCATATAATAATTTACTTATGTGCTAAGTCAATTCAAATAAATATTCATTTGATCGTCAAATAAAAATATTAACAATCATAGGAATAAACTCATTTAAGCCAATTCGAGATGGTTCGTAGTTGCGACGATTTGGAATTTAACGAATATCCAGCAAAGGAAAAATCAAGGTGAGCTAAACTCACTTGGATAAATTATTGGGAACTATTTTTAATTGTTCAAATTTATTTTATTTTTTGTTGGATGAAAATTGATTGATATAAAGTGATAATAGTATATACAAAATATTATATAATAATATTAGGGATTGGTGATTGGATATTTCCCGCAGTACCATTAACGGATGCCCGCAGTACCATTAGCGGACGATTTCCCTACGCGCCCCACGGTATATATAGTGGATGACCTTCTATACCGCGACATCCTGCCTCAAAGCAAGATGGGTATTATTATTGTTGACTAACATCTGTGGATGCGGGAAAAACTGGTTGGAGGGACACAACTGGATTCCTCAACATTTTTATTTATTATTTTCACATATATACTGTTATATGATATGATTGATAACCTGTGATAGTGTATGACATGTTTGGATGTGTATTAACAATGGACCTTGATTACCGATATTTTCAAATATCAAAATAATAAATGAATTTTAAAATAGAATTGAAAATATACAAGAGTTTAAAGTAAATTTTATTTTCAAATAGAAATATATATTTAGAAACGAAATTATAAATAAAATTGAATAGTAAAGGTTTATTTTAACAAATAAAACGACAAGTTGATTTTATAAATAATATTTATAAAGAAATGAATTATTATTATTATTAGAGTATTCAGAAATTACATCTAAGTATGAAGATATATGGGAATTGGGTTAACAATCGATATTTGAAATAGATTTGAATTTTCCTACTACAAATGGAAATTTTAAATAAGATATATATATATATATATGTATGTATATATATATATATATAAAAAACTCTATAATTAGAAGTTATAATAGAATTCAATTTGAGATGGCAATTATGAAATCAAGTCGAGAGAGGATTTGTATTAAGAGTATTATTCACAGTGAGGTGAAAGGGGTTGAAGCAAATATTTTTAAACGGAAATTTTTACACGAAAGTTAGAAAGGGTTTTTGAAATTATAAATTCTAAGTGAATTTAACAGAACTAATTTGAATATTAATAATATAAAAGAATTTTACATATGGTTTGTAAATAATAAATGTTACTATTATTTGCAAATGATATTGATATACAAATGTTTCGGAATAGAAGTTATAAATATGATGGGATGAGGTCTTATTAAAATAAAACTGGAATGAGTGAAATAAACATATACAGATGTTTATAAAGATTTTTGTGAAATCAAGACTTTATACGAAACTAGGTTTTACGAAGGTCAAAATGACATTGAATTGGTAAATGGAAATATGTCATTACAGGGAGAATCTTGTTTCCAGTTTTAAAAATGAACAAGGGTTAGCAAACTTTTTGCAAATTATATTTATAAGTAAATTGATATTTCTATTTTGAAAATATTCTAGGGTTTCTTGTAACGGGAATTTGGAATTTGAAATACGTACAGTGAGATATAGCAGTAGTAAAAAAATTCGTCGGAAAATTTGAATGTTTGTCGACCGCGCATTTTTCAGTGCAAAATTGCGCATAACAGTTCAAATTTTAACAATTTTATAATCTTTCCGAATCCATTTCAGACCAGCATGAAAAATATTCTATTCGATGTCACGAGTCCGATGGCAGAATTCTTTTCGCGAAAATCAGACGTTTTGACTTCTATTTTCCTACCCGCATTTTCCATTTAAAGGGGTCTGTAACGCATTTTTGAACGGAGCATCGTGACACTGAAAAATTTATACCGTTGTGTCCGTCTCGTCGCACTGATTAGCACAATATATTCATTTGTCAGTTTCGGTGCTCGGTTCGTGCTGAAATTGTGAAAATGCTTGCACAATTCATTTTTGAAACAAAGTCATTTGAGTTCGACGTGTCCCTATTTGGATCCTACATATTTTTCTAAACATTTTGGGTCTACAAAACCCGTCCTTTTATTTTACTAAGCCATCCAAATATATTTTTTGTTTACAAAGTGCACACTTTCATGTTTCCATTACCATGCATACATTTATTTTTAATACATGCATTTGTTGTTCATGCATTATTCTTTCCATGTGTGCGTTCACCATTTTCAAGCTTCCTTTTCTCATTTTCCAAATGCATGCAACGTGATTTGCATTCCATTAACATTTCAAACCATGCATTGCATTTTACAAACCTTGCATGCATGATCATTTTCTTTCCATGCACGTTAATTTTTATTTCCAAATGCCATGAGTCCTTCACCGTTTATAGTTCTAAATTTCATGTTCAATTGTATTTTTCAAAGCATGCACGTCTCCTTGCATTCAACTGACATTCCACTTCATGTAAAAACCTTTTGTTGTTTTCGTTTCCTAAGTCTGATGCCCCTTCATTACTATATAAAAAAAAGAAACTATTATATTTTAAATGGTCAGTCGGTTTCTAAGAATTAATGCAAGCTATCCATTCATTTTTGGTTTCCAAAAGGCATGTGTTGCCTGTTGTTTTCAACAGTTTTGTTTGCAACTACTCCTATTTGTTTATTTTAAGTTTCCGATGAAAATTTTCATTTGCTTATATATGAAACAAACAAACAAAAAGCTCCATCCTCTTCTTAAGCCTTCATTCCTCTTCCATGCTTCTCTCCTCCCTTCTCACGCATCTCAAAAAAAGGGGAAATGAAGAATCCATGCAAATTTGTTAACAGGCGCACCCTTTCTCTAATTTGCTCCTCAAAGCATACGTTCCACCATAGCCATCCGCCACCCGATGACCAGACACCTACCAGAAACCGGCGCCGCTCCATTTTCACAAATCCGAAGCCACCCGACACCTCCATAAACAGCAGCACCTCCTTTGCTGTAGGACCCGTGAGCCATAAGATTTAACATCCGAGCCCATGTTTGTCCATGCTGCTATTCTTGAGTTCATCAACTGGTTGTTTGACTCCGAAAGTGCTCCGCTCTTCCTTGAAAGTTGTGGTGTCCAACCTGTCTCCCTTGAATACTCTCCCAAGCCGGATGGGATTTGCTAAAATGAAAATGAACCTGTTCCGCCCCGTTGTTGTTGCATTGTGCCATGAGTGCCCTTTTTATTTGCTAAGTTTTTGCTTTTGATTGCCTTGTTTTTGCTGCTTCTATTTTTGGGTTGTCCCACACCATTGCTAGATGCTGATCTACCCAAGCCCGCATCGCCTGAGCCACCTATCTCCGATCTGTGCTCCCCTGCATTACTGTCCAAACCCCGTTCCGGCATGCTTCCTTTACAGGCCGTGAACGTGCCTCTTGTATGCGTTTCTTTTTTTTGTTGTTGCTGTGTGAAAATCTTTTCTTACATTTGGAAAAAGAAAAGTTGAGTTATGCTCGTTGTCATTTATTCCGGCCTTGCTGATCCTATTTGGATTCGTCCATGTGCTTGGTTCTGGTGTCGTGCACAGTTTACACAGTTGTGTAGCTTGCTTATTTCATCCGTGTCCATTCGTTTGTCGCCTCCGCTCACTGCCACGAAAGGTTAGCTTACCTCACACCTGACTTACATTTTTCTTGGATGTTAGATCAATAATGAACTGTTTTTTGAAATATATAGGATTGCTAATAAAAATTGTTTGATTTGATATATATGCACGTTTCATATGTGACACGATATATTTATATGACACGTAGTTGCACTGATGATATATATGCTGTAATTGTTGTTATGTGATTGTTGATACCCCTAGCTAGTTTAAGAAAAATCACTAAGGGTTTAAATGATACACACCCGAACGGACATTAGAATAGGGAAAAATCGTTATAGATTGAAATGATAAACCTGAACGATTCTTACTGAATTTGGGATCGCGGGTTGAAATGATAGATCCGTCGAAAATATTAAATTGCGGCTTGAAATGATAAATATCCGTATCACTTGACCATCGAGTAGAAAACTTTATGCGGACACCATTGGTCATGTTTTTGAAGTATACTGATTTAGAAATTTGATTTTAAAATAATAACTAAATATTTTATATTTTATATTATATTTTAAAGATTTTAAATTATATAATTTATTCCTATAAGTATTTTAACCTTTTTATACTATCATAAATATTCCTTTAGATCTATTTTATATTTTTTTAAACTTATATATGTTTATAGTATATTTCTAACTTATTTTAGAATTTTATAAACTTATATATATATTTTCAAAATTTTATTTTTCTTTTATATATTTTATAAACTTTAATAATAAACTAAAAGTTGGATAAGTTAAGGTTTCGCTATTCGAATTCGAGATTTAAAGATATAAATTTATATAACGATATTTGACTTAATGAATGAACGTATATAAGAAATGAATTTGATTTCGAATTGAAATTGAATTATGAGAGATGAATGAATTTGATTGTAAATCAACTGAAAACAAATTTGAATTTGGTTTTGAATTTTTATAAGAAACGATCTTGAATTGCGGTTAGTTTTTAATATAAAATTGACATAGAATGAATATGATAATTTTTGTTTTATGAATCGTTTCGTTTGAATTTAAGAAATGAGTTAAATCAACTTTATAAGTAACAATTTCGAATTGTATGACTTGAATTATAAGATATGATACGATTTAGTTTAAATTGAAATATGAGATTCGTTTTGAATTATATAAACCAAATTTGAACTGAAGTACTGAAATTTCGAATCTACTCAATTAAATCTTATAAAGGAAAACTAAATTGTATGAGTTATTTGAAATTTTACGATATGATTTGTTTCAGTTGAAATCATTATTTTTGAAATGGATTGTATATATTGAATTTGAAATGAAATAGTGAAATTTTGAATTGACTTAAGCGAATTCTTAGTAAGATATTAAAAAAATTGAATCAATGGACTTGTTTGAATTCGGATTTTTGACAAATATAAATCAAACCAAAATATTCTCGAAGTTAAATATTTTCGTTTTGATTTAAACAATAACTGTGACCTTTAAGATATATTTTTAATGCAAGTCGTTTTGAAATTGAAAGCTATTATATGAATATTTCAAAATCGAATATAATCTAAATTAAATAGTATTGTATTGGTTTATACTATATTTTGAGATCTTTTCGACATGTTTTTCGAAATCGATTTGATTAAACAATATAAATGAGTTATTTTCAAAATTGAATATATTCGAAATTAGATATTTAATTTTGATTTCAAATTCGAATTGGGATATGAGATTTCGTATAAACTATTTTATAAAGCAATTTATAAAATAAATGACCACGGTGTGAAAAATGTAAACGATTGGTTGTTAAAGAGACCGGGATCGGCTATTGTCATACTCTCGGCCAATACCGAAAACCACTTTAACAACTATGTACACAGTGGAGTTACAGAATGAAGGGGAAGATTTGGCGAACGACTCCATTCTTATTTTCTATTTCATATTAATTATGAGACCCTGACTACCCTGAGTCAGCTTGATGTGGCTAAAACAGGAGCTACGCACGGACCAAGTGAGGTCATACCTCCTATCGAGCGCACTTCTTCGATACCATACTATTACTTTTGTGATGTGTTTGGGTGGCCACCCTCTGATTTGATATGGGAGTGTGTCTCGAGGTGGGCGGTAGTAGCTGCTATGCATTACCACCAGTCTGGCTCTACAAACGGTGAATCCACGCTGGCATTCCTTGCGTGCCTTGTCACATGCCTTATATGAGCCCCTACGACTTTGTTTTGTACTGTTTTATATGGAGTGCCCTCTGATAGCCCTCCAGTTTATGGAGGAATTACATACTGTATATACTATGGGAATATATAAACGGTGTAAGGGTAATCATGGTAATCCCACTTACGCTATTTTGATATTTTACTTTACTGATAGACACTATTGTATATAGCGTATTATACTATATAGTATTAATTAGACGGATCCTTAGAGGATGGTGATCCCAAACATCCTTTAAGTTACTGATAGCATTTCATCGAACATTTCATTTGAGTTGATTTACTTCCATGAGAATGTTAGTCCTTATCCGAGTTGTTTTGTTTTGCATTATTGCTCGGGTCAGGTCGAGTATTCCAGTTCGAGATTCATCTTTGGAGTTTGGAGCTTATATTGAATTTTTGCTCACCTATATCAACCTGTTGATCGGTTGTTCCAGTCATTCAGTTATTTCTGTTATTTTGTTTCAGACCGTTATCAATTAGTTATTGTATTGGACTTCCGCTGTATTTTTTTTAGTGTAAATTCTAATGTGAAATTTATTTAGTAACTTCTTGAACTACTATTATATGATATATTTTTCCGCTGCGAGATATTATATTACTCTGTATCTATGTCTGTGATATGTGATTCTGTGATTTATTCTGTTTACCCCAGAAGCTAATAATAATATGTTGTTTTGGACATTACGAGTAGACATGTTTTGTCGATTCGGCACGGTCAAAATGGCGGGTCATTACATATCTCTTTTGACGTTATAATTAATATTGGAGTTAAGGAAATTAGAAACTGACTGGAGATTAGTTGAGATAAATAGTTTTTTGAGTATTGATCTGATGTTGGTTTCGGCCTTCGAGATTGATATTTAGCAAGTTATTCACTTACTAGTTTACGGTTAGGGACTAATGACCAAGATGAGAAATGTGTTCTAAAAGTATTTAAAATGAACGGTTTGAATATTCTTATACTAACATAAGAAGAGAAATGAGTATTTCTGTGTTGGGAAAATTGAGAAGTTTAATTAACGAATGATTAATTATAGAGGCAAAATATTGAATCAGTAAATTCAATTTTCTTTTATGGATGAATGGTTGTTTTATTAGATAGTTTAATAACCGACTATCAAATTTGGCCTATACAATTGTTGGTATGGAAAACCCGGGATCGAATTTATAATCGAAAACAATTTCGACCAGCTAATACGAAAAACATTGAATATACCAGGCGCTGATTGAGATGGAGTATTTGAAGACCATAGAACTTCATAAAATGTAAGAACTACTTAAAATCTATGGGTATGTCCTGAGAGATATACTGTGGTTCTATCGTGGTTAAAAATTTAAGGATTTGCAAGGACTACTCACTACTGATCTATAGGGTGATACCTAGGATGTGGTAGGAGTGTGCCTTCAGTTCATCCTGTTCCTGGATTACCTGTATGGACGAATGTCTAACAGAGTATTTCTTAAGAGTCACGCACATTGATTATTTTTTTCAAACGTACTTCTGTTGGTGCTAGCTAATACCCAAAGTGTTTTTGTGGATGTCAACTAGTGATTTGATAGATCTGACAATGTGACGTTCAAAGTAAATTGTGATATGGTGTTCTAAAGGCAATGTTAAACCTCAAGCCTCACAACCTGAAAATGACAAACATCGGGCACACATACTGGCTAAGTGGGTCGCTCCCATTAGGGTGTATTGTCACTATCTAGAGAATATTCATATTTGTTACTTCTTTTTTATTTCTGTATCTCCCGGGAATGGTTATGTTGGTATACCAACCGTAAGGTGGCAAGACATTCAATACACTCAAGAGAACTAGTGGTCAGTCATGTGTGGCTGAGTTACAAGATGTTCTTGTTGAACTTCAGTGTATCTCCTCTAGAGTACACTGATCGAAAGGTGGTTCCATACCTTGTCCTAGTCAGAAATACATTCTCCAATAAGCGCCCGCAGTTTTTGATTATATATTATATATGTAGAATATGAGATGCAAGCGTTCTACTAGATGATTATTTATTTGATTTAGACATTATTATAATATCAGAAAATGATATTAATTCAAAAATGTTTTCGGTTATCATAAGGTAAAAACCATTCGTGTTTACGTATGGATTGGTCTTACGATTACCATTTTCTTTCGAAAGGATTTTTAATGAAAAATCAACTTGGGTGATACGAATAATTTAGAGAGTTTTCTCATGCTGGTTCATTAGACTAACCTATTCTGTTTGTAATGCTCGAGCCAATCCGAGTTGTATAGGTTCAGGATAAGATATGAATTCTAGGAGGCGAGCTGGAGCAGTTCAGACGTATGATTCATATTATTCCGCTGTGTGTTGTAAACAAGGGTAGATTGTATTAATTGTCCAGATATGATGAATGACCACTGTACTCTGATAAATGTAAGTATCGTTTCAAGGTTTTCAATAAAGTTTTATTTCTGTATTATATTTTATTCCGCTGCGATGTGAGACTGTATTATGGTTTAGTAGTCTTCTTCTTTCTTCTATTCTTAACTTGCTTTCTTTCTATTTCTCATCCTCTTATTTTTTACTTTTAGCTTTTTGGGTTTTCGATACTTGAATCTAGACACAAGAGGTATCAGTGTCTGAATTCAAGGTTAGAAATTTCTGGGACGCTACAGTTGGTATCAGAGCAATGATTTAGGAATAACCTTGGCTCTATGGTATAACTCGATATAGATGGGGTTTGTGATACCATAGATTAAGTTTGAGTGTATATACATATATATTATAGCGTATTTGTAAATTTTATACAAATGTTTTGTATTGTGTTATTTGATCGGTTCAATTTTGAGCTGGTGACTGACACAGTATTGTTTTGTAAAGATAGTAAATGAAATAATTTTGCCCAGAATATATTTTTGGCATATAAAAGAAATAGTTTTCTTATATTAGGTTTTTTTTAGTTTGTCTGAATGAATTTCAAATACGATTATGGAATTAGAATGATTTAATATAACCAAAAGATGGAGTAAATGATTTCTGAAATAAAAATCAGAACTTGGGTATAAATTGGAAGCTAAGGAAAAAAATTCCAATATAAATAAATTGATTGAAACTTGTTTGAAAAATAAGTTAAATATATTTGGATTGAAACCATAATGGATTATTGAATCAATAGACGAAAATGCTTGAATTCAAGTTGAGACATCAATAAATTGAATATTGATAATCTTAATAGAGCTAGACACATATCGTTTAAATATGTCAATTGAAATAAAAAGTGAATTGAAATGAATCCAATTCAAATATAATTGAATATGACTTGGAAGTATAAATCAAATTGAGTTTAATTAAAATTGAATGTAAATTTGAACTCAAATGTAAATGGACTTGTATATTAAAATAAAAAACATGGAACTTAGATTACGAATGTATATACATTTGAACAAGATTTAAATTTTCATGATTGAGTAAGATAATAAGTTAGTGGATGAATTGGAAGTAGGAAGTTAAATTGTTTATAATTAGTTATAGATACAGGTATATATGATTGAGCAGGTTTATTAGATGGAAGCAAGTGTGAGAAATATTATGGGTTGCCCAATGAAAAGGTACATGTTTAACTCAATATGGGATTTTATGAGCCTATCTGGCAAACCGCTTGGCTTTTTGATTTTTTTTGTTTTTGATTGGAGAGGGCCCAGAGAGGCATTTTGTAGTTGTACCGATCAACCCCTACAAAGGAAGTGGTGGCGAAATTTTTCGAAAATTTAGGGTGTTAGAATTTTTTTAACAGTTTTGAAAATTTTTGTTAACAAAATTTAATGCTCAATTGGAAATTGAAGTTAATGACTTTTGAGTGAACCGATGAGTTTATTACGTAGTAAAAATGTTTAGGTGAGTGTCGAGTTGCATAGGTGGGTGTCGAGTTGCATAGGTGAGTGTCGAGTTGCATAGGGGGAAGGAATGTAACGTCCCGTATTTTTTTCACTTAAGTTTTGGATATTTAATTGGGTTTAAGTGTTGAATTCCTAATATAAATGGAATTTTATATTAATTAAAAACGAAGTTAATGTGTGTATATATATAATATAACGAGCTCGCAATAGCGCGATAGTTCACAATATTTAGTTTTGAACTTAAATTGAGTATATAGAATCTGTTATAAGTCAGAATTCATTGAAATAAGAAGTATTCGAATTTGTTGAACTATAATTTTGTAATAAAAGAGAAATATCATAATCTCCTATTTTGAGAGCTATGGCCAAATCAAATTATCCAAAAATCGTTGTGGAATTGTTTATAAAACGTAACGATTTATTTAATTAAAAAAATCGATTTTAAATAAGCTGAATATTGGTTTAACTTGAAAATGAAATATTGGGTTTAATATTCAATTAATTTATTCTAGAGTTATATGAATTCAGTTTATATGATAGCAACAATTTAATTGTTATTTTTGGGTCAATTTACAATTAAATCAAATTTAATTGTAAATTGTCAGTTTAATTTAATATCTTTTCCACATGATCAAATGGGGCTTCAAAATATGTTCTAATGAGTTCAGAATAGCGGTATAACCGTAGAAATGCATTTTATTGCATTTAGATAGGAGCTAGAAATTAACGCAATATTTTAATTAAATAGATTTACATCGGTTTGAATTAATTTAAGGGTAACGTATATAATTCCTTCCTAATGAAGGTTTAAAAACCTATTCCTTACCATCTAAGTTTCTTCTGTAAACCTACCCATAGCGATAGCTGCTTCCTTTTCTATTCGTGTTCGATGTGTCCCCTACCTTCATCGCAAAGTAAAACACGATTTAATTGCTCTCATACTTCTTGTTCCCTTCACCTCTATAAATTTAAGCATCACACTTCTATTTCTTTCATTGATTCTAAAAACAAACAAAGGCAATTCTTTTCCCCAATCAAAAACATTTCAAGGCTTCAGTTCATTCCTATTTTTGTTTCCTCCTTCTGTCGTCAAAGCAAAATCCACGGATTCCACAAATAAATAAAGAACCCAAATCCAAACTTGTTGCTTTCGATTTGCTTCCTCCCAGATAAACAAATACCACGAGTATAACCCAAATTGATTCATTGAATAAAAATCCAAATCGTTATTTAGAAATAACCGTTCCTGGTGCTCGAGACTAAGCTGAAGTATATGCGTTACATGAAGGAGTTGTAGTTGGTCTGTTAGGAGATTTTAGAAGGGGATCTTGGCATTTTTGAGGTGTTCGATTCAAAGTTTGGTCACTACGATTTCGTAAAGACTGGTGCGTGGAAGAGGACGAGCTGTAGTGTTGAGACTGAGTGAAGATTCAAACGATGTGATGATGGAATTAGGGTATTACGACAGTGGTTAGGAGGCGTGATATACAAGTAAATGTGTATATTTTATCCGCTTATTTATCTTATTTTCCCTTTAAAATAATTTATATCATGTATTTATAGCTGTGTTTTCAGATTGTTTATAAAAACATGGTTTAGAGCATTTGATGGTTAAAGTATGAAGGATTTGCTTAAAAAGAGTGAACTTTGAAATTACTAAACCATGAAGAGCGTAAAGCTTGAAGAACGGTTGCAAATAAAGTTCAGTTAGGAAGATTTGGCTCAATGATTACTCATGCCGCATTCACATTGGCTCATTTGCAAGGCCTCTTACTCATGTTGTGTTCACATTAGCTCATTTGCAAGGCCACTCACTCTACGGCTGCGTTCACACTGGCTTATGTGTTATTTGGGTTAATTCTTTAGTCCCACATCGTGTAATTAGCCAATTAGTCTTTGTCATATCAGCAATAAATACACTTGTATATTGTCCATTTTGAATCACATTAGGTTTTATATTGTAATACTTCTCTTAGAATGTAAAAACCCGTAACTTCCCCGTAAAGGAAAGCGTCGGATAGTTCGAGAACAAGCCACAACAGAACGCATACGGAAGAACATTTCATTGTATATTACAACAATGCATCAGATTACAAGAATATACAGAGTATAAACAAATAAATATTACACAGAAATATCAGAGATTTAAATTACATTTAAATACATCGCAGCGGAAAATAATACAATACACAACTAGAAGGAGATATACGGATACAAAGCTTTCCGGATATCGTTCCAGCTGTAAACCAGGATCCTGTGAATATAAATCTGCAAAACCAAAACTACTAGCTGCCCGTGTCAAAATAGGGGCACCCAGAGTTTAGGTCAAAACAATAAACTCCAGGTCAGTCATATGACTGGTTCATACCGGGTGTGAAACTCGCGAAGCAAACGTTACACAAAGCTACGCCACAAAGGCCTTGCTTTGATCATCACCACAAGACTTTGCTTTTCAACAGAAGCCTCGATCAATTGCCACTTAGGCATGCCACACAGGCAATTCACTCCATGCGTTTGATATCCATCGATATATAACCCCTGAGCTCGTACGTCTCAGAGAAGGGCGTTAAGCAAGAGAATAAATTCTCCGCCGCCAAGCAGATATATATTTAATAGAGATCAATCACACGGACTAAAATCCAATGTCAGACACACAGTCCATTTACAAGTCCGTTCTGGGGCTGAACGAAACCGGAGGCACCTAGTACCCCGCATATCCATCGATCTCCAAGTACGTCTGGACGATCACCAACTGTTTCCATCTTCTTGGGTGTACAGCCCAATCAAGATCATCAGTAATCACCCAAACGACGTGAAGACTTCTGGTCTTCGACCACCGTCTTCATCTTCGACTTATCGTCGTATCAGTTATTCAGAATGGGATAAACCCGGTCTTTCCGAATAACTCGCGTATATTTTAAATAAGTGTTACACAAACACAACATACGCCTCATTCCAATTCATCAGTCACTAACCGTAAATTAATCAAGAGAATAATTCCCCAAATATTAACCCCGAAGGCCGAAACCAACATCAGATCAATATCCAGAAAACCATTCTGCTTGGCTAACCGACAGTTAGTTTCTAAATTCACATTCATAGGGAAAGGTTCCCATTAAATTTATCCAAGATAAATTTCTTGAATTTATTCTTTAATCTATTTTTGAATCTCAATTCAAACTAGTCGGGATTAACGAACCTTACCGAAGTAATCATTTGTTTTAATTTCCCAATCCCAACCTATTCATCCCATGAAGTAAAACTGGTAATACTTCATATCTAACACCACAGTGTTATCGGTAAATTCAATTACCATTTCACGTTCAAATCTAATTAAAGATTTAACTATCGCCTGGAGCAAAACTGGTGATACTCCATTCTCGATCTTTTCAATCTAATTAAAGATTCATTAAAACTCCACTTAGTTTTAATCGTTAACTGGGTTAAAGAATCAGTGTCATTTAAAACACCGTCCACGATAAACCCAAAGTCACATTCCATTGATTATCGGGTTAAAGAACGAGTGTTATTTAAAACACTGTTCACGATAAACCCAAAAATCAATATCAATTCAATTCCAATTAAATATCATTTAATTGGTACACTTCATTAAATCTAAATAAAAAGATTTAATCTTTTCTCAACTGGGTTCAAGAACAGTGTTAGTGAAGACACCATTCACGACAAACCCAAATCACATTTGATATTCAATACAAGGCTCTGAATAGAAAATATACCGGCTTATATTCAATATCAAATTCTACGACTAACAAATATCGCATTGGAAATAACGATATATATATATATATATATATATCTTTCAAATTTCCATAACGACATTTGTATAATCACGAAATCCAACATCGAAATATTCCGAAGACAATTTCGATTCAAATCCATTCCAATGCAATCATTGGAAATTTTGGTTATTTTCAAAACCATTTCAAATTCAATTTATTTATTTAAAAATAAATAGAATTATAATTCTAGTTCAAAACTAGTTCATTTCGATAAAAATCTATTTTTATCTTTTCAAATATGGAGTTTTTCATCCCAATTGTTTCTAAATCATTTCTTATGATTTTACACAAATTATTACTATTTTTAATAATTTTATCAAGGCCCGTACAGTCGATTTCCATCAATGGCCATCGAACTGCACTTATAGCGACCTTTTTCAAATTTGATTTGGACATAATTCCAAATCCAACCGTTAGATTTCTAATTTCTAATATTCGTTAGAAAGCTCTTTTCGATACGAACCCAACGGTTCCGGTTTTAGGAGAATCCGACGGTCGGATCTCCCGTAATGTTCGTTTGAAATAAATGGTCGAAATTCACGAACTGCCGCGGCGCGGCGCGTTCTTTTCAGGCCGTTATATTATATATATAATATATATTTCGTCGATTTCTATTTAAAACGAATTATATAAATAGTTTTAAATTCGTTTCAAAAGCAATTTCAACTTTCCTTTTCAATTCAAATCAAAATTGAATTCATCTTTATAAATTCGTTTTAAAATTCATTTCTATTCAATTCAAATTTCAATTCAATTTGAATTCATTTCAATTCGCTTTCAATTCAATTTGAATTCGTTTTCAATTTGTGAAGACCCGTAACTTCCCCGTAAAGGAAAGCGTCGGATAGTTCGAGAACAAGCCACAACAGAACGCATACAGAAGAACATTTCATTGTATATTACAACAATGCATCAGATTACAAGAATATACAGAGTATAAAAGAATATTACACAGAATTATCAGAGATTTAAATTACATTTAAATACATCGCAGCGGAAAAATAATACAATACACAACTAGAAGAAGATATACGGATACAAAGCTTTCCGGATATCGTTCCAGCTGTAAACCAGGATCCTGCGAATATAAATCTGCAAAACCAAAACTACTAGCTGCCCGTGTCGAAAATAGGGGCACCCAGAGTTTAGGTTAAAACAATAAACTCCAGGTCAGTCATGTGACTGGTGTGAGAACTAAAACAGTTATTATTCTTTATTTTAAATCATTAGGTAAATCAAGGGACCACGCCACTTTCGCGGAACGGGTTTCCTCCCAAGAATACCAGTGCATAAAACAAACAGCGCAATGCTAAATAAAGAAAAATGAAGCTGTTATAAGACCCAGGTCCTATCACACAATGCAATCGCAAGCCGGGGGATAGGGTTTTTACCTTATAATAGCCAAGAATGCTTGATACGTTGAAAACAAATCATTTGCTACTAATATAAGTGCATAGTGTATAAAACACTTCAAATCATAAGTATCAATCATAGGCGGCATGAATGCCCCATACCACTATGTCGCCATATATAGGTTATACAATCAAAATCGCAAAGTCTCGTATTTGGAAATTGGATTTCCGTCTATGAACCGAGGCTAGGGGCAAGATCCTCAACCGATTCGTGACTGTCTAGCCCGAGCCACAGGACCCAGACTCAGGTGGGCCCTTGGATCGTCAGGGCCGGTCCACCGATGTGGATTAAAATGCCTGAACACTACGTTTCCCCACCCTATGGGGTGTAAGTCTGGTCCGTCAGCCGACCAGAAGCATCGGCCGAAACCGATATAACCGAGGCGCCTCGCAACAGCAACAACCACATAAGTCAAACTCGTCAGGGCGTGAAAAACCACTGACGCCACTTCTAGCTAGAAAGAAACGCAAGTCCTCCCTGAGGTCCGTCTCCCGTTTTTGATTCATACCGGGTGTGAAACTCGCGAATCAAACGTTACACAAAGCTACGCCACAAAGACCGTGCTTTGATCATCAACCACAAGACTTTGCTTTTCAACAGAAGCCTTGATCATTTGCATCTTAGCATGCCACACAGGCAAACCATCCTATGCAACAGATATCAGTCACACAGAATGAAATCCAATGTCAGACACACAGTCCATTTACAAGTCCGTTCTGGGTCTGAACGAAACCGGAGGCACCTAGTACCCCGCATATCCATCGATCTCCAAGTACGTCTGGACGATCACTAACTGTTTCCATCTTCTTGGGTGTACAGCCCAATCAAGATCATCAGTTATCACCCAAACGACGTGAAGACCTCCGGTCTTCGACCATCGTCTTCATCTTCGACTTATCGTCGTATCAGTTATCCAGAATGGGATAAACCCGGTCTTCCCGAATAACTCGCGTATATTATAAAAGTGTTACACAAACACAACATACGCCTCATTCCAATTCATTAGTCACTAACCGTAAATTAATCAAGAGAATAATTCCCCGAATATTAACCCCGAAGGCCGAAACCAACATCAGATCAATATCCAGAAAACCATTCTGCTTGGCTAACCGCCAGTTAGTTTCTAAATTTCACATTCAAATCTAATTAAAGATTTAACTATCGTCTGGAGCAAAACTGGTGTTACTCCATCCTCGATCTTTTCAATCTAATTAAAGATTCATTAAAACTCCACTTAGTTTTAATCTGTGACTGGGTTAAAGAATCAGTGTCATTTAAAACACGGTTCACGATAAACCCAAAGTCACATCCCATTAATTATCGGGTTAAAGAACAAGTGTTATTTAAAACACTGTTCACGATAAACCCAAAAATCAATATCCATTCAATTCCAATTAAATATTATTTAATTGGTACACTTCATTAAATCTAAATCAAAAGATTTAATCTTTTCTCAGCTGGGTTCAAGAACAGTGTTAGTGAAGACACCATTCACGACAAACCCAAATCACGTTCCATTAATTATCGGGTTAAAGAACAAGTGTTATTTAAAACACTGTTCACGATAAACCCAAAAATCAATACCAATTCAATTCCAATTAAATATCATTTAATTGGTACACTTCATTAAATCTAAATAAAAAGATTTAATCTTTTCTCAACTGGGTTCAAGAACAGTGTTAGTGAAGACACCATTCACGACAAACCCAAATCACATTCGATATTCAATACAAGGCTCTGAATAGAAAATATATCGGCTTATATTCAATATCGAATTCTACGACCAACAAATGTCGTATTGGAAATAACGATACAAATATATATCTTTCAAATTTCCATAACAACACCTGTAATATCACGAATTCCAACATCGAAATATTCCGAAGACAATTTCGATTCAAATCCACTCCAATGCAATCATTGGAAATTTTGGTTATTTTCAAAACCATTTCAAATTCAATTTATTTATTTAAAAATAAATAGAATTATAATTCTAGTTCAAACTAGTTCGTTTCGATAAAAATCTATTTTTATCTTTTCAAATATGGAGTTTTTCATCCCAATTCTTCCCAAATCATTTCTTATGATTTTACACAAATTATTACTATTTTTAATAATTTTATCAAGGCCCGTACAGTCGATTTCCAACAATGGCCATCGAACTGCACTTACAGCGACCTTTTTCGAATTTGATTTGGACGTATCTCCAAATCCAACCGTTAGATTTCAAATTTCTAATATTCGTTAGAAAGCTCTTTTCGATACGAACCCAACGGTTCCGGTTTTAGGAGAATCCGACGGTCGGATCTCCCGTAATGTCCGTTTGAAATAAATGGTCGAAATTCGCGAACTGCCGCGGCGCGGCGCGTTCTATTCAGGCCATTATATTATATATATAATATATATAATATATATTTCGTCGATTCCTATTTAAAACGAATTATATAAATAGTTTTAAATTCGTTTCAAATTCTATTTCAACTTCTATTTCAATTCAAAGCAAAATTGAATTCTTCTTTATAAATTCGTTTAAAAATTCATTTCTATTCAATTCGAATTTCAATTCAATTTGAATTCATTTCAATTCGCTTTCTATTCCATTTGAATTCGTTTTCAATTCAATTCATTTCGAAATCGTTTTCAATTCAATTCATTTCGAAATCGTTTTCAATTCAATTCATTTCGAAATCGTTTTCAATTCAATTCATTTCGAAATCGTTTTCAATTCAATTCATTTCGAAATCGTTTTCAATTCAATTCATTTCGAAATCGTTTTCAATTCAATTCATTTCGAAATCGTTTTCAATTCAATTCATTTCGAAATCGTTTTCAATTCAATTCATTTCGAAATCGTTTTCAATTCAATTCATTTCGAATTCGTTTTCAATTCAATTCATTTCGAAATCGTTTTCAATTCAATTCATTTCGAAATCGTTTTCAAATCGATATAAATATCGTTCACGTCAAAATGGCGTCAATCTAATCAACACGGCTTCATAAATTTCTATTTTCAAATATTCTATTTCAAATATTTCCTATTATCAAAATATTTGTTATTATCAAAATATTCTTTATTTTCACGATTGGAATGAGGCCCAATCAATTACCATATAAAATTAATTATATGGATTTTCATACAACACATGTATATAATGACATTGAAAATAATCAACCATCAACCAAAGTGCACTACACTGTATAAGCATCGAATATAGATATCCAATGCTTATAACAGCCTGTCAATCAATCGATCGACATATTTAATCAATCAGGATGAGTGAACTTCAAATTTCATCCCAACACCCGTGTGGGGTTTCAAACAATCAACCGCATATTTTATTTGTGCAGTTGGGCGATGTGTGAAATTTATCGACCCAATCAATATCAGTCAAATCAGTGTATATACAAACAAATCGGCCGATTTGTTTATAACTATTCATTTATTCACATTCACGTTAAAAATTATATTTTTAACGATAAAACATTTTATTTCAACCTATGAATTTCTATTCAATTCATTTACACAATAAAATGATATTTTTATTTTCTAACATATTTTAGAAAATTTCGGCGGCATAACGGCACGATACTAGAAACGGGACAAGGCCTAGCCTTATCCCCGGTCTAGTGAAGGCCCACGCCATTCACACATCAATCAAATTCACTTTCGTTATGCAAACCACAAAATTTGGAGTAAGAGTCTAACCTAGCCTTACTCCTTCGCCTTATAACGGCGCACGTCTAATCCTAACCAATTTATCGATTCGATTTTTCACACCACAAACCACATTCAAACCAATATCGCAATCAATCACCAAACAGTCAAACAAACAAGTCCATGGTCTGTGGACGATTGTGTCGGGTGCTACTAAGCACCGTCTGCATCCTAGTATATATATATAACTAGAAATAAAATTGAAGAGTGAGAAATTCTCACATTTAGCTATCCTAGCTCCACGGCTCTTCATTTGCAGAAGTCTTCGTCGTTTCGCCTTTTTGTCACCTTCGTTGCCCAAGGCCACTATATATAAAAATCGAATTTTTACTTCAAAGTTCAGTATATAAAAATCATATTTTTATTTCGAAGTTCAATATATAAAAATCGAATTTTTAGTTCAAAGTTCAATATATAAAAATCGAATTTTTATTTCAAAGTTCAATATATAAAAATCGAATTTTTATTTCAAAGTTCAATATATAAAAATCGAATTTTTATTTCAAAGTTCAATATATAAAAATCGAATTTTTATTTCAAAGTTCAATATATAAAAATCGAATTTTTATTTCAAAGTTCAATATATAAAAATCGAATTTTTATTTCAAAGTTCAACATACAAAAATTCTATTTTTAATCGAAGTTCAACATACAAAAATTCTATTTTTAATCGAAGTTCAACATACAAAAATTCTATTTTTAATCGCTGTTCAACATACAAAAATTCTATTTTTAATCGAAGTTCAACATACAAAAATTCTATTTTTAATCGAAGTTCAACATACAAAAATTCTATTTTTAATCGCTTCTTTCATATAAAGAAAATCCATATTTTATTTACTAAAAATCAAATCTTGTTGCTGTTGAAAATCACATCTTTTTCTGTTTTTAAACTATATAAAAATCAGTTTTTTTTTTTTACTTTTATTTTAAAATCAGTTTTTCTTTTGTTAAAAATCAGTTTTAAAATTTTATAAAATCAGTTTTACTTTGTAAATAAAAAAAACAGTTTTACTTTGTAAATAAAAAAAAACAGTTTTACTTTGTAAATAAAAAAAAACAGTTTTACTTTGTAAATAAAAAAAACAGTTTTAACATACATAATAAAAATCAGTTTTTCAGTTTTATTTTTTCTTCATTTTTCTTAAACAAAGCAAAATAAAAAAATAAAATAAATAAATTAAAAATTACCTGGGGGCGCTTGGGGGAATAGGGGTGGCCGGAGGCAGTCGCTGGGGGGGCGGTTGTGGGTTTCGCGGCGCCTGGCGCCTGGAGGGGGGGTCGGGCTTGAGGGGAGGGGGGCTCGAACGTCGTATCATGGCGGAGGGGGCATCGCCTTCTCAGGCGGAGGTGGGGAGATGGCACCGCCATCGTACGGCGGCGAAGGATCATCGGGGAGGGGCGGCGGCTCCTCCCCTGTCGCTCTCCCTTTCCTTTTCTTTTTTTTTTTTTTTTTATTTTTATAAATCGATTTTGAAAATGAAAGGGGGGGGGCCAGACGGTTTTTAAGGGAGGAAGCTTTTTTTTTTTTTTTCTTTTTACTTAATTAATTATTTAATTTTATCCTAAAGAGTTGACTTTCACATACGACCTCGAAACGAGGCCCACCGCCTGTCGTCCATAGCGTTTAACCCCCATTCCGAACACAATGGGATATGTATCGTCAGCTGATTCGGCTGTTACAATCAGCTTCCGTTAAATTTACATTTAAATCACTATATTGAATTTTAAACGTACCTTTCAAATTACCGGGGTCACATACTAACTAGAAAAATTCCAGAAAAATATTTTCTAGCTTCGTATTGACGATACGGTCCTAACAAATCTAGTTTCGTCGAATTCTGAGACCGTTGGAAAAATGGCCAATTTCCAGTCGATTAAAATCAACTGAAACTGGTCAAACGCGTTTTCCTTCGCCACGCTCACATATTGATTCGAAAAATTATGAAATTTGAAACCTAGCAATAACTTTACATCCCGGACCCAACAAAACTGGTTTCGTCGAAATCCGAGGTCGTTTGCAAAATTGCTATTTTTAAGGGCCTGAATTCCATAGCGACTATTCAGAATTTTCAACTGGACATATCTTATCATTTCCAAGATGAAATCTCAGTTTGTTAACTTCGTTACAAAGATATTCACTATTAGATTCCATTATTTTTGGTTTCACTAAAATCCGGATTGTTTTGCACCCGGTACATTCACTTGAAGTTTGAAATCGAATTATCGAACTACCGCGCCATTTTCAATTCTATTTATAATTATATATAAATATTTTATATTCTAACGACGACGCGTATAATATATACGTTCGAATTCTATTCAAAATAAATTTCTCGTCGATATTATTTAAAATAATTCATTTTAAATATTCAAAATCCGCTAAAATTGCCAAAATAAAATTTTCAAACTGGCTCGCATTTTACGGGTTGTTACAATCTCCCCCACTTAAAACTTTTCGTCCCCGAAAAGGAACAAAGTCGAAAGTGGTTTGATTATTCAACTCTACATTCGATTTGGCTTCCATTCTCCAACTTTTCAGTTTCTGAGAATTTTCAAAATTTCAAAAATTTGGCTAACACCCCAAATTTTCGAAAAATTTCGCCATAACCTCCCCTGCAATGGGAGCATCGGGAAATTGCAAATAGCGTTCCCGGTCCTTCAGATCTCAAAAAGAAAAAGAAAAAGCCAAGCGGCTAGCCAATAGGCTCACAAAATCATCATCACCCAAACAAAACAGGAAATTATTTAGTAAACATGTACCTATTTGTCGGGCAAACAAATTTTATTCTCTGGCTCTAGCCTCCTTGCTATGACCTGTTCAATGATATATATGTATATGCTAGCAAATGCAACCAAATTTCAATACAATTCATTATTCGATCAAATTAGGCATAATAGTTCAAAATTTGCAAACAAATAAACAAACAACACAAACATCAATCAATTAGTGAATTAGAGTTTCAAATTCCTAATTTTGATATATATACTGAAAATCATGTTTTGATGCCAATTCACAACAATGTATTCTAGCTATATAAGATTTGGTTCTCACACCAGTCAATAGGAAATATATAGATATCACATCTTCAAAACACGAACATAAATTCTGATGATGATCGATCAATCATCAGAACCATCTCCGGGTGTCTAGAATGTGATTCTATATCTATCCAGTATATTAAAACTTCAAATATACGTTTGCAAGGCGTATATGCAAAATCTTTATATACTGGACTGTCCAAATCAATATAAATAAATAATCAAATACGAATAATTGATTTAAATTTTCAAAACGAAATTTGTTTTCACTTTCAAAAAAATTTACTCTTCACACTCGTTCTAGGATACTACTGATCCCATTTCTAACGAGTCATTCCCATTGGATTTTACTAACCCAATATCTGATGAATTCTTTCATATGGTTCTAATGTGCCTTGTTCTCTAGCTTTGTAAACCAAAGCTCTGATACCAACTGTGAAGACCCGTAACTTCCCCGTAAAGGAAAGCGTCGGATAGTTCGAGAACAAGCCACAACAGAACGCATACAGAAGAACATTTCATTGTATATTACAACAATGCATCAGATTACAAGAATATACAGAGTATAAAAGAATATTACACAGAATTATCAGAGATTTAAATTACATTTAAATACATCGCAGCGGAAAAATAATACAATACACAACTAGAAGAAGATATACGGATACAAAGCTTTCCGGATATCGTTCCAGCTGTAAACCAGGATCCTGCGAATATAAATCTGCAAAACCAAAACTACTAGCTGCCCGTGTCGAAAATAGGGGCACCCAGAGTTTAGGTTAAAACAATAAACTCCAGGTCAGTCATGTGACTGGTGTGAGAACTAAAACAGTTATTATTCTTTATTTTAAATCATTAGGTAAATCAAGGGACCACGCCACTTTCGCGGAACGGGTTTCCTCCCAAGAATACCAGTGCATAAAACAAACAGCGCAATGCTAAATAAAGAAAAATGAAGCTGTTATAAGACCCAGGTCCTATCACACAATGCAATCGCAAGCCGGGGGATAGGGTTTTTACCTTATAATAGCCAAGAATGCTTGATACGTTGAAAACAAATCATTTGCTACTAATATAAGTGCATAGTGTATAAAACACTTCAAATCATAAGTATCAATCATAGGCGGCATGAATGCCCCATACCACTATGTCGCCATATATAGGTTATACAATCAAAATCGCAAAGTCTCGTATTTGGAAATTGGATTTCCGTCTATGAACCGAGGCTAGGGGCAAGATCCTCAACCGATTCGTGACTGTCTAGCCCGAGCCACAGGACCCAGACTCAGGTGGGCCCTTGGATCGTCAGGGCCGGTCCACCGATGTGGATTAAAATGCCTGAACACTACGTTTCCCCACCCTATGGGGTGTAAGTCTGGTCCGTCAGCCGACCAGAAGCATCGGCCGAAACCGATATAACCGAGGCGCCTCGCAACAGCAACAACCACATAAGTCAAACTCGTCAGGGCGTGAAAAACCACTGACGCCACTTCTAGCTAGAAAGAAACGCAAGTCCTCCCTGAGGTCCGTCTCCCGTTTTTGATTCATACCGGGTGTGAAACTCGCGAATCAAACGTTACACAAAGCTACGCCACAAAGACCGTGCTTTGATCATCAACCACAAGACTTTGCTTTTCAACAGAAGCCTTGATCATTTGCATCTTAGCATGCCACACAGGCAAACCATCCTATGCAACAGATATCAGTCACACAGAATGAAATCCAATGTCAGACACACAGTCCATTTACAAGTCCGTTCTGGGTCTGAACGAAACCGGAGGCACCTAGTACCCCGCATATCCATCGATCTCCAAGTACGTCTGGACGATCACTAACTGTTTCCATCTTCTTGGGTGTACAGCCCAATCAAGATCATCAGTTATCACCCAAACGACGTGAAGACCTCCGGTCTTCGACCATCGTCTTCATCTTCGACTTATCGTCGTATCAGTTATCCAGAATGGGATAAACCCGGTCTTCCCGAATAACTCGCGTATATTATAAAAGTGTTACACAAACACAACATACGCCTCATTCCAATTCATTAGTCACTAACCGTAAATTAATCAAGAGAATAATTCCCCGAATATTAACCTCGAAGGCCGAAACCAACATCAGATCAATATCCAGAAAACCATTCTGCTTGGCTAACCGCCAGTTAGTTTCTAAATTTCACATTCAAATCTAATTAAAGATTTAACTATCGTCTGGAGCAAAACTGGTGTTACTCCATCCTCGATCTTTTCAATCTAATTAAAGATTCATTAAAACTCCACTTAGTTTTAATCTGTGACTGGGTTAAAGAATCAGTGTCATTTAAAACACGGTTCACGATAAACCCAAAGTCACATCCCATTAATTATCGGGTTAAAGAACAAGTGTTATTTAAAACACTGTTCACGATAAACCCAAAAATCAATATCCATTCAATTCCAATTAAATATTATTTAATTGGTACACTTCATTAAATCTAAATCAAAAGATTTAATCTTTTCTCAGCTGGGTTCAAGAACAGTGTTAGTGAAGACACCATTCACGACAAACCCAAATCACGTTCCATTAATTATCGGGTTAAAGAACAAGTGTTATTTAAAACACTGTTCACGATAAACCCAAAAATCAATACCAATTCAATTCCAATTAAATATCATTTAATTGGTACACTTCATTAAATCTAAATAAAAAGATTTAATCTTTTCTCAACTGGGTTCAAGAACAGTGTTAGTGAAGACACCATTCACGACAAACCCAAATCACATTCGATATTCAATACAAGGCTCTGAATAGAAAATATATCGGCTTATATTCAATATCGAATTCTACGACCAACAAATGTCGTATTGGAAATAACGATACAAATATATATCTTTCAAATTTCCATAACAACACCTGTAATATCACGAATTCCAACATCGAAATATTCCGAAGACAATTTCGATTCAAATCCACTCCAATGCAATCATTGGAAATTTTGGTTATTTTCAAAACCATTTCAAATTCAATTTATTTATTTAAAAATAAATAGAATTATAATTCTAGTTCAAACTAGTTCGTTTCGATAAAAATCTATTTTTATCTTTTCAAATATGGAGTTTTTCATCCCAATTCTTCCCAAATCATTTCTTATGATTTTACACAAATTATTACTATTTTTAATAATTTTATCAAGGCCCGTACAGTCGATTTCCAACAATGGCCATCGAACTGCACTTACAGCGACCTTTTTCGAATTTGATTTGGACGTATCTCCAAATCCAACCGTTAGATTTCAAATTTCTAATATTCGTTAGAAAGCTCTTTTCGATACGAACCCAACGGTTCCGGTTTTAGGAGAATCCGACGGTCGGATCTCCCGTAATGTCCGTTTGAAATAAATGGTCGAAATTCGCGAACTGCCGCGGCGCGGCGCGTTCTATTCAGGCCATTATATTATATATATAATATATATAATATATATTTCGTCGATTCCTATTTAAAACGAATTATATAAATAGTTTTAAATTCGTTTCAAATTCTATTTCAACTTCTATTTCAATTCAAAGCAAAATTGAATTCTTCTTTATAAATTCGTTTAAAAATTCATTTCTATTCAATTCGAATTTCAATTCAATTTGAATTCATTTCAATTCGCTTTCTATTCCATTTGAATTCGTTTTCAATTCAATTCATTTCGAAATCGTTTTCAATTCAATTCATTTCGAAATCGTTTTCAATTCAATTCATTTCGAAATCGTTTTCAATTCAATTCATTTCGAAATCGTTTTCAATTCAATTCATTTCGAAATCGTTTTCAATTCAATTCATTTCGAAATCGTTTTCAATTCAATTCATTTCGAAATCGTTTTCAATTCAATTCATTTCGAAATCGTTTTCAATTCAATTCATTTCGAAATCGTTTTCAATTCAATTCATTTCGAATTCGTTTTCAATTCAATTCATTTCGAAATCGTTTTCAATTCAATTCATTTCGAAATCGTTTTCAAATCGATATAAATATCGTTCACGTCAAAATGGCGTCAATCTAATCAACACGGCTTCATAAATTTCTATTTTCAAATATTCTATTTCAAATATTTCCTATTATCAAAATATTTGTTATTATCAAAATATTCTTTATTTTCACGATTGGAATGAGGCCCAATCAATTACCATATAAAATTAATTATATGGATTTTCATACAACACATGTATATAATGACATTGAAAATAATCAACCATCAACCAAAGTGCACTACACTGTATAAGCATCGAATATAGATATCCAATGCTTATAACAGCCTGTCAATCAATCGATCGACATATTTAATCAATCAGGATGAGTGAACTTCAAATTTCATCCCAACACCCGTGTGGGGTTTCAAACAATCAACCGCATATTTTATTTGTGCAGTTGGGCGATGTGTGAAATTTATCGACCCAATCAATATCAGTCAAATCAGTGTATATACAAACAAATCGGCCGATTTGTTTATAACTATTCATTTATTCACATTCACGTTAAAAATTATATTTTTAACGATAAAACATTTTATTTCAACCTATGAATTTCTATTCAATTCATTTACACAATAAAATGATATTTTTATTTTCTAACATATTTTAGAAAATTTCGGCGGCATAACGACACGATACTAGAAACGGGACAAGGCCTAGCCTTATCCCCGGTCTAGTGAAGGCCCACGCCATTCACACATCAATCAAATTCACTTTCGTTATGCAAACCACAAAATTTGGAGTAAGAGTCTAACCTAGCCTTACTCCTTCGCCTTATAACGGCGCACGTCTAATCCTAACCAATTTATCGATTCGATTTTTCACACCACAAACCACATTCAAACCAATATCGCAATCAATCACCAAACAGTCAAACAAACAAGTCCATGGTCTGTGGACGATTGTGTCGGGTGCTACTAAGCACCGTCTGCATCCTAGTATATATATATAACTAGAAATAAAATTGAAGAGTGAGAAATTCTCACATTTAGCTATCCTAGCTCCACGGCTCTTCATTTGCAGAAGTCTTCGTCGTTTCGCCTTTTTGTCACCTTCGTTGCCCAAGGCCACTATATATAAAAATCGAATTTTTACTTCAAAGTTCAGTATATAAAAATCATATTTTTATTTCGAAGTTCAATATATAAAAATCGAATTTTTAGTTCAAAGTTCAATATATAAAAATCGAATTTTTATTTCAAAGTTCAATATATAAAAATCGAATTTTTATTTCAAAGTTCAATATATAAAAATCGAATTTTTATTTCAAAGTTCAATATATAAAAATCGAATTTTTATTTCAAAGTTCAATATATAAAAATCGAATTTTTATTTCAAAGTTCAATATATAAAAATCGAATTTTTATTTCAAAGTTCAACATACAAAAATTCTATTTTTAATCGAAGTTCAACATACAAAAATTCTATTTTTAATCGAAGTTCAACATACAAAAATTCTATTTTTAATCGCTGTTCAACATACAAAAATTCTATTTTTAATCGAAGTTCAACATACAAAAATTCTATTTTTAATCGAAGTTCAACATACAAAAATTCTATTTTTAATCGCTTCTTTCATATAAAGAAAATCCATATTTTATTTACTAAAAATCAAATCTTGTTGCTGTTGAAAATCACATCTTTTTCTGTTTTTAAACTATATAAAAATCAGTTTTTTTTTTTACTTTTATTTTAAAATCAGTTTTTCTTTTGTTAAAAATCAGTTTTAAAATTTTATAAAATCAGTTTTACTTTGTAAATAAAAAAAACAGTTTTACTTTGTAAATAAAAAAAAACAGTTTTACTTTGTAAATAAAAAAAAAACAGTTTTACTTTGTAAATAAAAAAAACAGTTTTAACATACATAATAAAAATCAGTTTTTCAGTTTTATTTTTTCTTCATTTTTCTTAAACAAAGCAAAATAAAAAAATAAAATAAATAAATTAAAAATTACCTGGGGGCGCTTGGGGGAATAGGGGTGGCCGGAGGCAGTCGCTGGGGGGGCGGTTGTGGGTTTCGCGGCGCCTGGCGCCTGGAGGGGGGGTCGGGCTTGAGGGGAGGGGGGCTCGAACGTCGTATCATGGCGGAGGGGGCATCGCCTTCTCAGGCGGAGGTGGGGAGATGGCACCGCCATCGTACGGCGGCGAAGGATCATCGGGGAGGGGCGGCGGCTCCTCCCCTGTCGCTCTCCCTTTCCTTTTCTTTTTTTTTTTTTATTTTTATAAATCGATTTTGAAAATGAAAGGGGGGGGGCCAGACGGTTTTTAAGGGAGGAAGCTTTTTTTTTTTTTTTCTTTTTACTTAATTAATTATTTAATTTTATCCTAAAGAGTTGACTTTCACATACGACCTCGAAACGAGGCCCACCGCCTGTCGTCCATAGCGTTTAACCCCCATTCCGAACACAATGGGATATGTATCGTCAGCTGATTCGGCTGTTACAATCAGCTTCCGTTAAATTTACATTTAAATCACTATATTGAATTTTAAACGTACCTTTCAAATTACCGGGGTCACATACTAACTAGAAAAATTCCAGAAAAATATTTTCTAGCTTCGTATTGACGATACGGTCCTAACAAATCTAGTTTCGTCGAATTCTGAGACCGTTGGAAAAATGGCCAATTTCCAGTCGATTAAAATCAACTGAAACTGGTCAAACGCGTTTTCCTTCGCCACGCTCACATATTGATTCGAAAAATTATGAAATTTGAAACCTAGCAATAACTTTACATCCCGGACCCAACAAAACTGGTTTCGTCGAAATCCGAGGTCGTTTGCAAAATTGCTATTTTTAAGGGCCTGAATTCCATAGCGACTATTCAGAATTTTCAACTGGACATATCTTATCATTTCCAAGATGAAATCTCAGTTTGTTAACTTCGTTACAAAGATATTCACTATTAGATTCCATTATTTTTGGTTTCACTAAAATCCGGATTGTTTTGCACCCGGTACATTCACTTGAAGTTTGAAATCGAATTATCGAACTACCGCGCCATTTTCAATTCTATTTATAATTATATATAAATATTTTATATTCTAACGACGACGCGTATAATATATACGTTCGAATTCTATTCAAAATAAATTTCTCGTCGATATTATTTAAAATAATTCATTTTAAATATTCAAAATCCGCTAAAATTGCCAAAATAAAATTTTCAAACTGGCTCGCATTTTACGGGTTGTTACACAATTCAATTCATTTCGAAATCGTTTTATATTCAATTCATTTCGAAATCGTTTTCAATTCAATTCATTTCGAAATCGTTATTAATTCAATTCATTTCGAAATCGTTTTCAATTCAATTCATTTCGAAATCGTTTTCAATTCAATTCATTTCGAAATCGTTATCAATTCAATTCATTTCGAAATCGTTTTCAATTCAATTCATTTCGAAATCGTTTAAAATCGATATAGATATCGTTCACGTCAAAATGGCGTCAATCTAATCAACGCGGCTTCATAAATTTCTATTTTCAAATATTCTATTTCAAATATTTCTTTTTCAAAATAGTTGTTATTATCAAAATATTTCGTTCAACACATGACCAATCTCAATGGATGAGTACTGTCAACACATGAACCTTTATTTTATAATATTCTTTATTTTTCAAATTGGAATGAGGCCCAATCAATCACCATATAATGTTAATTATATGGATTTTCATACAACACATGTATATAATAGCATGGAAAAATAATCAACCATCAACCAAAGTGCACTACACTGTATAAGCATCAAATATAGATATCTAACGCTTAAACAGCCTGTCAATCAACCGATCGACATATTTAATAAATCAGGATGAGTGAACTTCAAATTTCATCCCAACACCCGTGTGGGGTTTCAAACAATCAAACACATATTTTATTTGTGCAGTTGGGCGATGTGTAAAATTTATCGACCCAATCAATGTCCTTCAAATAGGTGTACATAAACAAACCGTCCGGTTTGTAAATGAATATTTATTTATTCACATTCACGTTAAAAATTATATTTTTAACGATAAAACATTTTATTCCAACATATGAATTTCTATTCAGTTCATTCTTTAAATAAAATGATATTTTTATTTTTCTAACATATTTTAGAAAATTTCGGCGGCATAACGGCGCGATACTAGAAACGGGACAAGGCCTAGCCTTATCCCCGGTTTAGTGAAGGCCCACGCCATTCACACATCAATCAAATCAATTCATTTCACCACACAATTCAATTTCAATCAAATAATCCAACTAATCTACGTAACCAAACAAACAAGTCCATGGTCTGTGGACGATTGTGTCGGGTGCTACTAAGCACCGTCTGCATCCTAGTATATATATAACTAGAAAATGAAATTGAAAGGTGAGAAATTCTCACCGATAGCTATCCTAACTCCACGGCACTTCTAATGCAGGAAATCTTCACTGTTCTCGCCTCTTATCACTTTCCTCGCCCGCAGCCACTACATATGTAAAAATCGAATTTTACTATGCTATTATATAGATAAAAATTATATTTTTATCACGCTATTTTCCACCTAAAGAATTCGCCTTTTCTAAAATAAAGATTTCGCCTTTATAAACACATAGACTTCGCCTTTTCAAACTTAAAGATTTCACCTTTTCAAAAATAAAGATTTCACCTTTTCAAAAATAAAGATTTCACCTTTAAAAAGTCACCACTTTATTTCAACGTATATATTATAAAAATCAGATTTTTATTTCGCTACATATACAAAGATGATATTTTTATATTCCCTATCCTATAAAGATTATATTTTTAATACTTTAAAAATATAAAAATCATATTTTTAATATTTCTATATAGTAAAGATTATATTTTTAATACTTTAAAAATATAAAAATCATATTTTTAATTCGCCTTTTCTAATATAAAGGTTTCGGCTTTATAAACACGTAGACTTCGCCTTTTCTAATATAAAGATTTAATCTTTTCAATTATAAAGATTTAATCTTTACTATCCATATAATATAAAAATTGAATTTTTACTTTGTTTTCTACATAAGAAAAATCATATCTTTTCTTTAAAGATCAACTCTTTACTTCTTTAAATATCGTAACTTTTTATATGATAGAAATATAAAATTTTTTCCATCTTTTTATATTGTACAAAAATTAGTTTTACATAACAAATATAAAAAGAAAAAAAAATACCTTTCGCTGTTTAACATTAATCCATTCCTTTCACCGGACGTCGTCTTCTTCCGGGAGAAAACGCAACCAGTTGAACCACTTCTTCAACCGCTAGGGTTTGTCATCGCCACCAGAACGCCACGTAGAAGGCCCATCCACCTGCGCCTCGTTGAAGTTCACCTCGTCATCACCTGGCCGCCGGAGCAGAGGCGAGTTCGACGTCTTCACGCGCTCGATAATCGAGCTCCATTGCGTCACGAAGCTGGGCGATGCTGAAGCGAGGAAGGAGGCAATTTCGGGGGCGGAGGGCGCCGACTAGGGACGAAGGATCGGAGGATCGATTCGCGGTGGAGAGAGCGCGAGATCCGATTTCCCCCTCTTTTTTTTCTTCGATTTAGAAAAACTGAATTGGTTTTAAACGTGGGGGGGGCCTGAGCGGATATAAGGAGAGGGAGATATTATATTTTTTTTTATTGTATAATTTATTTATTTACTTAAGAGTTGACTTTTTCATACGACCTCGAAACGAGGCCCACCGCCTGTCGTCCATAGTGTTTTACCCCCATTCCGAACACAATGGGACTTGTTTCGTAGGTTGATTCGATCGTTCGAATCAGTTTCCGTTAAATTTACATTTAAATCATTATATTGAATTTTAAACGTACATTTCAAATTACCGGGGTCACATACTAACCCTAAAAATTCCAGAAAAATATTTTCTAACTTCGTATTGACGATACGGTCCTAACAAAACTAGTTTCGTCGAATTCTGAGACCATTTGAAAAATGGCCATTTTCCAGTCGATTAAAATCAACTGAAACTGGTCAAACGCGTTTTCCTTTGCCACTCTCACATATTGATTTGAAAAATTACGAAATTTGAAACCTAGCAATAACTTTACATCACGGATCCAACAAAACTGGTTTCATCGAAATCCGAGGTCGTTTGCAAAATGTCCATTTTTAAGGGCCTGAATTCCATAGCGACTATTCAGAATTTTCAACTGGACATACCTTTTGATTCCCGCTATGAAATTTCGATTATTCGAATTCGTTGGAAAGATATTCACTATTAGATTCCATTATTTTTTGTTTCACTAAAATCCGGATTGTTTTGCACCCGGTACATTCAATTGAAGTTTGAAATCGAATTATCGAACTACCGCGCCATTTTCAATTCTATTTATAATTATATATAAATATTTATTCTAACGACGAACTATATAACTATATACGTTCGAATTATATTCAAAATAAATTTTCTCGTCGATATTATTTAAAATAATCCATTTTAAATAATCAAAATTCGCTAAAATTGCCAAAATAAAATTTTTAAACTGGCCCAGATTTTCGGGTTGTTACAATCCCCCACTTAAAACTTTTCGTCCCCGAAAAGTAACAAAGTCGAAAGTGGTTTGATTAATCAACTCTACGTTCGATCTGGCTTCCATTCTCCAACTCTTTAGTTTCTGAGAATTTTTTAAAACTTCAAAAATTTGGCTAACACCCTAAATTTTTGAAAAATTTCGCCATAACCTCCCCTGCAATGGGAGCATCGGGGAATTTCAAATAGCTTCCCCGGTCCTTCAGATCTCAAAAAGAAAAAGAAAAAGCCAAGCGGCTAGCCAATAGGCTCATAAAATCATCATCACCCAAACAAAACAGTAAATTATGTATCAAACATGTACCAATTTGTCGGGCAAACAAATTTTATTCTCTCGGCTCTAGCCTCCTTGCTATGACCTGTTCAATGTAAGTATATGTATATGCAAGCAAATGCGACCAATTTTCAATATAATTCAATATGTGATTCAATTAGGCATAATGGTTCAAAATTATCAAACAAATAAACAAACAACACAAACATCAATCAATTAGTGAATTATCATTTCAAATTCATAATTTTGATACATATAAAGAAAATCATGTTTTTGATGCCAAATCACAACAATAAGCCCTATCTAATTTTTGGTTCTCACACCAGTCAATAGGAAATATATAAATATTACACGTTCGTCACTCGGATATAAACTCTGATGATGATATATCAATCATCAGAATCACCCCCGGGCGACTAGAGTATAATTCTATATCTATCCAGTATATTAAAATTTCGAATACACGCGGATCAGACGTATACGCAAAATCTATATATACTGGATTGTCCACATCAATATAAATAAATAACCAAATACGAATGATGGATTTATATTTTCAAAACAAAATTGTTTTCATTTTAAAAATATACTCTTCATACTCGTTCTAGGATACTACTGATCCCATCTCTAACGAGTCATCCTCATCGGATATTACTAATCCAATATCTGACGAATTCTTTCGTATGGTTCTAATGTGTCTTGTTCTCTGCTTTGTAAACCAAAGCTCTGATACCAACTGTAAAAACCCGTAACTTCCCCGTAAAGGAAAGCGTCGGATAGTTCGAGAACAAGCCACAACAGAACGCATACGGAAGAACATTTCATTGTATATTACAACAATGCATCAGATTACAAGAATATACAGAGTATAAACAAATAAATATTACACAGAAATATCAGAGATTTAAATTACATTTAAATACATCGCAGCGGAAAATAATACAATACACAACTAGAAGGAGATATACGGATACAAAGCTTTCCGGATATCGTTCCAGCTGTAAACCAGGATCCTGTGAATATAAATCTGCAAAACCAAAACTACTAGCTGCCCGTGTCAAAATAGGGGCACCCAGAGTTTAGGTTAAAACAATAAACTCCAGGTCAGTCATGTGACTGGTGTGAGAACTAAAACAGTTATTAATCTTTATTTTAAATCATTAGGTAAATCAAGGGACCACGCCATATAACACGGAACGGGTTTCCTCCCAAGAATACCAGTGCATAGAACAAACAGCGCAATGCTAAATAAAGAAAAATGAAGCTGTTATAAGACCCAGGTCCTATCACACAATGCAACGCAAGCCGGGGGATAGGGTTTTCCCTTATAACAGCCAAAGAATGCTTGATACGTTTAAAACAAATCAATTGATACTATAATAAGTGCATAGTGTATAAAACAACTTCAGATCAAAAGTATCAATCATAGGCGACATGAGCGTCCCATGCCACTATGACGCCATATATAGGTTTACAAATAAAACCGCAGAATCACGTATTTGGAAATTGGGTTTCCATCTATGAACCGAGGCAAAAGATAGTCCTCAACCGATTCGAGACGCTCTAGCCCGTGTCTCAGGCAAGTACTCAGTCAAGCCTTGGATCCTCAGGGCCAGTCCACCGATGTGGATTAAACTTAAACCCTGAACATGCGTTTCCCCGCCCTATGGGGCGTAGGTGAGCCAACTAAATGACTCCATCGGTTCGAGAACGACCGATCAATCCGAGGCGCCTCGCAACAGCAACAACCACATAAGTCAAACTCGTCAGGGCGTGTAAAACCACTGACGCCACTTCTAGCTAGAAAGAAACGCATGCCCTCCCTGACGTCCTCTCCCGTTTTTGGTTCATACCGGGTGTGAAACTCGCGAAGCAAACGTTACACAAAGCTACGCCACAAAGGCCTTGCTTTGATCATCACCACAAGACTTTGCTTTTCAACAGAAGCCTCGATCAATTGCCACTTAGGCATGCCACACAGGCAATTCACTCCATGCGTTTGATATCCATCGATATATAACCCCTGAGCTCGTACGTCTCAGAGAAGGGCGTTAAGCAAGAGAATAAATTCTCCGCCGCCAAGCAGATATATATTTAATAGAGATCAATCACACGGACTAAAATCCAATGTCAGACACACAGTCCATTTACAAGTCCGTTCTGAGGCTGAACGAAACCGGAGGCACCTAGTACCCCGCATATCCATCGATCTCCAAGTACGTCTGGACGATCACCAACTGTTTCCATCTTCTTGGGTGTACAGCCCAATCAAGATCATCAGTAATCACCCAAACGACGTGAAGACTTCTGGTCTTCGACCACCGTCTTCATCTTCGACTTATCGTCGTATCAGTTATTCAGAATGGGATAAACCCGGTCTTTCCGAATAACTCGCGTATATTTTAAATAAGTGTTACACAAACACAACATACGCCTCATTCCAATTCATCAGTCACTAACCGTAAATTAATCAAGAGAATAATTCCCCAAATATTAACCCCGAAGGCCGAAACCAACATCAGATCAATATCCAGAAAACCATTCTGCTTGGCTAACCGACAGTTAGTTTCTAAATTCACATTCATAGGGAAAGGTTCCCATTAAATTTATCCAAGATAAATTTCTTGAATTTATTCTTTAATCTATTTTTGAATCTCAATTCAAACTAGTCGGGATTAACGAACCTTACCGAAGTAATCATTTGTTTTAATTTCCCAATCCCAACCTATTCATCCCATGAAGTAAAACTAGTAATACTTCATATCTAACACCACAGTGTTATCGGTAAATTCAATTACCATTTCACGTTCAAATCTAATTAAAGATTTAACTATCGCCTGGAGCAAAACTGGTGATACTCCATTCTCGATCTTTTCAATCTAATTAAAGATTCATAAAAACTCCACTTAGTTTTAATCGTTAACTGGGTTAAAGAATCAGTGTCATTTAAAACACCGTCCACGATAAACCCAAAGTCACATTCTATTGATTATCGGGTTAAAGAACGAGTGTTATTTAAAACACTGTTCACGATAAACCCAAAAATCAATATCAATTCAATTCCAATTAAATATCATTTAATTGGTACACTTCATTAAATCTAAATAAAAAGATTTAATCTTTTCTCAACTGGGTTCAAGAACAGTGTTAGTGAAGACACCATTCACGACAAACCCAAATCACATTTGATATTCAATACAAGGCTCTGAATAGAAAATATACCGGCTTATATTCAATATCAAATTCTACGACTAACAAATATCGCATTGGAAATAACGATATATATATATATATATATCTTTCAAATTTCCATAACGACATTTGTATAATCACGAAATCCAACATCGAAATATTCCGAAGACAATTTCGATTCAAATCCATTCCAATGCAACCATTGGAAATTTTGGTTATTTTCAAAACCATTTCAAATTCAATTTATTTATTTAAAAATAAATAGAATTATAATTCTAGTTCAAAACTAGTTCATTTCGATAAAAATCTATTTTTATCTTTTCAAATATGGAGTTTTTCATCCCAATTGTTTCTAAATCATTTCTTATGATTTTACACAAATTATTACTATTTTTAATAATTTTATCAAGGCCCGTACAGTCGATTTCCATCAATGGCCATCGAACTGCACTTATAGCGACCTTTTTCAAATTTGATTTGGACATAATTCCAAATCCAACCGTTAGATTTCTAATTTCTAATATTCGTTAGAAAGCTCTTTTCGATACGAACCCAACGGTTCCGGTTTTAGGAGAATCCGACGGTCGGATCTCCCGTAATGTCCGTTTGAAATAAATGGTCGAAATTCACGAACTGCCGCGGCGCGGCGCGTTCTATTCAGGTCGTTATATTATATATATAATATATATAATATATATTTCGTCGATTTCTATTTAAAACGAATTATATAAATAGTTTTAAATTCGTTTCAAAAGCAATTTCAACTTTCCTTTTCAATTCAAATCAAAATTGAATTCATCTTTATAAATTCGTTTTAAAATTCATTTCTATTCAATTCAAATTTCAATTCAATTTGAATTCATTTCAATTTGCTTTCAATTCAATTTGAATTCGTTTTCAATTCAATTCATTTCGAAATCGTTTTATATTCAATTCATTTCGAAATCGTTTTCAATTCAATTCATTTCGAAATCGTTATCAATTCAATTCATTTCGAAATCGTTTTCAATTCAATTCATTTCGAAATCGTTTAAAATCGATATAGATATCGTTCACGTCAAAATGGCGTCAATCTAATCAACGCGGCTTAATAAATTTCTATTTTCAAATATTCTATTTCAAATATTTCTTTTTCAAAATAGTTGTTATTATCAAAATATTTCGTTCAACACATGACCAATCTCAATGGATGAGTACTGTCAACACATGAACCTTTATTTTATAATATTCTTTATTTTTCAAATTGGAATGAGGCCCAATCAATCACCATATAATGTTAATTATATGGATTTTCATACAACACATGTATATAATAGCATGGAAAAATAATCAACCATCAACCAAAGTGCACTACACTGTATAAGCATCAAATAAAGATATCTAACGCTTATAACAGCATGTCAATCAATCGATCGACATATTTAATCAATCAGGATGAGTGAACTTCAAATTTCATCCCAACACCCGTGTGGGGTTTCAAACAATCAAACACATATTTTATTTGTGCAGTTGGGCGATGTGTAAAATTTATCGACCCAATCGATGTCCTTCAAATAGGTGTACATAAACAAACCGTCCGGTTTGTAAATGAATATTTATTTATTCACATTCATGTTAAAAATTATATTTTTAACGATAAAACATTTTATTCCAATATATGAATTTCTATTCAGTTCATTCTTTAAATAAAATGATATTTTTATTTTTCTAACATATTTTAGAAAATTTCGGCGACATAACGGCACGATACTAGAAACGGGACAAGGCCTAGCCTTATCCCCGGTCTAGTGAAGGCCCACGCCATTCACACATCAATCAAATCAATTCATTTCACCACACAATTCAATTTCAATCAAATAATCCAACTAATCTACGCAACCAAACAAACAAGTCCATGGTCTGTGGACGATTGTGTCGGGTGCTACTAAGCACCGTCTGCATCCTAGTATATATATATAACTAGAAAATGAAATTGAAAGCTGAGAAATTCTCACCGATAGCTATCCTAACTCCACGGCACTTCTAATGCAGGAAATCTTCACTGTTCTCGCCTCTTATCACTTTCCTCGCCCGCAGCCACTACATATGTAAAAATCGAATTTTACTATGCTATTATATAGATAAAAATTATATTTTTATCACGCTATTTTCCACCTAAAGAATTCGCCTTTTCTAAAATAAAGATTTCGCCTTTATAAACACATAGACTTCGCCTTTTCAAAAATAAAGATTTCACCTTTTCAAAAATAAAGATTTCACCTTTTCAAAAATAAAGATTTCACCTTTAAAAAGTCACCACTTTATTTCAACGTATATATTATAAAAATCAGATTTTTATTTCGCTACATATACAAAGATGATATTTTTATATTCCCTATCCTATAAAGATTATATTTTTAATACTTTAAAAATATAAAAATCATATTTTTAATATTTCTATATAGTAAAGATTATATTTTTAATACTTTAAAAATATAAAAATCATATTTTTAATTCGCCTTTACTAATATAAAGGTTTCGCCTTTATAAACACATAGACTTCGCCTTTTCTAATATAAAGATTTAATCTTTTCAATTATAAAGATTTAATCTTTACTATCCATATAATATAAAAATTGAATTTTTACTTTGTTTTCTACATAAGAAAAATCATATCTTTTCTTTAAAGATCAACTCTTTACTTCTTTAAATATCGTAACTTTTTATATGATAGAAATATAAAAAAAATTTCCTTCTTTTTATATTGTACAAAAATCAGTTTTACATAACAAATATAAAAAGAAAAAAAAATACCTTTCGCTGTTTAACATTAATCCATTCCTTTCACCGGACATCGTCTTCTTCCGGGAGAAAACGCAACCAGTTGAACCACTTCTTCAACCGCTAGGGTTTGTCATCGCCACCAGAACGCCACGTAGAAGGCCCATCCACCTGCGCCTCGTTGAAGTTCACCTCGTCATCACCTGGCCGCCGGAGCAGAGGCGAGTTCGACGTCTTCACGCGCTCGATAATCGAGCTCCATTGCGTCACGAAGCTGGGCGATGCTGAAGCGAGGAAGGAGGCAATTTCGGGGGCGGAGGGCGTCGACTAGGGACGAAGGATCGGAGGATCGATTCGCGGTGGAGCGAGCGCGAGATCCGATTTCCCCCTTTTTTTTTTCTTTGATTTAGAAAAACTGAATTGGTTTTAAACGTGGGGGGGGCCTGAGCGGATATAAGGAGAGGGAGATATTATATTTTTTTTTTTATTATATAATTTATTTATTTACTTAAGAGTTGACTTTTTCATACGACCTCGAAACGAGGCCCACCGCCTGTCGTCCATAGTGTTTTACCCCCATTCCGAACACAATGGGACTTGTTTCGTAGGTTGATTCGATCGTTCGAATCAGTTTCCGTTAAATTTACATTTAAATCATTATATTGAATTTTAAACGTACATTTCAAATTACCGGGGTCACATACTAACCCTAAAAATTCCAGAAAAATATTTTCTAACTTCGTATTGACGATACGGTCCTAACAAAACTAGTTTCGTCGAATTCTGAGACCATTTGAAAAATGGCCATTTTCCAGTCGATTAAAATCAACTGAAACTGGTCAAACGCGTTTTCCTTTGCCACTCTCACATATTGATTTGAAAAATTACGAAATTTGAAACCTAGCAATAACTTTACATCACGGATCCAACAAAACTGGTGTCATCGAAATCCGAGGTCGTTTGCAAAATGTCCATTTTTAAGGGCCTGAATTCCTTAGCGACTATTCAGAATTTTCAACTGGACATACCTTTTGATTCCCGCTATGAAATTTCGATTATTCGAATTCGTTGGAAAGATATTCACTATTAGATTCCATTATTTTTTGTTTCACTAAAATCCGGATTGTTTTGCACCCGGTACATTCAATTGAAGTTTGAAATCGAATTATCGAACTACCGCGCCATTTTCAATTCTATTTATAATTATATATAAATATTTATTCTAACGACGAACTATATAACTATATACGTTCGAATTATATTCAAAATAAATTTTCTCGTCGATATTATTTAAAATAATCCATTTTAAATAATCAAAATTCGCAAAAATTGCCAAAATAAAATTTTTAAACTGGCCCAGATTTTCGGGTTGTTACATAGAATAAAATCATTCTTCTTCCTTTCTCTTTACTTTTTATTGTATTTTATTTATGTTGTTAAAATTTTGTTTCTCTTCTTCTTTAGTTATGTCTAGCTACTAGCTAATCTCCTTTAATTAGGGGTGATGACGCTGGATTAGATTCAATATGAATCACATAACCAAAGAGATTAGAACTTCATGTATGTAGAACTTGATCTGAACCAAGGGTTGGATCTGAACCTTCATACTCTGTGTCGTTTAAGAGTTATGCTCCTTCAAAGGTATATGTAACAACCCTACTTTTGGCCTGATTCTCGTTGGTAATTAAACCAACTTAAATCGTTCACAAAAACGAATTGTTATGAGTACTTACATATATTGAACAAAATAAAAAAACTTTTCATTGCATAATACAATATTACATCAGAGTTACATAGAATATCAGAGTACAACTTATACAGAGGAATAAAAGTAAATATACTCTCAGTGGAAGAAACAGTATGATATAGCAGAAGCTCCAAACTCTAGCGTGAAATCCAATCCAGAAAGAGCTTCGAATCTTGCTCCAACGATCTATAACTGTAAAACTAAACTACTAGCTTCCCGTGTAAAAATTAGTGGGCACCCAGAGTTTAGGAAGGAACAATAAACTCCAGGTCAGTCAAGGGACTGGTGTGAGAACATAAAATAGTTATTTTTAAGATTTATTTTAAAGTTTGGGAAATTCACTGGACCACGCCGCTAATGCGGAAGGGATTTACCCCATGTGAATACCCATGCTTATAAATTCACAATGACTTTTGGGGAAAATGAAGTTATCATAAGCTCATCCCACATCACACAATGCAAGCACACACCAAATGGGCGAGTTTTGTCTTATGATAACCAAACATGCTTTCATACGTGAAAATCCTCTTTTAATTATTATTACGTAGTGCGGAAAACCATTTCGCAAATAAATGTATAAATCATAGACGGCATAACACCCATAATATTATGTCGCCATATATATATATATATATACAAACCAAAACCGTATGGCTCGTATTTGAGATTGGGTTTCCAACTTGATGATTCCTGGCACGAAAGATCAATCAGGGATACGAAGCGAAGTGCCTCATGGGTTTTTCGTCCATCACGGACACCAACTACAAATCGCAGGGTAGATCAACGATTTTCGACCAGACACGGCCCCCGAACATACCCAATTTTCCCAAGTTCATAAGCGGTTTCCCACTGCTGCATCTTCATCATCAATTCAAATATAAGTATAAAACCTAACCTCCAGTTTCTCATCAGTCCGTGGTGTGAGGTTTGTCGATGTCACGTCATACACAAAGCATGTCTAGATAAGCAATGCCATGATCATACAAGCTTATTTCATCTCTTAAGTATTTCACATTACCCATTCACAACATGACCACTGATTTCCATCCATACATAACCACTTCGAGCTCATACGTCACAAACCAGATACATATCAACGGATATCAGTGTTATGCCGTTAATTACAATGTCAGACACACAATCCATACAAGTCCGTCCTGGGTCTGAACGGAACAAAATCCGAAAGTTCTCCCAATACGTTCGGACTTTCTGCCACTCCGGTAATAGGGGCATCTCTCTACTGTAGCTATTCAGTAAAGAAACCAATCAGCAGACAGTCCGTTCGATGTGAAGAACCTCGGTCTTCAATTGTCGTCTTCGTATCTTCATTTATTACGTCGTATGGTTATTTCGAATGGTTTAAGAAATAAATTCCGATCCCGGTCTTTCCAAATAACCAACGCTTCATATTTCAAACAAATGCTTTCCATCATATATATATACACATACATGTCTTAAACTTTTCTAAATCTAGAAATGGTTGTTTAAAAAATGATCGTTTATAGATGGTCTTTTTCTTGATACCTTTCTTCCGAATAATCAATATAAACCAAGGATCACGATTTCAATATTTCCTTGATTCACATTCATTGAAATCATTCAAAATAGTTTCATTATATTTGAATCAAAAGATTCAGGACCGAAACAATTCCAAAATTTTAATTAATAAAATATTTGAAAATAATACATTTGCTATAAACTAATTTTATATATAAATATAGACTAACTTTAAAATAGAAATAGTTAAAATAATCACTTAACATATATTAAACTTAGAAGAAGTATACAAGTAGAGTATTTTTAAACATATGCATATCTTTTAAACAAATAAGTTTTATTTAAATATCTTTGCAAATTAACATACCGAGTTTAAATAGTTGAAACTCATATAATTGTACAAAATATTTTTAACTGGAATTGTTTCCTTCCCACGCCGTTGACTTGCATTCATATTCATACTCGTAGAGTATACTAGTTCTGAAAATCTTGAGTTAAACTAATTGGTTCAAAACATTCACTTTCTCTTTCGTTCACTTAGTTCCATAACAACTTCCATAATTGACCTAATCATATTCGAATAACTCAATGACATTATCATATCTTTCAAGTTATTCTAGCCGATTTACATTATATATATATATATATATATGATTGGTTAGAAATCGAACTTCTTATATCCAGTATATGTTTCCATATTAAACTAATACTATAAGCGGAAATACAATATTCCCACTGTTTAATTCCACAAATATTATTAGTCATCATCCACAGAAATTATATCAAATATTCGAAGAACGTTTTTATCTAAACCAATTTAACCAAATTTTACATTATATTTAGCGCTTCACAATATTCGATATTCACTCCAATTTCAAAAATAGTAACGGAATTGAAACTTAAGCTATATTTAAACTTTAAATTAAAATCATTACTCGTAGCAATTTATAATGTATTATTATAAATATTTCTCTAAACTTGCATCAAATTTCATAACCAGATAATTCAAGTTCCAACATCTTTCACAACAAATTTTCTAATATTATTCCAAATTGTCATCTAATGTCATATTAGATTTAAAATCAGAAATTTTGAGTTTGTCTATTTTTCAATCATTCATCAATTATTGTTGTAGTAAAGTTCGAACTCGAAAATTTTATATTAATGCACTAGAAAATTTGTTTACACTGATAATAACATACTAATTTGTTTTCAAAAATCAAATTATTTGTATTATTATCAAAATACCATTTTCCCAAGTACTAATCTAACAATTATTTCATTATATGTTATTAACACAACTTAGTTAATAAACCATTTGATAATCCCATAAAATTCGATCTCATTAACAAAATTTTACTTTGAAATTTATCTATATAATCGATTGTTACTTACTTACATAATATTATCGAATCAAAGAATGATATTATCATTGTTGGCTTAATAAACATTATTAAATTGATAATTATTCCATAATTGTTTGAATGTTTTTATCGTAAATGACATTTAATTAAATTTAAGGAATTACCAAATTTTCGTCGAAATCGGTACATTTACACATTCAACAATCATTTCATGCATTCTTTACTTATCCAAACACAATAAAAAAAATTGCGAAAACGCGTTATACACTAGCGCGCTCCGACAACATTAAATATCGGCAACCGTCTTCACAACAGCCATATTATCTACAAATATCATACCCATACTTATGCAATCAATAATTTCATGTTATAAAAATAACGCTTGTTCATAGGAGAGGTTTAATGCAAATTTCCAATGATCTTAGATTTAACTTTGGTGCACTATCGCCGTTAATTGTCAACACATGATACTACATCTACTCTAATCAATCCCATAAACCAAGATTTGTGGTATTAATTTAAACCAAGATTTGTAGTATTAATTTAATCACATTAAATTTAGATGTTCTCGCCAGAATGATTTCCAACAATATCCATCTTCCTAACAATGCGTTCCCGTCTCCTACGCTCTCATTCTTTTCTCTTTCTCTTCTTGTTTTTCTTACGTCACTTTTCTTTCTCTGGTCCTCCATCTTTTTTTTTCTTACAAAGACCCCTTTTTTTCTTCCTCACTCCATAACAAATACAATGCGCATGCATGCGCATGAGAGGTGCTTGGTGCAAGAATTTTTTGGCGTGAGTAGGTTATCAGGTGAGTATGTCCAACAGGCCTTTTTTTCTCTATCTAAGTTTTTTCTCTTGAGCCAAGGTGCATGCGAATGCATGCAAAGATTGGAGAAGGCCAGAAAATGGATTCACTAACGGATGCTCTCGATTTTCCAGCACATGCACTCACATTAAAACAACATTTTAAAACAAAGGCCAAGGCGGAAGCTAAAATGAGGTGGATATCAGTGCATGTTTTAGTGAAGGGTGAAGTTTGCAAAACCACAGTGGAGAGAGTCTCCGGTCTTTGCATGCGATGGAGGAACAAGAGTGGAGAGAGCTGCGATGTTAACTGGAGAGAAGATATGAGAGATGGAAGAGCATGCAGGCTTCGCGTTTGCATTGTTTTCTTTTCTTTTTTTTCTTTTTTGATTGGTGGAAAATATAGGCGAAGGAAAGGGAAGAACAGATGTGCGCGGAGCCAAATGGTGAAAGGAGGAAATAAAATTAGATTATGCTATTTCTACCGGGAAACGTGGGAGTCATTTTCACCGAATTGATTAGAGTCGTTGGATGACAAATCCTCCCACGAATTTCGGACTCCCCCCTCAAATTTCTCCCCGTTCATTCTCAGATCCTACTTTTTTCACCGCTTTTTTCCCCGGTCGTTCTAGCATGATCCAATAAAATGAATGTTAGAGGGGAGGAGAAGCTTGCCGTGGAAGGCATATGGAAAAGGCAACGTGTGTCTCTACGTGTTTGACAAAACAACAAGTGGCATTGCCACCTTCACATGTTCAACACGTCCCCCTTTTTTCTTCTTTTTTTTCTTTTCTTTTTTCTTTTTCTCAAGAGTTGAAACATTATAGGAAACAGAACTGGTAGGAAAAGGGTAAGGAATTTGTATTGAATATTAACAGACTACGGTAGATTTATAGGAGGCAAAGAGGAAAATGAGATACAAAAGATAAAGTTGTATATTTTCCCATTTTCTTTTATTATTAATTACCCTTAATCAATAGCAGCAAACTAATAATATATTCGCATTCAATAAGGTGCCACGATCCAAAAACAATAATAAAATAGGCCGGTTAGTTGATTCTGTAAAGTGTCAAATGGGACCACAGTTACCCTAAAATACATTAGAAAAATATATGCTTATTTTCCAAAGTAAAAATTACATAAAAAATCTATAAAATAATTTAAGACTACGTGAACAGAAACTGAACAAAAATTTGAAACGACTATTTAATTATAATTTAATTTCAAATCATAATCGCCTTTCATGACTGAAAATACAACTAAATTTTGAAAGTTCGATTAACGATGAAACTTTTTCTCCAAACAAAATTGTTATAACTAATTTCACAATAAAATTAAGCTTTCGGTCTTTTAAAATACTACTATTGCCTTAAAATTTGATTCAACAATAATTTAAACCTGTTAAACTTTATTTAAAATTCATATTAAATTCAAATTTGATTTTCAAAAATCTTAGATCATTACAGTATATTCGAGTTCGATCTAACGTTTGTCAGATTTAAATCTAACATTTAGAGTTTTAGAAATAATAGTGAACTGTCCTGATAGCCTACGGTTGTTTAAGAGATGAGCTCCTGCATATGTTATGCTTGTCGTTATTTACATATTTATTTCTAGAAACCTAATTATCGTTGATTCATGTTTGTGACAGAAACATGAATTTGATCTGATTAATTTGTTTGGTTATTAATTCATATGAATCTAGTTTATGTCGTCGCTCCCTAATTGCTTTCTTTAATCATATAAAACTCTCTTTTATTTAATTTCTGTTATTTTCTGTGTTTTCAACTAATCAAAAATATGTAATAACTTGATTGGATTTACTAGTTTAAATATTTTTGGTCCTAGACTTCGACACCCTCTACAACAATCCTTGTTGTTTAGGAAAGCCGGACGGATTTTACAGTTGTTTACAATTGTTTAATTTGTTCGCAAACAAATTTTGGCGCCATTGCCGGGGATCAAAATAATTTTTACTACTAAATGCTTCGAGTTATATTTTTATTTTTTATTTTTTATTTTCTCTTTATTTTCCCTTTTTATTTTATTTTAAAAAAACAACAAAAATATTTTTATTCCTTTATTTTATTTTATATATAGAAAAAAGTTCTTGCTTAGACGATTTGGTATTAAATTATTGATACCACAATCTCTATAACAAAAGAAAAATTGCAATTTTCTGTTTGATTTCTTCCCTTTTCATTGCCTTTTTTATCTTTTTCTTTCCCATTACATTGTCTTCCATTTTTCAGCAATTCTACAAAAAACAGTTGCTTTTTTTCAATCTCTTTCCTTTTTTCACTACAATTTCTTCCTTTTCTTTCAGATTCTCTATAAATTCTTTCCTTTTTACAATTTTCATAATTAAAAAAAAGCACTTGCCATTTTTTTTTAGTTTCTTTCCGCATGTTTTTCTCATTTTCTTTCCCTTCTTTTAAGATTTCTTTCCTTTCTTTTTACAACTTTTTTCCTCTTTACAATATTAAAAAAAAAAACAAATTTCCTCCTTCTTTGTCTAATCTCTTCCGTGACATCTCCATCCTCCACCTTCAAACAATCACAGCAGCATCACACTTCAAACCACAGTCCGCGCGTCACCTACCGCAAACCCATCTCCACTACAAACCAACCACCGTTCCATCTGTTTGTAATACCCAATCCTGACCATCTTTCACCTATGATCATCCCACGCACACTACTTTGTTCCATCAATTTCAAACCATAACCGAAACTACAAACCACTTATCTCATGCCACACTTCTACATGCCCGAATCTGCAGTTTTTCCACAAACCTGACCCGACTTCGCAATCCCCTTTCTCTAAGATCGAAGTTTTCATTCACCAACCCTCCATACTGTCACCCTAAAGCAAGCTTCACATGCTTCATCAGAAACTCAGATCCACCACACCATCCACTTACATTACTGACAAACAGCTGCTTTCACAATCTCCTCCGAACTGCAGATCCTAGAACCAATCACCACCCTCTATCCATAACCTTCCTTCCTGTTCATCCCCTTCACGGCCAATACCAGAACATTGCTTAACAATCACTAGTCACGCATATCAATTTCGAACCAATTTTCCTTACTCTAACATCAACACATTTTCACATCAAACCGGTTTCACACCACAGTCCCTCCAACCCCTCTCTTCATTCAATAACCAAACTTCGCCTCATCACCCATTTTTGCCATCTTACGGTAACCAATACACCCCTCTTCCAAAATACAACACCACTGTTAACCAGCTATCTACTCAACCAACAGTAAGTTTGAAATCCGCAATCCTCTGAACTCGTCTCCACTGCTTCTAGTCCACCACTACCAACCCAAACTGCTTCACAATATCCCATTACCTCTCATTCAAAAAATCAACAATTCATGCAATTGCCTACATATTCACAATCCTACTCCATCACCTAATTGAACTCACGCACCTGCGCATAACCCATACACGGTTCCTCTTGCCACCGCCTTAAATCGAAGCCTTAATCAGCAAATACCCCATTTGACCCAATTCGCAACTGCTGTTAACCACTGTTCATCCGAACCCAAAACCCTAGTAGCATACCTTACCATCTACGAACCTCAAAATCACCAAATCACAAATCGATTCAAACATCAGTGCCCACCGCAGCATATCCAAATCAACCGAATTGTCACGAACCCTAACTTGCAGACTCAAATTCGATTAGAAATCCCAAAGCCGCTTCCTATGAAATTGATATAAGAAACCATGGACATTGTGAGTATTTTTTTTCCTTGTGTAAATCTGGAAAGAGGGTGCGGTCCTTTGAGGGTCCTGCGTTTTTTATTTTGTGTTTGGTGATAGGGTTACTGTTTAAAAGTGTGAGGGAGTACATTATTCAAGTTGTTTAAAACGGAGAAGGTATTTCCTTTTGTAATGGGGTTCGACATAGTTAGTGGGTTTTGAGCATTTGTTTGTAGGCTCTTTTGATTTAGAACCTGCGATATGTGATTTTGGATAGTGGGTCGGTTAGAGCCCATTTGGTTTTAGTATCCATTGGTTTTATTTTGCTTTATAATTTTATTTTACCTTTCTCTTATTCGTCTTAAAAAAACAGTTATCCTTTTAGTCTAGTTTTTTTGTTCTATTTCCAATTTAGATTTTTTCTTCGGTTGTTTGATTTATTTATTTTTTTTGAAAAAAAATCAAACCAAAGGCCAGAACAAACAAAGTTCAAGAAAACCAAAGATTCAGAAGCCAAGCAAACAAATTAGTAGAATTTGATTTGGATTGGAGCAGTTGCATACCAAGTGGGGTGTCAACGCGCTAGCGCTACTCAGTTGCACTAGACGGACTGCCGATCTAGGTGAGAATATTCTAAACTCTAAAGGTCTGTTGCTGCTTAAAAAAAATATAGACATTGCTTGGCAAAATCTTCTACAGGGGCAACGGCTTACTTGTAAAATCTTTTTAATTCTGCAATTATTACTATATTCATTCTATTAAAGGCAATACCCCCAATTCACATAAGGTGATGGATTTCATCACCCTTTCCTTAGCCCATAAATTGCATTTCATCATAGAATCTGACTAATAATAACGGTTAGATATTGAACTTAAGGGAGTCACGGGCTCATCTAGGGCTTAATTGTATTTTGATAGTTGATTTATTTAGAAGGAATTATTTCTTGGTGTCTAGACTACGGTAGAGAAACAACCGTTTATAAATATTACGGTTATTCGTAAATATTATATCGGTTGTCACTCTGAAGGTACTTAAACCTTCGGTTGCATTGCTAGGGTGATTCCTGATGCACCGATAACTCATGTCCGTTAACTGGATGAGAAATCTTTTGTTCTAAGTAATCAAACGTGTCACTATAAAATTTTGGGTTAGGAGTTGTTAAGGACAGAAAATTACATTGTAGCTAATTTCTGTGTACCTGATTAGTTTGGAATTGCTATAAAAAATTCAAATTCCTCGAAAACGAAAAAAATTGGAAAACAAAAACAAATGAAAGAATTTTAACTTCTTTTTTATTCTCTAGCCCTCGTTAATTCTGTAGGTCGTATTTTTTTAAACTCTTTTTTTAAAAAACAAAAAACTCTTTTCTGGGAAACTCTTTTCTTCTTCTTTCTAGTGCATGCAAACCTGGACCCGTGACCAAGAATCTCACCGTTTAGTTAGAGTCATACCACCTTCTCTTTCCCTAAAACCCATTTTACTCGAACAACCTTTAGAAATAGCTAACGAGCCCGCACCTCGAACTCTTATGGATAGATACTTCCCCGATCGGGTTTCAATTCCTTCTTGCATCATATTGCCCACCCCAATGGGTAATCACTTTAAAATTCATTTCGAATCACATAAATACTCTTCCAAAATTCGGCAATCTTAAACGTGATGATCCTTATATTTTCTTAACCAAATTTGAACAAGTTTGCGCAATCATGAAATTTCGACAACTAAGTGACGATGGAATCAAACTTAGGTTAATTCCATTTTCACTTACTGATTATGCCGAAAAATGGTTGTATAGCTTGTCTTCAAATATGATTGGAACTTAGGATGAATTTGTGAATGTTTTTCTAGAAAAAATTTAACCCTTGGAAAAACATCATAAATTCGAAACGAAATCGTTAATTTTCATCAGTTTGGGGGTGAATCTTTTGCACAATATTTTGAAAGATTTAAAGAACTTTTAGTCAAATGTCCACATCACAATTTCAAAAAATGGACTCTGTGTCATATTTTATATGATGGACTTGAAAATAACTCTCGAACCATGCTCGAATCGATGTGTCAAGGAAATTTTCTATGACAAGATCACAATGTCTCTTGGCAATTTCTTGAAATTTGGCCGAAAAATCAGCTCAATGGGTAAGATCTAACGAGAAATTGGTTTATTCCTGATCAAACGCTCATTCGGTAGGATCTTCGGTAGCCTTAGAAGCAAAAATAGATGTGATGATTACCAAATTCGATAATGTCCTTTCATCAACTCAAATAAATCAAGCTCAAGCGTCTCATCCCTCATGTTACAAACGTATAAATCCTAACCACATCACTGATTAATACCCACATTCATTCGAACAACTCAATACATTTAATAAAGCTAGGAACGACCCATTCTCTCCAACATACAATCCAGGTTGGAGAAATCATCCTAACTTCTCTTAGTCCCAAAACAATGCAAATTCTAATTCGGTTCGACCTCCTTTTCAACCATTTTTGAGTAATCCTTCCTTTCAACAAACTCAATTCCAAAAACTTTTGCCACCTTCTCAAAACCAAGCACAAAAATCTTGTGTACCTCAAGATGATAAACAATTGACGTCATTTGAGAAAACTCTTGAAGCATTGACCAAAGCAACGACTTGAAATCTCCAATCAAATAGCAATCTTCATAACTTATTGACTTCGCACATGCAAAAGACGAGTCAATCAATCGCTAAACTTGAAATGCAAATGAGTCAGTTAGCCACCTCTGTAAGTGAACAAGAAAGAAGCACTTTCCCGAGTCAACCCATCCAAAACCCTAGAGGACAAAATTTGAATACCAACCAAATTCACATCATTCAAGATTCAAACATTAGTCACTTGAATGTGGTCACGACTCTTAGATCCGGCGGGAAGATTGACAACTATGTGGACAATCCAAATGATTTACCGGACTATATTCCAAACCCAACTGAAAATTCAACCAACTCGGATTAAAACATCGAGCCCATTTCTGACAAGGTCATCCTCAAACTCAAGTGTCCCAACCTACTGAGTTGTCTACTCCATTTCCTCATAGACTCCGACCTAGGAAAAAGACGGATCAATTAAAAAAGATCCTTGAAATATTTAAGCAAGTTAAAGTGAACATTCCTCTTTTAGATATTATACAACAAGTTCCACAATATGTTAAATTTCTAAAAGATTTATGCACTCAAAACGACATACACAAGTACCTAAGAAAGTATTTTTAGTGACAACTCTAAGCAAAGTCTTGTCCCAATCAATGCCAGTGAAATACTAGGATCTTGGCTACCCCACAATATCATGTACTATTGGGGACAAGAAAATCGATAGATGCCTGCTAGACTTATGTGCTAGTGTTAACTTGCTTCCATATTTCGTCTATCGCCAATTAGGGCTAGGAGAACCGAAACCCACCAAGGTTATCCTTCAGCTTGCTGACCGTTCAATTAAGAAACCTATAGGCGAAATCAAGGATGTATTGATTAAAATAGGCAAATTCATCTTTCCAGCTAATTTCATTGTCCTAGAAACACAACAAGTAAGAAATCCGGCGAACCAAATCCCTTTGATTCTAGGACTACCCTTCTTAGCAACCTCTAACACTCTTATTAACTATAGAAATGGGTCTTTGAAACTTTCTTTCGGTAACATGACCATCGAGATAAACATATTTAGAACCGAAAACTTTCCTAACTCTTATGTGGACCATTTTTCTGAAATCCATGCTGTCCACGATAATGAACCTGAGCTCGACCATCTGAACAATGAAATTGAATTGATTTACGAAACTTTGTTTCAAGATATTCTCGAAAATGTCCCTGATTCGATTCCTATCGATCCACTCACAATTGGGTCTATCCCTCAACCAATTTCTTCGGTTAAGCCATCCCCAAAATCTAAATTCAAAGTGCTATCTTAAGTATGCTTACTTAGGAGACAATGAAACTTTTCCTATCATTATCGCTTCTGACCTTACTCTAGAATAGGAACAATTGCTCATTCCCATCCTTCAGAAAAATAAGGAAGCAATTGGTTGGTCTACGGCTGATATTAAGGGGATTAGTCCTTCGATAGTTCAACATCGAATCCACCTTATAGATGATGCCAAACCCACTCGTGACCCCCAACGTCGACTAAACCCCATCATTAAAGAAGCAGTTAGTGTTGAAATCCTTAAATGTCTTGACAATGGAATCATCTACCCGATTTTCGATAGTCAATGGGTTAGTCTGATTCATGTCGTACCTAAGAAATCAGGTATAACCGTGATCCAAAATGAAGCTAACGAGCTTATCCCAACCCACACCCGGACCGGTTGGCGTGTTTGCATTGACTATAGGAAACTTAACGCTGCAACAAGTAAGGATCATTTCCCTCTGCCATTTATCGATCAAATGTTAGAACGACTAGCCAGTCACGAGTACTACTGTTTCCTTGATGGGTACTCGGGCTATAATCAAATTACTATTTCTCTTGAGGACCAAGAGAAAACCACTTTTACTGGTCCATTCGGTACATTTGCATACCATCGTATGCGTTTTGGTCTCTGTAATGCACCTGCAACCTTTCAGAGGTGCATGATTAGCATTTTTTCTGATATGATCGAGCGATTTTTTGGAAGTTTTCATGGATGATTTTTCCATCTTCGGGGATTCTTACACTGAGTGTTTATGTTACCTTGACCTTTTTCTTAACTGTTGCAAAGATAAACACTTGATTCTTAATTGGGAAAAATGTCACTTCATGGTCAAACATGGCATTGTTCTAGGACATGTCATCTCTAATAAAAGAATTGAAGTAGACAAATCCAAAATCGAAGTTATCTCTAATCTTCCCATTCCCAAATCCGTTAAGGACATCCGATCCTTTTTAGGTCATGCTGGCTTTTACCATTGCTTTATAAAGGATTTTAGAAAAATCACTCAACCTTTGACTAGTCTTCTTGGTAAAGATGTTCCTTTCGACTTCAATTCTGATTGCCTTTCATCTTTTGAGCATCTCAAAAATGAACATGTCACTGCTCCCATAATCTGCTCTCCCAACAGGAAGATGCCTTTTGAAATCATGTGTGACGCCTCGAATTTCACTGTAGGCGCTGTCTTAGGACAACAAATTGATAAAATTCTTCATGTCATTTACTACGCAAGTAAGACTTTGAACGACGCTCAAATCATTTATACAACCATTGAAAAAGAACTCTTGGCAGTCGTTTTCGCTCTAGAAAAATTCAAAAATTATCTTCTTGGCTCACATATTACTGTTCATACCGATCACTCCGCACTTAGGTACATTTTCTCTAAAAAGGATGTTAAGGCTCATCTCATTCAATGGATCCTTCTACTTCAAGAATTTGACCTTTCCACTAAGGATGAAAGGGATCTAACAATGTTATTGCGGACCATTTGTCTCGTCTTCTAAATGCCCTATCTTCTTCTCTTCCAATCAATGAGAAATTTCCAAATGAACAACTCTTTTCTTTATCCACTGATCCTTGGTTCGCTGACATTGTCAACTACTTAGTCACCAAGCGATCCCCTTCTTTTTGGTCCAAGCAGGATAAACATAAATTCTTTTCCGAAGTGAAACATTTTTTCTGGGACGACCCCTATCTTTTCAAGTATTGTCCTGACCAAATCATTCGAAGGTGTGTTCCCGACATTGAAACTCACAATGTCCTCTCTTTCTGCCATGACCAAGCCTGTGGTGGTCACTTTGGTCCCAAAAAGATAGCCAAAAAGGTTCTCCAATCGGGTTTCTACTGGCTCAACCTTTTCAAAGAAGCTTATGAAATTTGAACTTGTGATCAATGTCAATTCTTAGGGAAAATTGGTAAACGAAATATGATGCCCCTAAACCCCATTCTAGAGGTCGAAATTTTTGATGTTTGGGATATAGACTTCATGGGAACCTTCCCTAATTCTTTTGGGAACCTTTACATTCTATTAGTTGTCGAATATGTTTCTAAATGGGTTGAAGCTGTTCCATGCAAAACAAATGATAAAAAGGTTGTTGTGCACTTCTTGAAAGAAAACATCTTCTCTAGGTTTGGCACACCTCGCACAATAATTAGTATTAATGGAACACATTTCTGTAATCATTCTTTTGAAGCCCTAATGAGAAAGTATTCGATAACCCACAAGTTATCCACTCATTAGCATCCTTAAACCTATGGGCAAGTTGAAGTATCGAATAGGCAGATTAAACAAATCCTTCAGAAAACTGTGAATTGAAATCGTAAAGATTAGTCCCAAAAGTTAACTGACGGTCTTTGGGCTTACCGCACCGCTTTCAAAGGAAATTTAGGTATGTCCCCTTATCGGTTGATTTTTGGTAAGCCATGTCACTTGCCAGTTGAACTAAAACGTAGGGCGTTATGGGCAATAAAAACCTTAAATCTTAACTTAGAGCAAGCAGGTGAACTTAGGAAACTTCAGCTTAATGAACTTGATGAAATTCGAAATGATGCCTATGAAAATGATTGAATATATAAGGACAAAACGTAAGTTTTTCATGATAAATCAATTTTACGTAAAACTTTCATGCCAGGTCAAAAAGTTATGTTGTATGACTCAAAATTGCCTTTATTTCCGGGTAAGTTAAAATCTAGATGGACAGAACCTTACACTGTACGGACTATTTTTCCATATGATGCGACAGAAATTGAGAATCCAACCGATGGATCATCCTATAAGGTCAATGGTCAACGCCTTAAACCTTACTTGGAACCAATACCCAACCAAGAGGAAGAGCTCATGGTCCTCCATGAGCCACATTACATTCGGTAAGACGCACCAACCCTCTTTTTTACATATGTAAATATTCTCTTTTTTTCCTTTGACTTAGATATGTCTGATTAACGACTGTGGGGACAAAGTCACACTCAAGTGTGGGGGAATTTGTATTACATCAGCAATCAAATCTTATGAAGTGGTCACTCGTTGAACAAGGACTAACTTAAAATTCATAAATAACACCTAGGTTCTTGTTTGATAAGTTAAATTATTGGGTGATGGGAATGAACATTATTTAGTCATTGAGTCGTAATGTGTCTTTTTAAGATGCTAGCTTGAGACTGTGCAGACGGTAGTCGTGTTCTGTAGTAAGCGTGTCAACCCTTGTTATATATGTTAGAATGTGCAAGTAAAAATAATAAAAAATAAAATAAAAAATGATTTTGCACCATAATTGTTGGATTTTCTGAGTTTGTTTTCATGCATAATATTTATTCTCACTCAAATTTTCAAAATTGCAAGTTCTAAAATCCACTTGGCCCAATAAAGGAGAAATGACTCATTGTAGCATTCTTCTTCGATACCCCACATTATTCAAACCCAAGTTTTTGTCGAATTACATCCATATTTCGACAAGTTTTTCTCATATTGGTATACTTAAGAACCTTGTACTGATTTATTTTCAAAGGTTCAAAAATGTCACTTTTTATGCCAATATTACACCACCCACTCCATACTTGTTTTAAGGTAGGATAACCATATACCACATCTTATTTTATATGGGTTATCTATCTTATGAAACTTTGCTTATCTCTCCTTTCAGTTTTTTTATAACATCAATCTAAACTTGTGTGTTGAATTAGGGTTATAAGAGTAGACTGACTAGGGCACAAAACTTTCCTTTCATGAAGTGTTGGTTATGATTCACTTAGTAAAGGAGGAATCAAATGAAATAATATATGGTATGGTATCATACCATTCCATCTCCACTAATCATTCATCATGCAAAAAGAAAAAAAGAAGAAAAAAAGGCAATGAGATATCTCAGAATAAAATAGTCATCCATCATTCTTGACTATAAAGCATTCATTTTCGTTCCATCCACATCCATCATACCGTATTTAGAAGCGAGGATTGTAGTTAAGGAGATAAAAGAAAACAAAAAAATGTTCATATGTGCCCTAGTATTACTTTATCTTTTGTAGCTTGAAGTTCAACTAATACACTTGCCCTCTTATCAATAACATTTTTAGAACTTACAAAATTTTCCTTCATCTATGCATAACTCACATCCAATATAGTACAGTTACACTAGTGCAAAATTATTCAAAAAGAAAAAGAAAAAAAGAATGAATAAATGATTTATTTTATACTGATTTATTTTCAAAGGTTCAAAAACATCACATTTTATACCAATATTACACCACCCACTCTATACTTGTTTTAAGGTAGGATAACCATATACCACATCTTATTTTTTATTGGTTATCTATCTTACGAAACTTTGCTTATCATTCCTTTCAGCTTTATAAATAACATCAATCCAGAATTGTGTGTTGAATTAGGGTTATGGAAGTAGAGTAACTAGGGCACAGAACTTTCCTTTCATGAAGTGTTGGTTATGATTCGCTTAGTAGAGGAGGAATCAAATGAAAGAATATACGGTATCATTCCATTCCATCTCCACTCATCATTCATCATGCAAAAAAAAAGAACAAAAAAAAGAAAAGGAACAAAAAAGAAAAAAAGAGAGGAAAAAAGGCAACGAAGAGAAAATCTCTTAGAATAAATTAATCATTCGTCGTTCTTAACTATAAAGTATTCATTTCCATTCCATCCACATCCATCATAGCGTACTTGGAAGCGAGGATTGTAGTAGAGGAGATGAAAGGAAACAAAACGCCCATATGTGCCTTAGTATTACTTTATCTTTTGTAGCTTGAAGTTCAACTAATACACTTGCCCTCTTGTCTATAACATTTTTAGAACTTACAAAATTTTCCTTCATCTATGCATAACTCACATCCAGTACATTACAGTTACACTGGTGCAAAATTATTCAAAAAAAAGAATGAATAAATTATTGGGTGCACATTGTCGATGTGTAGAACTTTGGTTGACGCCACGCTCTTAGCCTTCAAGACAATTATAGTGTTATCAAGGAATTACGATTCAGCTCAAAAAAATTTGTTCATTTTTGCACCAACAATGGGATGGACAATTTGGGGTTGAACCATTATTGTTGAAGTTAGGTAAAGTCCTTGGAATGTGAAAGACCTTAAATATATCATTTGATTAATTCGCGTGCTTAAGATGCTTTGGATTTTATAGGTAGTATCCGCTGAAAACCCTCACGAGACAATACTCATCCTACTAGGGACACCTAGGGGTTTAACGGCTTGTTGCGTATGCTAAATGCAATCGTGTTTCCTATGAAAGTGTGACATATCTTAGTTTAGTTAATTCGAGGACGAATAAAAAGATAAGTGTGGGGGTATTTGATATACATGTAAATGTGTATATTTCATCCGCTTATTTATCTTATTTTCCCTTTAAAATAATTGATATTGTGTATTTATAGCAGTGTTTTCAGATTGTTTATAAAAAGCATGGTTTAGAGCATTTGATGGATAAAGTATGAAGAATTTGCTTAAAAAGAGTGAAGTTTGAAATGACTAAAGCTTAAAGAGTGTAAAGCTTGAAGAACGGTTGCAAATAAAGTTCAGTTAGGAAGATTTGGCTCAATGATTACTCATGCCGCATTCACATTAGCTCATTTGCAAGGCCTCTTACTCAAGTTGTGTTCACATTAGCTCATTTGCAAGGCCACTCACTCTACAGCCGTGTTCACACTGGCTTATGTGTTATTTGGGCTAATTTTTTAGTCCTACGTTGTGTAATTAGCCAATTAGTCATTGTCATATCAGCTATAAATACACTTGTATATTGTTCATTTTGAATCACATTAGGTTTTATTTTGTAATGCTTCTCTTAGAATAAAATCATTCTTCTTCCTTTCTATTTACTTTTTATTGTATTTTATTTATGTTGTTAATATTCTGTTTCTCTTCTTCTTTAGCTATGTCTACCTAATCTCCTTTATTTAGGGGGTGATGACACTGGATTTGATTCAATATGAATCACATAGCCAAAGAGATTAGAACTTCATGTATCTAGATCTAGATCTGAACCAAGGGTTGGATCTGAATCTTCATACTCTGTGTCGTTTAAGAGTTATGCTCCTTCACAGGGTATATTCGAGTTCGATCTAGCGTTTGTCAGATTTAAATCTAACATTTAGGGTTTTAGAAATAATAGTGAACTTTCCTGATAGCCTACGGTTGTTTAAGAGCTGAGCTCATGCATAGGCTATGCTTGTCATTATTCACATATTTGTTTCTAGAAACCTAATTATCGTTGATTCATGTTTATGACAGAAACATGAATTAGATCTGATTGATTTGTTTGGTTATTAATTCATATGAATATAGTTTATGTCATCACTCCCTAGTTGCTTTCTTTAATCATATAAAACTCTCTTTTATTTAATTTCTGTTATTTTATGTGTTTTTAACTAGTCAAAATTCTGGGATAACTTGATTGGATTTACTAGTTTAAATATTTTTTGTCCTAGAGTTCGACACCCTCTACAATAACCCTTGTTTTTTAGGAAAGCCGAACGAATTTTACAGTTGTTTATAATTGTTTAATTTGTTCGTAAACTAGGCGTGACAAATGGGTGTTCGAGCACTAGTCTTTGTTGATTTTTGGGATGCAATAGTTGAATAATGTGGAAGGAATCAGTTTGTATTACTGTGTATGGTTCGGTGATGTAGTGATTGAGGGATGAAGATGATGAACTGAAATAAACAGTAAGGTGTTTTACGGTCTGTGATGTTTGGGGATCGACGGTGAAATCATGGGGAGAATATGGAGTGTGAATGTGTGATTGGGTTAAGGAGGAGTTGTCTGGATTTTTTTGGCTGATAGGTTGAGGCATGGTAATGGTAACAGGTGGGTGGTCTGATGCTGAAGGAGTTCGGTGCAATTGATGTAGGTACTGACGTTGATTGGAGAGTTCAGTTGTATGGATTTGAGAATATTTGATGTTACAGTGTTAGGTAATTTAGGTAAATCTTGAATATGGTTGGACGATGAACCAGTGAATTCAAACTTCATTGATGTGACAAAGTTGGCAACAATGTTGAGGCCAGTTTGCATGATGCGGAAGAAGCAAGAAATAGCAAGGTGATGGTAAGCTATCCATGAGTGTCAGTGGAACATCGAAATAGGAACGGAACTTTATTTTTAAGGTATACGTTCTTTTTAGAAATTAATATTCATAGAATAATTTATTTATGTGCTAAGTTAATTCAAATAAATAGTCATTTGATCGTCAAATGAAAATATTAATAATCATAGGAATAAACTCATTTAAGCCGATTCGAGATGGTTCGTAGCTGCGACGATCTGGAATTTAACAAATATTCAGCAAAGGAGCTAAACTCACTTGGATAAATTATTGGGAACTATTTTTAATAGTTCAGATTTAATTTATTTTTTGTTTGAATAAAATTGATTGATATAAAGTGATAAAAGTATGTACAAAATATTATATAATAATATTGGGGATTGGTGATTGGGTATTTCCCGCAGTACCATTAGCGGATGATTTCCCTACGCGATCCACAATATATATAGTGGATGACCTTCTATACCACGACATCCTGCCTCAAAGCAGGATGGATATTATTATTGTTGACTAACATCTGTGGATGCGGGAAAAATATGATGCAGGGATCCAACTGGATTCCTCAACATTTTTATTTATTGTTTTCGCATATATATTGTTATATGATATGATTGATAACATGTGATAGTGTATGACATGTTTGGATGTGTATTAACATTGAACCTTGATTTCTGATATTTTTAAATATCAAAATAATAAATGAATTTTAAAATAGAATTGAAAATATAAAAGAGTTTAAAGTAAATTTTATTTTCAAATAGAAATATTTATTTAGAAACCAAATTATAAATAGAATTGAATAGTAAAGGTTTATTTTAACAAATAAGACGACAAGTTGATTTTATGAATAATATTTATAAAGAAGTGAATTATTATTATTATTAGAGAATTCAGAAATTACAGTCTGAGTATGAAGATATATGAGAATTGGGTTAAAAATAAACATTTGAAATAGATTTGAATTTTCCAACAGCAAATGGAAATTTTAAATAAGATATACATATATATATAACTCTATAATTAGAAGTTATAATAGAATTGAATTTGAAATGACATTTATGAAATCAAGTCGAGAGAGGATTGTGTTAAGAGTATTATTCACAGTGAAGTGAATGGGGTTGAAGCAAATATTTTGTAAACGGAAAGTTTTACAAGAAAGTTAGAAAGAGTTATTGAAATTATAAATTCTAAGTGAATTTAAATAGAACTAATTTGAATATTAATAATATAAATTATATTAAAGAATTTTACATATGGTTTGTAAATAATAACTATTACTATTATTTGCAAATGATAATGATATACAAAAGTTTCAGAATAAAAGTTATAAATAGGATGGAATGAGGTTTTGTTAAAATAAAATTGGAATGAGTGAAATAAACATATACAAATGTTTATAAAGATTTTTGTGAAATCAAGACTTTATACAAAACTAGTTTTTACGAAGGTTAAAATGACATTGAATTGGTAAATGGAAATATGTCATTATAAGGAGAATCTTGTTTCCCGTTTTCAAAATGAACAAGGTTTAGCGAACTTTTTGCAAATTATATTTATAAGTAAAATATTGAATGAGTATTAGTTGAGATAAATATCTCTTTTGAAGTGATAATTAATATTGTAAATTTCCATTCGTTTAGAAGTTAAGAAAAATGGAGTTAAGGAAATTAGAAACTGACTGGAGATTAGTTGAGACAAATAGTTTTTTGAGTATCGATGTGATGTTGGTTTCAGCCTTCGGGGTTGATATTTAGGAAGCTATTCACTTGCTAGTTTATGGTTAGGGACTAATGACCAAGATGAGAAGTGTGTTCTAAAAGTATTTAAAATGAACGATTTGAATATTCTTATACTAATATAAGAAGAGAAATGATTATTTCAGTGTTGGGAAAATTGAGAAGTTTAATTAATGAATAATTAATTAAAGAGGCTAAATATTGAATTAGTAAATTCAATTTTCTTTTATGGATGAATGGTTGTTTTATTAGACAGTTTAATAACCGACTATCAAATCTGGCCTATACGATTGTTGGTATGGAAAGACTGGGATCGAATTTATATTCGAAAACCATTTCGACCAACAAATACGAAAAACATTGAATATACCAGATGCTGATCGAGATGGAGTATTCGAAGACCGTAGATCTTCATAAAATGTAAGAACTACTTAATCTATGGGTAGCTCCTAAGAGATGTACTGTGGTTCTGTCGTGGTTAAAAATTTACGGATTTGCAAGGACTACTCGCTACTGATCTATAGGGTGATACCTAGGATGTGGTAGGAGGGCGCCTTCGGTTCATCCTATTCCTAGATGACCTATATGGACGAATGTCTGACAAAGTATTTCTTAAGAGCCACGTACATTGATTTTTTACAAACGTACTTATGTTGGTGCTAGCTAACACGCAGAGTATTTTTGTGGACATCAATTAGTGATTTGATTGATCCGACAATGTGACGTTCAAAGTAAATTGTGAAATGGTGTTCTAAAGGTAGTGTTAAACCTCAAGTCGCACAACCGGAAAATGACAAAAATCGAGCAGACAGCGTGCCTAAGTGGGTCACTCCCATTAGGGTGTATTGTCACCATATAGAGGATATTCATATTTGTTACTTGTTTTTTATTTCTATATCTCTCGGGAACGATTATATTGGTATACCAACCATAAGGTGGCAAGACATTCGATACAGTCAAGAGAAATGAGTGGTCGATCATGTGTGGTTGAGTTGCAAGATGTTCTTGTTGAACTCCAGTGTATCTCATCTAGAGTACACTAATCGGAAGGTGGTTCCATACCTTGTCATAGTCATAAATCCATTCTCCTAAAAGCGCCCGCGGTTTTTGATTATATATTGTATATATAGAACGTGAGATGCAAGCATTCTACTAGATGATTATTTATTTGATTTAGACATTATTATAATATCAGAAAATGGTGTTATTTCAAAAACGTTTTGGGTTATCGCAAGCTAAAAACCATCTGTGTTTATGTGCGGACTAGTCTTACGATTATCGTTTTCTTTCAAAGGTATTTTTAGCGTAAAATCAAGTTGGATGATACCAATAATTTAGAGTGTTTTCTCATGCTTTTTCACCAGACTGACATGTTGCCTTTGTAATGCTCGGGCCAGTCCGAGTTGTACAGGTTCAGGATAAGATACAAATTCCAAGAGACAAGATGGAGGAGTTCACACATAAGATTCATATATTATTCAGCTGTGTGTTGTAAACAAGGACAGATTGTTGTAACTTTCCAGATGTGATGAATGACCATTGTACTCTGATAAATGTAAGTATTGTTTCAAGTTTTTCAATAAAGTTTTATATCTGTATTATATTTTATTCCGCTGTGATGTGAGACTATATTATGGTTTAGTAGTTCTTCTTCTTTCTTCTATTCTTATCTTTCTTTCTATTTCTCATCCTCTTATTTCTTTCTTTTAGCTTTTTGGGTTTTCAATACTTGAATCTGGACATAGGAGGCATTATTGTTTGAATTCAAGAGTCAAAAATTTTGGGATGCTGCAGAAGTAGACTGAAGACAAGTGTGTGTTAGTATGCGTGCATATGACTAAGTGTATGAATGTATATGAGTCTATATGTGTAAACTGAGTGAAACTTGAGTGTTGTAGTGAGGATTAAATGTAATAAATGAAATTAAATGTATTATATCACATTGAAATGTACAGTAGTGGAGTTAGAAGTTTGTACTATTTTAAATGTCGAAATAAAATATTTATTTGAATAAAAATACCATTTTAGTTATAAATTCTGTGCAATAGCATTTTATTCAAAATAAATACATATTTCTTTAAGAGATGAAATATAGAATAGTTAATTACAAACACATTTATATTATATATATATATATGTCTGTTCTCATCAAACAAAAATCATATTGTTATATTCAACATTAAGCTCAGCCGAAATGAGATCAAAGCAAACATTAGGCATGTGCATGTTTCTGTAGGAGTAAATGGGACATAACATCTTAATAATAGGCCAGCTAAACATAAGCCACTAATTTAAATCTTAGACAGTAGAAGCAAATGCAATTCCCGTTGAAGCATAGCCAAAATGGAAGTAATAGGGCCGACAAATCACTTATAATAGTAACAAATCTTAGTAATTTAATGAGATGTACTAACACAAAAATATCCCTACTAAAACCATGTTACTTTTTGATACTTTCCTATTCACCTAAAACTAATTCAAACCGGCATCCCTTATGACAAACTCGCTTATATACACAAGAGAAAATCACTGTGAAGCAAAAGCCATTCAGGAAACTCGAGAAAGGAGAAAAACATTAACTAAAAGTGAGTAAGTGCAACGTCTTCTTATTGTTTTATATATTCCACTTCTGTGATTTAAAATTATTAATTCATCTACGTGCACCTGAATATTTTCTGCCATGTATCACTAGGGATCATTAAATGATATGTTGAAATCAAGCTCTATTAACTATCAATGATTCCTGTGTGTTGAAAATTTATACAATATACTTATTCCTCTTAGTTAAAAAAATCAATAACTAAAACTCTGGGTTGTTTAAGGATTGGAGCTCAACATGAAAGTTGTTCATATAGGTCTATAGTAAATTTTAAAGTTTATTTCAACTCAAATAGTAACTCATGCCTCTAGATATGTTTAAATGACAGCAACCAAGTATATAATTCCAAAATTTCGAACGTCACTGTTTTAATGATTGTTTATATGAATGGATTGTTGGGAAAATCATAAATTTTGATGGGTATTTTACGATTTGTAGTGGCCTAGGCAATGGGAGTTTTTAAGTTGGTCGAAAATTGGATTTTGGTCAAATTCCAGCGGTGACGACCGTCACGGGCCACGGCATTGGCAATGGAGGGGCGCAAGGGTTCAGGTAACCTAGGAAAAGTATAACACAAATTTTCCATTGAGTGGTTTGTGACTTAGTGATAAAAATATAATTTTCTGTCAGTTTGAATGGCTTGGGTTTAGAGGGGAATTGCTCCACCGCCACGATGATTTAGGCATGCACACCTGAAGGAGATCAGAGAGGAAGATGTCGGCTATCTCTGGCCGAAGTTTTGTGATGAATAGGGATGTCATGGCATCGTGAGGCATTTTTGGTAAATGTTGTTTGCCTGAGTTTGGGTTTGAGCACTTAATTTTAATTCGAATGAAGGGATCAAATTATGATGGTAGGGTCGGTTTTAGGCGATGGAGTGGCGTTTATGGCGATGGACTAAGGGCCGAGATAGTCAGTGGGGCATAGGTGCATGTGCACGATGCACACAGGTGCACCAAAGCCTAGAATGGTGAAGAACTAGAAACAAGGAAAGAAGAAAAGAAGAAAAGAGAAGAAGGTTGGAATGTGGGACAAGAACGAATGGGTGATAGCATCTGTTTGATGCACTGGATCAGTAGTTCGTAACATCAATGATAGGTTCAACAAATATGCATAGGTGAATTCATTGACCACAGACGAACTGGAAGGGGAAACGATGCGGTTCATGGAAAACCTGGGTACGGGAAAATGGTGAATTGGATCATGGGTCATGTTGGGCCTGGGAAGGACAGGGATAGAAGACAAATAATGTTTATATCAAAATTTCTAAAGCTCTTGTAAAAATTTAAGCACTTTAACTTAAAAAAGAAGGGAGGGAGAAGTGCGGTCAACTGGTTGTGTTCGATCAGTGCCTGGAAGCTTAAAGATGTAAAATGTGTTGTTTTAAACAACGTTTGCTTAAACCCTTTAAGTTCTTTGAAAATTAAAAACTTCTTTTACATAATAAAAGACGAAAAGAAGGAGGCTGCAAAATTATAGGGTATAATCCAGATCATGGGGATTGTTGTGTGCAGTGGGCCAAGTTGGGCTGAAGACCGAAAAGAAAAGGAGAAGAAAGAAAAGGAAATAATGTTAGTTTTTCAACTTCAGAGTTTCATCAAAAAAATTAAACACTATTAAAAGATAGTGGATCTGAGAGCTATCCTATTGATTTTGCAATAAAATGTGTAAATGGAAGTCGTCTTGAAATTTTTTAAGTTTGAATCTTCGTATATATATATATACATAATTTACCAAACAAATTTGTATAACTTAACAGTTTTAAATAAAATCAATTAATCTATTTCCAAATAAATTTGAATAAATATTATGGGAAATTAGTTGTTACCCAAGATCAAATATTTTCAAGCTATTATTAGTTCAAAATTAAATGTAAGATCGTTATTGACTGATAATATTGTGATAGATGAATGTTGAGTGAATTTTCTGTTATGATATGAAGTGATCAAACGAATTTTAAATAGTTAAAATAAAACGTTGACACATTTTATTGAAATTTAATCGTCTTGTGTCAATTACTATTCTAGAACCAAAAAGTTTGATTTATACAAGAAATTAATTTCTTTGGAGAGGTCACAGTAATTTAATATGAAATAGATTTCCTTATAAAATAATTATATCTTGTTTCCATTAAATACTACTTGTCCAAAAAGATATTAACATTTATCGATTCAAAGAGATCGGGATCGATTTTTAATATGAAATCAAAATACCACTTTGTTTTTACATAGACATTCGATTAAACTGAAGTCAAGATGAAGACATTGAAAAGCAAGGGATACTACTACTAATCATGAGGGTGATTCCAAAACAGATGTAGTAAAGTTAGTTCCTTCGGTCTCGTTCAAACCCAGAATGAACTTGTATTGACGAATGTCTGACAGAGTATTTCCAAATAATCATGTTCATTGACTTCCTCAAATGTACTTCTGCTTGGTGGCGGAGAAGACACCTTGTCTTAGCTTAACACTCAGAGTATTTTGGTGAACATCGATTAGTGGTTTGGCAGATCCGACAATGTGCATTCAAAGTTGAACGTGAAATTTCCAAAAAAAAAAGATAAGCGTAGCTTCAAGCCTCATCAATTGAGAAATGACTGAAATCGGGAAGGCAACAGGGCTATGTGGGTTGTCCCCTTTTGTATGCTTGGTAATAAATATGGTTTATTCGCGACCAACCGTGGTGATGATTTATTTCTTACACTCAAGTTGAATGAGTGGGTGGTTCTGTGTGGTCGGGTTGCAAGATGTTCTTGTGAACCCCGGTATTTTATCTCTAGAGAACACCGATCGGAAGGTATTTCCATACCTAATCATGTTAGAAATCCAAACATCAATACGAGCTGTACGATTTTAGATGTAAACCAACTATATCAAAAAGTGAGATGCAAACTCTTTGGCTATAATTATATTTTATTTGTGAATTGATAGACATTATTATAATATCACCGAATTTGATATAAAAAGTCATTTGGCTATTGTAAGGGGATAAACACGTGCCATTTTTTGTGCGGTCGTGTCTTACAGGAATTCCATTCTTTAAAAGGATTTCTTAAGTTTAAATAAGTCGTTTATATGTCGAATAGGTTTATAAGATAATCTTGATTTCTCAACTATTTTTTTTAAATTTGTTTACTCACACTAGGCTTATGTCTGACCTAGAGTATATTTTTTTTGTTGCTTTTCATAAACTCTTGGGTACTCATAATAATTATTATAAGTAGTCAAGTGATCCAGGTTCTACGACTCTATCTTTTGAAGGAGCTAAAGCAGGAAGTTCCATATTAGTTACTGTACTAGTATATTTATAAAATGTCTATGCTACCTTTTGGTTTGTATGATGGACATGTCATGAGACCATTATATATAGTATCTGTATGCTGGTAACTCTGATGTAAAAGTATTAACACTTATGTATAAATTATGTGGTGTATTATATTTTACCCAATTCCGCTGTGAGATTCTAATTTTTTGTATAATTCTATCTTTCTATCTCTATCTTTTTCTATTAATGACTTGACTTCCAAAGCATTCAAAAGTCGGTTCATTACAGGATTACTTTATATTCCTAGTAGAAGTTGTAAATCATTTTTAATATGAATGAAAAACTTATTATTCTTTGTCAAAAACCTATAATAGTCTCTGGAAATTAATAAAATGACAAGTAACTTAAAAACTCCAAACAATTCACTTTTAAAATAGCTAGAAACATGTTGACGTATATGGTAAAAAGGTTTAAAAAACTTCAAATTTAAATAACTGTCTTGTGTCTTTTCTTTATAAATGAATTTTCTTCCCAATAAATACCACTTTAGACTTGAAAAATGAGTTGAAACCATTTTCTCTTTTTCTCTTCTCGTCCTTTAATCCCTAAATAAAATAATGGATTAACCAATCCATAATTTAAGTGGAAGCTTGAAACAAACCCTTGAACGACAGCACGCTCTCTTTTATACTTAGAAATCAAAAGCACTTAGAACTTAGTCAAATGTTGATGATCAAAGAGTAAGAGACAAACCTCGACGCGACTCGGTGGATGATCTCCTCACTCTTAAAGACGAATCCGAAGTCAATCTTAAAAGCACTATAACCAAAGATGACAACGATTCGAATGCTATAAGGCAAGATCATATCTTCGGCATGCATGGTTGGATGGAAGTGTCATGTAATGTTCGAATTAACCTATTTTAAAAACATAAGTATGAATATATTATTGACAAACTTGTATATATTAGAACATTTGACTTGATTGTATTGGTCTAATTTTCTGGAATTTGTTTGAATGACTAATTTAATTCATATGTAGTTTGGATTGTATTGAATTCCTTTATTTCATGTTTATGTTTCCACGTGCATATCTTAAATATGATTTCTTATCATTGATTGTTAGAATATTCCTAAATTTTATGTATTACAATAAGTATAAATATAGTCTATATATATTATATAAGTCATTAGTGTTTCAGTATCATTAGTAATCAAGTCAGTTTATTCATCAGTTATGGAATTTTTTGTCGATGACAAATAGGAAAGAAAAATATAAAATATGTATAGATTGAGGAGGAGTACAAATTAAGTGGAAGTTATTAAATTCAAAGGGAGTTATGATGGTGTTAAGGAGATAATTTGTAAAATGGTTGTCATCATCAAAATGAGGGCTGTTAATACCGTCGATGGCAATTTTGAGGATAACAACCTTAGATAATGAGTATTTTACATTTAACATATACTAGTTATCTAGATATATATATATATAAGGGTGCGTTTTTTACAAGTCCCTATTAACTTTTAAAATATAAAAAAAAAACCGGTGATAAAAAGAATACAGAATACATCCCTATTTTTGAAATACCGCTGAAAATATTCCAGTTATACCCTTACGCAGTACCAAAACTTTCCAACACCGATTAGTAATCATTTCAGTCGTCTTATTCGCTACTTTAATATCTATCAAAACCCTAATTCCATAATTCTTCAAAACCCTAAATCGTTAAATCTCTCTGTAGAATCAAAAGCCGACGTTCATCAATATAATCAGGATCGTCATGTTTTTTTTCAAATTTAGTTGTCGTCGTCATCAAATTACACGAAATGGCGAGAACGAAGGTATAAATCTGTTTGTTTTATTTTGTCTCCTACTTTCGATACTATCTTCTAATAATAAACTGTAATAAAATTAAAAGAAATTTTTTGAATGAGTGTATATTTTTCAAAAGGATTATTGCATTATTAGTAGATGTTAATAAGAAATATCACAAGATTGCATGATTTTAATAAGAATTATAGCATGACTGTATGTTGTTAGTATGCATTTTTCAACTATTTGTAATGACCCGCATTGGCAGAGGTATTATAATTAATTTATTTAATTTTATAAACAGTGATATAGTGAATTAAATGGTCGTGGAATTTAATAATGTTGAATATTTAATTAAAATAATATATTTAATTCTGAAATAATCAGAATTGGCAGAAATGGCGATATGGTGTGAACTGGATCATCTGTGATATTTAATTCATCTTAGAGTTGAATTATATTGACGAATATATTCAATCGACGTCAGTTTGAACGTATAATTATAATATAATTATATATGAGCGCGTAACCACGCGGCAGTTCGCTATTTGACGATTTGAACTTCAACTGAATGTACAGGATTCGTTTTAAGCCGGGTTTCTATGAAACAAGAAACGTGTGGAGCTGGTGGAGTATATCTTTCTAGTGGAAGAGAAAAATCAGGATTTCGTCGTGTAGATTTTGATATATGTCCAAATCAAATTTTAGAAAAGTCGCTGCGGAATTCCTTTATAATTTATAAAGGAATTATTGGTATTTTAAAAAGGAAATTCAATATAAATCGAATATCGGGTTGACCCAGAAGTGAATATCGAGTTAGAAATTCATATAGGGATATTCTAGAGCTGTATGGTATTCCACTGTGAATATATACGATAATATTTAATTATAAATATTTAATTTAATTATATTTAAATATATTTACATATTTAAATGGGTCATCCAGAGCTTTAAAAATAGCCAGTTTTGCAAACGAAGTCGGAATTCGACGAAACTAATTTTGTTGGATCCACAATGTCAAATAGTTGTTAGATTTCCAGTTTCGTGATTTTTAGGGTCACTGTGTGACTGTACGGATTTTTAGGGTGAGAAACAATCAGTTTTTCAACAGTTAAAAATACGCTGTGTGAGCATACAAGTCGGAATTCGATGAAACCAATTTCGTTGGGACCGTAATGTTGAACTGTAGCTGCACGTCAATTTTCGTGATTTTTGAGTATCGTGTGTGATCGCAGGAATTTTAAAGGACAAATAAAAACAGTAGTTCAATATAAATGAATATAAAAAATAAAATATCTAAATCCCCTATATATAACCCCGTACAAATTCCTTAAGACCAAATCTTCCTGTAAAGTGCCGCTGTATTTTTTCTTACAGTAAAAAAAAGCATACAGTGAGCTTCTAAATTTCATTTAAAAATCAAAGAGAAAGGGTAAAAATCCAAGGCAAGTGTTTTTGAGCTCAGGAGGTGAAGCTCTTGGATCCAACATACATTTTGAAGGACTCGGCTCCATTTTTTTTCTACTGGAAAAGTGATAGTGTCACTTAGGGTTCCGGATATTTGGGGTTTCTTGGGTCGATTTGCAAGTTCGAGTTTTGTGTTGGATTGATGAAGCAAGAAGCTTCGATTTGTGAGGTTGTAGGGATGAACGGTGGTAAAAAGGGTCGGCGTACGGTGTACAGTATCGTGAGATACCAGAAGTCGAAGCTGAGAAGATGAGTTTCGAGTTTGACAAAAGTTGTACAGGATTTAAGAGGTCTTGATGGAGATGTGGTTGATGATCTCAGTTTCAAGAACGATGAAGTAAAACGGGAAATAGGGGAGATCGAAGAACTCGGAAATGGTCTGAAGGAGGAAGCGGATTCGCATTTTCAATTGGAGAGGGTGAATACTGTAGATGGCGGGTTGGGATTTGAGGATGGGTCGGGTGTGTTAGATGGGCCTGGTTAATAGTAAGCCCAATAAATTCTATTGAGTTTTAGTTTAAAATTTAAATAGCATTCAAACTTGTGAGTTCAATAACTTATTCATATGAAATCAGAATCATGAACCGTAAGTTGCGTTGGGACCGTATGGACGGGAGCTACAACATGGAACTGACTGGGAGTGGATTTGAGCTCGTTTGAATTTATGACAAAATAAATTGTTTGATTCAAATCAAACAACAGTTTATCGTTCTTTAACGATGAACTGCAAATGTGAGTAAATCTCACCAACTCTGAATAGTTTATAATTTCATGTTGTATTTTTAGAACTGTTAGATATTGGCTGATTGACTGTGTGTTGACTGTTTGATTAAACTGCTAGTCAGTTAGTTGAATTTCTATATTGATTATGTTTAATAGAATATATCATATAGTGATGTTGATGATATTGTGTAACATCTGTGGATGCAGGGAAACAGGTTGGAGGGACCCAACTGGGTTCCTTAATATATAGATACTGTTTTGTTTTATATATTGTGTTATACGATGTGATATGAAATCTGTTGATGATTTTATATGTGTGAATGATACTGATCATTGTTGTATGGTATGTTGAATACCATAACATACCGAAATGTTGATAAAGGGGAATTTGTCAAAGTGATATTTGAAAATAAAATATTTATAAAGGGAATATTTATAAATAAGAAATATTTATAAATTGGAATATTTATAAATAGGAGATATTTAGAAAAAGGGAAAACGTTATAAAAAGAAAACTGTTATAAGAAGGAAATCAATTGTAAAGTGAAGAACCGTTACTAAAAGTGAATCTTTATAAATGAATAGTTTATTCGAAAGGGAGTTAATCAAATTTAGTTATTCGAAAAGAGTTAAATCGAATATGGTATTCGAAGGGAGTCAATCAAATAAGGTATTCGAAAGTTAGTAAATCGAATATGTTATTCGAAAAGGAGTTAGTCGAGTCGAGTTAGTTGAATAGAGTTAATCGAATATTTGTTATTCGAATAAGAGTTAACCAGTTACAGTTAATCAATTAGAGTTAACCAGTTAGAGTTAAACCAGTTAGTGTTAATCAGTTAGAGTATATCGATAGAGTTGAATCGAACTAGAGTTATTCAAATGGAGTTATCAATTATAGTTTAATCGAAAGGAGTTATTGAATCTAGTTATTCAAATGGAGTTATCGATTATAGTTAAATCGAAAGGAGTTATCGAATCTAGTTATTCGAAGGAGTTATCGAATATAGTATATTCAAATAGAGTTAAAGGGATTAATCGAATGTAGTTTATTCGAATAGAGTTAAAGGAGTTAAGTAAGGAGTTAAGTAAACAAAGTTAATCAGTTAGAGTTATTCGAAGTAGTTATTCGAATAGAGTTAAACACATAAGAGTTAATCGAACGTAGTTTATTCGAATAGAATAAAGGAAGTTATCGAATAAAGTTAAAAGGAGGTATTCGAATATAGTTTAGCCAAAAGGAGTTATTCGATCAGAATTTATCGAATAGAATTAATTGATTAGAGTTAATCAAACAAAGTTAATCAATTAGAGTTATTCGAATTAGTTATTCGAATAGAGTTAAACACATAAGATTTAATCGATGTTAGTTTAATCGAAAGGATCTAATCGAATATAGTTATTCGAAAAGAAAGGTTAAGTAAGGAAGTTAGTTAAAGAAATATAAAGTGAACTTTGCCTATTTCAAAGTTAGAAATGTTGTTCAGTTAAGGTCTGAGAGGTAGTTCTACCCCAACTTGATTGGCTTCGTATTTAACTAAGGAATGGTTAAGCTTCGGCAGTAAAGGATGGTTAAGTGAATTTAGTAATTAAAGGAATGGTTTGAGTTGGCATCGCGATGGTTTGTTTAAAACATCTGACTAAGTCCAATGAAGAAGCTTTGGAAATGTTTTCCAAATAAGAAACCAGAAATGTTTACTAATAAAGAAAACAAGAAATGGAAATGTTTTCCATTGTTAATAATGTATATTTTCCAAATTTAGAAAATAAGGAATATTGAATATAGGGAAACAGGAGATAAGTAAATTAAGGAAATAAAGAGATAAATGTTGAATGATGTTTGATCGATATAAATTTCCATTTGGAAATAATATCGTTGTTTGCATACCTGTTTTTCTTCGATAGTTAAATCACAAAATATCGAAGTTTTGACCATTTTAACGTTGTTAATATGGAGAGACCGGTTGGATTATTATCCAAAGAACCACTCTGTATTGGCATAAGCGTTGCGAATCATATATGCCAAAGGAAATTGAAGACGGAGTTATGCAAGGGCTATCCTGTTTACAGAATAGTGCCTTCGGTTCATCCTATTCCTGGATGACTTGTATGGACGGATGTCTAACAGAGTATTTCCAGACGATCACGTATATTGATTTCTCCAACCGTACCAAGAGTGGAAGCGGAGAAGGAAACTTCTTTTAGCTAACACATAATGTATGGTTGAGGACGTCAAATCGGTGATTTGATGGATTTGACGATGTGGCATTCAAAGTGAATCTGGTGTGATGATAAAGCGTAGCTTCTAGCCTCACATCCGGTAAATGACAGAAATCGGGCAGGCAGCATGGCTGAGTCGGTCGCACCGAAGTAGGGTGTATAATCACCTGATCTAGAGTTTCATTTACTTCTAAAAATCTATTGTTGATGCTGTCCCATTCGGGAAACGGTTGTTGATCCCAACCGTTGGTGATATACATTCGATACACTCAAGCGAAATGAGTGGTCGGTCATGTGTGGCCGGGTTGCAAGATGTTCTTGTTGAACCCAGTGTATTCCTCTCTAGAGACACTAGCGTAAGGTGGTTCCATACCTTGTCATAGTTGGAAATCCATTACCCAATACGTGCTTGCGGTTTTGATTGTATACTATATATGTAGAACGTGAGATGAAAGCGTTTCTGCTAGATGATTATTAAATTGTGTTGATAGACATTATTATAATATCAAAAGGTTTTTGATATAAAGATATTTGGATTCTCATAAGGGAAAAACCCGTTCCGTTATACGGCGTGGTCTTATGAGATATCGATTACCTGCTTGAACTGTTTTAAAATGTTTTACTCACACCAGTCCCATGATTGACCCGGAGTTTATTTTGTTTTGTTTTCCCTAAACTCTTGGGTGCCCAATTTTGTATGGGCAGTCAAGTAGTCAGGATTTACAGATATACTGGAAGAGCTTGGAGCAGGAGGCTTCAGGATCATATAGCTATAGTTTATTTCCGCTGTGTTGTAAGTGTTGTACCTTGATAATGATATATATTCAAGTACAGATATTATATTTCAAAGTTATGTTATATAATATATTTATTCGTTCCGCTGTGAGATCTGTGTTACTCTGATGTTGTGTTCTTCTTCTTCTTCTATTCTAAGTTTCTATCTTATCTTTCCTCACCCTCTGTTTTCTTTCTATTAATCTCCTGATTTTCAGTTTAATTTGGGGTTGGACTTGTGTTTTTGGTCAGCTCAAATTGGACTGGATTTTCGGGTCATTACACTATTTCTTACACATCAGTATTCATTTGTACGTTAGTCATACATGATTGCTTGATTTTTTAATCAGTAATCTGTATGATTGTATACAAGTATGCAGAATAATTGAATGTTTAAGTGCAGGTATTCAGTGTAGAGGCATGCTAGAATTCAGATAATCAAAAGTGAAAATAACAAAAAGTTGCATTTGTGAATGCATATTTTCAAAAAATGTGAATACAAAAAAGAACGTATTCACCAAAGAGGAATATATACATGCATATAATCAGAAAACTTATATACATTTATATATATATATATATACATTTATATATATATATATATATTCAGGACTTTTGCATAAGAAACTATAATTTGTTATGAGTTGGTGAATATTTGAATAATTTAATTTAAATTTCTTGCAGAAATGTATATAATTATCTTCTATATTTGCTTGCTAATTTGCAAATATTAACAAAATTATTGTAAGAGTTCATGAATGATTGTAAGATATTATTATGAATATTTGGAAACATGTTTGAATGTGGTTAGAATGCTCAAACACTTGTGGAAAACAATTCATAATAAATGAGCACTAGTGTGCATTTATTCCGAATACCTGCACTCTAGTGTGCATTTTTTAGGTTCTTTTGCACAATTCTGTGATGTTATTACGAATTTTGTATAGTTGTGAGCTTATGTCCGTAATATTTGCATACTTGTGTAAATCTATTTTATATAGTAGCACACTTTGTGCTATTATTAAAAATACATGCTTTGTTTGCTATTATTAGTAAAAGTTGCACACTTGTGTGCAATTATGAAGATTATTTGCACATGTTTGAGTATGTATCAACAATATTTGCGAACTTTTGTACTGTTATTCAAAATACATGATCACTTGCGTGACATTAGATAGAATACTTGCAGGCTGGTACGCATATATTTAGAACAGTTTGAAACCTTTTGTTAATAACTTTCTAATCCTTTTTACATGTACCTATGGTGGAAGATGATCCTATATGAAATGTTAAAAAAGAGAGAGCGTCAGTAATTACTGAACAGCCGTCTAAATCTCAACAATTGGTGAAAGAAGAAAAAATCGAAGAAGTAAGGAAGAATCCCAAAAAGGATAGTGTGTATAGGAATAATCTTAAGGCATTCATCGAACTGATAGAGAAATTAAAGAAAGATGATCTTTATACGTATAAGCATTCTGTATTTCTTGATATTATAATGTTGTGAACTTTTACGTGCCGTTATAAATTTAGTTCAATTTTTTAGTATTAATTTTGTATTTGTTACAGTTAAATTTTTTGAGAAATACTGTGTATGCAATCATTCTATATAGTTGGATAGAAGCATGCAAATATTATGTATAGTTGCATAGATGAATGCAATTATACTGAATATCTATATCAACTTTGCTAGTATATTGCATAAATGAATAAATGTATGAAAAAAATTCATAGAAGCTACATACAGGTACGAAATTATTCTTGTAAATGGATAATGAACACAAGTATTATTCATTGTTGCATAGAAGTATGCAACTATTCTCTTTATTTGCATGCAAGTATTCAAAAAAATTCGGGTATCCTTACACTGTTTTAACTTTGTCTGCTTTTTTCCCCATTTAATCCTGAATTATTTAATTTAATCAGCTGATTCTATAGTTTTAATTTCGTTATTTATTCCTATAATTTAATGAAGTTTTGTTCTTACATGTCAGTATTTAATAAAAAAATAAAATGTCTTCTGGAGTAATGCTGCAAATATATGCAGTTACATCAGGAATTATATTGAAAACATGCATATAAGTATGCAAACTATTACGAATAACTGTACACACGACAGCATCAATTCATAATTTCATCTAAACTTAGAAGAACTTAATTCGTTTCACAAAATAAAAAGGTAATTCAGTTTACACACTACATAATCATGCGCACGTAGTTCAAAAAACAAAATAGCAGTCAACATTTTCTAACAAATATAAACACCCCTTTCTTCCATTTTAATTTCTTTATCTCTAATGATTTCTTTGTCCTCACTTCTCTGCTTCGTTATGTTAATAACAAAATGCACCAATATTTGCAGGACCACTGTTTAAAAAAAACATTAATCAGCCTTATCTACATGTATTCAAATAAAATTACAAAAATATAGACATATAATTATAACTAGATGCATACATATACGCAAATAACAGTAGTATCTACATATTTATATGAAAATTTTCAAAATATTTGCACATATTTTATTAAAAAAATAGATCTAGAACACTTGTAATATGCATATATTAAGAATATATTCATATATGTATGCAACTAATCATCAGACACGCAAACAAACAGAAAATCAAAGGAGATGAATATTTGTATGCATATATACAGAAAATATGCATACTTCTACGCAAATTTTCTGAGTACATCCAAACACATATTATACTAATAGTACTATTTTTATATGCTCATATTCACAATATATGCATATATTTGTGAATATATGCAGAACATATGAAAATATATGTTGACAAATTAAATTGTACAGCCGAACAATCAGCAACAAAAATAAAACTTTATAAAATAATTAAACTGTCTATTAATAAAAAAAAGCCAATTAAACTAATACAGAATAATGAATCGGCTGTAAAATCAGCAACAAAAAATATCCATCGATAATATAGGACATTTAAAATAATTTAGAATAATGAATCAACAAAAAACGATTGCAAAATGAAATCCGTATACCAAAACAATAGTAGAACAATTTGCCGATAACCTACAAGAAGAAAAATTCAGAACGATTTCAAATTGAAATCCATATACCAAAAAACATTCAAAATGAAATCAGGTAAAAAGTATAAATCACCTGGAAGAAGAAACATCCATTTTTTAAATGAAGGATCGATCAAATTAACTCTTTGAAGAAATTGCCGAGAAACCCTAATTTTAGATGGACAGAATTTTGAAACCATTAGAACAATGACGGCGCAGCCATTAACACAGAAATACACAACAGTGAAAAAATTAGATCGCTGAAATGTATAATAGATCATGTTAATTTCGCCGTAATTTGGGTAAATGGGCAACTCAGGAAAAGAAAATGTGGATATTTAAAAATAGGGATGAAATTTACATGTATTAAAGGGGATGATGTAAGCCTAATTAAGTTTACTTTTAAGGATGTGAGCCTAATTTTCACTATATATAATATTGTATCGCTCATGATTTATTATAGGATGTGTTTTAGGAAACTGATAATCAAAACTATACAGTATCAAGATTGAAGATTCATAACAACGACTCAAGAATACGAAGACTCATGACTTTCTAGAGTTCGAGTCAAGATTATAGAGTCATAGGAATTTTGTTAAAACTTAGGTTGCACTTATAAGTTTGCCATCCATTTTTACAAATGATTTTTCAAAAGTATTCCTGTTTTCAAAATCTATTTTCGAAGTGATTTTAAACAAAATTTCATATTTTTTAATTTCTTTCTACAGAAAAATTTCACATATCCTTTGTTTTCAAAATAGTCCTTTAAAAAAGAAAATTTTATAGTAACTTTACTTTGAAACATTTTTATACTTATTAGATTTTAATATTTATACTTTACTTTAATTATAATTATAACGCCCCAAAATTTAATACACTATAACCATAATTTAAAGACAATAAAATCGGAATGACTTTATTAAATATTCATAGTTAAGTAAAACCATCTTTATTGTTACGTTCATCTAAGAATTCTGGTTCAGATAGACTCCAACTCTACGTAAATCGGATAGCGTATAAAGAAGTTATGGGCATAAGAAATTTGTATAAATATAAGGGGGGTTATATATGAATATATTCAACATATTTCAAACTAGGAAAACAATGCGCGCAGAAGACCGTTAGGGGATGACCCACAATGGGTCTACGTCAACCCAAGTCAAGTGGGTTCGACCTATGGGTCGACCCAGAGTGTCAGTGGGTCGACCTACCCAGATTCGGGGTAGATTCTGAATTCTGGATCTTGATTGTTTTGTGGCTAGGTTCGCCGCTAGCTCAGTACTTTGTATACAACTTAGATTGAAAACCTAGAATCTAATGGTTAAAGGTTGGCTTTGTTAGTCTATATAAAGGGGATCTCTCCCATTTTATCCACACACACAATTATTCACATTTCTCTCTGCCTCCATTACATATTCTATACTAAATAATAAGATAGGGGACTCTGCTGAAATCTAGATTAACATAGAAGATTCAAGATCTGTAACCAACCATGAACCCTGCAATCAACAAAGAGATAGAAGTGGACTTTTATACAACAATATATATATATATATATATGAGATATAATCTCTTCTTCACCTAGACCCGATGTGAGTTCCATATTGTTTTCCGATCTGATAATTAGAACTATATCATGACAGTAAATAAAATTGGTTTAGAACATACGTGCTTATAAGTTAATACCTATAACTGTGTTATCACAGTTATTCACCTATGTCATTGTTATAAGTAAAATATATTCTTTTACTATCAGCTGATTAGTTAGTTATGCATATCTACATTCATTTTTCCCATTTCTACTATTTTAGTTTATTTCCAGTCTTGCATATATGCTTATACAGTTTGATTTGATTCTATTCTCCTTACTCTATTTTTTTCTTTTGTTTATGACTGTAACGACCCGAAAAAATGTGATCTTGGTTATCCGATATACGACACATATCGAACATCCAAGGATCGAAAATAACCGAATAGTTAATGAAAGAAATTAGAGGGTGAGAAAAGATAAGATATAACTTAGAACAGAAGAAGAATAAGAACACAACATCAGAGTAAAACGAACCTCACAGCGGAACGAATAACATATAATAGATAACATATCTATGAAATATAAATCTGTATTTGAATATGCATATCATTTCAAAGTACGCCACTTACAACACAGCGGAAATACACTATAGCTATATGATCCTGAAGCCTCCTACTCCAGCTCTTCAAGTATCTGTAAATCCCGACTACTTGACTGCCCGTACAAAATTGGGCACCCAAGAGTTTAGGGGAAAACAAAACAAAATAAACTCCGAGTCAGTCATGGGACTGGTGTGAGTAAAAGAGTTTAAAACAGTTCAAGCAGGTAAATGATATCTCATAAGACCACGCCGTATAACGGAATGAGTTATTCCCTTATGAGAATCCAAATTTTCTTTATATCAAAAACCTTTTGATATTATAATAATGTCTATCAACCACAATTATATTAATCATCTGGCAGAAACGCTTTCATCTCACGTTCTACATATATAGTATACAATCAAAACCGCAAGCACGTATTGGGTAATGGATTTCCAACTATAACAAGGTTTGGAACCGCCTTTCGCTAGTGTACCTCTAGAGAGGAATACACTGGGTTCAACAAGAACATCTTGCAACCCGGCCACACATGACTGACCACTCATTTCGCTTGAGTGTATCGAATGTATATCACCAACGGTTGGGATCAGCAACCGTTTCCTGAATGGGACAGCATCAACAATAGATTTTTAGAAGTAAATGAAACTCTAGATCAGGTGATTATACACCCTAATAGGTGCGACCTACATAGCCATGCTACCTGCCCGATTTCTATCATTTACCGGATGTGAGGCTAGAAGCAACGCTTTATCATCACATCAGATTCACTTCGAATGCCACATTGTCAGATCCATCGAAAATCACTAATTGACATCTACAACAGTAGCTAAAGAAGTTTCCTTCTCCGCTTCCACTCTTGGTACGGTTGAAGAAATCAATGTACGTGACCTTTCTGGAAATACTCTGTCAGACATTCATCCATACAAGTCATCCAGGAACAGGATGAACCGAAGGCACTATTCAGTACATCCATCTTAGGCACTGTTATCTAAGACTTATACAATAGCCCTTGCACCTTACTCCGCCTTCAATTATCTTTGGCATATATGATTCGCAACACTTATGCCAATAGAGAGTGGTTCTTTGGATAATAATCCAACTGGTCTCTCCATATTAACAACGTTAAAATGGTCAAAAACTTCGATAGTCGGTGAGTTAACTATCAAAGAAAACAGGTGTGCAAACAACGATATTATTTCCCGGAGGAAACAATATCGATCAATCATCATTCAACATTTATCCCTTTATTTCATTAATTTACTTTTCTCCTGTTTCCATATATTCTAAATTATTATTTTCTATTATCAGAAAACATTTCGGATTCTCGTTTGGAAAACATTTCCAAAACTTCTTAATTGGGACTTAAACAGATGTTTAAATCAACATCGCGACAACAAATCAAACCACTATACTTATTTACTAAATTCACTTAACCACTTTCACTCTCGAACCTTAACCATTTCTAAATTAAAAAAGAAGTCAATCAAATTGGGATATAATTACCTCTCAGACCTTAACTGAACAACATTTCAAATCTCGAAATAGGGTAAGTTCATCTTTTAACTCTTTAACACCTCCTTATGTAACTTTCGGGTATAATTTATGTAACACCCCGCATTTTTAAGTATAATTAAAAATGAAATAAAATATATAAAAATATGCTTATGATAGGTAAATAATGGTGATGCATAAGAAGAATTAATTAATACATGAAAGAGAAGAAAAATTAGTTCGATAACGGTGTGTGTAACGGAAAAGATAGTAAAATGAGGATAATTAATTTAAGAATCAGGAATTAGGTAAAATAGACATCACCATTGCGTTCCTCTCGAAATTTTACATGAAATAGAGTCCGAGTTTTCGAAAATCGGAGTCCGTATGAAGAAGTTATGGCCTGTAGAAGATTCATAAGGTTTCGGTCAGCACAGAACTGGGCAGGTCGACCTGGGGGTCGACCAGGGGGTCGACCTGGGGGTCGACCTCCCCCATGGGGGTCGACTATAGTGTCGACCTCCCCCCCCCCCTACAGGTCGACCTGGTCGGCCTGTTTCGGTCCAGAACACGTTTTTGAAGCCCAGGGACGATTTTTGATGGTCCGGATTGGTTTTATTGTTAATCTGGTGGCTGAAATGAACTGCAACACCTATAAAAACAACCTAAGACCTAGCCTTCTCTACACACAATTCTATTCTGTTTCCTCTCTGCCTCTGTTCTAAATAAAAATAAAAATGGCGTCGCTACTCTGCTGGAATCAAAACTAGAAGCTAATCGACATCAACCTAAGCAACCCAATTCAAACTAGAGATTAAAGCTTCTGCAACGATTCTACAACAAATTAAAGTTCTTTCTTTAATCCAACCAAGGCAAGTACAGTTATTTTCCGCTGTAAACGTTAATTCTGATTGTGACATGAATTGTAAATCTGAATCTGAGATTATATCTGTTCTGTTCTGTTTAGATCTATCTTATTTTGTATCTCTTTCCTCTTTCTGTTCTATAGCCAGGCTACCACGAGCCTGAGCCAATCTCATAAGAGATTAACATACGCTAAAATGTTTGGGACAGTAAAATGAATGACGCATAAATTAGGCATGACCAATAGGTGACTAATTTGAGGAAAGAACATGGACTGTAGCTAGAACATAAATCTGAGACATATGACTGGACATGTTATATTTATAACATAAAGGGTATTGAACATATGATTTGAGATAAAGAGAATATGGCTTAGGTATAAAGATTTACATGAAAGTAGGGTATCTATTAATGTAAATAAACACCTAAGCAAGGGATTTTTGGGATATATGACATGCATAGTAATCGATGGCTGTATTTGGTATAATATATATATATGGATCTTCTGTACTATGCAAGTTTAATAAAAATTGAAACATATATGGTATATGATCATATTGTGAATCATGACTATTATTTATGCATATGAACTTAGGTAAGATTTATAATTAGGCAAGATATGTTTGGGAAACTTTAAGGAATGATTAAATCTGTTATATTTGCCTAATTTGCTAGTTCTGCTATATTTGCCTAATCTACTAGTTCTGTTATATTGCCTAATCTGCTAGTTCTGCTCTACTGCCTAGTCTGTTAGATCTGTTCACCTTCCAAATCTGTCATCTGCTAAGTCTGTTAAAAATGCCAAATCTGCTAAACTAAATCTGTTGAGATGCCTAATCTGTTGTCTGCTAAATCTGCTAGTTTGCTTAATCTGCTAAATTCGTTAGGTCGCCTAATCTGAGAAATCTGTTATCTGCTATATCTGTTGAGTTGATATAATTAGTCCGTTATTGACATAATCTGAATTGGCTATAGTTATGAATAATTGACATGTATATTAGGCGTGGGTATAAATGGTAAATCATTAATTAATTGGTCGCAAAGATAAACATGGCTAACTCGAGGTTAGAATGAGTTTGCGGCGTAATTCTGCCCGGAACCGCCCGACATATTCCAGTGGCCGCAAACAATAGGTTCTAATGTGAGAAGTTAGTCATAACGTGCTTGAAACCCGAGGTTAGACTCAGTTTGCGACAGAAACCTGGCCGGAACCAACCGGCCTAACCAGTAGCCGCAATCTGTCAGTCTAATGTGAGAGGTCTGGGCATTAATATTTAATTAATAACAATCTGAGATAAATATGATGTCTAAAGCGTGTTGGGTGGGTAAGGTTAAACCAATTGGACCAATGAATCTGATAAACCTGTTTCGTGAATCTGTAGGCCCAATACAAAGTTAGACAATCTGTAACCTGTTAATCTGTAACCAGTCAATCTGTAAGTCTGTTAAATCTGTGTATCTGATCCGTTAGTCTGAAAACTTGTCTGTGAACTAGTTGATCTGAATTCTGTATGTATGAACTTGTGAACAAGTTAATCTGAAAATATGTTAGTCTGAGACACAAGGTTAGGAGGGGAATTACTTGTGTCATCTGTTGTTTGGGACCCATATTAGTTAGTAACCCTTTCTGGTATCAAAATTTTGACCCAACAGTAGGTAGGGTCCGGGCACGCTTACTGAACTAATTATAAGCGGTTCATTCTGATAATGGCGAGGGGTGTTGATGGTGCATTCCAACCGGGTCATGTGCGTGCATGGATCCCGGTCTGCCTCTGAGGATGTAAGACACCGTGACATCTATAAATAGGTCTTTGTCATTCAAAGGTTGCCACTTTAGGGAATGATACACCCTTTTGTGGGGCTAGCACAGGGTATTTATGTATTAGGGAGCCGATCGCTTGGGGTAGGGTTTTAGGGTACACTTAGTTCTGTCTGTTTCTGTTGGTACCGTCTGTTTCTGTTGGGTAGCAACACCCATCTGTTTCTGCGTGGTACCGTCTGTTCGGGTGGTAAAGGCCCAATTACTAGTGTACACCTAATTCTACATTCTGTTTCCGTAGGGATTAATCTGTTTCTGCTTTTGTCTATTTCTGTTCGGGTGGTAAAGGCCCATTATTAACATTCTGCTTCTGTCTGTTTCTGTTGGGATGGTAAAGGCCCATTACTAGCATTCTCTTCTGTGGAAATTATTCTGTACCCGTTTCTGTTCAGTTTAGACATTAGGGTGACACCTAATTCTGTTATACTAGTATTAGTGCAGAGAAGTGTAAAGTAATAGTTTATATCATTCTGTTCTTCTGTAATATCCGCTACATTTGTTACTGTTATCTCTCATCCAGTTTTATTTTCATGTCATGTTATTATTATCTGTTCATAACTGAAAATCACTGGACTTGCCAGACTTTATGTCTGACCTTGCTTGTTTTCGCCCCTTTTTCTTCCGTTCCCCCCCCCCCCCCCCCACCCTAGGTTATCCATGGAGGGAATACTTTAGCTTGATCCAGATTCCTTCTGCTTGAAGTGCTTAAAGTATGGCTTGGCTCTGTATAGCTTCCGTTCTGTGGGGATTATGATTTTAAAGTTTTGTACTCTGATGGCTTTTGAACAAGGCTGATATATATGTACTTGAGTTTTTGGTAAAGTTGTAACCAAACTGATTTCTGTCCGCTGCAATAAAGTTATAAAGTTTTTCAAGTACTATTTTTATATCTGTCTTGTAATATTCTGTTCTGTTTACTAAAATGCTCCATCAAAGTTAAGGCATTCCCTTTGTGAGTGACCTTAACGGACGTGGGGTGTTACACTTGGTATCAGAGCTAAAGGTTACCAGATTAGATAAATGTTTTTGAAAACTATTTTCAAAAAGGTTTTGAAAGGAAGTATTTTCAAAAATAAAGCTTATTTTGAAAAACATGATCCCCAAGAGCCATATATCTTTCCTTCAGTCCTTTTTGTAATTGAATCTTTCCTTTTTCGTTTCAGCATGTCTGAAGCATCTGAGATACCAGAGGGTGTTCATGTACCCAGTTGGTTTCGTCAATATCTTGAGGCTAGGACCGCCGTCGCAGGTCCAGCAAATGATCCCCCTCCTCCACCCCCTCCTCGTGCAATTACTTTCTCAAAGATCTGTAGAGATTTTGGGGCCATGGGTGGAAAGGATTTCAAGGGAACTGAATCATTCGTAGAAGCGAGGAACTGGCTCAAAGAAACTGAGGATCTATTCGTTATCTTCGAGGTGGACGATAAGCAGAAGGTATAGTTGGTGGTATGGCTGCTCAAAGACGAGGCTTCCTACTGGTGGGAAGTCACTAACGCCGAGAGGCCAGTTGAAACATGGATGGATTTCAGAACAAGGTTTGAGACAAAATTCCTCTCGCAAGTTGAACGGAGTCTACAACTGGAAAAGTTCCTATCTCTTAAGCAAGGGAGTATGACGGTCAAGGAATACGTCAACCAGTTCAACCAACTGGCTAGGTTCGGATTGGATTTAGTCAACACTCAGCATAAAAAGGCTCTCTGCTTTGTTAAAGGATTGAACTAGCCACTGCACAGCCTAGCCATGACCCATGTACCCATGGGAGCGACTTACGAGAAATTGGTGGACATGGCACTATTGCACGAGGAAGACAAGGGCCAGAAAGAGACAAAGAAGGAAGAACCACAGAATAAGAAAGCAGGGCCCAAAAAGGAAACACAAAAGAAGGATGAGAAGTCTGAAGATAAGAAGGGGAAAAAGTGCTTTACTTGTGGAAGCTCGACTCATCTGAATAAGGATTGCAGAAAAAGGAAGGGCACTTGCTTCAACTGTGGAGAGATGGGACACTTCACTAGGGACTGCCCAAAGAAACGAGGGCAAGGAGGGCAGGCGAACACTCTTGAGGCTAGTGGCTAGGATAGAAATAGGAAAATTCCTATAGTAGGTTTAATTTATTTATCTGATTATGGAGTTAAGACTCTTTCTGATTCTGGTATTTTGATTTTGTAATTGATACTCTGCACTTTAATACTAGTATTATTTCTGATTCCGCTGTTGGCTTAGACCCATAAGGGTTATGACTCATCTATTGTGATAGATTGGGGTTTGAGAGATATCTGTGTTAGGCGTCAAGTAGGACGCATACATTCTGGGTTTTATCATGCTTAGTTCGGTAACCTGATCTGTACCAGTAATCTGTAAATATCTGAATATCCCCGATAAGGTTAAGATTTCCGGTTTTGACATTATCTAAAGAGGGTAAATCCTCTGGGTGTCAATTTGATGTTGGATTCGGTCTTCGGGGCCGATACTTTGGACCCATGCCTAATGGGAACCAAGTTTTTGTTTTATCTGTACTCGCTTCCATCATTCGGCTATATCCTATCGATCGAATCTTCGAACTTTAGGTAGAAACTATTGGGTGTAAACATGTGTTTGAAACATGTTATGTTTGATGGTTGCAAGTGGATGCAAGTGGTTGCTAGTGGTTGCTCGTGGATGCATATACACACACTAGGCACTAGATCGGCTCGAAAACACTCTCATACTGCATATGGATGTGTGAGCATTTTCAATTTTTGTGGATGCAAAATGATTGACTCAGCAGATGGATGTTGCATGTGACTGAATGGTTGTGCACTCATATAGAAATGATATGTATCGAGTAGGAAAATTGCATACATGTTGGACTTATGGCACTAGCATAATTCGCATTAAGGAGGTCAACTGAATCAGTGATCCGCCTGATCTTTGCATTAGACAAGGAACATATACACACACTTCTTGCATATGTTCATACATCATTAGAAATCTCTTAAGGACAATGAATGCCTGTGATTGGTGATTGAGTAGATGGATGATTGGATGGTAGGACACATTCTTCTTAACTTGAAGATTTCGGGGACGAAATCCTTTAAGGAGGGGAGAATGTAACACCCCGTATTTTTAAGTATAATTAAAAATGAAATAAAATATATGAAAATATTCTTATGATAGGTAAATAATGGTGATGCATAAGAAGAATTAATTAATACATGAAAGAGAAGAAAAATTAGTTCGATAACGGTGTGTGTAACGGAAAAGATAGTAAAATGAGGATAATTAATTTAAGAATCAGGAATTAGGTAAAATGGACATCACCATTGCGTTCCTCTCGAAATTTTTACATGAAATAGAGTCCGAGTTTTCGAAAATCGGAGTCCGGATGAAGAAGTTATGGCCTGTAGAAGATTCAGAAGGTTTCGGTCAGCACAGAACTGGGCAGGTCGACCTGGGGGCCAGGTCGACCAGGGGGTCGACCTGGGGGCCAGGTCGACCAGGGGGTTCACCTGGGAGTCGATCTCCCCCATGGGGGTCGACTATAGTGTCGACCTCCCCCCCTATAGGTCAACCTGGTCGGCCTGTTTCGGTCCAGAACACGTTTTTGAAGCCCAGGGACGATTTTTGATGGTCCGGGTTGGTTTTAGGGTTAATCTGATGGCTGAAATGAACTGCTACACCTATAAAAACAACCTAATACCTAGCCTTCTCTACACACAATTCTATTCTGCTTCCTCTCTGCATCTGTTCTAAATAAAAATAAAAATGGCGTCGCTACTCTGCTGGAATCAAAACTAGAAGCTAATCGACATCAACCTAAGCAACCCAATTCAAACTAGAGATTAAAGCTTCTGCAACGATTCTACAACAAATTAAAGTTCTTTCTTTAATCCAACCAAGGCAAGTACAGTTATTTTCCGCTATAAACGTTAATTCTGATTGTGACATGAATTGTAAAACTGAATCTGAGATTATATCTGTTATGTTCTGTTTAGATCTATCTTATTTTGTATCTCTTTCCTCTTTCTGTTCTATAGCCAGGCTACCACGAGCCAGAGCCAATCTCATAAGAGATTAACATACGCTAAAATGTTTGGGACAGTAAAATGAATGATGCATAAATTGGGCATGACCAATAGGTGACTAATTTGAGGAAAGAACATGGACTGTAGCTAGAACATAAATCTAAGACATATGACTGGACATGTTATATTTATAACATAAAGGGTATTGAACATATGATTTGAGATAAAGAGAATATGGCTTAGGTATAAATATTTACATGAAAGTAGGGTATCTATTAATGTAAATAAACACCTAAGCAAGGGATTTTTGGGATATATGACATGCATAGTAATCGATGGCTATATTTGGTATAATATATATATATATATATATATGGATCTTCTGTACTATACAAGTTTAATAAAAATTGAAACATATACGGTATATGATCATATTGTGAATCATGACTATTATTTATGCATATGAACTTAGGCAAGATTTATAATTAGGCAAGATATGTTTGGGAAACTTTAAGGAATGATTAAATCTGTTATATTTGCATATATTTGCCTAATCTACTAGTTCTGTTATATTGCCTAATCTGCTAGTTCTGCTCTACTGCCGAGTCTGCTAGATCTGTTCACCTGCCAAATCTGTCATCTGCTAAGTCTGTTAAAAATGCCAAATCTGCTAAACTAAATCTGTTGAGATGCCTAATCTGTTGTCTGCTAAATCTGCTAGTTTGCTTAATCTGCTAAATTCGTTAGGTCGCCTAATCTGAGAAATCTGTTATCTGCTATATCTGTTGAGTTGATATAATTAGTCCGTTATTGACATAATCTGAATTGGCTATAGTTATGAATAATTGACATGTATATTAGGCGTGGGTATAAATGGTAAATCATTAATTAATTGGCCGCAAAGATAAACATGGCTAACTCGAGGTTAGAATGAGTTTGCAGCGTAATTCTGCCCGGAACCGCCCGGCATATTCCGATGGCCGCAAACAATAGGTTCTAATGTGAGAAGTTAGTCATAACATGCTTGAAACCCGAGGTTAGACTCAGTTTGCGATAGAAACCTGCCCGGAACCAACCGGCCTAACCAGTAGCCGCAAACTGTCAGTCTAATGTGAGAGGTCTGGGCATTAATATTTAATTAATGAAAATCTGAGATAAATATGATGTCTAAAGCGTGTTGGGTGGGTAAGGTTAAACCAATTGGACCAATGAATCTGATAAACCCGTTTCGTGAATCTGTAGGCCCAATACAAAGTTAGACAATCTGTAACCTGTTAATCTATAACCAGTCAATCTGTAAGTCTGTTAAATCTGTGTATCTGATCCGTTAGTCTGAAAACTTGTCTGTGAACTAGTTGATCTGAATTCTGTATGTCTGAACTTATGAACAAGTTAATCTAAAAATCTGTTAGTCTGGGGACACAAGGTTAGGAGGGGAATTACTTGTGTCATCTGTTGTTTGGGACCCATATTAGTCAGTAACCCTTTCTGGTATCAAAACTTTGACCCAACAGTAGGTAGGGTCCGGGCACGCTTACTGAACTAATTATAAGCGGTTCATTCTGATAATGGAGAGGGGTGTTGATGGTGCGTTCCAACCGGGTCATGTGCGTGCATGGATCCCGGTCTTCCTCTGAGGAAGTAAGACGCCGTGACATCTATAAATAGGCCTGTGTCATTCAAAGGTTGCCACTTTAGGGAATGATACACCCTTTTGTGGGGCTGGCACAGGGTATTTATGTATTAGGGAGCCGATCGCTTGGGGTAGGGTTTTAGGGTACACTTAGTTCTGTCTGTTTCTGTAGGTACCGTCTGTTTCTGTTGGGTGGCAACACCCGTCTGTTTCTGCGTGGTACTGTCTGTTCGGGTGGTAAAGGCCCAATTACTAGTGTACACCTAATTCTACATTTTGTTTCCGTAGGGATTAATCTGTTTCTGCTTTTGTCTGTTTCTGTTCGGGTGGTAAAGGCCTGTTATTAACATTCTGCTTCTGTCTGTTTCTGTTGGGGTGGTAAAGGCCCATTACTAGCATTCTCTTCTGTGGAAATTATTCTGTACCCGTTTCTGTTCAGTTTAGACATTAGGGTGACACCTAATTCTGTTATACTAGTATTAGTGCAGAGAAGTGTAAAGTAATAGTTTATATCATTCTGTTCTTCTGTAATATCCACTTCACCTGTTACTGTTATCTCTCATCCAGTTTTATTTTCATGTCATGTTATTATTATCTGTTCATAACTGAAAATCACTGGACTTGCCAGACTTTATGTCTGACCTGGCTTGTTTTCGCCCCTTTTTCTTCCATTCCCCCCCCCCCAGGTTATCCATGGAGGGAATACTTTAGCTTGATCCGGATTCCTTCTGCTTGAAGTGCTTAAAGTATGGCTTGGCTCTGTATAACTTCCATTCTGTGGGGATTATGATTTTAAAGTTTTGTACTCTGATGGCTTTTGAACAAGGCTGATATATATGTACTTGAGTTTTTGGTAAAGTTTTAACCAAACTGATTTCTGTCCGCTGCAATAAAGTTATAAAGTTTTTCAAGTACTATTTTTATATCTGTCTTGTAATATTCTGTTCTGTTTACTAAAATGCTCCATCAAAGTTAAGGCATTCCCTTTGTGAGTGACCTTAACGGACGTGGGGTGTTACAATTTACTAGTCCAACTCCTTTACAGAATCATTTGATTATAATAGTGGTGTTATAATTTCCTGCTTCTGAAATATATTAACTTTAATCTAACTCTTATTCCCTAACTCGAATAAATAACGAACAACTAATTTATCAACTCCTATTTGGTTAACTCTTATTCTATAACTCTTATTCGAATAACTCCAATCTAATACTCTTATTCGATTAACTCTAACTCTATTTAACTCTTACTGGATTAACTCTTATTCGAATAACTTACATCCGAATAACTTATATTTGATAAACTCTCTTCTTCGAATAAACTATATTCGATAACTCCTGTCGAATAACTAGATTCGATCAACTCACTTCGAATATTTCTGATTCGATTAACTCTATTTGAATAACTCTAACAGGTTAACTCTAACTGGTTAACTCTAACTATTTAACTCTAACTGGTTTAACCTTACTGGTTAACCCTAACTGATTAACTCTTTGTCCTTATTCAGTTTCAAACATCGATGTTGAAATCGATTCTTACTTCTTTATATAAGTCCTGACTTATATATTCTATTTATCCAAATGATAAATATTTAACTTAATTTATAAATATCATTTATAAATCAATCTGCTCCTTTTATCTGTTTACTTCTTCATATATAAGTTCAGACTTATATATATCTATTTATCCAAAGATAAATATTTCCTTTATAATCTATTTGTTTTCTAAACAAATATTTCCTTTTTAACCTTATTTGTTTTCTTGAACAAATATTTCCCTTTTTATTTTATTTGCAAATAGTTTGCAAATATTCCCTTTACAATCTCTTATTTATTCCTTAATAAATATCTTCTTTAATGACTTAGTTCTAAGTGTTTCCTTTATTACCTTATTTACTTATTCTAAGTATTTCCTCTAAAAATATCTTATTTAAAACTTATTCAATTTCCTAAGTCAATAACATTGTTTAACTTATTCAATCCCTAAGTTAATATCCTTTGTTTTACTTATTCAATTCCTAAGTTAATATCCATTGGTTAACTTAGTAAATTTCTAAGCTAATATCTCTTTATCTTAACCTATTACTTTAACAACTAAATAATCCATTAATCGTATCTTATTTATTTAACAAATAAATATCTCATTATCTTATCCTATTTATTTTCTAAGTAAGTAATCCACTTTATAAATATTCTATTTATAATGATTTCCTTCATTTATAATTCCCACTTAATCGTATTTCCTATTTATAAATATTCCATTTATAAATCTTCCTATTTATAAATATTCTATTTATAAATATTCTCTTTTATTAAATCCTCTGATTTTATAAAAATTCTCTTTTCAGTGTTCACTTTGACAAATTCCCCTTTTGTTCAAATCCCGGTATGTTATGGTGTTTAACATATCAAATTACGATGTCCAATATCGTCCATACACACAATCAACAACAGGTTATAATTCATGTCATATATCAAAATATATGAAAAACAATAAAATAACTGTTGAGGAATCCAGTCGGATTCCTCCAACCTGTTTCCCTGCATTCACAGATGTTACACAATAAAATCAACATCACTTTCAGTTCCATATGATATATTCTGTTATACAGAATCAATATAGAAATTCAACTAACTGACTAGCAGTTCAATCAAACAGTCAACACACAGTCAATCAACCAATATTTAACAGTTCTAAAAATACAACATGAAATATAAATTGTTCAGAGTTAGTGAGATTTACTCACATTGCCAGTTCATCATTAAAGAACGATAAACTGTTGTTTGATTTGAATCAAACAGTTTATTTCGCCATAAATTCAGACGAGCTTCAATCCACTCTCAGTCAGTTCCATGTTGTAATGTCTTCCCCTACAATCCCAACGGATCTTGATTCGTCCAATTCTGACACCGTATGAAATAGATATACAGTTTTAAAGGATGAACTAATTTAAAATAAAACTCGATTAAATTAAATGGGCTTAACTTCTATTTTCACGGCCCACTACCTCTCAAGCCCAACCCGCTTCAACCCCTTCTTCCTTCTTCACCGAATTAACTTGCGGATCCAGTTAAAACCAACGCAACTTTTCATTACCACCTCCTTCATTCGATCCGTTCACGCACTGTTATCCACGATTCCACCAACAACTTGTACCATCCGTCACCTCTTCGGAAGCCGCTCCTCCCCATCTCCATTTCGTCGAACTCGATGCCGTCAGACAGAACCCGTCGAACAGCTTTCCCAGGTACAAACAGACATCACGCGACCTTCCCTTCCATCAAAGACCACAAAAATCATACCAACAACCCTTATTTCACTTCACAAACCCAAATATCACAACACAAACCTGAATCGATCCCTCGGTTTCAAAATTCCTTGAACCCTACGTTCGCGACTTTGATTTCCAGCAAACAGGAATACGACCGAACTAATGGAAAGGTATACCAGTGGGTATAGAATCATGTGTGGAACTCAAATATATGAGTTAGAGGATTTACTGACTTTTATTTGGTTTGATTTTGAATTTTGAAGATGGAAATATTTTACTGTGAAAGCAAAAATATCACGGCGGATTTTTCTTGCTTGTTGACCACCATAGAGAATAGAATTAGGTTTAGGTTTTTGAAATGGTATTATATAGGAAAAATATATTATTTTTATATTCCATTATTTAATATATTTTTATTCTTACGTTGTTTGTATTTATCCACTAAAATTCCTGTGATCACATACGATAACCAAATATCACGAAAACGGACATGCAACTACAGCTCGACATTACGGTCCCAACGAAACTGGTTTCGTCGAATTCCGACTCCGTTTGCTCACACAGCATATTTTTAACCGACAAAATACTGACTGTTTTTCACTCTAAAAATCCGTATGGCCACACAATGACTCTAAAAATCACGAAACCTGGAATCTACTAATAATTTGATGTTGCGGATCCAACAAAATTAGTTTTGTCGAATTTCGACTTCGTTTGCAAAACCGGCTATTTTTAAAGTCCTAAATAACCCTTTTAAATATATAAATATATTTAAAAAAATTAAATTTAATATTTAAAAATAAATATTATCGTATATATTCACAAGAGAATATCATACAGCTCTAGAATATTTCTATATGAATTTCTTGCTTGACATTTCAAATCCCGATTAAATCAAAATTCGATTTATAATGAAATTCCTTTTTAAAATATAAATAAATCGTTATAAATTTTAAAGGAATTCCACAATGACTTTTCTAAAATTTGATTTGGACACAAATCAAATCTACATGACGAAATCTCGATTTTTCTCTTCCACTAGAAAAACAAACTTCACCAGCTCCTAATGTTTCTTGTTTCACAGAAATCCGATTTAAAATGAACTCTATACATTCAGTTGAAGTTCAAATCGCCAAATAGCAAACTTCAACGCCATTACGGGCTCGTTTATAGTTATATTATAATTTGTATGTTCAACTGTCGTTTATATAATATATTCATTATTATAATTCAACTCTAAACTGAATTATATACTTTGAATTGTCCAGTTCACATTATATTGTCAATTCACTATTTTCGACTATTTCAAAATTAAATATATTATTTAATTATTATTTAAATTAAATATTCACCATTATTTAATTCAATGACCATTAAATCCTCTTAATCCCCTTTTAAATAATTAAATAAACTAATTATCATATCGCTGAAAATGCGGGTCATTACATTCTTCCCTACTTAAAATAATTTCGTCCTCGAAATTGCTAATGTAGAAAACAAACCCTATCGACAGGTCAGAACTTATTTGTTCACTTCTTAATTTTAATTTCAACTGAACCAATTAAATTTCAATTTAATATTAATTACTTCTTATCAACGAAAATTTTCAAAAATCCTGAAAATTTTCTAACACCTTAGTTTTTCGAAAAATTTCGCCAGCACCTCCTTTGTACTAGTCAATACGTCAAACTCCAACTCGCCTCTCTGGGCCATCTCCAACCCAAAAGAAAATCAACAGCCAAGCGGCTTGCCAAATTGGCTCATCAAAATCTCATACCATATGAAATATAAACTTGTACCTTTTTGTCGGGCATATCATTATATCCTTTCCACCTGTTATCAATTCAGCGGATACAAGGGTCATCCCAATCAAATTTCAATCCGCTTTTATCCACAACACAACCATTCGCTTATATCCGAGCAACATATCATTTCAACTCGAGTTTCTTCTTGATTCCCAACTCTTAACTTGATTATCACATTACACTTCAAATTTGAATCTCACAATCCAATTTGTCTTGATATCATTCTAATTCAATCTCAGTTACCACTTTACTGGCTTTACTTTAATTCAAATTTTCTTTCACAAATTTCTATTAAATTTGTTTTTAATTCAAACAGTCTTTCCCTGGGAGTTTTAAACAATTTACTCTTTTCAAAAATCAAATTTTCCTTTTTGAAATTCAACACAACTTGTCTTTCCCAAAACAAATTCAAAACAGTATCTCTGGTAGTAATTCATCACTTACAACTCGAAAATGAATACTGATGATATCAGAATCTATTTTCCAGCGATCAAAGTGAGTTCAATACTACAAAACCATTTCTAAACATTTCCACTTTGAAATCCATTTCAAAATATTATTCACACTACTTGTAAAACAATTTAAAATCTCCCAGGATCTTAAATATTCCTTATTTTTAATTCAAATCCATTTACAAACACTTATCCAATTTTCCAGAATTTTAATTCAAATTTCTGGTTTAAATTTCAGATTTAACTCATCTGATTTCACGTATTTCACTTATATGAATTCTGATTGGTTATTTATATAACCATTTAATTTATAATCTTACTCGATTATAATAACAACCAATATATCCACTATATTATAATTTTGATATATATATATATATATATATATATATATCTTCTCTATATTAAGATATACCTTGGGTATACTTATTTTAATTTACCCTCTTTTCAAAACATATCGTGTCGACCCATCATATTCGAGTGTTTATAAACTCCTACCGATACAGTGGATCAAACTGATCGACCAGAACTCATAAACAACTCAACCAATAAATCTCCACAATATAAATCATTTTATATTGAATAACAAATACGTTCACCCGTATATATACACTCAACTCAATCCAGGGTATTGCTAACCCTATCTCTACTGAGTCACGCCACAGAGCCAAGGTAATTCTTAACTTAAGCTTTGATACCAACTGTAACGACCCAGAAAAATGCGATCTTGGATATCTGATATACGACACATATCGAACATCCAAGGATCGAAAATAACCGAATAGTTAATGAAACAAATTAGAGGGTGAGAAAAGATAAGATAGAACTTAGAACAGATAAAGAAGAAGAGGAACACAACATCAGAGTAACACGAACCTCACAGCGGAAGAGTAACATATAATAAATAGCATATCTTTGAAATATAAATCTGTATTTGAATATACATATCATTTCAAAGTACATCACTTACAACACAGCGGAAATACACTATAGCTATATGATCCTGAAGCCTCCTGCTCCAGCTCTTCAAGTATCTGTAAATCCCGACTACTTGACTGCCCGTACAAAATTGGGCACCCAAGAGTTTAGGGGAAAACAAAACAAAATAAACTATGGGTCAGTCATGGGACTGGTGTGAGTAAAACAGTTTAAAACAGTTCAAGCAGGTAAATGATATCTCATAAACCACGGCGTATAACGGAACGGGTTTTTCCCTTATGAGAATCCAAATTATCTTTATATCAAAAGCCTTTTGATATTATAATAATGTCTATCAACCACAATTATATTAATCATCTGATGGAAACGCTTTCATCACACGTTCTACATATATAGTATACAATCAAAACCAGAAGCACGTATTGGGTAATGGATTTCCAACTATGACAAGGTATGGAACCACCTTTCACTAGTCTACCTCTAGAGAGGAATACATTGGGTTCAACAAGAACATCTTGCAACCCGGCCGCACATGACCGACCACTCATTTCGCTTGAGTGTATCGAATGTATATCACCAACGGTTGGGATCAGCAACCGTTTCCCGAATGGGACAGCATCAACAACAGATTTTTAGAAGTAAATGAAACTTTAGATCAGGTGATTATACACCCTAATAGGTGCGACCTACATAGCCATGCTACCTGCCCGATTTCTGTCATTTACCGGATGTGAGGCTAGAAGCTACGCTTTATCGTCACATCAGATTCACTTCGAATGCCACATTGTCAAATCCATCAAAAATCACTAATTGACGTCTACAACAGTACATTACGTGTTAGCTAAAGAAGTTTCCTTCTCCGCTTCCACTCTTGGTACGGTTGAAGAAATCAATGTACATGACCTTTCTGGAAATACACTGTCATACATTCATCCATACAAGTCATCCAGGAATAGGATGAACAGAAGGCACTATTCAATACATCCATCTTAGGCACTGTTATCTAAGACTTATACAATAGCCCTTGCACCTTACTCCGCCTTCAATTATCTTTGGCATATATGATTCGCAATGCTTATGCCAATACAGAGTAGTTCTTTGGATAATAATCCAACCAGTCTCTCCCTAATAACAACGTTAAAATGGTCAAAAACTTCGATAGTCGGTGAGTTAACTATCAAAGAAAACAGGTGTGCAAACAACGATACTGTTTCCCGGAGGAAATTATATCGATCAATCATCATTCAACATTTATCTCTTTATTTCATTAATTTACTTATCTCCTGTTTCCTTATATTCTAAATTCTTATTTTCTATTATCAGAAAACATTTATGATTCTCTTTGGAAAACATTTCCAAAACTTCTTAATTGGGATTTAAACAGATGTTTAAATCAACATCGCGACGACAACTCAAACCACTATACTTATTTACTTAATTCACTTAACCACTTTCACTCTCGAACCTTAACCATTTCTAAATTAAAAACGAAGTCAATCAAGTTGGGGTATAACTACCTCTCAGACCTTAACTGAACAATATTTCAAATCTCGAAATAGGATAAGTTCATTTTTTAACTCTTTAACGCTTCCTTACGTAACTTCCGGGTATAATTTACGGGTCCAACTCCTTAACAGAATCATTTGATTATAACAGTGGTTCCTGCTTCTGAAATATATTAACTATATTCTAACTCTTATTCCCTAACTCGAATAAATAACGAACAACTAATTTATCAACTCATATTCGGTTAAATCTTATTCTGTAACTCTTATTCAAATAACTCCAATCTAATACTCTTATTCGATTAACTCTAACTCTATTTAACTCTTACTGAATTAACTCTTATTCGAATAACTTACATCCGAATAACTTATATATGATAATCTCTCTTCTTCGAATAAACTATATTCGATAACTCCTGTCGAATAACTAGATTTGATCAACTCACTTCAAATATTTCTGATTTGATTAACTCTATTTGAATAACTCTAACTGGTTAACTCTAACTGGTTAACTCTAACTGTTTAACTCTAACTGGTTTAACTCTGCGGTTTAACCTAACTGGTTAACCCTAACTGATTAACTCTTTGTCCTTATTCAGTTTCAAACATCGATGTTGAAATCGATTCTTACTTCTTTATATAAGTCCTGACTTATATATTCTATTTATCCAAATGATAAATATTTAACTTAATTTATAAATATCATTTATAAATCAATCTGCTCCTTTATCTGTTTACTTCTTCATATATAAATTCAAACTCATATATATCTATTTATCCAAAGATAAATATTTCCTTTATAATCTGTTTGTTTTCTAAACAAATATTTCCTTTTTAACCCTATTTGTTTTCTTGAACAAATATTTCCCTTTTTATTTTATTTGCAAATAGTTTGCAAATATTCCCTTTATAATCTCTTATTTATTCCTTAATAAATATATTGTTCAATGACTTAGTTCTAAGTGTTTCCTTTATTACCTTATTTATTTATTCTAAGTATTTCCTCTAAAAATATCTTATTTAAAACTTATTCAATTTCCTAAGTCAATACCCTTGTTTAACTTATTCAATCCCTAAGTTAATATCCTTTGTTTAACTTATTCAATTCCTAAGTTAATATCCTTTGTTTAACTTAGTAAATTTCTAAGCTAATATCTCTTTATCTTAACCTATTACTTTAACAAATAAATAATCCATTAATCGTATCTTATTTATTTAACAAATAAATATCTCATTATATTATCATATTTATTTTCTAAGTAAGTAATCCACTTTATAAATATTCTATTTATAAAGATTTCCTTCATTTATAATTCCCACTTAAACGTATTTCCTATTTATAAATATTCCATTTATAAATCTTCCTATTTATAAATATTCTCTTTTATAAAATCCTCTGATTTTATAAAAATTCTCTTTTCAGTATTCACTTTGACAAATTCCCCTTTTATTCAAATCCCGGTATGTTATGGTGTTTAACATATCAAATTACGATGTCCAATATCGTCCATACACACACAATCAACAATAGGTTATAATTCACATCATATATCAAAATATATGAAAAACATTAAAATAACTGTTGAGGAATCCATTCGGATTCCTCCACCCTGTTTCCCTGCATTCACGGATGTTACACAATAAAATCAAAATCACTTTCAGTTCCATATGATATATTCTGTTAAACAGAACCAATACAGAAATTCAACTAACTGACTAGCAGTTCAATCAAACAGTCAACACACAGTCAATCAACCAATATTTAACAGTTCTAAAAATACAACATGAAATATAAATTGTTCAGAGTTAGTGAGATTTAATCACATTGGCAGTTCATCGTTAAATAACGATAAACTGTTGTTTGATTTGAATCAAACAGTTTATTTCGCCATAAATTCAGACGAGCTTCAATCCACTCTCAGTCAGTTCCATGTTGTAGTGTCTGCCCCTATGATCCCAACGGATCTTGTTTCTGACACCGTATGAAATAGATATACAGTTTTAAAGTTTGAACTAATTTAAAATAAAACTCGATTAAATTAAATGGGCTTAACTTCTATTTTCACGGCCCACTACCTCTCAAGCCCAACCCGCTTCAACCCCTTCTTCCTTCTTCACCGAATTAACTTGCGACTCCAGTTAAAACCAACGCAACTTTCCATTACTACCCCCTTCATTCGATCCGTTCACGCACTGTAATCCACGATTCCACCAACAATTTGTACCATCCGTCACCTCTTCGGAAGTCGCTCCTCCCCATCTCCATTTCGTCGAACTCGATGCCGTCAGACAGAACCCGTCGAACAGCTTTCCCAGGTACAAACAGACATCGCGCGACCTTCCCTTCCACCGAAGACCACAAAAATCATACCAACAACCCTTATTTCACTTCACAAACCCGAATATCACAACACAAACCTGAATCGATCCCTCGATTTCCAAATTCCTTGAACCCTAGGTTCGCGACTTTGATTTCCAGCAAACAGGAATACGATCGAACTAATGGAAAGGTATACCAGTTGGTAGAGAATCATGTGTGGAACTCAAATATATGAGTTAGAGGATTTACTGACTTTTATTTGGTTTGATTTTGAATTTTGAAGATGGAAATGTTTTACTGTGAAAGCAAAAATATCACGGCGGATTTTTCTTGCTTGTTGACCGCCGTAGAGAATAGAATTAGGTTTAGGTTTTTGAAATGGTATTATATAGGAAAAATATATTATTTTTATATTCCATTATTTAATATATTTTTATTCTTACATTATTTGTATTTATCCTCTAAAATTCCTGTGATCACATACGATAACCAAAAATCACGAAAACGGACATGCAACTACAGCTCGACATTACGGTCCCAACGAAACTGGTTTCATCGAATTCCGACTCCGTTTGCTCACACAGCATATTTTTAACCGTCAAAATACTAACTGTTTTTCACTCTAAAAATCCGTATGGCCACACAGTGACTCTATAAATCACGAACTTGGAACCTAACAATAATTTGATGTTGCGGATCCAACAAAATTAGTTTCGTCGAATTCCGACTTCGTTTGCAAAACCGGCTATTTTTAAAACATTTAAATTTAATATTTAAAAATAAATATTATCATGTATATTCACAACAGAATATCATACAGCTCTAGAATATTCCTATATGAATTTCTAGCTTGACATTTCAAATCCCGATTAAATCGTTATTCGATTTATAATGAAATTCCTTTTTAAAATATAAATAAATCGTTATAAATTATAAAGGAATTCCACAGCGACTTTTCTAAAATTTGATTTGGACATAAATCAAAATCTACATGACGAAATCTCGATTTTTCTCTTCCACTAGAAAAATATACTTCACCAGCTCCTAACGTTTCTTGTTTCACAGAAATCCGATTTAAAATGAACTCTGTACATTCAGTTGAAGTTCAAATCGCCAAATAGCGAACTGCCACGTCATTACGGGCTCGATTATAATTATATTATAATTTATACGTTCAACTGTCGTTTATATAATATGTTCGTTATTATAATTCAACTCTAAACTGAATTATATACTTTGAATTGTCAAGTTCACATTATATTGTCAATTCACTATTTTCGACTATTTCCGAATTAAATATATTATTTAATTATTATTTAAATTAAATATTCATCATTATTTAATTCAACGACCATTAAATCCTCTTAATCCCCTTTTAAATAATTAAATAAACTAATTATCATATCGTTGAAAATGTGGGTCATTACAATGACAAGCCTAGGCCTTGGAATGCCTAGACGATGTCTGATTAAAGTTTGCATATGGTAAAATTAGGATAATAAGAAATGACATGAAAAAGGGGAATTTGGGCATATTGTTAAATTGAGGATTGTTTGATTGTAATTTCGGAAAGGGATAATATGCATATATTTGTACGGATAATATGCATATATTTGTACTTGTTGTAAGTTGGGGTTGTAATAAAAAGGGGTAATATGCATATATTGTACTTATTGTAAATTGGGGATGTGATAAAAATGGATAATATGCATAAACGTGTACATGTTTTAATTTAGAGACATAAATGAATGAAATAGTATGCATATGTATAAACATGTTAGATTTGACTTAATACAGACATTAAGTAAAAAGGACATGTTAAAATTATGTAAGCACCTGATGTAGGTTAGAAACTAAATTACTGAAGTAATTATACGTACATTTGGGCAGGTGTTTGGGGGAAGGGTTGTATACATATAATAATGTGTAATTTCACAACCACAGTTATTAATAAACCTAAACCTGCTATGTTGAACCTGATTATTAATAAGCTAAGAGGTCCCTCATTTTGCTGTTGTATCGGGTTTTGGGGACTCTTAAATCCTAGTTACTTGGGGGCACAAGCTTAGAGGGTTAGGCTTGTGTCAATCTTGCTGTGTGGAACCCATGTCAGTCAGTATCCCTTTTGGTATTTTGTTAGAGGGCCTCGCACTAGGTAGGGGCCACGGCACGCTTTACTGAACTGGATATTAACAGGTTCAAATGAGGAAGGTGGGTACGGGCGCGTTCCGGCAGAGTCATGAGTGTGTGTGAGTCCATTTAGGGAAACTAAGTCATTGTTACACCTGTAAATAGGTCTGTGTTGTATAAGTTGCTAGGTTAGGGAGTGATACACCCTACTACTGGGGCTAACACAGGGTATTTACGTATTAGGAGGCGATCGCATGGGTAGTAACTAGGGTACACATAATCCTGCTATTATGTAATTAGGGTAACACATAATCTTGTTGTTTAATCCTATTGTTTTCTAGTATTTTCTCCATTCAAGCTTTGGATCATTACAAGTTATATATGAAAATTGCCTAGAAAGTTACCATAGACTCAATGTTCAAGTTTCCATAACCAAATTCGAAAACATCTGTAAAAGTTTTCTTTTTGTTCGCTTTTCTTGTTTAATTAGTTTCTAAATAATCTTTTTATTATTAAAATCTTAGGGTGTTACAGGGGCAGCTTTAAGGAAAGGGTTAAAAAATAACAATTAATGGGAACCAACTTCAATGGATGCAAAGAGAAAGATCAATTTATCAAGGGATTGCAGGGATATCAATAACAAAAGGTGATATATGATAAGCTAAGGCACTTGAAGAAGGGTCACCTAAAACTAGTGCAGAATAAGAAGATGGTAAAGGCATATGCATTAGACGTAGTCCCGACTTTGTTGAGTGCTTCCTCCACTAAGGATAAAAGGAAGGAAACTGAGGTGTAAGGTATTCTTTCCATTTGATATGTCTCTATTCATGTTGTGTTTAACACCTGGGACTCGCATTCTTTCAATTATAGTGAGTTAATTGATAGGTTGGGACTAAGACATGAGATGGTAGATCAAACCTTGATTGTTATTAACCTTGCTTAAGGCCCTACTTGTCTTTTCATGGTTTGTAATGGCCTAATATTTTCAACTCAAGAATTCTCTTTAATGTGCGATTACTTTTTTGAACTATGATCGGCTTGGGATTATATTGTAGATGGCTGGCTTATTAAGTATGTGGTGATAACAGATTGCAAGAAGCATGAGGTGGTGATCAAGGATGTGGACAAGTGGACTATAGTGATAGGTTGCCTACTAAAAGGATGAGGTGTCGGTTAGCATTCAATATTCGACTGAGGTTTTACAAGAGGGATTGTCATTTATGCATATCGTTAGGGTATCCATATGTGTTTGAGGAAGTGATAAGATACCATCGCATACAAAGATCGAGTTCGGAATCAATTTAATGAAAAAAGATGGCCCTATATTTATTCTTATGTGTTGTCCCGAGAGAAAAAAGAATTCAAGATGCCATACAATGACCTACTGAGGAAAGGATTCACTCAGAGGAACATATATAAGTAGGGAGCACTTGTTGTATTCGTGACTAAGGAAGATGGCTCTCTAAGATTATACATGAATATAATGAGCTAAATTTCGTGAAAAAGAAGAACAAATTTCCATTTATACATATAGGCTGACTAGTTTGAACATGTGCACAAGGTAACGGTCTTTTCTCAAATAGACTTAGCAATGAGTTTTCACCATCTTTGTATAGTAAAGTAGGGTGTGCCTATTACTGATTTTCATATGTCGTCGGGTTTTTATCAGTGGTTGGTGATATCGTTTTTGTTAACCAATGTTATGGAATACTTTGTGGATTTGATGAAAAGATTTTTAGGACCCTAGCTAAACAAGTTCATGCTTATGTTGATGGATGAAATTCTAATCCAGTCTAGAATCAAAGAGGAGAAAAACATGCACTTAAGGATTGTATAATAGATCGTTAGGAAGCACAAGTCGAAAGAAAATTCTCTAAGTATTTCTACTTAGGTTCTTCGATCATGTCATTTTGGGGTTGGGAACAAACACATATCATGCGATGGTAGCAGTAGTCCAAGAATAAGATCAACCCATAAATGCTATGGATTTGAGAAGTTTCATAGGATTGGCAGGATATTATAGATTCTTCATAAAGGGATTTTCAAAGGTTGCAATATCTTTAACCGACTTGATGAAGAAGAATCAAGCCCTTATAGGGTGCAAGTTGTGCACGTGCATTTATGGTTCTAAAGGAAAGCTTAACTAATGTAAAAAATTTGGACCACTCCAAGCAGAAATAAAGAGTTGTGGTACTAGATTGTGGTGGTACTAATGTATAAAGGAAAAGTTGTTGCTTATACTAGTTTGACAGCTAAAACCGCATGAAATGAGTTATCCAACTTATGACTAAGAATTGGCGGCGACTATTTTGCCGTGAATATGTGGAGGCATTATCTATTGTGATAGAGGTTTAAGCTATTCATGGACCATAAACTCTTGAAGTAACTTTTTTCTTAAAAGGATTTCAACCATCAATAGCGGCAGTGGTAGGAATTCTTAGCCTCTTATGATTTTGGTATTTCCTATATCCAAGGAAAGGGAATGCAATCTTTAATGCATTTGGAAGAAGACCTGCTAGATTATAAGCAACATCTGTGGAGTAAAAGCAAATTAAGTATATTGTTGGATTTTGTTTAAGGCTCGTTATGAGCTTGAACCTGAGATGTTGTCGAGTTTTATGACTAGACATACTCTTATAGAAGGACCGACACTTGTCAGAAACAAGATATTAGGATAATAGAGAACATAGCTAGGATAGAAGATGGAATAAGATATGAAGACAAGAAGAGATACAATTTCGACCGACAAGGTTGTCTTTGTAAGTACAGAATGTAGGTAGTTCCCAACATTGATGGATCACGAGATAAAATTATAATTGAGTACAATCATTCCAACTTGATGTTTCATCTTGATCATAACAGGATGTATAGAGATATAAAATAAACTTACTACTGCGAATATATAAAAAGTGATGTTGGTGCATTCATCTCAAAGTGTATGAACTCCTAATTGGTAAATATGGATTTTTGCAACTGCTAGACATTCCTACATAAAAATGGATGCAAGTATTGAATGATTCCATAGATGGATCGCTGAGGACTCAAACAAGGCATGATAGCATACGGGTTATGGTAAATTAGCTGACAATGAATGCCAAGTTTTACCTATCAAGTCAAAAGGAAAGATATCCAAGATTGCTAAGCTATATATGTAATGGACTGCACAATTTTGGTGTGTGCTGAAGTGCATTGTGAGCGACAAAGACCCACTATCGACCAATGGATTTCAGAAGAGATTACAATAGGTGTTAGGTACCAAGCGCCATCTTAATGCAACTTGTCGATGCAACTTGTTACCTATAAACAAATAGGCAGACCGGACGGTAAATCATGCATTGAAAGATCTCTTGAAAGCATACATTATAAACTTTGGTGGGTAACGAAATGATCACCTACATTTGTTGGAGTTCACACATAGCGGTAGTTGTTATCGAGCACTGAAGGCTCCATATGAAGCGTTGTATAGGCAACTATGTAACGATCCTTCGTGTCGATGGAAGCAGTAAGAAACCAATTCTTAGGCAAAAACTGATTTATATTCAAAATACCCATCTAAATTCGAAATTTTTAACTATTTTCCATTATCTTCTTCTCTCTCTTCCTCCTCTTCATTTATATTCTTAATTTTTAAGTTTCTATAATCGAATTCTGCTAAAATTCAAAGAGAATCAGACCAGATAATCTCTAATTTAATTTTCTGCCACTCTCTCTCAAAGATCCAAGTGCTACTCAGAGCTATAGGACAATGAAAAGATCATTAGATCAAAGTTTTATCAAGTCTTTCTGTCAAAATGGAATTGAAAAGGTGTGGTTGTATCCCATTTAAATCTACTGGGCATAATTGTACCCCGTGAAATCAATTAGTTTATCTTGTAGCTTGGTTTAATCAACAGAGCCCCCTGTGTTCGGAAGCATGTAAGGAAGGACCTCGTGGCCTTTGAAATCAAGGACTGTAAGATTGGATTTTATTTGAAAAGAAATATGCACAACCCATAGTTGTATAAGATTGGATTTAGGGTAACTTTGAACCAGTATAAAATCCCGGTGTGTTATTTCCTTTAATTCTTTTATTTATTTATTGCATCTATATTTTCTTCTGTGTTTGATTCATATCTGTGATTTGCATTCGATTCTGATTTATTCAAAAAGATTTCAAGAAATTCATAAATTCCATTAAATACTATTCACCCCCTCTTAAATGTTAAGTTAGCCTTAAGATCCGTAATCCGCATTTCCCAACATAAAGCTCTTTAGATAAAAATTTATTATTTTGTTTAGTATTTACTAATAATCCAATATGAATTGTTATAGGGTTTTTATTACTTTTTGGAGTAACAATGGAGGAAAAGTGGTTGATTTAGACGAAGTTGATGCTTATAAGAGGAACTAAGTCTAAATTGGTGCAAAGAAGTTTCTATAAACTCATTTATATGCTTAGATAATGCAAAAGTTTCATCTACGCTAATTAATCAAATATCTAGGCGATAAGGCTAGCCTAGCTCTAAAGAAAGACCTAGGCAGGAGCCTAAATGATTTTTACAACGTCGCTCGATCAAATTGTATAATACATGGGTATGTCTACAGATCTACTAAGGGACATGTATATCTTGGACGAATGGCTTTTAGAATACAACCTACATTGAGCTTTTGGGTATATGATACAAGAGTACAACAAAAATACAAATTGTTTTTTTCAATTTAGCCTTATTTTTATATTTTATTTCACTTTCAACCCACATTTTCAAAAAATTACAAATATAGCCGACTTCTGGCCAAATCAATGTTGAGATGGTCAAAATGCACTGGCACAATATAGAGTTGCGCAGGTATATGTGTACAATGGCACAATCCCGGATTGCGCCAGTTCACTAAAAGAGAAAAGAAATTGCTCTCATCTGGTTGCAATCCGAAATTGGGTCTAACTTGCGCAATTTCGGATTGCGCCAGTTCAAACAAAAGGAGATATATATTAATTTTGAATGCATATTATATGGCCATATGTTGTGTACTATATTTTGAATGTTAGTTGTCCAGTAAATACTTGGTTTTCAGTGTATGGATAGATAATAAGAAGATATTTTAAGTTTGAAACTAATTTATAGTGAGGAGGTTGTATATGTCAGTTCATCATATTGGATACAATGAAATATACACATAAACTGGGTTGCTTCCATTCAAACTCTTCATAAACGTTACTTACACATTCGGTACTATTAGGAAAGTAGCATGTCTTTTATCATAATAATATACAATATGCGGAATATCCAGAATGTGAGTTGTAGAATGGAAGGAGAATAGATAGTAAAGGATTCTCAAACATTAACTTAATGGATAAGAGCAGGTTTATTACTTGTGATAGAAATTTGTTTTGAGTAGATAAAAAGAAAATAAATAATTCCTTTGAAATATCATGTCCAGAACATGAATCTTATTTTCTTATCATATACAAAGTTAGTTGCAGATCTTCGCCTATATCAATAACAAACCAAAAAAATAAAATAATTTGGTATTGAAAAATATGAACAACTTAATTGATAATATTCATGTTCATATTCATATTCATATTTCCGCAAAATATATAGTACGCCAATGTTTTTGAAAATCAGTGAAATATAGGAATTTAATATTCTAACTTTTTACAAAACCAAGTATCCACTGGATAACTAAGACTCATAATATAGTATGCAACATATGAGCACATAATATTCATTGAAAATTAATATGTATCTCCTTTTGTTTGAATTGGTGCAATTTGAAATTGCGCCATTTACACGTAATCTCGGACTGCGCCCAGACGAAAGCAAAAATAATTATTCCCCTTCACTGAACTGGCACAATCCGGAATTGCGCAAATGTACACGTATACTGACGCAATCCCAGATTTCACTTGTACATTCTGGCCAACTCAGTCCTGAGTTGGCCAGAAATGGGCTATATTTGTAATTTTTTGAAAAAGTATGCTAAAAGGGAAATAAATTGTAAAAACTAGGCTAAATTGAAAAAAATTCCATATAAAATTTCATTTATCCTTGATAGTAAGACCATTCCCAATAAGGGGTTGGGTTGGGTGTCCCATCTGGCTGGATTGACAACCAACCCACCCCAATGGGGAGAAACACAGCAACCCCAGCAGTGGTTCCTGTGTTTCCCTTAGCTAGCTTTAAGAAAGTCAGCTAAGGGAATCTCGTAGATTACAATCCATCACCGTTGGGTTGTAATCCACGAGATGGTCCAGAAATAAATCCAGACCGTCAGCTTAGACGGCTTTTAGAATGCCCGTTAAGCCACCCATAGCTGGCCTTAAATAGGCTGGCTTCGGGTCACAATTTCCCCACAAATTTTTTTTTCATCCCCTTCTTCTTCCATGTCCACTGTTAATTGATCTCCATCTAAGTTATTTCTACTCGTGGAATCGTATATCGACTACAGTGAAAGACATGATAAAACGTTGCAAGGAGGTGGGAGAGTTACCCACGAAATGTTCTGGCAGTTGATTCAAAAAACTTACAACAACAACTCCAAATGTCGCTCGTGGAGGTCTACTGAAGAAATCCATAAAAAACATAGCAGCATTTGGGATGCTTGTTCCCAATACCACGAGATTGTTGAGGAGGTAGAAGAAGAATATGGTATCAAAGCTACTCGTTCCACTTTTGATTCGTGTTACCTATCCGAACACGGATCGGAATTCATCGGCCATGAAATGTACGAACTTCATTATAGCTGGCTAATGCACTTTTGTTCTGACTAGTTCATGCTTATCTGATTTGTTTTTTTTGTCGGAAAATATTTGATATCAAAACATTAGTCTGTATTGTATCGATGTGTTTTCGTACGTCCTTTCAGCAGTACGTATGTACTATTTAGCAGTGTCAAGTCATGTCAACGACTGTAGTAGCCTTTGGAATCCAAATTGTGATTTGTATTATTTGTTTGATTCTTCTATTGATTTCGTTCCGTAATATAAATGAGTTGATTTCATTCATAGGAAATAGGAAATAAAATGTAAGTAGGTACTACAACTTTGGAAATAGCATACACATACAGTTGATCACAAACATTTCTGACCAATAAGAAATAAAATACATAAACTACTAATTTAAACCATGAAGAAGTCAGATGTTTGCTTGGCTAAGCTCATTGACTTGGTTGTGTAGCTTTCATATTTCATCTTCCAATCCCAAAGCATACGTAATAGCTTTGGTAGGAAAACGTTCATATACCCACTGTTCGAATGCACAACCTTTTGTATGTACTGGACAATAGTAATATCTGCGACCAATGTCATTTCCATGCTAGACGACTAATTATGGAGCCTCGAAACCACAAAAACATACCATATTTGCTGACTACACCTCTTCATCTGCAGTCTGGAAGGAGGATTTACAACGTGTTGGGTTGAAGTTGTTGTTGATGGCCTATTTGCATCTGCTGCATCCTTTCACCCATATCTGTTTGTCACAATTCCTCATGATATTTCTCTTCCATTTCGACATACCATTTGTTTGGTTATCATGGTGTAAACGGAGTAGGGTTGGACCATAAATAATATCAGTGTAATCGTACGAGGACGGATATGAAATCAGCATTTTTAGAGCTGAAGAAAATTTTGTTATCAATTTGTCTCACCAATGCTCGTATTTATGGGTGATGACTAAATTGGTAAAGATTCAAAATTATTGACCAAAAGGCATTAAAGAACATGTCTACAATAAGCTCCACTTTTGTTAAATAAAGCATCAGTTTTGTTAAAGCACGTGCCGACTGCATTAAAGAACGTGCCTACAATAAAGAATGCGCCTACAATAAAGTGTGTGCCTGTATTGGTTTAACCCCTAAAATTAACATATAGAGAACGACCCAATTAGTAAAACTCTGAAACTTAACATATGGAGAATTAAATTGATCATCATATTAAATTGTAATCCACGTATGACATTTTTAATATAAATTGTCGTATTAAATTGAACTTGAGTGTACGAAACGTATAACATGACTACACTCTGCCATCAAATAGTTGTGTTGCCTTCACTCTGCCATAAAATAGTTGATGTTACTACACTCTACAAAACTTATGCACTGTGATAAAACTTGTCCAATGAAAAGATACAAGATGACATGACAAGTCTTCATGATTAAAGCTGCCGTAATTCAGAGTACGAAATGTTTAATGCTGCCATAAAGTAGAGTACGAAATAAGTGGACCTGCATTATTAAAGAAAAGCCAGCCTCTCTTCCTTTCTTCATTATTCTTTAACTTACTCATTTATTTCAAGTTTCCACTTTTCACCTAGGTCAAAATGTCTAATTGGGAATTCGATGATGAAACTATGGCTCAAATGTACAATATGTATGAATGAAATAAGAAACTAGCCGAAGATGTCGAATTTATTCCTGAAACATAGTTGGAAGTACAAGCTCCAGAGAAGTAGATTCTATACTTTTTAGTGCCACACAACCAAGCGTTGCAGTCCCACATATTGGACCAGTTCAAAAATCCCTCAATACTCGGTTGAGGGAAGTAATTGCTCGGCAAAACCCTGATAGGTCAACCTCTAGCATGATGGATCGTTCAATCCTTTGCAATTGCGGAGTCAAACGTAATGTTCTTGTTTCTAAAAATCAAACTAATGTAGGTCGTCGCTTTTATGGTTGCAAAGCGTACATTGATGCACATAACCGCCATGAATTACAAAGTTGTAATTTTTTTCATGGACCGATCCACCATTGACGGATAGGGTGTTCAGTATGCACTTAGATCCATGCTGAGGTAAGTCACTTGGAAGGAATGAATGTTGCGGTAAAGAATGAAATGCTTAATGGGTGCTACGGTTTACCCCGAAACTATGGGTTATAGTTATGTGGTACTGTGTAATAATCAAATGTTTGTATTCAACGTTATGTCATATTGTGTCATAGTTATATGTTGCGTCGAACGATTCTTATATCCTTGTTCCGTTAGTTTGTTACGTTGAACATTGTTTGTACGCAATTTAAAGGTTGTGTTTACATATTTGAACATAAAGGAGTTAAAAATTTAGGTCGTCCGCTTTTTAGTAAAGATTTAAGAATGTAAAGGAGTTAAAAATTACAGTTGTACTCAACCACATGAATATAATGCATGTGATTTCTTAGAACGTTATCCAAAGTGGTTGCCTCAATTGCCAGTACCATCATGGTATCTTTATGCTTTTTCAGAGTGCAGTCATTTGTCATAACAAATGATCCGAGACAAGCTATCGCGGCTACAGTTCAAGTTGCAGCGTTAAGTCGACGTCAACGCTAGGTACGAGACAAGCTATCGTTTCTACAGTTTTAGCTGCAGTGTCAAGTCGACATCAACATTAAGTATGAGTCAAGCTATGTTGGCTACAGTCTAAAGTGGAGCGTCAAGTCAACATCAACAGTAGGTATGAGACAAGTTATGATGGCTCCAGTAATAGTTTTCTCTTTACCACCTTTCAATCACTCACATTTACTACGAATATAGGTGAAGATATTTTCACACTTCATCTTCATTCAAAAACCCATTCCGAAATGAATAAACTTAAAAGGTTATGGTGTTCATCTTCATCTTCTTCTTTCTCCTCGGATGAGCTGATTCAAACTCGAATTGAACAACAAAATGTTATGTCTACTAAAATACTTGAGCGAACGACTCTTGAAAACCTAGAAACCAATCGTTCGACCCAAGGGGCAGTGTATTTGGAAGGCGGGATCTATGATATAAAAGAAATCACGCTGCTACCCACAACCAACTAATTCAAGACTATTTTGTTGAAAATTCGGTTTATGGGCCTGGAGAGTTTAGATGAAAGTTTCGCACGCCTAAGAACGTCTTTAATAGAGTTCTCGACAAAATATCTGAAACTAACATCTTTTTTACTCATAGAGTAAATGCGCTTAATGAATTCGGACTTTCTCCCGTTCAAAAGGTCACAGCTATAATACAGATGTTATCATACGGTGTATCCAGAGATTTAGTAGATGATAAAATAAGGATAGAGGACTCAAAGGCTATCTTAAGCACGAAATTTTTTTGCAAGGCCATTGTTATGAAGTTTGGTGAGGAATATCTTCAGACCCCAACCCTGCGTGATACTGAACGATTATTGGCAATGGGAGAACAACATGGATTTCCATGTATGTTAGATAGTTTAGACTGTATGCACTAGAGATGGAAAAATTTTCCTATTGCATTACAGGGTCAGTACTCGGGACACTACAAAAAGGCAACTATTGTATTGGAAGATGTTGCATTGTTTGATTTGTACATTTGGCATGCCTTCTTTGGGGCACGTGGTTCACTAAATGATATTAACGTTTTGTGACATTCTTACTTATTCGATGGCTTATGCAACAATATAGCACCTCCATGCAATTAAAAAATGGGATGCGTAGATTATAATATGGGTTATTACTTGGTGGATGGCATATATCCAAAGTGGAAAACAATCGTGCAAGCTTATAAAAGACCTAATAATGTAAACAGGCACTTTTCACCAAACAACAAGAAAGCTTGAGAAAAGACGTTGAATGAGCTTTTGGAGTGCTTCAAGGATGATTTCATATATTAAGGAAGGAATCAAACTACCACGACCTTGCAATGTTAGCAGATATCATGTATTATTTTATAATTTTACCTAATATGATTGTCGAAGAAGAACATGGTCGATATGAGCTTCAACTTCAAAACTATCCTGATATTGCTGCTACATTTCAGAAAAAATCGTACAAAGATCCTAATACTTTTTCCCAGTACATGAAGCGAATTGAGGATATAAGAGTTCTGCAGGCTCATCTTGAACTCATAGAAAAATCTAGTGGAGCATTACTGGAATCATGTTGGAAGTCAGTCGTAATCTGGAAGAGCAATTATGTAGTTTTAATAGCTATTTTATGATATGTATGTTTGTTTCTCAAATACCATTATCAATGAAGTATGGCTTTAAATGTTTAAACTTGCTTATGCAGGCTCATTTTCAACACCAATTGATAACTAAAAGATACAAGCATTAATAACTCAAAGATACAAGCAGTAATATAATTCAGTGCAAACAAATGCTGCTTTTTGAAAGAAGGCATATGTAGAATATATATGTTAGTTCAATGCAAATGGAAATACATGTAGAAACTTTGTCGACATTTAAGACACCCTTAACCAGCTTTCATAAAACCGGCTAATAGAACCAGCTTTATAAAAGCCAATTAGGGGAAACCGTCAAATTATGATCGTGGCCCCAACCTTAGCCGGCTTTGTGAAAGCCGGCTAAGGCCAAGTTTTCCAGGAAACTGAATGGTTTCTCTAGAAACCTTTGGGGTTTCCAAAGCAACCCCAGAGCCTCCAACCGACCACCTATTGGCGGTCAGTTGGAGCTTAATCCAACCTTGTGTTAGGAATTCTCTAAGGAGGCTATACAGGTTGCAGTATGTTATGAGCATGTAAGAGGTGATAGCTAGGATTACTATGATTGCTTTCATTTCTATTTTAGAATGTTACCACTCGGTATATCACGGGGGTGTTTGGACACTTGTCATTTGTAAAGTGTCTTTATGATATTATCCGGTGAGCATTTTTCATTTATGACCCCTTTTTTCACTTTTAACCTCCTTTTGCAAAATATTGCAAATATAGCCACCTTTTTCCACGTAGGTGGATGTTTTGTGTGTTCATTTATATAGGCGCAATCAACGATTGCGCCAATATAAACAAATCTTCGGGGCGTAATCCATGATTGTGCCCCGAAGATTTTCCTTTTTAAAAAAAACAGCCGAACCGTATCCTTTTCCTCTTCATTTCTCAAACTCCTCAATTTACAGTCCAAAAACCCTATACTTCAATTAAATCAAAACCCAGATTTCTTCAACTAAATTCAAGTTCTCAATTAAATATGGCAAGCTCTTCAACACAAGAACAAGCTTTAGGTAATAATCTCTTTAAATTATGTCTCGTTCTTTCAGAAATTGGGTTTAAGTTTTGTTGATTATCCTTGGGATTTTGTGCACAGTTGATTCATTGCTAGTTAATGATGATCTATTGTTGTCTAATACATACAATTGTGGATTTCATGATAGTTTTATTGAGATTCGAAGAAATTAGGTTTAGGGTTGTCGTTAATCATAGAAATTGAAATTTTATGATAGTTTTGTAGAATTGTAGATTGCTAGATAATTTCATTATACTGAGTTTGTGTGGAATTGAAGATTGGTATTCATGTATTTGTTTTGGAGAAACATAATACTAAATTTGTTAGCATTGAATTATTGTAGATTACGCGTAGATGTTGGCGGATCCGTAGACGGGTGCGTCTTATATTTACCGTCCGAACATCGTTAAAACAATGTGGAATTGATGTCGATAAGCATAGAGCACTCATCCCTCCATTGTTATTGTGCGTGTTAAACTAGTTAAAAAATCAATTTTGTTATTGTGTGGCAGGGCAGAGATCCATTGAAACCATAAAGCACTCGTTTTTGTTAAAGTCAGTCATCTCAAATCATGCCGGTGTGTTAGCACTTCTTGAATGAGCGGGCTTTCTTTTGATACATTGACTTGGATCCATAAAAATTGACCGCCATCTCATAATGGCTTTGATTGATCAATGGAGACATGAGACATCGTCATTTCACCTCAGATGCGGTGAAATATCGATCATATTGGAGGACGTAGTGGTTCTGCTAGGCATATCAATCGATGGTCGTCCATTCACACAACCTGAACCAACTGATTATGCCGAAATGTACAAGAGACTGCTAGGATTACCTCCTCCAGGAGATGCGTGGTGGGGGTCCGAGATGATTACTATGAAGTGGTTTAGGGCACAACTGGCGGCAAACATTCCTGAGGATGCTTCGCAAGTATAGGTGGAACAGCGTGTGCATGCGATATTAATTCACATTATCACGTCACATTTGGTATGTGACCATTCGAAATCTCGGGTGTGGCTTAGATGGTTACATTACTTGGAGGACTTTGATGTATGTCAGCGGTATGCTTGGGGTAGCACCGTGCTTGGCTACACGTTTGCGGAGCTATCACAGTTGACTTTAGGGCGGGGCGATTCCATTGGAGGTTGTCTTACATTGGTGCAGGTATTACATCTTATGTTTTACTAGATGTATACATCTTATGTTCTATTATACACATATGCATCTTATGTTTTATTATAAGTATACTCGTTTACAGACTTGGTCTTGGACATATCTCCCGGTTGGGAGAATAACAATGAAGAGGCCGGAAATTGATTTTTCTTTGCCTTTTGCTTTGAGGTACTATTACTAGAATTATAAATTGCAGATAGTTATTTTTTGAATTGCGGTAATAAATCTTGAATGTTTTTAATAGGTGGGTCAGCCCGAAGAGCTCGTTTGTGACGCCCAAACACAATGTTAAGTTCTATCGTAACGTGTTCGATGTACTCGATTACGATGCTATTTCATGGACCCCCTACACCAAGGCATTTCCTCATCTACCTCCATTGTGCGTTGCTTCTATCCAGCTTTGGCCAGCACGCGTGCCGCTAATTTGTTTTCGGGACGTCTCGAATCATCTACCGGATAGAGTGATGAGACAGTTTGGCTTGCTACAACACATTCCTGAGAACCCACAGCACTACATGGTTGAAGCCGGGAACAACGAGGCCTATCAAGCGGCAATCAATGCATGGAACCATCGCTATGATCATGTGCAAGAGCAAAGTGCGACTGTGTATCTGATATGCAATACTACACATGGTATTGGAACATCACGCACTGTTATATTGTTATTCCCGTAGACCCACCTTTAGATGTTCCTCAAGGCGCAGAACCATACATCCCTAGAGCGCCGCTTGAGCGAAGTCCTGTATGTACATTTTGTTTAACATCAAACCGTATATAAATTTACATGCTCATAATTTGTGTATTACAGACTAACGGAATTTACCATGCGGCCGAGTTGGTTGACGAGTTAGTGGCAGAGGTGCCGGAGCCATCGAAGTCAAAGTGCTTGAGCATTAAACGCATTCACCAGATATTTTTAAGGGAGAACAAGCTTGCACGACCGTCACCGCCTCCATCTGCACATCCTCCTGCGATTCCCACTCGTAGGTCCACTTGTAAGGGGAAAAAGGCTTTAGCTTCATCTTCTCAGCCTTCCCAAATGGAACACGTGTCCGGTCCTTCTCAGCCAACCCTGTCGTTGGATCCAATTCCCAGGCTTCCCAGTGGTCAAAGATGGAAAGTAGGAGTGCATAAGAAAATAAGAAATTAGTCGTTGCATTTTGGTTCATTTTAACTTTACATTTTGGCATGTACTTCAAATTAATTTAGTGGTCATTTTGAAAGTATTAGTGGTTGTCGCACGTTTGAACTAATGTTGAACTTAATGGTTGAAATGAATGTTTTTGTGTGGTCGGTTCCAATTTGTTTATTTGGTTGTAATTGGTTTGTTATTCTGTTTGTATTGAATGATTTTATTGCTTTATCGGTTTGTTTTAACTTATGGAATTGCTTGTGTCGAATGATAGTGTTAGTCAATGCATTGAATGATGGTATTGCTTTTACTGCTTGTGTTAGTGAATTTCATGTTGCAAATCTACCTGGGATGCAATCCTTAATCGCGCCCTAGGTAGATTTTCAACATCATATTGCTCTCGACATCTCTTAGCTTGATTATTGATTGCGCCAACAGATGACGAGAGCAATATAATGTTGGAAATCTACCTGGGGCGCGATTAAGGATTGCGCCCCAGGTAGATTTGCAACATGAATTTGATCTCGACATCTCTTGGCACGATTATTGATTGCACCAAGAGATGACGAGAGCAATATGATGTTGAAAATTTACCTGGGGCGCGATTAAGGATCCCACCAAGAGAAGTCAAGAGCAATTTTCCTCCCTGTTTGTCTACAATATGAATCCGGGATACAAATTTGGTTTCGGCTTGGCTCTCGACTTGTTTACAATCTGAAAGGAAATTGCCCACTTCTCAACAAATCAAGACAAACTCAAAAATACATTAATTCCATCCATTCAATACAATTCCAAATACATTAATTCCAACCATTCAAACGAACTAAAATTAGTACACCATCGCACTTGAGGCAAACAAACTACTAATTACCCCCTAACCGCAATTGTTCAATAAAATTTTCGAGACGTCTAATCTCTTGTTAGAGCTCGTTTGCATATATACTCCCCTTAGGCACAAAGGTTCCTCTATCCATTCTGTGTAATTGCATCCATTTGGATAGGCTGGACATGTCTGCATGCGTCGACCTATATTGTTGCCTTCTGCGCGAACCACAACTACAACGGTATAACCGCAATAGCAACGGACTGGAAAAGCATCAACATATGGTAATCGATGTGCCTTAACTTCGAGCAGTGGTTGAGTGACCATCTGTTCGTACGAGAGTTGAACATGTCGCAATTTATCTTCATGTTGAGGTTGTACGTTCGCCCATTCGCTCATTGGTTGTTCCTTAAGTCCCATTAGGAAGTCGAGTTCGTCCGCGAGCTCTTGTAGTCTCATCTCTTCATACGCCTGCTCGTCGGAGTCTGCGGATGATGGCAGTGAAGCCATTTTGTATGAGGTGATATAAGTATACGAGATGATATAAGAGAATGAAGGGATATAAGAGAATGAGGTGACATATAAAGGTGTAAAAATTTTATGAGTGTGGGGGGGGGGGGTTAAAGAAAATCTTTGGGGCGCAATCATGGATTGCGCCCCGAAGATTTGTTCATATTGGCGCAATCATTGATTGCGCCTGTATAAATGAACAGACATAACATCCACCTACGTGGCAAAAGGGGGCTATATTTGCAATATTTTGCAAAAGGAGGCTAAAAGTGGGAAAAAAGGGGGCCAGAAATGAAAATTGCTCTTATCAGGTAGCTTATTTTTTATATGTGCTAACAGTTTATGTGCAAGGACAGTTTAGGTATAATTCGTGTACCTCTCCTCATTTAAATATTTTCCTACACGATGTTTTTCCATTCAATTACAGCTCGCACACTATTATCTAACCTAGGATTCTATAATTTTACTTTTTACTATTTTATGTACTCTTAAATGAGTAGACTAGATAGTATCATGGTGACATAGTAGCTTTTCAAAGATGAGCTAGGTGGAGTAATCACATATTATATGTATACATACACACATGCATACACACACACACACACACTCTCCGCTAGCTAGTAATATGGAACTATGGAAGTGTTGCTTTTACTTATTTTTTTATCGTTTAGGTTGTTTATTTGAGAGTATTTGCTATATATGAAATATATAACATTGACATATAACTCTGTGATTATTGATTTAATGGTTGTTACATACTATTACTACAATCATTCTCATGTATATGCAATATTATATTTTATCAATGCACTATGAGATATATGGTATATTGTGTTACATTTGCTAGTCTGAACTCCGGTGATCGTGCAGTATCAATTAGCCACAGTTGCAGCGTTCTATTTGGCTATTCTGGTTCCAATGATATTAAGCAGTCATTACATTAGCCGTCTTGCCGTAGCGATTGTTGTCCATATTCTTCCCTTATACCCAATTATTGATATTTATTCTTCAGCTTCAATGCCACAGACTGGTCCTTTGGATGTTGTTATTTTTCCACGCCCTTTGGTTTACCCTGTTGTTCCTATTTGGGATCCTCTCGAAAATAAAATTTCATGGAATTTCTTTTAGCAAGCCTTGGTACATGATAATTTTTAAATGAGACGTCCTTCTTTTGTAAAAGGTGGTGAGGAGTATAGTTGTTTATATTATTAAGTTAGGAGAAGATCTTGCTGATTTTTGCTCTCTGTGAAGATGGTAACAACAACAAGACTATTTTCGAGGATGACTCTTAAGGTAAAAAATATTTGTATTTCAACGATTCAGTGGACTTTTTCTAAATTTATCTGCTTTTTTAAATGTTGTCTACTTGTTATTTCACCTTATTCAAAGGATGATGATGGTGTTTCCTCTTCTTGGGGGATCCTAGTCTCATTTGTTGTATGTTCTAGTATTATAGGTCATTTAACATATCTCAGGTATTTTTATTCATATATGCTATTTTGGTGCATTTATGGAGCACTTATTTAAATGATTTTTAATAAAAACTAGACAGCTCAATATAAAGTTGGTGTGCGTGTGTATATATATATACACACACACACACACAGACACACCTATAATAATATTAAAAAAATAGAATTTTATTAAAACTTTGTCATTTTAATAAAAAAATTGTTTTTAATATGAAGAATTCCTTTTACAATATTTAATAAAAAATTCAAAACATAAAATTAATTTTATAAAATATATACGTATACATGTATATTATAAAATATATGTATATAGTTTATGTAAAGATTACGAATTTTTTTACACAAATACTTACATATTTAATCGGTTTCCAAAAATATTATATGTGTGTGTGTGCTATTTACTTGTATGTATATTTAAAACAATTCTCATAAAATCCTATATAACAATTGTTATAACCAATTTCAAATTTAAAAAATGTTTTTATTTGCCAAATAATAGAAGCAAGCATAGAGATATACGCACGCGCACACATATACACTTGATGTTAAATAAGGCAATAACCTTCTCTAACTTAGATGTAACACATTTAAACATTTAATTAGTTGACTACTTTGATTTATATCAATATCTACTAGAGAGAGTTATCATACCGAAAGAACCCACCACCAATATACTATTTTTATTTAATGGTTTTTCCAGGTTGCTAGAAACAATGGAGTGGGAGAAAGGAGGTATGACTATCCTGAAATGACCGAGGAAGGGAAAAATTCGGAAAAATGGGATTAAAGTCAGCTAAACAACAGATGTTTAGAGGAGTTAATGGTGGATCCAAATTAATTATTTCCTCTTGTTATTTCAAACTTATTAAGTCCAATTCAACCTTATTTTCCTACCTTATGTAGTGTCAATGTTTGCCTATGTTTGCACCTCCAAATTGCTTTAAACCCCATTTGTTAGATGCATTTGACTTCTAATTCAAATGTACATGATATCATATATTAGTACGTATGCATACAACTTTTATAAAAAAATGCTATATTGCTTTTAGATAACACGGCTTCCATACAAACCTAGATGTAAAGATGAAGATGAAGTATTTTGATCTATTGGGGAAGCAGTTAAAAGGATGCGAGAAGGATTTCCAAGTGGTTAAAAGCCAAAAAATAAGTCCTAGTGAGAGGTTAACATGGACGACTGTAAGATTTGTGGATAAAGAATTGTAATCTCACAATATTATTTCATAACTCTCGAAAATGTATAAACTGAACTGATGGTTCTTATTGCAAAGAGTACAACTAATATATATATATAGCGAAATGAAGATAAATGGGCTAAAAATGAATAAGGCCCATGATACATAGAATAAGCCCATGCGGCTATAAACTAGTTCGGTTTGTATTATAACTTATGTAAGTATCGATCTGTCAATACCCTATCTCAAAACAAACAAGGGCTTCATCTTCTTTGCTCTGCGCCTTCATCAAACACCCTAAGCTCTTCTCTTAATCTCTTAAAGTTGCTCCTTGACAACGCTTTGTTCAGTATATTGGCCTTCTGATAAAAGGGTGGTATATGGTTGATCATCAGTTTCCCCGATTCAGTTCGTTCTCTGACGAAGTGGAGGTTGATTTCAGTGTTCTTCATCCTTGAGTGTTGAATTGGATTAACGGATAGAGAGACTATACTTTTATTGTCATATCAGACGACATGCTTCTTCGTGAGTGGTAACCCTAGTTCCTTGATTAGGGTTTCTACCCAAATAATTTCTGATATAGCTGAAGCTATAGCTCTATGCTCTGCTTCAGTGCTCGATCTGGATATGGTCTTCATACACAAAGAAATAGGATTCAGTCCTATGAATAGGCAATAACCATTTGTCGATCTTCGGTCATTTGGGTCATTTTCCTAATCTGCATCGCTGCAAGTGTTTAGATTGATGTCTTTACTTGCTTTGATAGTTAGACCATACTCTTGAGTGCCTTGTAAGTAGCGTAAAATATTTTTAACTGCTCTCCAATGATCGCTTTGTAGATTTTCCACGAATTGACAAACTTTGTTCATGCTAAAACAAATCCCTAGTCTAGTAACAGTTATGTTGTAATAACCCGGAAAATGTGAACCAATTTAAAAATTTTAAATTTGGTTATTACCAAAGAATTTGAATAGTTGACATAAGATATTTCAATAAAATGAAGAATTGGGTATAGTATTGCAGTTTGAAATTTTGAATACAAACTTTGTCTGACTGTACCGGGTGGAAAATATAACGGATTTTAGCGAAACTGAAAATATTTAAATCTGTTTATGAATACCTTTCTAACGAATCTGAAAAATCGAAGTTTCATAACGGGAATCAAAAGTAATGGCCGAATGAATTTTCAGAAAGGTCGCTATATAGCATATATAGCCCCTGAAAATTGATATTTTGCATACGACCTCGGAATTCGACGAAACCACTTTTGTTGGGTCCGGGATGTCAAACTATTGCTAAGTTTCAAATTTCATAATTTTTGAAGCTAGTATGTGAGCGGGGCAAAAGAAAATGTGATTGGTCAATTTCTGTTAAAATGGATCGATCTAAAAAAGGCCATTTTTCAAACGAGCTCAGAATTCGACGAAACTGGTTTTGTTCGGACCGTATCATCAAAACAAAGCTAGATTTATTTTTCTGGAATTTTTCGAGTCAGTTTGTGGCCCTGGAAAATTGAAATGTACGTTCAAATTAAATATTGAATGTTTTATATTTTAATTTGAAAAATAACTGACTGTAATAGTCGAATTGGCCAATGAAACATATCCCATTGTGTCCGTAATGGGGGTATTTAGCTAGGGGCGACAGTCGTTGGGTTTGATTTCGAGTTCGTATGTAAAAACACTATTTAAAATTTCCTATAAAGTCTCGACCAATAGGATTTTTCCTTTTAAAAAAAATCTACGAAACCCTAGCCGCCACAGACGAAATCGACGATCCAGGAAGCTCGAAACTTCCCTTCGACTTTTCCGCCGCCACCGGCACCTACACGTCGCGCCGCCACCGCCGTTCGACAGCCCTTCCTCCCCTCTCCACATCCGACCAAACCTCACCCGCCACCATCGCCTGAACCACCCCCACGAAGTCGCCGCCTTTCCGACGCTGCGCCGCCTTCCTCCGACCACCGAAGGAGACTGCACCACCACCGATAGAGAGCTGGTTCGTAGCTCTTCCACGTGGCACTACCTGATCGAAGCATCGATTGACAGATTTCACGGATTTTGCTAACCTAGTTTTGAATCAAAAATAAAGGTACGACCTTTATTATTCTGAAATGAAAATAACACTATAAAGCGTTGCAAAACTTTGAAAAATAATATCTTTTTCGTTCGTTAACGAAATTCGATGAAACAGGAGACACCGTGACCGCAAGGAGGCTCTCTACCATCTAGAAGAAGCCGCGGTTTTTTCTGATCTTCCTACGATTTTTAGCACTGCAAAAACCAATGTGAGGAATCTAAACTAAATTGTGTGAATGGAATCGCGTTGTATAAATTATATAAGCGAAGTGTAAATTATATACGCATTGTATACCTCATGTACATGTGTTGTATAAGTTATATTAGCGATGTATAAATTATACAAGCGTTGAATGAAACATATATGCTTTGAATTGTGATGAAATGCAAGTGAATTATAATATAATATATATATATATATATACTCCCCTCGTCCACAGACCATGGACGATATTTATTGCTTGTGATTGACGTGATATTATATGGTATGACGAATGGTTGGAAATAATTGTTTATGGTTGATATTGTGGTTGAAAAATACCTTTGTGGTTGAAAAATACCCTCTTGTGGTTGAAACAAATTAGAATAGGATTGTGGAATTGAAAATAAAACATGCCGCCTGCGTGCGAACTAGATGCATGATCCCCATTGTCAAAAACCGCGAGGTTTTAAGGTAGAGCGAGGAGTCGTACTAGGGATGGTCCCGGTTTTAACTACCCTGCCGTTATGCTGCCGAAATTTTCTGAAAATACATGTGTTAGAATGATTTTCATTCGTTGAAATAAATTACATATATTGAAACCAATATTCATGTGTTGAGTTGCGATTCATTCGTTGAGTTGAAATTCATGTGTTGAATATTATTTGAATTTAAACAAATAGTTTTAGCGATAAAAATCGCATTTTTATATATATACAAACTATAGCGAATATTCATGTATTGAGTTGCAATTCATTCGTTGAGTTGAAATTCATGTGTTGAATATTATTTGAATTTAAACAAATAGTTTTAGCGATAAAAATCACATTTTTATATATATACAAACTATAGAGAATATTCATGTGTTGAGTTGCAATTCATTCGTTGAGTTGAAATTCATGTGTTGAATATTATTTGAATTTAAACAAATAGTTTTAGCGATAAAAATCACATTTTTATATATATACAAACTATATAGAATATTCATGGGTTGAATTGAAATTCGTTCGTCGAGTTGAAATTCATGTGTTGAATGTTATCGTATTTTAAAATAAAATGAATCGACAATAAAATCTACATTTTTATTATGAATATGAAGTGTTAAAAACATTCACGTGTTGAATAAATATTTTTGATGATAAAAATATTCCTTTTATCATGTATACGCTTTGATAAAAATACACACGTGTTGAAATAAATAATAGTTTGCTAGAAATATTATTATTAGCTTTGTTCTGCATATATATACATGTGTTGAACAGGAAAAATGGATTAGCTGTAGAGTAAAGAAATTATTTGCGTGCCCGACAAATAGGTAAACCTTGATGAGTTGGCTGCGCAATTTTATTTTTATATCAACTCCTGTGAATGTCATTGGATGCGGAGTGCTGGTTATTCTGTGTGAAATAATAAATATCGCCATAGGATAGTAACAATTAATTTTGAACTGCACTACATGGCATACTTCTTGACGATAGGCATACTTCATCATATTCCACATAAGCAATTGGAGCTTGTGTGACGAGGTGGAAGATTTACCATACGAGCGAGAGGCTTGTATGGCGATGACTATATACTACAGGTTGAACTGATGACTGATATGGACTATATAAAATATAACGATAAATCGCCAGATTAATAAAAACCCCACACGGGTCTGGAGTTGACAATAATCACGTCTCTCTAGTTATTAGATACGGCACATGGACTATTTATTTCTACACGGAAACGGGGTGACGAGAATTTATTCTCTGGAGTGATTATCTATACATGCTCCCCCGTAAACACCAGAATATATCACTATAAATATGTGGATGCTTTTTAGGATTTATTGGGTACCTAACACGGCCCAATAAATTTCCAAACCCCTCCCCGTACAAAGGAGGTTATGGCAAAAAATTTCGAAATATTAAGGCGTTAGTGAAATATTTGAAGTGAAAACGAAGTTGAAAATATAGAATGAACTATAGTTGGAATTATAGAATGAACGATATTTATATATATAAATATAAATATAATTAAAAGGAATCGAAGCCGTGCAGTTCGTGTTTCGGAATCGTAATTTGAAACGATTAGTACGAGAAATCCGACCGTCGGATTTTCCCGAAACCGCAACCGCTGGGTTCGCCTTGGAAATATCTTCCCAACGGCACCAACCTTGTAAAAATCCAACGGTTGGATTGTCCGGAATGTTTAACTCAAATCTGAAGAAAAACAGCGCCAGAATCGTTTATATTTATATATAAATATAATTAAATTAAATCGAATAACGACGCTGCAGTTCGAATTTTGAAACCGTAACTTCAAACGACTAGTGAGGAAAATCCGACCGTCGGATTTTCACGAAACTGGAACCGTTGGGTTCGCTTTGGGAATATCTTCCCACTGATATAGACTTTGTAAAAATCCAACGGTTAGATTTTCCGATATGTGTAAAACAAATTAGGGGAAAACAGCGCCAGTGCCGCGGCACGACCTGAAACGTCGTTTAATTAAATATGGCCATTTTTAAATAAATAAAAATGGCGAAAAATCGTTATAAAATATTATAAGCAACATAGATTGCAAATAAACCAATTGGGCTTGAATTGTTTGATATTTGATGGTTGTGTGTGCTTGACACGAAAATAACACTAAAGAACTGAAAGGTGGATGTCGAATAATATAACCATGGAAAGAATCGATTTAAATTCTAATGACGTGAATTATTTGAAAAGGCCGAGCTAACCCTCATTTCAAATAATTTATCGAGCGATTCGAATTGGAAAATGCAAAGTCGATTCAAGACCGACGATCTTCGTATCGGTTGGATGGGCGCTGCAGAGGTTCCTGACCGGAGTAGCTACCGTAAAGGAACGGAGGTAGTAGCCGTCTGAACGTATGTGTTGATTGTACGGATATACGAGGAATTTGACGCCTCCGGTTTTGTTCAGACCCAGAACGGACTTGTAAATGGACTGTGTGTCTGACATTGGATTTTGTTCTATACTGATTGATCTCTGTTAAATATATATCTGTTTGGCGGTGGAGAATTTATTCTTTTGCTTAACGCCCTTCTCTGAGACGTACGAGCTCAGAGGTTATATATCGATGGAAATCAATCGTATGGAGTGGACTGCCTATGTGGCATGCCAAGATGCTGTGATCAAGGCTTCTGTTGCAAAGCAAAGTCTTGTGGATGATGATCAAAGCACGGTCTACGTGGCCTAGCTTTGTGTATTTCGTAGATTCGCGAGCCTCACACCCCGGTATGAGTTAAAAACGGGATACGGACTGCAGGGAGAGCACGACGTTTCTTTTTAGCTATGGTGGTGTCAGTGACTTACCAGCCCTGACATTTATATCTACTTTTCACCTTTGTGGTTGTTGGAATGCGAGGCGCCTCGATTATAGGTCTGTAAGGACCGGGAAACGTGTGTTCAGGAATTACCAATCCTCAAACGTAAGAGAGGACCGGCCCTGAAGCATCCAGGGTTACCCAGAGTGTGTAGTCCTGAGGCATTTGCTAGAATGTCTCGAAGCGGAGAGGAGCTTGCCCCTTGCCTCGACTCATGACGGAAATCCAATTTCCAATACGAGATAACGGATTCGATTGTAACTTATATATGGCGACATAGTGGCATGGGACGCTCATGTCGCCTATGATTGATATTTATGATGCTATTCATTTTTGAAACATATATGCACTAGTAATAATATCAATTGATTTTGCTTTATACGTATCAAGCATATTTGGCCATTATAAGGTAAAACTCTATCCTCCGGCTTGCGTTGCATTGTATGATGGGACTTGAGTCTTATAATGGCTTCATTTTTTTTAAAAGCATTGCGTCGTTTTAAAGAATTTACTTTGTTTTAAATGCACTAGCAATCACTGGAGTAAACCCGTTCCGCGAAAGTGGCGTGGTCCTATGATTTGCTTATTACTGTTGTTTAAACTGTTAAATAGATTCCTCATACCAGTCCCCATGACTGACTCGTTGTTTGTTTCACTTTGCAAACGCGGGTGCCCTTATTTTCACACGGGCAGCCTAGTTCACAGGTGGCAGGTTGTTTTTGGCTCTACACTGTTGCATAGAGTGCATTTTGGCTCATGGCGAGGCTGACTTCACAGAGATGACTTTGACATTTTCCACCATTATTGTACTTATATTATGATTCCGCCACTGGCGATGCAGACTGCTTTACTTTCAGTACTTCTTATTGTATGTATATGTACCGCCTTCGGCGATGTAGACTGATACCCTTATTATGTCTCACTGCATGTATGTATTCCGCCTCTGGCGATGATGACTGATCACTTCCCTTTTTATTTACTAAGTTATATCCTACGCTGTGCTATTCTGATGATTGTTACATGTTGTGATTCCGCTGTCATATTCATGTAAATTATTCTATTTATTGTTTTTGCTATTATCTGTACTCTGCTATGATGATTAATGTGTTATATTCCAATGATTATCCTTAATACCGCCCCTCGGATTTTGGGATCGTCACATATGTACTGCAATGCCAACAATGCTATGATACTGTTTGTTGTTATCTGTTGCATCACCCTTGTGTCTATATAATAGTAAGTTGCTAGTCATGGGTGTAGGGAGTGGCTTTGCTTTATCCATGTTTTCTCTAACATGTATTTCTGATATATATTTCATTTGTAAGAGGAATATTTCTGAATCCGACTGTCTTTGTACTTGTATGCCTAGAAATAATTCACTTCTCCCGTATCCTTAGTAGCAAATGTTTTATCCAAATAAGTTATCGACTTGTTAATTTCTGCAGTGTCACTCCCTGTTGTTAGAATATCATAAACATACACAAGTATGTACACAATGCACTGATTCACAACTATGGCATATAATAAATTATCTGACTTCGTTTCTGTAACAGCCCGCACCTCCGTTCGCGCAAGATATTGTCCCCAACTTAGCCACCGTATAGGTGTGGGGTTTTGTTCCTCAAAAGGCCTCGGCTAAGTTTCGAGATCCGCCAACACATGGCGTTGCCACACAGGCTGAGCCAACCTCCCTACTAATATCGATATTGTCCCTACTTTGCCACCTCTCAGGTGTTGGGTTTTCCATCACTAGGCCTCGGCGTTAGTAAGAGATGGGCTCTACTATATAAGTAGCCACTTCACACAGGCTTCCACGATGTGGGACTTAGGGGTGTTACAGTTTCTGTGTATCCAAGACCTGCTAATATGTCTTTCAGTTTAACACCAAGCTCTAGAAGCTTGTTTCAGGCCATATATAGCCTTGTGTAATTTCCACACATGATCTTCTTTGCCTTTGCTCACATATTCTTTTGGTTGTTGCATGTAGACACTTTCATGCAAGTCTCCATTCAAGAATGCATTGCACACATCTAGTTGTCTTATATTCCAGCCATTACGTAGTGCTTTGGTTAATATAACTCTGATTGTTGTTGGTTTAACCACTGGGAAAAATGTGTCATTGAAGTCAAATCCATATTGTTGTGAGAAACCCCTTGCAACCAATCTACCCTTGTGTTTAGATATGTTTCCATCTGCATCCTTTTTCAATTTGTAAGTCCATTTGCATCCCCGCAATGTTCTTGTCCTTTGGTGCTGCAACTAGACTCCATGTCTTATTCTTGATCAATGCTTCATACTCTTCATTCATTGCCTTGCACCATGGTTTGTGTTTGACTACTTGCCCATATGTGACTGGTCCAATTGTGTTTGTGTTGTTGATAGTTGCATTGTAGATTTTAGGCTTGAATATACCACTTTTAGCCCTTGTGGTCATGTGATGTCCAGTTTGTTGGTGTTGTATTTTAGTTTCATCACTTCTTCCATCAGATGTATTACTGTCATTTCCTTGATTTTGATTACTGCTATTATTTCTGTCATTATTTTGAGGTTGATCATCATCACTCAAGTGCTCACTTGAGATGTATCCAGACCTAGTGCTAGAGATAGTTGGAGTAGCTAGAGTTTGATGTGATGTCTCATCATCATTTGTTTGCACAATCCATTCTGTTAGAGTTGGTATTGTACCCGTTGTTGTTCTGGACTGATCATATTTTTGATTGTTTTTTCTTTTCCTATCTGCAAAAGGGAAAACACATTCATTAAAACAACATGTCTAGACACAATGATATTTCCCTTGTTGTCCAAACACTTGTATCCTTTTTGATTATTTGCATATCCAAAAAGGTACATGGGTTGGATCTTAGGGAAATTTTGTGATTATTGTATGGTCTGAGGCATGGGAAACAAAAACCCCCAAATGTTCTCAGAGTTGTATAGTGTTGTTTACTTCTAAACATGACTTCATGAGGACATTCATGTTGTAAAACTTTAGTGGGCGTCTTATTTTTTAGGCGTCTTATTTATTAGACAAACAGCTGTGTCAAATGCCTCATTTCAATATTTCATGGGTAAAGAATACATTGATAACAATGTTAACCCTGTTTCCACTATATGTCTGTGTTTTCTTTCTACTATTCCATTTTTTTCAGATGTGTACGGGCAAGTGGTTCTATGAATGATGCCTTTTTTGTTAAAGAAATGTTTCGGTGGTAGAAACTCACTGCCCCTATCTGTTTGTATGATTTTGATGCTGAATTTATTTGCCTTTCTATAAATTCATAAACTACAACATAGCATCATGTGTTTCTGATTTGGCTTTGAGAAAGAAAATCCAGGTATATCTTGTGCATGAATCTACTATTGAAAGATAATACATGTGAACTTGTCTTGAGCATAATGGTGCAGGACCCGCAAGTCTGCTGTAACTAATTCAAGTGGCTGAGAATAAACTGTTACAGATTTACCAAAAGGCAATTTATGGCTCTTACCAAGTTGACAATGTGTACAAATGCTAGAAACAGGTGAATATTTATAATATATATTATTACTTTTCAATATTTTCATTACAGTATCATAATTGGATGCCCAAGTTTACAATGCCAAATGTCTAGATAATTCTTGAAACAATTACTGCTATCAATGTTATCACAATTAATTTCATCGCCACTACTGAACTGAATATTTGCATTACAGCACCAAGTATCCTTTTCATTACCCAATCTTGATTGCATGTTGCTAAATGTGTACAACCCATTATCAAAACTATCCTGTAATAATATATCCTTGCTTAGCAAGTCTCTGATTAGGCAATATTTGGGGTGAAACTCAAAATACACTTTATTGTCATTGGCAAATTGGGACACACTAATTAGTTTTTCCTTGATAATAAGGACTCTAAGTAAATTATTGAGATATAATTTTCCTTTTTCCTTTGACATAACCTTCCCCAATATGAGATATATTCATGGTTTCTCCATTACAAGTGTGAATAACTTGCGTACTTGAGTAGTTCTTGTTACCAAGATTAAGATTCTGAAGGTTGTTTATAATGTGGTTGGTTGCCCCTGAATCTGGGAACCAATCTTCTGTGTTTATATCATCAGCTTTAATTGAATCATCATTGCTTGTTGTTTCTTTCGTACAACCTTCTGTGTTTGACCTACTTTGATGAAGACGTGTCCCGATATATTACCAGGGATGACGTAGACAAGATTCTGGCCAGGTTCAACAGACAGATGACATCTCAGGGTAAAACTTCTCGAACAACAACAACAGTTGATGGATCACCTTCTCGATCGAGTGGAGATGGGATTAAACGCTTCAACATCAATTCCTCCACCAATCGGGACTGGGGTAGCAGCTATTCTTCGGTCTGCACCGAATCAGGCCACTGGTCAGATCCCACTTCTGCTTCCTCCTGGCTCGGCTCCACCTCTCAACCAATTACAGCTAGGAGTATCACTTCCAGCAACCAGCGCAACCGCAGCCGCAGATTCACAGGAGGCCCGATATTAAGATCTAGGTCGTTCGACCATATTGCCTCCGCCCCGAGGACCAGCTCGACCCCTCGGATCAATCGAACAACACCGGGTCTATCAAAATCAATGTCGTTCCCATTAAAACCTGGTATCTTACCGCGGACTCGTATAATGACTCTTTCCCTTCAATGAAGAGCTGATGGAGTCTTCCCTTCAAACAAGGGAGACCACTCTACCATAACAGTTCTCGCCATAGAGGAAGAAAACGCTACCATAAACCTCATAACATTGCCTCGACTAGGGGCAATGTTGCGCCCCGAACATCACATGCTATGCTGGATCAGACCAGACCTTCTGCCATGGGTACAGCCCGGTCCAATTCTCATCAGGTTCAAGAGGGGTCATTCTGCCCAGAACCACCAGTCAGGGATCATTCTCGCCCTTACCTTCACTCAACTCTCGGAGGTCGAGCCCAACCAACGGCCACCCTTCCGAGCATGCTTTCGTTAGATCCTGGAGCTGGAGTTCTCCCGAATGCAGAGCTGGATTCATGGCAACGACTCCTCAGAGATGGAAGCCAGATTGCAAGCATTATCCGGCGTTTCACCTGGGGAAACTCTTACCAATAGGATATAGATAATATCCATCGCAGTCCCTTCACTAGGGAGATCAGAAACTCCCATAATCCTCCGGATTTCAAGTTCCCGGCTATCAAGCCTTACAACGGTCAGACTGACCCAGCCATCCTCCTTATGCGATATATGTGTCACATGGAGGTTCTCGGCACATCGACCAATGTGATGGCCAAATTCTTCCCACACTTTCTCAAAGACATAGCCAATATGTGGTTTTGGCAGCTAACAATGGAGTCGATTGGCAGTTGGAACACATTGGTCACCCGCTTCATTGAGTAGTTCAGAGTTCATATCTCCGACCGAAGAATGTCATGTTCCTGACCTCCATCAAGCAACGGTCGGGAGAGACACTTCGATCTTTCCTCGAAAGATTCAACACGACCGTCGCATCAGTCAATCGACCGAAGCCATCGACGGTGCTCATGGCCTCCATTGCAGGCGTTCAGAACCAATCAGAATTCTCTATCTCTTTAACCAGAGATCCCCCAAGGATATCGAAGATTTCTATGCAGAGGCCAAGCGATTCCTCCGACAAGAAGATGCCAGCATTGAGATGGAGAACCTCGAGGTCCTCGCAACCAAATAAGGAGGTCCATCCAATGCTAATGGCTAGAATAAAGGAAGAGGAAAGGCCTCCAAAAAGAATGAACGCAACGTACGACCTCGAAGAGAAACTAAGTACGATCAATATACCGAGCTTAATTCTTCTATGCTCGACATCTGCCTTGACGTACGAGGATCCCTGCCTTTCCTGAAACCTCCTCGAAGAAAGCCGACCTCGAAAGATCTCGATTCCGGCAAGAACTTCATGTTCAACAACATAGCTAGTCATAGCACTAATGAATGTAGGCACCTGCGCGATCTCATCGAGGATAGGATCGGGCGAGGAGAAATTCCCGAGTATGTCAGAAAAAATACACTGACCTTGTCGCCTCAGTCTTCTGCCCAAGCTCCTCAGGTCAGTCCTCGAGCTTCTAGAAACAGAAAGGACCCTAAGCCTAGCAGTCGCGACATCATCATTAACTAATAAGATTTAGATTTCTTATTTTTAATGTATTGTTAATTTCTTTCAATAAATAGGATATATTGATGTACACATGTATGGGGTTAGGATTTAGCTCCTAGGCATGCTTTGGAATCAACAGATGTCCTCTTAGAATTTATTTTCATTTCTTTCTAATATCTCTTTAGCAACAATGAACTTTCTTTTGCAAATATGGATTATTTTTGAATGATTTGAGTAGAGCCGGACTGGTGCTCGTTAACTCGAATATGGTCAATGTTATGCCATCGTCCATAGCGCAAGATCAAAGCCTGCCACCATATTTGAGCCTACTCCTTAAGCTGAGTATGGACTATACTCACCCTTCCTATAAACTAAGTGCACTTCCCACTTGTTGGGCTTTACGAATAATTTTACATGGGTCGAGCATAATTAACACATTCCATAAGACGAGTATGGTTAATACTCACCATCTCCATAAGCCGAGTATGGATAATACTCGCCACTCCCGTAAGCCTAGTATGTTTAATACTCACCATCTCCATAAGCTGAGTATGGATAATGCTCGCCACCCCTGTAAGCTGAGTATGGTTAATACTCGCCTTATTTCAAAGCCAAGTGTGATGACTGCTCATCCATATTTTTAAGACGAGTATGATTAATGCTCGCCCAATCAAGGTCGGATCCTTCTTTAGACCAAGAATGGCCCATACATTCTTTGTAGGTGTCGGATCTCACAAACGAATTTAACAATCAATTTCACGACCTTAATACGGTTCTCGATGGTTGTCGGTTTTCCGACCTTAATACGGTCTAATTCGATCGTCGGTTTTCCAGTCTTAATACAACCATCAGGCCTCAATATGATTTAGTGTAACCATCACTGCTTGTACATTGAACTTTGATGCAAGGATCAGAACACACCTCCCTTACCAAGAAAGATATATTCTAAGGGGTAAAGTGTTGGCCAACTTTTTGGCCAAAGCTGTCGCGGTTCAACAGAACGAAGCCCAATGTCAGAAAGTTCATTCTCAATATCGGTCGATCAACCAATAGAACGACTTACACTCCATGAAGCCCAGGCAAGGTTCAGTTCGAGCCAACCTTCTTCAGAAACAGTCCGAGCCTAGGCCGGCCCGAGTTGTTCTCCTTCAAATAAACGGCTCACCAAGCCTGGAAGAATCGCTCATCTCAACTGACCAAGTTCATCGTTCCCATCAAAGTAGGATCGCCCAAATATCTCAGAATTCCTTTTGAAATATCCAGCTGAGTTATTCAATACTCGACCCGACTCTCAATGCAATAAATGCGGTTAACCACTTCCGGACAAAGCTCTACTTTTGATACACCTCACCACGAGTGCCACATAAGCCACTATTTCTGAGGGTACTATTAATCAGCAGTGGACTGGGTCCTGCCGCCGCAACTACAACAATAATCGAGCTCCACGTGTCCAAGCTCCAAAAAAGAGGAAAGCCACGTGACGACCTGCTCAGCCTACTACTCCACCTATAAATACCTCCAAACTCTAAATGGAAAAGGACCTTCTTTCCAGACTTATTCTCAACTTCTGCTTTTGGACTTCTTTCGGCTACTTCACTTTTCGGTTAAACTTCTGTTCTAAGGCTAAGTCCAAAAATAGTCAGTTCTTCTTCTTTTCTCTAAATAGAAAAAAGCATTGTACTTGTAACCAAAAAAGAATCAATACATATAAAGTGGACATGGGCATCATCTTTGTCGATCCATTATAAAAGTCTTGTGTGCTCCCTGTCTTCCTTACTTATTTACGCTTTGTGACCAATATTCGTGTGTTCTCCGCACGATTGGGGTTTGACTTTCACTAATGACCAACTTTTGACGTCAACATAAGCTAATTAATTAATGTTTTCAAAACGTAAAATATATTATAAAATCTAACTTTAGGGTAATATAAGACTGACTTGTTGTACGTTACAATAATCAGATTAGTTTTAATAAAAGAGTAAATTTTAGCCATGTTAAAATGAATGTAATAATAAACATAGTTTTTTTTGGCCTATCGATAATAAACATAGTTATTTTAGTTTTATTCAACTTTAGTTAATTTAATTAATTTTTTATAAATTTATCTTTTTTTTATAAAATTAGTTAACTTGGTTAAGTGTAAATGAAATTATTAAATCAAATAAGTGTTGCAGGATAGATGGAGGCAGAGCAAAAACAACAAAGCTCGGAGGCAGTCAGCAGAGATTCTATAGCTTAAAGCAAGGATTTGTTATCAAGTCATCAGTAGAAACGTCTGAAAACCGTTTCTATGAACATCAACGCCTTTAAGCGTTAGTAAGACTGATTCAATGATATTGCAATTTGCAAGACCAATTATCAATCACAGTTTTGCAAGGGAACCAAAGAAGCAGTACTGATTAAGTAAGAATACAGAGAAGAAGAGTAATATAACCGAGTCTAGCTGAAAACCGTTTCTTGAAACGAAATTGCTCCCTCAATGGCGCTGTAAGGCTTGGTTGAGCAATTGTTTCCCAAGGATGAAACGGTTCCTGCCTGCGATGTTGCGCTACAATCACAGGTCGACGAAGAACGCAAGGAAGTTGCTTTCCTTTTTAGAACAGAGAATTGGGGAAGAAGATAAAGAGGAGCGAAAATAAGAATTAAACTGTGTGTTTGTTTCGATTTTCGCAGGCCTTTATATAGGCTGGAAGAGGCACCTTTACATGAGCAGGCGTTTCTGTTTGAATTGCAACGGGTACGACTGTTGGAAAGGTTGCGACCCTTTACCAATAGATATTTCTGTTGGCAACTTCGCGGCCAAATTCAAAAATAGCGGTTTCGCAGCGCAGCGAGCCCAACGGCATCCGGAGGCCCAATTTTGATCAACAGACCCCAAGAGCCCCAAGGCCTAAGGCCCTATCTTTTGACCATTAAATATGAGTGCTTATCATACCATAGTTCATGCCATTGCCTCTCTCTTCCATCTCCTCTTTCTTTTGTAATAACATATCAAGTCTTAGTATAAGTAGTGGCAAAGGTGGTAGTTTTCCCCAATGTGGGACTAAATGAATTTTGCCAAACCTACTCATTCATTTCCAATAATTACTCATTCATTTCCAACAATCCCCCACATGAATGAGTATTATCTAATCTGTTCTTAAAATTTTGCAAAGCATTTATCATATCGGTAAAAGTAGCACAGAGGCCTTGAACTTTTCCTAGTGTTATATCGTTACAACCAACTGGCGAATCAGTAGACTGGACTGTCTTTGAACTGTAAGCCGTTTGTGTAAGTCTATAAAGATAACACATGATAAATACTTTTTAACCCCTTGGTTCTCTGTTTGTGTTCGTTTTTTCCATGAACACCGCCTTGGTTTCATGAGTTCTTGAAGAATTCGACCTTACAATTCTTCTTGAAGCGGCGCCTTCGCACTCACATAGGTGATTCTATTAAGAGTATCCCGTAATACTCCACTTGGTTCTTCATAACACCACAGTATAGACATCATTAAAAGATAAGCTTATCCTATTCTCCGACGGGTCGTGCACTGACTTATCATAGGAATGGTTTGTATTTAACAGTGCGGTCAACTTTATCTTAAACTTAGTTGTCCCTTTGAACCTAGATCTTGGGATCTCCAGTCAACTAGGTGGGGTTTCCATTTTAGAAAACTCTTAGTTCATAGGTCTTAAGCCCATTCCAATCAATAAGGTTTGAACTTTCTCTCTTGGCAAGCCTTTTGTTAGTGGATCCGCTATGTTATCCTTTGACCTTACATAGTCTATAGTGATAACTCCATTAGAGAGAAGTTGTCTAATGGTTTTGTGTCTACGACGAATATGTCGAGACTTGCCATTATATAATGTACTATTTGACCTTCCTATAGTAGATTGACTATAACAATGTATACATATTGGAGGTACAGGTTTTCCCCAATTTGGAATATCTTCCAAGAAACTCCTAAGCCAATCTGCTTCTTCTGCGGCTTTATCTAAAGCAATGAACTCAGATTCCATTGTCGACCTTGCTATTCAAGTCTGTTTGGATGATTTCCATGAGATTGCTCCATTTCCTAATGTAAACACATATCCACTTGTTGATTTTGTGTCATTTGAGCCAGTTATCCAATTGGCATCACTATATCCTTCTACCACTGAAGGATACTTCTCATATTGTAATACATAGTTTTGTGTGTACTTCAGATATACTAGGACCCTGATTATTGCTTTCCAGTGATGTTTGCCAGGATTACTGGTATGTCTACTCAGCTTGCTTATAGCGTATGCAATATCAGGCCTAGTGCAATTCATGACATACATGATACTTCCCAGTATGCAAGAGTATTCAAGTTGATATATTCCATCACTGGTGTTCTTTACCCAATTTTGGTTCATATCCACAGGTGATTTTGCAATGGTTATATTATACTGCTTGAAACTTTCAAGTAATTTGGTAATGTAATGTAACTGAGATAAGGCATATCCTTGTGGTGTTTTTATAATTCTCACACCCAAGATTACATCAGCCACTCCTAGGTCTTTCATGTCAAATCTAGAGGATAACATATCCTTCGTAGATTTTATTATGGCATTATTATTTCCTAGGATTAGTAAATCATCAACATAAAGACAAACAATGACATATCCGTATATCTTATATATACACATTTATCTGATTCATTTATTTTGAATCCATTTGATAACATAGTTTCATCAAATTTCTCATGCCATTGTTTCGGAGCTTGTTTAAGGCCATAAAGTGATTTTAATAACTTGCACACCTTATTTTCATTTCCTGGGCTAAGAAACCCTTCAGGTTGTTGCATATATATTTCTTCTTTTAATTCACCATTCAAAAAAGCAGTTTTCACATCCATTTGGTGTATTTCCAAATTTAATATAGATGCAATCGCCATAAGCATCCTAATCAATGTTATTCTAGTTACTAGTGAATACGTATCAAAGTAATCTAGATATTCCTTCTGTCTAAATCCTTTTATTACAAGTCTCGCTTTATACTTATCTATTGAGCCGTCAACTTTTAGTTTTTTCTTGAATATCCATTTATATCCTAGTGGTTTTGATCCTTTGGGTAGATCCACTAGTTCCCATGTATGATTTTGTAAAATGGATTCTATTTCACTGTTGACAGCCTCCTTCCAGTATGGAGCCTCAGGAGATGACATTGCTTGTTGATAAGTAAGAGGTTCATTTTCTATCACATATGCGTAGAAATCGGGTCCAAAGGTTTTCAAAATCCTTTGACGTTTGCTCCTTCTGGGTTCCTCTACCTCAGTTTCAACATTTCTCTCATTCGAGCTTTGATTATCATTATCCTCAGGAGTATCTGTATCTCTTGAACTCTTTTGAACAATTGTTTCAATAGAGATTTTTAGATGATAAATGTGTTCAAAGAATCTAGCATTTCGTGACTCGATAATGGTGTTTTCATGAATGTCATCAATTTCAGCTTTGTACGCCAAAAATCGATACGCACTACTATTATGAGCATATCCAATGAATATGCAATCTATAGTCTTTGGTCCAATTTTGACCTTTTTCGGTTTTGGTATTTCTACTTTGGCAAGACACCCCCACACTTTCAAGTATTTGTTGGATGGTGGTCTGTTTTTCCAAAGTTCGTGTGGAGATTTAGATGTTTTCTTTCGTGGTATTTTATTCAAAATATGATTTGCCGAAAGAATAGCTTCTCCCCAAAAGTTATCTGGTAAGCCAGAACTAATTAGTAAGACATTCATCATTTCTTTAAGAGTTCTATTTTTCCGTTCGGCTATACCGTTGGATTGAGGTGAATACGGTGTTGTAGTTTGATGAATAATTCCATGCTCAGCACAGAATTCCTCAAATGGAGACTCGTATTCTCCTCCTCTATCACTCCTTAAAGATTTTATTTTCTTCTTGAGTTGATTCTCAAATTCTGCCTTATATTGTTTAAACATGTCGATTGCTTCGTCCTTACTTCTAAGGAGATAGACGTAACAATATATGGTACAATCATCAATGAATGTGATAAAGTACCTCTTTCCACCTCTAGTTTGACACATTTTCAAATCACATACATCAGTATGTATTAATTCTAGAGGTTCCGTTTCTCGTTCAACATGATGAAACGAGGTTCTAGTTATTTTCGCTTCTGCACAAACTTGACATTTATAGTTTGAATCTATATTGCATTTTGGTATGAATTCTAGATTAATCAATTTTCACAGTGTATCAAAATTTACATGTCCTAATCTAGAATGCCATATGTTAGAAGAGTCAACAATATAAGCAGAAGATTCAATTTTATTCGTATCATTATTTGGTACAACAGTGGTTACATTTGCTTTAAACAAGCCATCACACACATATCCTCTTCCAACATACACTCCATTCTTTGATATTACAAACTTATCAGCAACAAATGTTAGTTTGAAACCATGTTTGCTGAGCAACGATCCTGAAATCAGGTTCTTGCGGATTTCTGGAACGTGAAGAACATCATTCAATTTTAGTTCCTTTCCTGAAGTTAACTTCAGTACAATCTTTCCCTTGCCTTCCACCTTTGATACAGACGAGTTACCCATGAATAGTTGCTCGTTATCAGTGGCATGTCTGTAGGTTGTAAACATCCACTTGTTAGCACATATATGACGAGTGGCTCCTGTGTCTAGAAACCACTCCTTGTTGTTGCCAACAAGGTTGCATTCAGAAACAACTGCACACAGATCCATATCTGCGACATCATCTGAATTTCCTGCCATATTTGCTTCAGGTTTCTTCTTTTTGGGTGCACGACACACGGCTGCTTTGTGGCCTTTCTTCCCACAATTATGGCAAGATCCTTAAAACTTCTTTTGTTTCTTTGCATTAGGATTCTGCTCGCGCTTTCTTTTATTTGTCTTTTCATCCTCAACCACGTTGGCTTTTGCCTGAAATGAACTGATAGCCTTTTTCTCTGATTTTCTGTTGTCTTCTTCGATTCGCAGACGAACAATCAGATCCTCCATGGTCATTTCCTTGCACTTATGCTTTAAATAGTTTTTGAAATCCTTCCATGACGGAGGCAACTTTTCGATAGCGGCAGCGACTTGGAATGACTCACTTAACTCCATCTTTTCGTCATGAATTTCATGAATGATAACTTGGAGTTCTTGAATCTGACTGATGATTGTTTTGGAATCGACCATTTTGAAGTCAAGAAACTTTCCGACAATGAATTTCTTCATTCCGGCATCTTCAGTCTTGTACTTCTTTTCAAGTGATAACTAGAGAACCTTTGCAGTCTCAACGGTACAATATACATTATAAAAACTGTTATCTAAACCGTTGAGAATGTAATTCTTACAGATGAAGTCAGAATTCTTCCATACATTTAAAGCCTCGACTTTTGTGGCGTCAGGCTCCAGTTCTTCAACGAACGGTGGATCCTCTTGGAGGTATTTGGCCAGCCCCAAGGTTGTCAGGTAGAAAAGCATCTTTTGTTGCCAGCGTTTGAAATCCTGGCCATTAAACTTCTCTGGTCTCTCGCCATGTGAATATGGAATAGTCGGTGGAACCAAAGGCGGAGCCGGTGGCACAGTCCGTGCGGGCACAGATTTGTTGTTGCTACTTTGCGACATCGTCGTCTGCAAACAAAAGCAACAATCAGCGATTTTGTTTCAAGATCGTTATCAAGTCATCAGTAGGAACGTCTGAAAACCGTTTCTATGAACAACAACGCCTTTAAGCGTTAGTAAGACTGATTCAATGATATTGCAATTTGCAAGACCAATTATCAATCACGGTTTTGCAAGGGAACCAAAGAAGCAGTACTGATTAAGTAAGAATACAGAGAAGAAGAGAGAGCCCCAAGGCCCAAGGCCCTATCTTTTGACCATTAAAGATGAGTGTTTATCATGCCATAGTTCATGCCATTGTCTCTCTCTTCCATCTCCTCTTTCTTTTGTAATAACATATCAAGTCTTAGTATAAGTAGTGGCAAAGGTGGTAGTTTTCCCCAATGTGGGACTAAATGAATTTTGCCAAGCCTACTCGTTCATTTCCAACAGGATTGTCGAGCTAGAGGAGTGTGGCCGTTGTCGCTCTATCAATATGGCAAAACTGCTGAATAAGCAAATTATGATGTATATGTAGCAATATGGCTCATTTCTTTGGTCAGCTGATCTGCAGGCAGGCGATGAGTGATCGGTATGTTTTTATTATTTGCATTTGGACATTTTGTTTATATATGTTGTGTAGATGGTGAGGTTGATACGTTATGATGATTTTTTGGTAGTTTGATGGTGTTTGGTTTGGTGAGACATTTTGACTTATAGTCGGAGCCTTGTATATCCGTTTGACTTCTAGTTGGAGACTAGGGTTGTTGAAATATGTGTGCATCTGCGTACGTTTATATGTGTATATATATAGTTGTATATCAGAATGCGTTTTGCGATACATGTTTATGTGATGGATGAAGTAAAAATGCAATAGATTGAAAAATCTTCTAGATTTTCAATGTCTGACGGGCAATAAAAGATGGCTTCTAATGGCTTATTGATGAAATGGTATTCGACAAATGTCAAGGATCAACAACCATCAGAAAAATCCAGTGGAAGCCGTTTGAAAGTCGTCCAAAATATTGCTTCACAACGGAGTTTTTCCTCATTGCTATTCCCAATGGTTTCTGAACTGTCGTCGACAGTTGATAACCATCAAAATAGAAACTTGTTATTGCAGTGTGTATAATTGTAGCGTTATCAATATTAGGGTGGTGTATAATTAATATGCAAGTCATGTATATCCAACCCAACAGTCTAAACAAGTTGATGCTTATGTATTAAAAAAATAAAGAACAAATATTTTTGTTTACATACTTTTAATTCTCTTCTATTATCCCATTTTTTTTCAAGCATTATTAGCATAATTACTTCAAATATATGCAGAATCTTAGGGTGTGTTTGGCAAGTCAAAACGGTCCGTTTGCCCAACAGTTCAAAATCGAGCTGTTGGGCCCCGATATGTCCGACGCGTCCGACGCGTCCAACGCGTCCGACGTGTCGGGTCCAACAGCCCAATTTTGAGCCGTTGGATATATAAATATTTTTATTTATTTATTTAATAAATTTAAGTTTTTATAAATTTCAGAAATTAATAACTTGCGAAAAAATGATCCGTTTGAGACGCGGTTTTTTACGTTGCGATCGTATCGAAATGCTCTACGTAATGAAGTTGGTTTGAACTGAATCATAGCAACTTATAATTTTTCAATTTTTTTATTTTTTATTTATTTGTGTAAATTATTGATACGTATTATTTATTAAAAACAAATAATAAATTAATTAACCATTTATTAATCAAATTACAAAATAAAAATAAAATGATCCACTTAAATGTTCCACTCAAATTCTCCGTTTAACGCGCCAAACGCATTCTCCGCTTAAATTCTCCGTTCAAAATCTCCATGGTTTGTTAATTAAAACCATCATCTGTCCAAATAAGAAAATAGATTTAAAGTGTTAAAATCCATTAACATCAACTCAAATGTTTGAAAAAATGACGGAAGCACATCTGTAGCAGGGCTAGAGATGTATAAATGGACGAATCGCCATTTTATTTCTGCTTTCCAAGCTCGAGACAGTGTGAATTCGGGCGCAGTGAGATGCTCAGCGCCCCAATTTTTTTGTGAGCGTATTTTCAAAGGACCATGCTAGAACGACCGGGGGAAAAAGCGGTGAAAAAAGTAGGATCTGAGAATGAACGGGGAGAAATTTAGGGGGGGTCCGAAATTCATGGGAGGATTTGTCATCCAACGACTCTAATCAATTCGGTGAAAATGACTTCCACGTTTCCCGGTTGAAATAGCATAATCGATTTTCAAAACGGGTTTCTAAATAGCATATAAAGTTTTGAATAGCCTGTTTAAAGCATAACCAAGGTAGTTACCTCGTTCAACTCAAAACGGCTACCCCGCCCCGTTTGAGATTTTTTTTAACTTTTATAATGATTTCCTTTCCGATATGATTCCTTTTCTGAAATCCTCCTCTTTTCTTCATCTGTGTTATATTGGGGTGTTCATGTTGGGCTATGCTGATTTTGCTGCAAATCTGATCCGTGAATTGGATTGGTATTATTGGATTTTGATTTGCGACTGAATAGCAAATATAAAGAATAGATTTGCTACAACGCCCGAAACTTTTTACGTCAAAAAACACAGATCTTATTTTCAACGGTGTAATTCACGGGGTACAAAAGTCTAAAAAAAAAACTAACGGTGGATATGACTTCCCCACAAAATGACTAACAAAAATCCAGGTACAGTAGCATTTGCGTATCAAGAATGGCGTAAACCTTTTATTTCTCTGGTTGAACTGGAGTTTTTATACTCCTGAACGAGTGTCTCTTTATATCAAAGTTCCTTCTAGATTTTGAGATCTATGAGAGTAAGGAAAAGGATGGTAAGAGAGAAGACTGCCTTCATGGACAACTGAAACGAACTCTCGGGTTTGTGAAATGTTCTAATGAGTCTCGGTTCATTCATATTTAGAAAAGGAAAAAGGTATCTCAATAAACCTATAATGAAAACTGTAACACCCCGCCTCCGCTAGGGTCACTCGCAAAGGAATGCACTAGCTTTAGAGGGGCATTATTGGTAAACATGCACAGAAATATCACAAGACAGAACGTATATAGATAGCGGAAGTAAAATCAAACTTTCATAACATGAATAAATAAGGTCTAAATCCTTTTTCATCAGAGTACATCAAAACCTGTCTTGCAATAGTAAAGAAGCATAAAGACTTTTTAATAAATTATTCCCCAAGTAAAACCGTAAAGTAGCCATAGCCAAGAGAAGTCCAAGCCATCCATGATGACCTTCAAGCAGAAGAAGTCCGAACTAAACAGCATTGTTTCCTCCCTGAAACCTGGGGGGGAACGGAAGGAAAGAGGCGAAACAAAACGGGTCAGTCAAAAAGACTGAGTAAGTCCTATCTACTTCCAGTATAAAAACAGGTAAAGGTAACATGACATGCATAAACTGAAAGTAAACATAAGGATAACTACAAGATAGATAAACCAGGGTAGCCGGTTGAACTACTGCGGCAAGGTAAACTAAGGTATCATGATAAACTACGGTGTTATGATAAGTCAAGGTATCACATCGTCAGATTTCTATCGAGTACGTTATCCCAAGGTATCCACCCCGTCTAACATCCCACGGTATCTATTATGTATATTCTTCCTAGTTCTAACATGTATATTTGCTCTGCACCTCTCGTACTAGTATCCCTACCCGCGTCATGTGTTAACCATGAATGTCCCGTGCTCAAAGTCGTGTAATGGTCCATGTCAACCTAATATCGCATATATAGGTTACTCAAATCATATGTTTCTTTCCATGTATATAAGTTCAGTCCTTTGTCGTACCTCGTACGGGCTTCCTCATGTCGTATTATCCTTGAAATCGTTTTGAATGTCACCCTTGTTCTAGTTAGGCTCTTCCATATGAATCATCGTTTGAGCTACTAGGACTTACGCCACCTAGCACCACTAGGGATTACGCTTACCTATTGCACACTTTCGTATTTCGGTTTGGGTTAAACCACCTAGGCCACTAGGGATTACGCTAACCCTCAACCGCGCCCTTTTTCCCACGCATTCATCGTGAATCGTTTTTCTATAACTGTATGCACATGTATCACATCGTGCCATCCGAGTCCTGTCACAGGGCAAAACAAGAAATACAGGACTCGGTCGGGAGCTTTAGATTTATCTGCCGATGCAGATACTAAGGTCTTCTTTTCTACACGTGGCTATGGTCCCACGAGACCCCTCCCTCAACTAGTGAAAGGCAACACAAGAGCAAATCTTGCATGAGAACTACACTCCGGCCAGCCCACATCCTACGGCCTACCTCACCCATAATTAGATAGCAATTATGGTCTGTTGGGTGTTCCCTGCCTTTCCGTACGTACACGCTTGACTCAAGATGGTAGATGATCGACGAACTTGCTATCTCGGGCACCTTATGTATTCGTCGGCTCACTGCTATCCACCCCAGTCTTTAGGTCGCTCGCATAGCAACCAAGGCATATTCTTGGTTCTTCTACCGCAGACCTCAACCTCTCGTGAGCCTAGTATAATGACCTGGCAGCTCACAGAGGGATCCCAAGAATATCCTCACGTTCCCCGAAGCCGCTGCTTCGTTACCTAGTTCGTTGGAGCCTTTATCTAAATCAGATAGCCTGCTCCTATACGCATACTTAAACGTTGACCTAACGTATCGGGTTACTAATCTATCTAAGAAATGGTCCAAATTTCCTTGACTAAGAATTATTACTTAGTTTCCCTTAACTAAGGTTTACCACTTAGCCTTATTTCCATAATCCTGGTTAACTATGGTTATTTACCTAATCCTCCGAATTAGGGTTTATCTAATGGGTTAAGGGTCACTTAAGTTCCTAACTTAGCCCGTCTACAAACCATGTCAAAATTGGCTAAGTATCCAAGTCCAAGACTTAACCCTACAAACCAGGTGTCAAGTTGGCTAAGTATACTAAGCAATCCATAACTTAACCTCGTCTAATTATCATTTTAGATTGGTTAATTATATAAATTAACTTGACCTTGTCAAATTACCGAGTCAAATCGGTCAAGCGTATTCAAGTGATTCGTGACTTAGCCTTATCATGTTTTCACGTTAGGTTGGTTAAGTATAGATTAACTTAACCTCATCAAATTAACGAGTTAGATTGGTTAAGTATAGGTCACTTAACCTCATCAAATCATTGTGTTAAATTAGTTAAGTGTTTAACTTAACCCCATTAGATTACCAAGTTGGATTAATTAAGTCTAGGCTAACTTAACCCCATCCATTATCTGTATTATACGGTTAAGTGTCATTAAGAAAATTTACTTAACCTTATCACGTTATCGTGTTGGATTGATTAAGTGTTGGTTAACTTAATCCCGTCCACTAGTCGTATAAAAATGGTCAAGTGTCATTAGGCAAATCAAGTTACTTAACCTACCCAAGCTTATCATGTTTTGTTAAGTATCATTAGCCTAATCAAATTACTTAACCCATTTGTCCATATCATATTTGGTTAAGCCTCATTAATCAAATTAACTTAACCCTATTATGTGGCATTAATTTAATTAATGCACCCTCAACCTCTCACATTAGACCTTGTTGTGGTTACTAGTTAAGCCGGGCGGGTCCGGGTAGATTTACACCACAACCTAGTCTAACCTCGGGTCTTAAGCGCGACATGACCAACTTCTCACATTGGGTCCTATTGTTTGCAACTACTAGTTAGGCCGGTCGGTTCCGGGTAGTTTTACGTTGCACACTCAACCCAACCTCGAGTTGGCCACACTTATATTATCTAAGTTCATCGTGTTTCCAAAACATGTTACAAGTTTTCAAGCATTTGGGTAGACCTAACTTAATAGGTAAATTCCCAAAGGGTAGACCTAACTTAATAGGTAAATTCCCAAGCTCATGTTTTTATGCATACTTACATGCCAACTTCCATGTTATCTTTCAAGTCATATTTTCAAGTATAAACACATGTCATATTCAAGTTAAGATTTTGCGACATGTTCATGTTTATCTAACTACCCAAAATCGTGTTTTCCCAACGCAAGCAAAGCGAGTCAACATAGTAAGGATACTATGTCACATATTGGTCTCAAAACATGCATGATGCCAAAAAGGGCTTGGCTTCCACATGCATAACATCATAAAGGGATTGGCCATAAACATGCATAGTGTCATAAGGTAACTTGGCCACAAGCATGCATATTATCAAAAAGGGTTTGGCCATAAACATGCATAGTGTCATAAGGTAATTTGGCCACAAACTTGCATGTTAGCATAAGGGGTTTTGGGTTCATAAACATGCATAAGCCCCAAAATCGTGTCTTAGCCAATGTTTCACACGTAAAGTGGTTCCTAAAGGTTCATGCTAGCATTTCATGCACAAAGATCCAAACTTGCAAGTTAAACTTGGTTATGCATAGCATGAGAGGCATGATTAAGTCACTCACATGGCCTAAGATCATAAATATGAACACAAGAGGCATGGTAAGGTTCATATAGGTTCGCATAATCATGTTTAGCCTCATTTTATCCCATGTCAACATTAAAAATACCGTTTTGATCCAAAAGTAGCTAGAACTTACTTAGCATGGCAGGAGGACTAGGAGCATGCATCGTTTTGGCGAAGAAAGGTGGCTCCTTTGATGAAGATCCGTCATGAAACTCGCATAGCAACGTTGATTTGGCCTCTATTTGGTGTAGCAAGCTTGCACCTTTTGATTTGAATCCGATTTGAATGCATAGGCTCTAGGGATTGGAGATGGAGGCCATGATCAAGATTGATTTTGGCAGCACTTAGTTGCTAGATTTGATTTTTAGGGATTTAGGTTAGGTTTAGGGTCTTTTTATAGAGATTAGGATAGTTTTAGGCCATAGGATTAGATCTAGGATTAATCTAGACCACAGAAATCGTCACAGGCCCATCAGACCAGACCAAGACTGCATCCAGGTGCACCAGGCCACAAAACACGAAATTGTGTTTTGGACCCAGTCGACACCCAAGTCGACAGCCCTGTCGACTTGGGGTCCAGGGGTGTCGACAGCCCTGTCGACTCCCCTGTCGACATGGGCTTTGGCGGGAAAATTCCCGCCTACCCCAAAACTTGAACTTCCTAGGTGATTTTCAAACTTGAAAACCCTGAAAACTTCGACGGATCATAACTTGGTCATACGGATTCCGATTCTCGAAAACTCGGACTCTATTTCGCGTATTTTTCCGAGATGAACGCAATGGCATAGCCTGTTCCATTTGATTCAGAATTTAAAATTAAATTCTGCCTTGATTGTCGTTTTAACATGTTATCGAAATACGAGTTGTTACATTCTCCCCACCTTTTAGGATTTCGTCCCCGAAATCTCCAAGTTAGGAAGAACATATCCTACCCTCCATCATCCATCTACTCAAAACATCATCCACAAGCAACCATCGCCCTTAGATGATTTCTAATGCTGTATGAATATATGCAAAGAGTGTGTGTATATGTTCCTTAGCTAATGCTAATGATCAGGCCTGAATGATCTTTCTAATGCAAGATATGTTAAGTGCCATGAATCCAACATGTATGCAAATAGTCCTAGTCATATAGATACTATATGTGTGCACAATCATTCATTCATATGCAGCAACCGCATGATAACACATTCAATTTCATCCATAAACAAGTATAAATACTCGTGCATATGCAATATGAAATGTGACCGAGTCGAGCTAATATCTAATGTAAATTCGCGCATCCACGAGCAACCACTTGCAACCATTTGCAACCATATCAACCATAACATGTTTCAAATACATGTTTACATCCATAAGGTTCTACCTAAGATTCCCTGAAACAGGGTCGAGGAGATAAACAAAACAAACTCCTTACGGGGTTTGTAACAGAGACAGGACCGAGAGGATATCCATAAAAGATAGCCTACAAGTAAGCTCTACAGAAAACAGGGATCAAGGATATACTCCCAAAAAGAGATATCATGCGCGTATCTAGTCTTTAGTCTCCTGAGTCGCATTACCTTGAGCTTAGTTCCATCGTGCCTTGACCGTCCTTTAACTTCGCGATTTCGTAGCTTCTTATTTCTTGTTTTCATAACATGAGTTGGAACTCATTTCCTCGTCGCCTCTCGTTCCACTTGCACTTATTCTCCTTCTAGAATACTTGGCGCAAACAGGACTGCGTACACATTATTCCATGCGAGCCCTCCAAAATTCACTAGTGAATCCTGGACCTTGTACCATAAGGTATTTCACGTAGAAAAACTTTCTCTTGAAAGTAAACAGATGTCAATCAGGTTATCATGCGCACTTACTAGGGTGATCTTTATAACCCATGCATAAATGAAGTAAACCATCCGTCTTATTGGCGAACACCACTCGATCGGGCTTCAAATTTCCAATAAAGGCATCAAGGGATTCTAAGCAACTAGTCATGACAGAACCTCAAAAAGGTTACCCGATACTTCGAGGGCATTACCAAGGCTAGTCAAAAGGTCTAACTACCCTCCTATCAAAACCGAGAGTGGCACCCCCTACTGGATAACCACTTCATCCCTAGAATCCAGCCATAGCTTATAAACATAAGCATTATTTCCAAATTCAACACTTGGCATAGACATTCCCAAATCCAAACAAGTCATGTATAAATGGACTGATTCTCCAATAGGACTTTGAGACAAAAATGGGATCCTCTATTACGCTAGTACTTAAGGTGCAGAGACTCAACTACCGAAGCAGACTTAAATGATACGAACAACGAAGTCCTAACGGGATGATAGAGAAGAAAAGCTAAACCTTTGACAAGATCGTTACCCTCCTTCCGAGGTACTCTAGAAATGAGAGCATACTACTGCCCTCCCGATGATCTTGTCCTTGTCCCATAATACTTAACTATCCGCCCCGTTTTACCATGCCAAAGGTACTTTCTCGTCATGGGTTTCATTGTTCATCTTTCTCCCTCCTTTGAGGACTAAGCCAAACCAACAAGTTGCTCATCCTTAAGCTCGTATCCTTTATCCTTCTTTCTCACGATCCTTTCTTATAACGCGGTCACTGATCTCTCGAGAACCACCTCCATCGTATGGAAAGCACTTTCGTAGGTAGAAAAGACTAGTCGCAGTTAAAACTACTGTGACTACAGATGGAGGAAAGAAAGGAAAAGAGACTCAATTAAGGAAACAAGGATAGTGCTAATGGCCTTTGGGGAATAGCCTTTTTCTTTTAAAAGAAAATTTTCTTGAAAAATGCTTCTTTGTAAACGATTTTCAAATAGTTTTCAGAAGGTCTTTAAAAACTTTTGCCCAGTCTGGTAACCTTCTGCTCTGATACCAAATGTAACACCCCGCCTCCGCTAGGGTCACTCGCAAAGGAATGCACTAGCTTTAGAGGGGCATTATTGGTAAACATGCACAGAAATATCACAAGACAGAACGTATATAGATAGCGGAAGTAAAATCAAACTTTCATAACATGAATAAATAAGGTCTAAAGCCTTTTTCATCAGAGTACATCAAAACCTGTCTTGCAATAGTAAAGAAGCATAAAGACTTTTTAATAAATTATTCCCCAAGTAAAACCGTAAAGTAGCCATAGCCAAGAGAAGTCCAAGCCATCCATGATGACCTTCAAGCAGAAGAAGTCCGAACTAAACAGCATTGTTTCCTCCCTGAAACCTGGGGGGGGAAACGGAAGGAAAGAGGCGAAACAAAACGGGTCAGTCAAAAAGACTGAGTAAGTCCTATCTACTTCCAGTATAAAAACAGGTAAAGGTAACATGACATGCATAAACTGAAAGTAAACATAAGGATAACTACAAGATAGATAAACCAGGGTAGCCGGTTGAACTACTGCGGCAAGGTAAACTAAGGTATCATGATAAACTACGGTGTTATGATAAGTCAAGGTATCACATCGTCAGATTTCTATCGAGTACATTATCCCAAGGTATCCACCCCGTCTAACATCCCACGGTATCTATTATGTATATTCTTCCTAGTTCTAACATGTATATTTGCTCTGCACCTCTCGTACTAGTATCCCTACCCGCGTCATGTGTTAACCATGAATGTCCCGTGCTCAAAGTCGTGTAATGGTCCATGTCAACCTAATATCGCATATATAGGTTACTCAAATCATATGTTTCTTTCCATGTATATAAGTTCAGTCCTTTGCCGTACCTCGTACGGGCTTCCTCATGTCGTATTATCCTTGAAATCGTTTTGACTGTCACCCTTGTTCTAGTTAGGCTCTTCCATATGAATCATCGTTTGAGCTACTAGGACTTACGCCACCTAGCACCACTAGGGATTACGCTTACCTATTGCACACTTTCGTATTTCGGTTTGGGTTAAACCACCTAGGCCACTAGGGATTACGCTAACCCTCAACCGCGCCCTTTTTCCCACGCATTCATCGTGAATCGTTTTTCTATAACTGTATGCACATGTATCACATCGTGCCATCCGAGTCCTGTCACAGGGCAAAACAAGAAATACAGGACTCGGTCGGGAGCTTTAGATTTATCTGCCGATGCAGATACTAAGGTCTGCTTTTCTACACGTGGCTATGGTCCCACGAGACCCCTCCCTCAACTAGTGAAAGGCAACACAAGAGAAAATCTAGCATGAGAACTACACTCCGGCCAGCCCACATCCTACGGCCTACCTCACCCATAATTAGATAGCAATTATGGTCTGTTGGGTGTTCCCTGCCTTTCCGTACGTACACGCTTGACTCAAGATGGTAGATGATCGACGAACTTGCTATCTCGGGCACCTTATGTATTCATCGGCTCACTGCTATCCACCCCAGTCTTTAGGTCGCTCGCATAGCAACCAAGGCATATTCTTGGTTCTTCTACCGCAGACCTCAACCTCTCGTGAGCCTAGTATAATGACCTGGCAGCTCACAGAGGGATCCCAAGAATATCCTCACGTTCCCCGAAGCCGCTGCTTCGTTACCCAGTTCGTTGGAGCCTTTATCTAAATCAGATAGCCTGCTCCTATACGCATACTTAAACGTTGACCTAACGTATCGGGTTACTAATCTATCTAAGAAATGGTCCAAATTTCCTTGACTAAGAATTATTACTTAGTTTCCCTTAACTAAGGTTTACCACTTAGCCTTATTTCCATAATCCTGGTTAACTATGGTTATTTACCTAATCCTCCGAATTAGGGTTTATCTAATGGGTTAAGGGTCACTTAAGTTCCTAACTTAGCCCGTCTACAAACCATGTCAAAATTGGCTAAGTATCCAAGTCCAAGACTTAACCCTACAAACCAGGTGTCAAGTTGGCTAAGTATACTAAGCAATCCATAACTTAACCTCGTCTAATTATCATTTTAGATTGGTTAATTATATAAATTAACTTGACCTTGTCAAATTACCGAGTCAAATCGGTCAAGCGTATTCAAGTGATTCGTGACTTAGCCTTATCATGTTTTCACGTTAGGTTGGTTAAGTATAGATTAACTTAACCTCATCAAATTAACGAGTTAGATTGGTCAAGTATAGGTCACTTAACCTCATCAAATCATTGTGTTAAATTAGTTAAGTGTTTAACTTAACCCCATTAGATTACCAAGTTGGATTAATTAAGTCTAGGCTAACTTAACCCCATCCATTATCTGTATTATACGGTTAAGTGTCATTAAGAAAATTTACTTAACCTTATCACGTTATCGTGTTGGATTGATTAAGTGTTGGTTAACTTAATCCCGTCCACTAGTCGTATAAAAATGGTCAAGTGTCATTAGGCAAATCAAGTTACTTAACCTACCCAAGCTTATCATGTTTTGTTAAGTATCATTAGCCTAATCAAATTACTTAACCCATTTGTCCATATCATATTTGGTTAAGCCTCATTAATCAAATTAACTTAACCCTATTATGTGGCATTAATTTAATTAATGCACCCTCAACCTCTCACATTAGACCTTGTTGTGGTTACTAGTTAAGCCGGGCGGGTCCGGGTAGATTTACACCACAACCTAGTCTAACCTCGGGTCTTAAGCGCGACATGACCAACTTCTCACATTGGGTCCTATTGTTTGCAACTACTAGTTAGGCCGGTCGATTCCGGGTAGTTTTACGTTGCACACTCAACCCAACCTCGAGTTGGCCACACTTATATTATCTAAGTTCATCGTGTTTCCAAAACATGTTACAAGTTTTCAAGCATTTGGGTAGACCTAACTTAATAGGTAAATTCCCAAAGGGTAGACCTAACTTAATAGGTAAATTCCCAAGCTCATGTTTTTATGCATACTTACATGCCAACTTCCATGTTATCTTTCAAGTCATATTTTCAAGTATAAACACATGTCATATTCAAGTTAAGATTTTGCGACATGTTCATGTTTATCTAACTACCCAAAATCGTGTTTTCCCAACGCAAGCAAAGCGAGTCAACATAGTAAGGATACTATGTCACATATTGGTCTCAAAACATGCATGATGCCAAAAAGGGCTTGGCTTCCACATGCATAACATCATAAAGGGATTGGCCATAAACATGCATAGTGTCATAAGGTAACTTGGCCACAAGCATGCATATTATCAAAAAGGGTTTGGCCATAAACATGCATAGTGTCATAAGGTAATTTGGCCACAAACTTGCATGTTAGCATAAGGGGTTTTGGGTTCATAAACATGCATAAGCCCCAAAATCGTGTCTTAGCCAATGTTTCACACGTAAAGTGGTTCCTAAAGGTTCATGCTAGCATTTCATGCACAAAGATCCAAACTTGCAAGTTAAACTAGGTTATGCATAGCATGAGAGACATGATTAAGTCACTCACATGGCCTAAGATCATAAATATGAACACAAGAGGCATGGTAAGGTTCATATAGGTTCGCATAATCATGTTTAGCCTCATTTTATCCCATGTCAACATTAAAAATACCGTTTTGATCCAAAAGTAGCTAGAACTTACTTAGCATGGCAAGAGGACTAGGAGCATGCATCGTTTTGGCGAAGAAAGGTGGCTCCTTTGATGAAGATCCGTCATGAAACTCGCATAGCAACGTTGATTTGGCCTCTATTTGGTGTAGCAAGCTTGCACCTTTTGATTTGAATCCGATTTGAATGCATAGGCTCTAGGGATTGGAGATGGAGGCCATGATCAAGATTGATTTTGGCAGCACTTAGTTGCTAGGTTTGATTTTTAGGGATTTAGGTTAGGTTTAGGGTCTTTTTATAGAGATTAGGATAGTTTTAGGCCATAGGATTAGATCTAGGATTAATCTAGACCACAGAAATCGTCACAGGCCCATCAGACCAGACCAAGACTGCATCCAGGTGCACCAGGCCACAAAACACGAAATTGTGTTTTGGACCCAGTCGACACCCAAGTCGACAGCCCTGTCGACTCCCCTGTCGACATGGGCTTTGGCGGGAAAATTCCCGCCTACCCCAAAACTTGAACTTCCTAGGTGATTTTCAAACTTGAAAACCCTGAAAACTTCGACGGATCATAACTTGGTCATACGGATTCCGATTCTCGAAAACTCGGACTCTATTTCGCGTATTTTTCCGAGACGAACGCAATGGCATAGCCTGTTCCATTTGATTCAGAATTTAAAATTAAATTCTGCCTTGATTGTCGTTTTAACATGTTATCGAAATACGAGTTGTTACAAAAACCGTTTATAGGAATGATATTCAGATAACCACGTCCCTTGTACTTTAATTGACAGTAGATATCAACATCAAATTCAAAACACTTCTGTTTACAGGATAATGATATTAATGCAATGCGTTGCAGTAATGAATTTAAAGTAGGGCTGTTATGGTAATGGTAACCATTACCATTACGAGAAGATTACCATACCAATATTATTGGTAAACCAAAAATGAATACTGATAATTTACCGTTACCGCTGGTAAAATGCATACTGGTATGCTGATAAACTGGTAAACCATTGGTTGGTAATGGTAATTTACCAATACATAAAGCTATTAAAACATTAACACATTAAAATTTTGATAATGATAAAAAGTTTTTTTTTTACTAATTCTAACTTCATTAATGTTTATATAAATATTTAAACTTATTTTAATTGACATAGAAAATTTACTTAGCTTATCACAAGATATTTACAACAATATGATATAATAATTTTGTTAATCTTAAACTTTGAAATTAATAAAGCGAAAAGGAATTACCATCCTAAATAAATCTATAAGCATCTACATAAAATATGATAAACTTTCAAAAAAACAAAGGTCAGAATTCATTAAAATAGCGAAAAAAACAAAATTAATATCACTAGTAAATTTACCGTTACCACTGGTATTAACATTTCTTTACCGCTATTTTACCATTAACAATAGTAAAACTTACCGTTATCATATCAATAGAATTGGTATACCGATGCAGCTCGATATTGCTTACCACTGGTTTGGTACTGGTATGGTAATGGTAAATTTACCATTACCATAACAACCCTAATTTAAATGGCATGGCCCCGTTTGCATTCCATTTTTTGGCACGCTGGGAATTTCGTTGGCGTCAGACGCATCCGACACCAACGAATTTTACTCCACTCAAAAGGAGCGCTTACCGGATGTTGAAAATTAAGCCGTTGGCATCCGATGCGTCGGACGCCAACAACTTGATTTCCAAAGTCCCTCTTACTTGCTTATAAAACAAACAAATTTTCTTACCTTCTTCACCTCCTTACCTTCTTCTTCTTCTTCAACATAAGTAATGTCTTCCTCCGACTCATCTTCCGATAGCGACAATATTATTGATCTCTACGGGATTTCATTGTGTCTGAATGGCAGGAGAAATCATATGACTTGAATTAATACTTCAGAGTTTACTGGATTAGCTTGGATCAACGATATTTTGAATGATCACCAACAATGTTGTCAAGTTAATTTTCGGATGAAAAGACTTTGTTTTCACTCCTTTTGTGAAAAACTACAGCACCATGGTCTCTCTTCAACGCCAGAAATTTGTGTCCTCGAAATGGTTGGGATTTTCGTTTACAAAATGGCTAGTGGGCTTTCAACTAGAAAACTTAGCGAAAGATTTCAACGATCAGGTAGCACAATTTCCTTTGTTTTTCATGTTGTTCTAAACGTTTTCCAATTACTCGCTGATGATGTAATAAAGACAGGGGATCAACAATTTCATACCGTTCCACATCACATCAGAAGTTCAACCCGATATTATCCTTATTTCAAAAACTGTATTAGTGTTATAGATGGTACACACGTATCTGCATATTTACTCGCTGGTCAAATTATCTCTTATATCGGAAGAAAGGGGTTTGCAACTCAAAATATTAGCAGTTTGTGATTTCGATTTACAGTTTACGTACGTTGTGACTGGTTGGGAAGGGACTGCCTACGTATCGATTTAAAACTCAAGTCAAAGTTGTCGTATCTACAATGGCCTTACGCAATTTCATACGCAAATATAATAGTGGTGACACAGATTTTATGGCTTTTGATGATGATTCTAAAAAAATCCCCGATTAGTACTTGGAGGAATATTATGCTATGAGAAATACGACGAATAGAGGCACTGAACGGGTACACCGAAATGGGTACCATGAGATGTCATTACTTCGAGATACCATTAGAGATGAGTTGGTTGCTGCTGGGCTACACTAATTTTATTTGTATTCGTAACTGTATTTGTATTTGTATCTGTAGTTGTATTTGTATCCGTAAACAGGTTTAAAGTTTAAACATGTCAAATCCTATCTATTTGTATCTTATTTTAAGAATACCACGTTCAAATATCCCGCTCAAGTAACACGCTCAAATACCCCGTTTGCAGCAAAAAAACCTCTGTTCGCTACAGTACGCTCAAATACCCCGTTTAAATGTCCCGTTTAAATACTTCGTTTTTGTTCGTCAAGAATACACCCTATGAAATATAGAGGATAAAGCAATTTGCAATGGAGGAGATTATAACCATCAGAGTTCAATGAGGCCGTCGCTGTAACTGCACTCAGATAGCCAGTTGGCCGTAAGTCTGACAATAAAGCTTGACCACGAGCGTCAGGCTTGAGATTATGTGGATGGTCCCAAAGGCAGTTTTCATGGGCATAACACTAGGGCTGCATGCGATTGTTTGTACAACTCAAAATCGACGAGACAAATAACCGTCCTATACATAGTGCCTTGCACATTCAGAAAGAAGTTGTATAATGATAACAGAATAAACTCAACAAACAAAACGATCTTGTTTTCCTTTGTGCTTTCTTGTGGGATAGAGGATAATGATGCTATTGGTACTCAGAAAACATCATCCAAACCATACTTAATCCAACAATGTTAACAAGGAACACGATAAGATAGATTCTGACATTTTTTCAAAAGTGATAAAAAAAAAAAAAAAAAAAGTATAACTATTTTCACATGTTAAAACCATTTTTCAAATTGATCGCTTTTCACCTGCTATCCGTATTGCATGTATTTTGAAGTATAATTAAAAGTGCAAACACAATGCTTAATTTGCAAACCAAACACTATCTAAATTCAAAATAAGAGTTTTGAAATCAATCAAACCCTACGGATCTACTTGATCTTATTGTAAGATTTATGTTTTGTATTTCCAAACTAAGGTAGTGTTTGGTTTACCATTTTAAGTTTTGGGTTTTCGTCCATACAAATATGTGCACAATGCATGTAAATCATGAAAAACAACAATTTTAGAAAACAAAGTTAACACACAAAATAAAAAACAACTTTTATCCATTTTTCATGTTTTGAGAAATGAGAGAAATATGGAGATCAAATCCTCATTTCATGATTGTTACATCCCCTCCGCGGTCCCCTCCATCTTGCTTTCATTCTACCATTCCTCCTTCTACACCTTTAAAGTTTTGTAATTAATTTTAAAAACTAAAAACCCAAAACTCATTTTTAACCAAACACACCCTAAATTGCGAAGAACAAAAAAAAAAAAAAAAAATTAAAATTTTAAATCATTGCAACCATGAAGGGACAACAAAAATGATCAATTATTATTTTTGTAATTTAGCATAATGTAGAAATAAAATATATTTAATTACGTTCTGAGTGTTTGTTTTTTTTTTTTTTTTTTTTTTTTTTTTTTTTTTTTTAACAGACTAGAAACGACAAGGTGGCCTAACTTTTCTGTTTGACGATGTATGTCACAGAATATAGGTTGTCCAACCATGTGTCGAGCCGGTGGTGTGCAGGGAGAACTAATGAACTGTGGAACTACAGTATCATGGTTGCTGGATACGGCCCCCTACTTTGCAGCGCTTGTTGAAGGTAGGAATTACAATGTGGCGGGTCGAATTGGGTTTCTAGCGCCCTAGACCCGATTCGGACTTTTTAAATCCTGCCTCAGACCCGTCCCGTAGACCCGGTGCGGATGTGGAATTTCGCCCCGTACCCGAAATCCGTACGAGTCAGGGTACACCCTACCCACCCTACGATCCAGTGATATTGTGTTCTAATATACACAAATTTATATACTTATATTTTTTATTACTAAATGATAAATTATATACATATTATAATGTGTTCGCATATAAGAGAATTTAATAAAATGAGTTATAAGATAATAGTTCAAAATGCATGCATTCGTTATTATATGATTATCATTGATGCAACTTTGTAATATGAAAATTTTATAGTTTGTTGATTGAAAAAAATATATTATTCAAGTTATAACCAAGTATATCTAAGAAGATTAACAAGTAACAATTATAGTTATGAAGAGTTTTAATGATGTTTAAATCGTGCAGGTCGGGTTGGGGCGGGTTAGCCGTGCCCCAAACCCGATCCGAGACCCGGTTCTCCAAATGCTGGTCGCGGGTCTATCCGCCCCGAAAACCCTATGAGACGGATATAAATGGGTCAAAACATGGACGGATCAAGCGGGTTTGGATCCTAGACCCCGCCTCATTTCCATCCCTACTTCAATGTCATGCAAAATCAAGTGGTGGAAACAAGAAACTTGTATTAAAGAGCACATGTCACGTGGTGTGAATGGAGTTATGGTGATGTATGGTATAACAGTGGATCAAATCAGAGTTGTCAACCGCGCTAGTTGCTTTCCTAAGTAAAGCTATTTTAGAACTTAAAAACGTGCATTTCCAACAGTACTTTTTTTTTTTTTTTTTTCTTTTTTTTTTATTGTTAATTTGTTCCGGAGAAACCAACTGAAGTCGTAAAATCCTACTTAGTGCATCTAGTCTGTTCCACGAGCAACACATAAATGGCTGATCTGAACGTATGCAATTGGTAAGCTCTTAGCATGTCATTTCGGGTTTCGAACCTATGCCAATGTTACCATAATGTAAAGTCCTTAACTGTTGATTCACTACTACGGACTTACTCATCTATTTCATAACGGTACACAATGGTAAACGTATGGATGTTACTGTTACGGCAGCCGTAAATTTTACCGCCAGCCATAAACGCAAACGTTGTTAACGGTTAGAAAAATTTATAACCGTTATCGTAACCGTCTAACTGTTACCGTAAATTTATGTTATTATCCATAAACAATTCAAATTCTAACTTTTTTCTTAAGAATTAGTTTGCTTATCTATGAAACAAATCATCAATGTGCATGTTGTCTGTAAATAAAAATGCAAATAATGTATAGATATGTTATTTCTCTAGCTTAATTTATTAATAAAACATTTTTTTTTTTTTTTTTTTGTTAACGAAATACTACTAAAAAACATGTGTAGTTGTATGTTTTATCACGATTATCAAAATTTACAATCGTTACCGTTATCATTATTGTAGTAGACGACTACCGTGTAAATGATGAGTACGGTTTGACCGTTGAAACGTCCACCAACTCAACAATATGACATACGATCTGACTTCAACAATGAAATGTAATTAGGTTATATGGCCAGGTAACTATCTATAAGCCACTTCGATTACCCATGCAAAATCAACGTCCAACATTGCATCCCCACTTTATTCAACATTAAAAAATGCTGAGTAAACAATCGAGGTTTACTATTTTATTCTTACTTTATTTTTTTGGAAAAAAAATGCGGGGAAGGAACCCTCGTAGTTGCATTGACGACTTTATATGTTAATTTGGCTCGTTCAAATGAAGCAACCTACGCTGGGTTGGGTTGCATTAGGCGCATTACACGACAAAGTTAAATGGACATTTTTTTTCTTTAAAGAAATCATTCCATTAAAATTGCAAAAAATCATATTTTGTGTAACGATATGTTTTTTTTTTTTCTTATTTATATTCTAAATTACATCTGTAAAAATATGTTTTTTGATTCAAAAACATGGTTATCAAAAATTGACCATCGATTGAATCGTAATCCATCAAAAATCAAAATTTTGAATGTGAGATTGGTTAAATTGTAGAAATTATGTTTTTTTTTTTTTTTTCAAATAGTTTCTACATAATCATCATTAATTTATGAAAATGTAAAAAATATATTTGGAGAGGAGACGTACTGCTTGACCTTTTAATAGAACCTTGATAATTGTAATTTTTATTATTTTCAATTAGCATAACTGCACATTTGTGCATGCCTTCCGTCACTTGAATGTCTACTATTGAGTTTAATTTTATTGTCCCATTTCAACAAACTTTCCAATGATGTTTTCTATATATGTGTATAAAAGTTTAATAATCTTTATGGTTCATGTTTGTGAACTAATTTAAAGCTACTACATGATATATTATCCAAAATATTAAGTTAAGTTTGACTATTTGTTTTGACGTTTAACTACTATAAAAAAAAAGCAACCACAAAATGTAGGAGTTTGTTGACACCACAATTTATGATGTCAACGTGACTCCATTCACCGATTGGTGGATAGAGGGGGACCCCATACGGCTCTCCTAAATTCCACCAATCGGTGGATAGTGTTTGGTAACACCTTAAATTGTGGTGTCAACAAACTCGCACTCAACCACAAGAAACCATATTTGAGGTCACATCCAATCATGTCTATGCTTGCACGCACGATTTATGCATATGGAATTGTCAAAAGAAGGTAGAAAAAATATGCTATGTTCGTCAATTTCATAGGCGAATGACACAAAGGATTCTTCAGTTTTTCGTAAAAGACAATGAACCCAAGAGTCTAAATAATGCCAACAAGCTATTGACATAAAGAAAGCACAAAGGAAAGATGGGAAATGGATGGATATTTTGGGTATTTCAAAAAGACACAATTAAAGATAATTCATGGAATTCTATTATTAGTAGCAAAGATATATATGTGGATACCTCCAAGCCTTTAAAATCTTACCCTAGATAATTTAAACATAGTATTGCACAAATATTTGAGTTTCATGCATTGCATTTTAAGCCAACAAATCTATAAAATAATGTTAGAGGTAGATTTAACTAAATACAAACAACAGTGGAGCCACAATGGTCTTAGGGGCCATCTAGAAATGCAACAATTTTTTTTTTTTTTTTTCATTTTCCTCAATCTTTCCATCTAAATCCATTTTTTTCATTTACTTTTGTGGTTGAATGTAAGCTATACGATGATGTGACACACAAATCATATTCGGTGTCAGTGTATCTATATTCATTATTGCAAGTCTACGGTAGAGAGCAAGTTTATTCACGTTGTTTTTAACAGTGTGAACAAAACAATGCCCCCCAATCGTGGATTTCAGGTATCCATTCCACCAGTTAGGGGACAAAGTTATGTTCACACTATTAAACACAGTATGAACAAACTTACAGTACTGCCATAATCAGGGGCGGAGGCAAGTAATGCTTGATGAGGTCACGCGACCTCATCAGAAAGTGCGATTCTTATTAAAAAAAAAAGTCAGCAAACATAACACGGTTTGGAGAAAAAAAGAACGGAAGAAGCCAAAAGGGGGAAATATACAAAAAAAAAGAGAGAGAGAATGGAAATTCGGTCATTGTTTCTCTTTAGATCTCGAGCGCTTCAACCTTTTGTTGCGTCACCACTCTGCATTGTTTCCTACTATTCCTAGGTGTAATGAGCTAACCCAATTTTAATTTCAGCCGATTTAAATTTAATTTGTCAGGGTTTTTCTTGAATCAGTTATGCAAGTGATTTATATCTGATCTGAATGAGTTGAATTGATTAAATTAGAACTGGACTGGTTTTTTTCTTGAAAATTTGCTGAAAGTTCTTGCTCTATTGCTCCAGAATGCTTGTTGTTCCTGAATGGTATTTAAAGTGTAAAGATCAAAACTAAATTTTTATTTTTCATCTCAACATGCCAATGGATTTATTTGTTTATAATGAATTTATTTGTTTTTTCAGGTTTGCGAATTTTTTTCAAAATTAAAGATCATTTGAAAACTTCTCAAATGAAGTTGGTTCTTCTACAATTTCTGTAACAACCCGGAAAATCAGAACCAATTTAAAATTTTATTAGTTAATACGCCAGAATTTTTTTTAAAAAAATTCCATTAATAAAAAAAAGTTTTTAAATAAAATTAATATATTGATAAGTTGATTTATTAATAATATATTGATAAGTTGATTTATTAATAATATGTTGATAAGTTGATTTATTAATAATATATTGATAATAAAAGAATGTTTCCAGTTTGAATTATATAAGAGAAATTGTAAAGAGATAGAGTGTCAACGGTATACAACGTATGTTTTAACTAGTTGTTAACGAAAATTAATGTTGACATTAATAATCAAATAAATCATGCATCTGCATGCTCACATTTTTTCTTCTTTTTTTTCTCTCTACATTCATGCATCCTAGTTCACATTACCTATGCATTCATTTATTTCCTTACCTACATTTTATTTACATGTAATTTATTTTGTATTCTCATCTACACCCCCTTTAAATCTCCTTCCTCCATTTTGTTATATATATATATATATATATATATATATATATATATATATATATTCCCCTATCTTTTATATCATGTTGTTTATATTTAAAAAAATATAGTAAAACTTTTAACATTATCTATGTAATAACACATGATATTTAATATTATGTGTTTGAAATTTTAATTAGAAGTCACATACATTCTAGCATTTAACATTAAACAATAAATTATCCGTTCATCTCTTTCCTCCACTTCATTAATTTATTTTCTTCTACATTCATGCATCTTATTTCATTTGCATGTTCTCGTTCCTTATATTTTCATTCCCTTATTTTCCTTTTCCCATTATTATTATTTATTCTTACAAAAGCAAACAATTTCCACATGTATATATATATATATATTATTCCCTTATATATATATATATATATATATATATATATATATAGCTTACATTATTTATGCGCATTTCTAGTCATTTTTGTTGTCTTATTCTTGTATGTCCAATTGAATATGTCCATTAAATTCTACAATTTTAACGTTATATATTTTGAAATTTTAAATTCACAAACTTTGTCACAATTAGCATTAAATCATGCATTAATTACATTTTCATTATTCTCTTTCCTTATGTAATTTTCTTTTGAATATTTAAATAAGAAATAAATGTTAATTAGATTGACATGTCATGTGTAGTCAGCGAATTTATTTCATTTATAACCTACTACATATGTATAGACACAAGTGTGGGATAATATAAAATATATAACCAAATAATATATATATATATATACATATACATATATATATATATATGTTTTTTACTCCAGTATATAACATTCTAAACTTCTCTAAACCTTTTCCTAATCACAAATGAGGAGCCGCCATTCTTTCTTAATCAAAGGCCATTAAACTCCCAATTTCATTTGCTAATCTCTTCCAACCCAAATCGAATTTCCCAAAACGTCTATAGCAAAATTTGAAGAGCTTTGTCCCCTCTTTAAGATCAGGTGGCGATGCTTGGTTCTCGTTGCGTTCTTCAATCAGAGTCGGGGCTGATAGACGACGACTTCGAGGTGGTCCAGAGGAGGAGCGATGTGGTGATGTTGAAAACGATGTTTGGGTTAGATGGTTTACAGAAAACGACGATGAAGAAGACGGGGTTAGAGGAATAAAACGATTTTCGATGCGTTCAATGCGTAGCAATGAGATATAAAGCACAGAATAGAGCGATCTAAATTTTTGGAAGAATTCAAAACCCCCAATGTGAGAAATTCTATTTTTTTCCTCTTTATATAATTAAAATTATTTAATAATGATACATATCTAGAACTGATGTCGTTAAACCATACGTTATAATACTCTGTGAAATTATCATACGTGATTTGATCGATGATTGTCATGTTATGTTTATTTGATGTGTAATTTGATCGATGATTATCATGTTATGTTTATTCGATGTGTAATTTGATCGATGATTATCATGTTATGTTTATTCGATGTGTAATTTGATCGATGATTATCATGCTATGTTTATTCGATGTGTTGATTTAAAATTAACATTTATGTTAATTAGAAAAAGTTAAATAAAATAATCATGTCATTTTTGGTTGGTTTAGAATTGACATAACAAGATTATTATTTTTAGTGTTTTGTCGAAATAGAAATATCGACAAAACAAAGTCATCATTTTTTTTGTCATGATAAAATAGAAAATTGTGTGAAAATAAAAATACTTATTTTTACTTTGTCATGTTATAGGTAGAATTTTGTGTAAATAAAAATTCACTTGTCATGTTAAAGATAGATATTTGTTTACCAATATGCATATTTAATTAAAATTGATAAATATAAATGTCATCCAGGTTTAAATTGATAAATATAAATGTCATGCATGTTTAAATTGATAAATATAAATGTCATGCATGTTTAAATTGATAAATATAAATATTATGCATGTTTAAATTGATAAATATAAATGTCATGCATGTTTAAATTGATAAATCATAATTGTCATGCATGTTTAATTAGAATTGATAAATATAAATGTCATGCATGTTTAAATTGATAAATCATAAATGTCATGCATGTTTAATTAGGATTGACAAAATATGATTTGTCATTTATTCGAATTAGATCAACAAAATATGATTTGTCACTTATTTGAATTAGATCGACAAAATATAATTTGAACTAGGATTAACAAAATATAATTTGTCATTTTGTTGAATTAGATCAACAAAATATGATTCGTCATTTTTTTGATGTATTAGAATTGTGCAAAAAATTAGTTGGAATTAAAAAGACATTTATATTGTCAATATACACATTAGAATTTGTGTATGAATTAAAAAGACATTTTTTATGGTCAATATACACATTAGAATTTGTGTATGAAATAAAGAGTTTACATTTTTATTGTATATGAGAATAAATGAAATGTTAGCATAAAAGAAATATCATTAACATGAAATTTAAATGTAAATTCAACTTTTAACATTTCATGTTTTTAAATGCAAAATGTATTTCTTTCTATTCATGTTTTTATTTGCAAATAGTTTGCAAATAAAAATATCATCTTTTTCTATAATCATATTTTTACTTACAACTAATTTGTAAATAAAAAATGTCCTTTTCAAAAACAGGTTTCTATAATCATATTTTTATGGTGTCAATCCAATTTCACAAAAATGTATACTTTGGGTGTAAATAGAAACATGGATTAAAAGTTAGCATTTATATTTACATTTTAGGTGTAATTAATAGAAACATGGATTAATAGTTAACATTTATATTTACATTCTAGATGTAAACAAAAGCATAGAAATAAAAGTTGTATTTTTGTTTACATTTTAGATGTAAACAAAAACATAGAAATGAAAGTTACATCTTTGTTTACATTTTAGATGTAAACAAAAACATGGATTGAAAAGTGACATTTTTATATTTACTTTTTTGATGTAAATAAAAATATGAATATAAAAAAAAGTACATTTATCTTTACATTTTAGGGTAAACAGAAACATGGAATTTAAAAGAAGCATTTTTATTGTCATTTTAGAGACAATAAAGGAGTAGATTTTAAAGCAACATTTTATTGACATTTTTTATTCAATAAAAAGCGAATTTAAAAAGACATTTATATTGTCAATAAAAATGCTCCTTTTAAATTTGCTTTTTATTGAATATAAAATATCAATAAAATGTTGCTTTAAAATCTACTCTTTTATTGTCTCTAAAATGACAATGAAAATGCTTCTTTTAAATTCCATGTTTCTATTTACCCTAAAATGTAAAAATAAATGTACTTTTTTTTATATTCATGTTTTTATTTACATCAAAAATGTAAATATTAAAATGTCACTTTTCAATCCATGTTTTTGTTTACATCTAAAATGTAAACAAAGATGTAACTTTCATTTCTATGTTTTTGTTTACATCTAAAATGTAAACAAAAATACAACTTTTATTTCTATTCTTTTGTTTACATCTAGAATGTAAATATAAATGTTAACTTTTAATCCATGTTTCTATTTACACCTAAAATGTAAATATAAATGTTAACTTTTAATCCATGTTTCTATTTACACCCAAAGTATACATTTTTGTGAAAGTGGATTGACACCATAAAAATATGATTATAGAAACCTGATTTTGAAAAGGACATTTTTTATTTACAAATTAGTTGTAAGTAAAAATATGATTATAGAAAAAGATGACATTTTTATTTGCAAACTATTTGCAAATAAAAACATGAATAGAAAGAAATACATTTTGCATTTAAAAAAATGAAATGTTAAAAGTTGATTTTTACATTTACATTTCATGTTAATGATATTTCTTTTATGCTAACATTTCATTTATTCTCATATACAATAAAAATGTAAACTCTTTATTTCATACACAAATTCTAATGTGTATATTGACCATAAAAAATGTCTTTTTAATTCATACACAAATTCTAATGTGTATATTGACAATATAAATGTCTTTTTAATTCCAACTAATTTTTTGCATAATTCTAATACATAAAAAAAATGACAAATCATATTTTGTTGATCTAATTCAACAAAATGACAAATTATATTTTGTTAATCCCAGTTCAAATAAATGACAAATCATATTTTGTCGATCTAATTCAAATAAGTGGCAAATCATATTTTGTTGATCTAATTCGAATAAATGACAAATCATATTTTGTCAATCCTAACTAAACATGCATGACATTTATGATTTATCAATTTAAACATGCATGACATTTATATTGATCAATTCTAATTAAACATGCATGACAATTATGATTTATCAATTTAAACATGGATGACATTTATATTTATCAATTTAAACATGCATAACATTTATATTTATCAATTTAAACATGCATGACATTTATATTTATCAATTTAAACATGCACGACATTTATAATTATCAATTTAAACATGTATGACATTTATATTTATCAATTTTAATTAAACATGCATATTGGTAAACAAATATCTATCTTTAACATGACATGTGAATTTTTATTTACACAAAATTCTACCTATAACATGACAAAGTAAAAATAAGTATTTTTATTTTCACACAATTTTCTATTTTAGCATGACAAAAAAAATGATGACTTTGTTTTGTCGACAGTTCTATTTCGAAAAAACGCTAAAAATAATAATCTTGTTATGTCAATTCTAAACCAACCAAAAATGTCATGATTATTTTATTTAATGTTTTCTAATTAACATAAATGTTAATTTTAAATCAACACATCGAATAAACATAGCATGATAATCATCGATCAAATTACACATCAAATAAACATAACATGATAATCATCGATCAAATTACACATCGAATAAACGTACCATGATAATCATCGATCAAATTACACATCGAATAAACATAACATGACAATCATCGATCAAATCATGTATGATAATTTCACAGAGTATTATAGCGTATGGTTTAACGGCATCAGTTCTAGATACGTATCATTTTTAAATAATTTTAATTATATAAAGAGAAAAAAAATTAGAATTTCTCACATTGGGGTTTTAAATTCTTCCAAAAATTTAGATCGCTCTGTTCTGTGCTTTATATCTCATTGCTACGCATCGAACGCATCGAAAATCGTTTAATTCCTCTAACCCCATCTTCTTTATCGTCGTTTTCTGTAAACCATCTAACCCAAAAATCGTCTTCAACATCACCACGTCGCTCCTCCTCTTGACCACCTCGAAGTCATCGTCTATCAGCCCCGACTCTGGTTGAAGAACGCAACGAGAACCCCTCATCACCACCTGATCTTAAAGAGGGGACAAAGCTCTTCAAATTTTGCTTTAGACGTTTTGGGAAATTCGATTTGGGTTGGAAGAGATTAGCATATGAAATTGGGAGTTTAATGGCCTTTGATTCAGAAAGAATGGCGGCTCCTCATTTGTGAGTAGGAATAGGTTTAGAGAAGTTTAGGATGTTATATAGTGGGTATATATATATATATATATATATATTATTTGGTTATATATTTTATATTATCCCACACTTGTGTCTATACATATGTAGTAGGTTATAAATGAAATAAATTCGCTGACTACACATGACATGTCAATCTAATTAGCATTTATTTCTTATTTAAAAATTCAAAAGAAAATTACATAAGGAAAGAGAATAATGGAAATGTAATTAATGCATGATTTAATGCTAACTGTGACAAAGTTTGTGAATATAAATTTCAAAATATATAACATTAAAATTGTAGAATTTAAGGAACATATTCAATTGGACATACAAGAATAAGACAACAAAAATGACTAGAAATGCACATAAATAATGTAAACAATATATATATATATATACACATATATATAAGGGAATAATATATATACATGTGGAAATTGTTTGCTTTTGTAAGAATAAATAATAATAATGGGAAAAGGAAAATAAGGGAATGAAAATATAAGGAACGAGAACATGCAAATGAAATAAGATGCTTGAATGTAGAAGTGTGACGGCAAGGAATTTCGCTCGGTCCGAACCAGTCGCTAAACCGACCCAGACCGTTCGAAACGCCCTATCGTTTGAGAACACGACAAAACAGAACGCATACAGAAGAACATTTCACTGCTTATTACAACAATGCATCAGATTACAAGAATATACAGAGTATAAACGAATATTACACAGAAATATCAGAGATTTAAATTACATTTAAATACATAGCAGCGGAAAATAATACAATACACAACTAGAATGAGATATACGGATACAAAGCTTTCCGGATATCGTCCCAGCTGTAAACCAGGATCCTGTGAATATAAATCTGCAAAACCGAAACTACTAGCTGCCCGTGTCGAAAATAGGGGCACCCAGAGTTTAGGTTAAAACAATAAACTCCAGGTCAGTCATGGGACTGGTGTGAGAACTAAAATAGTAAATCTTTATTTTCAAAGTAAGGTAAATCAAGGGACCACGCCGTATAACACGGAACGGGTTTCCTCCCAAGAATACCAGTGCATAAAAACAAACAGCGCGATGCTAAATAAAGAAAAATGAAGCTGTTATAAGACCCAGGTCCTATCACACAATGCAACGCAAGCCGGGGGATAGGGTTTTTACCTTATAACAGCCAAAGAATGCTTGATACGTTTAAAACAAATCATTTGTTTCTATTATAAGTGCATAGTGTATAAAACAACTTCAAATCATAAGTATCAATCATAGGCGGCATAAGCGCCCCATCCCACTATGTCGCCATATATAGGATTACAGTTAAAACCGCAAATGTCACGTATTTGGAAATTGGATTTCCGTCTATGAACCGAGGCAAAAGATAGTCCTCAACCGATTCGAGACTGCCTAGCCCGAGTCTCAGGATCAGAACGCATCGACCCTTGGATCGTCAGGGCCGGTCCACACGGAGTGGATTAAAAATGCCTGAGCACTACGTTTCGCCGCCCTTTGGGGCGTAAGCGAGCCAACGAATGACTCCATCGGACCCGGATCGTCCGATCTAACCGAGGCGCCTCGCAACAGCAACAACCACATAAGTCAAACTCGTCAGGGCGTGTAAAACCACTGACGCCACTTCTAGCTAGGAGGAAACGCAGGCCCTCCCTGAGGTCCGTCTCCCGTTTTTGGTTCATACCTGGTGTGAAACACGCGAGGTAAACGTTACACAAAGCTACGCCACAAAGGCCGTGCTTTGATCATCACCACAAGACTTTGCTTTTCAACAGAAGCCTTGATCATTTGCATCTTAGCATGCCACACAGGCAAACCATCCTATGCAACCGATATCAGTCACACAGAATGAAATCCGATGTCAGACACACAGTCCATTTACAAGTCCGTTCTGGGTCTGAACGAAACCGGAGGCACCTAGTACCCCGCATATCCATCGATCTCCAAGTACGTCTGGACGATCACTAACTGTTTCCATCTTCTTGGGTGTATAGCCCAATCAAGATCATCAGTTATCCCCCAAACGACGTGAAGACCTCCGGTCTTCGACCATCGTCTTCATCTTCGACTTATCGTCGTATCAGTTATTCAGAATGGGATAAACCCGGCCTTTCCGAATAACTCGCGTATATTTTAAATAAGTGTTACACAAACACAACATACGCCTCATTCCAATTCATTAGTCACTAACCGTAAATTAATCAAGAGAATAATTTCCCAAATATTAACCCCGAAGGCCGAAACCAACATCAGATCAATATCCAGAAAACCATTCTGCTTGGCTAACCGACAGTTAGTTTCTAAATTTCACATTCATAGGGAAAGATTCCCATTAATTTTATCAAAGATAAATTCCTTGAATTTATTCTTTAATCCATTTTTGAATATCAATTCAAACTAGTCGGGATTAGCGAACCTTACCGAAGTAATCATTTGTTTTAATTTCCCAATCCCAACCTATTCATCCCATGAAGTAAAACTGGTAATACTTCATATCTAACACCACAGTGTTATCGGTAAATTCAATTACCATTTCACGTTCAAATCTAATTAAAGATTTAACTATCGCCTGGAGCAAAACTGGTGATACTCCATTTTCGATCTTTTCAATCTAATTAAAGATTCATTAAAACTCCACTCAGTTTTAATCGTTAACTGGGTTAAAGAATCAGTGTCATTTAAAACACGGTTCACGATAAACCCAAAATCACATTCATTAATTATCGGGTTAAAGAACAAGTGTTATTTAAAACACTGTTCACGATAAACCCAAAAATCAATATCAATTCAATTCCAATTAAATATTATTTAATTGGTACACTTCATTAAATCTAAATAAAAAGATTTAATCTTTTCTCAACTGGGTTCAAGAACAGTGTTAGTGAAGACACCATTCACGACAAACCCAAATCACATTCATTAATTATCGGGTTAAAGAACAAGTGTTATTTAAAACACTGTTCACGATAAACCCAAAAATCAATATCCATTCAATTCCAATTAAATATCATTTAATTGGTACACTTCATTAAATCTAAATAAAAAGATTTAATCTTTTCTCAACTGGGTTCAAGAACAGTGTTAGTGAAGACACCATTCACGACAAACCCAAATCACATTCGATATTCAATACAAGGCTCTGAATAGAAAATATATCGGCTTATATTCAATATCGAATTCTACGACTAACAAATGTCGTATTGGAAATAACGATATAAATATATATCTTTCAAATTTCCGTAACAACATCTGTATAATCACGAATTCCAACATCGAAATATTCCGAAGACAATTTCGATTCAAATCCATTCCAATGCAATCATTGGAAATTTTGGTGGTTTCTAAAACCCTTTTCGAATTCAATTTATTTATTTAAAAATAAATAGAATTATAATTCTAGTTCAAAACTAGTTCAATTCGATAAAAATCTATTTTTATCTTTTCAAATATGGAGTTTTTCATCCCAATTCTTCCCAAATCATTTCTTATGATTTTACACAAATTATTACTATTTTTAATAATTTTATCAAGGCCCGTACAGTCGATTTCCAACAATGGCCATCGAACTGCACTTACAGCGACCTTTTTCGAATTTGATTTGGACGTATCTCCAAATCCAACCGTTAGATTTCAAATTTCTAATATTCGTTAGAAAGCTCTTTTCGATACGAACCCAACGGTTCCGGTTTTAGGAGAATCCGACGGTCGGATCTCCCGCAATGTCCGTTTGAAATAAATGGTCGAAATTCACGAACTGCCGCGGCGCGGCGCGTTCTATTCAGGCCATTATATTATATATATAATATATATAATATATATAATATATATAATATATACTTCGTCGATTTCTATTTAAAACGAATTATATAAATAGTTTTAAATTCGTTTCAAAAACAATTCCAACTTCCTTTTCAATTCAAATCAAAATTGAATTCTTCTTTATAAATTCGTTTTAAAATTCATTTCTATTCAATTCAAATTTCAATTCAATTTGAATTCATTTCAATTCACTTTCAATTCAATTCGAATTCGTTTTCAATTCATTTCGAAATCGTTTTCAATTCAATTCATTTCGAAATCGTTTTCAATTCAATTTGAATTCGTTTTCAATTCAATTTGAATTCGTTTTCAATTCATTTCATTTCGAAATCGTTTTCAATTCAATTTGAATTCGTTTTCAATTCATTTCATTTCGAAATCGTTTTCAATTCAATTTGAATTCGTTTTCAATTCATTTCATTTCGAAATCGTTTTCAATTCAATTCAAAATATTCGATTTCGAAATCACTTTTCAATATTCATTTTTAAGATGAATAAAATCGATATAAATATCGTTCACGTCAAAATGGCGTCAATCTAATCAACACGGCTTCATAAATTTCTATTTTCAAATATTCTATTTCAATTCAATTTGAATTCGTTTTCAATTCATTTCATTTCGAAATCGTTTTCAATTCAATTTGAATTCGTTTTCAATTCATTTCATTTCGAAATCGTTTTCAATTCAATTCAAAATATTCGATTTCGAAATCACTTTTCAATATTCATTTTTAAGATGAATAAAATCGATATAAATATCGTTCACGTCAAAATGGCGTCAATCTAATCAACACGGCTTCATAAATTTCTATTTTCAAATATTCTATTTCAAATATTTCCTATTATCAAAATATTTGTTATTATCAAAATATTCTTTATTTTCACGATTGGAATGAGGCCCAATCAATTACCATATAAAATTAATTATATGGATTTTCATACAACACATGTATATAATAACATTGAAAATAATCAACCATCAACCAAAGTGCACTACACTGTATAAGCATCAAAATAGATATTCAATGCTTATAACAGCCTGTCAATCAATCGATCGACATATTTAATCAATCAGGATGAGTGAAATTCATATTTCATCCCAACACCCGTGTGGGGTTTCAAACAAACAAACACAGATTTTATTTGTGCAGTTGGGCGATGTGTAAAATTTATCGTCCCAATCAATGTCATTCAAATAAGTGTACATAAACAAACCATCTGGTTTGTAAATGAATATTTATTTATTCACTTCACTATTTTCATATTCACGTTAAAAATTATATTTTTAACGATAAAACATTTTATTTCAACCTATGAATTTCTATTCAATTCATTTATTCAATAAAATGATATTTTTATTTTTCTAACATATTTTAGAAAATTTCGGCGGCATAACGGCACGATACTAGAAACGGGACGAGGCCTAGCCTTATCCCCGGTCTAGTGAAGGCCCACGCCATTCACTCATCAATCAAATCAATTTCATTTTGCAAACCACAAAATTTGGAGTAAGGGTCTAACCTAGCCTTACTTCTTCGCCTTATAACGGCGCACGTCTAATCCTAACCAATTTATCGATTCGATTATTCACACCACAAACCACATTCAAACCAATATCGCAATCAATAACCAAACAGCCAAACAAACAAGTCCATGGTCTGTGGACGATTGTGTCGGGTGCTACTAAGCACCGTCTGCATCCTAGTATATATATATATATAACTAGAAAAATAAATTGAAAGGTGAGAAATTCTCACAGATTAGCTATCCTAGCTCCACGGCACTTCATTTGCAGAAGTCTTCGCCGTTTTCGCATCTTCGTCAGCTTCGTCGCCCGTAGCCACTATATATATAAAAATCGAATTTTTATTTCGCTATTCAATATATAAAAATCGAGTTTTTATTTCAAAGTTCAATATATAAAAATCGAGTTTTTATTTCAAAGTTCAATATATAAAAATCGAGTTTTTATTTCAAAGTTCAATATATAAAAATCGAGTTTTTATTTCAAAGTTCAATATATAAAAATCGAGTTTTTATTTCAAAGTTCAATATATAAAAAATCGAGTTTTTATTTCAAAGTTCAATATATAAAAATCGAGTTTTTATTTCAAAGTTCAATATATAAAAATCGAGTTTTTATTTCAAAGTTCAATATATAAAAATCGAGTTTTTATTTCAAAGTTCAATATATAAAAATCGAGTTTTTACTATTTTTCAAAGTCGCATCTTTATACTTTTCAAACACTTGTTATTTTATTTCTATAACAAGTTGTATATATATTTTTTTCTAAAAACAATTCTATGTACAAATTTAAAAACAATGCCATATTTATTTACAAAAACATATGCTATTTTTATTTATAAAATTCATACTCCATATATTTTATAGAATCATGCCACTTATACTTAGAAAATCCTGCTCCTTATATTTTTTTTAACAACATAGATTTATATTTTTTTGATTCTAAAATAATGTATATTTTATATTCTAAAAATCATGCTATTTTAATAAAATCATATTTTTATTTTAAACTATTTATTCCAGATTTTAAAACAATTACTTTTTTTATTTTAGAATTTAAAATAATGTTTTTTTTTATACAGTTAACTACATTTTAAAGCTTGGATAATTTTAAACTAATTACTTAACAAAAATAAACAAAACCAAAAAAAATAAAAAAGCTTACTGTTTTCTGTTTCTTCCTCGCTTACAATCCCCCAGGCCGCAATGTTTTGAACCCAGAATCGCGCTCTAGGGCTCGCCGTAACTCCCCCATCAGGATGCCGTTCGACGATCAACACCCCTCACAACAACCGGCTCCGACCACCCTTCCTTCGCTGACGACCGCATTGAACTCGAGCCCCTCCTCTTGCGTGAAATCGCGACTGAACCTGGCAGCTTGGAGGCAGAGATTCCTTCAAACCACAACACGATTTACAATCAAAACCCTATGAAGACGTAGATCGAACTCGGCTCTGCCGTTTTGTTTTTGGAGCCCCGAATTTCATTGAGTTAATTGAGAGATAAGAGAGGAAGAAAAATCGAGCGTTTCAGCCCTTGAAAACGATGAAGGCGGCAGTTTTCTGTTATGTGAACCTAGGGTTTAGAATTTAGGGCATTTTATTTTATTTTATTTTATTTTATTTAATTATTTAATTCAAAAAGTTGACTTTAACATACGACCTCTAAACAAGGTCCACCGCCTGTCGTCCATAACGTTTTACCCCCATTCCGAACACAATGGGATATGTATCGCAAGCTGATTCGATCGTTTGAATCAGTTTCCGTTGAATTTACCTTTAAATCACTATATTGAATTTTAAACGTACATTTCAAATTACCGGGGTCACATACTAACTTTAAAAATTCCTGAAAAATATTTTCTAGCTTTGTATTGACGATACGGTCCTAACAAAACTAGTTTCGTCGAATTCTGAGACCGTTAGAAAAATGGCCAATTTCCAGTCGATTAAAATCAACTGAAACTGGTCAAACGCGTTTTCCTTTGCCACGCTCACATATTGATTCTAAAAATTATGAAATTTGGAATCTAGCAATAACTTGACACTGCGGATCCAACAAAACTGGTTTCGTCGAAATCCGAGGTCGTTTGCAAAATGTCCATTTTTAAGGGCCTGAATTCCATAGCGACTATTCAGAATTTTCAACTGGACATATCTTTTGATTCCCGATATGAAATCTTGATTTTTCGGATTCGTTGGAAAGATATTCACTATTAGATTCCATTATTTTTGGTTTCACTAAAATCCGGATTGTTTTGCACCCGGTACATTCAATTGAAGTTTGAAATCGAATTATCGAACTACCGCGCCATTTTCAATTCCTTTTATAATTATATATAATTATTTATATTCTAACGACGACGCGTGTAAATATATTCGTTCGAATTATATTCAAAATAAATTTCTCGTCGATTTTATTTAAAATAATTCATTTTAAATAATCAAAATTCGCTAAAATTGCCAAAATAAAAATTTTAAACTGGCCCAGATTTTACGGGTTGTTACAATCTCCCCCACTTAAAACTTTTCGTCCCCGAAAAGGAACAAAGTCGAAAGTGGTTTGATTAATCAACACTACGTTCGATCTGGCTTTCATTCTCCAACTCTTTAGTTTCTGAGAATTTTCAAAATTTCAAAAATTTGGCTAACACCCTAAATTTTCGAAAAATTTCGCCATAACCTCCCCTGCACCGGGAGCATCGGGGAATTTCAAATAGCTTCCCCGGTCCTTCAGATCTCAAAAAGAAAAAGAAAAAGCCAAGCGGCTAGCCAATAGGCTCACAAAATCATCATCACCCAAACAAAACAGGAAATTATGTAGTAAACATGTACCTATTTGTCGGGCAAACAAATTTTATTCTCTGCTCTAGCCTCCTTGCTATGACCTGTTCAATGATATACATGTATATGCAAGCAAATACGACCAAATTTCAATACAATTCAATATTTGGTTTAATTAGGCTAAATGGCTAAAAATTAGCAAACAAATAAACCAACAACACAAACATCAATCAATTAGTGAATCATCTTTTGAAATTCATAACTTTTGGTACATATACTAAAAATCATGTTTTGATGCCAATTCACAACAATGTGTTCTATCTATATAATCTTTGGTTCTCACACCAGTCTAATGGAAATATATAGATATCACACCTTCGAAACACGAATATAAATACTGATGATGTGGCCACATCATCAGAATTATCCCCGAGTGTCTAGAATGTGACTCTATATCTATCCAGTATATTAAAATTTCGAATACACGCGGATCAGACGTATACGCAAAATCTATATATACTGGATTGTCCACATCAATATAAATAAATAATCAAATACGAATAATTGATTTAAATTTTCAAAACAAAATTTGTTTTCATTTGAAAAATATACTCTTCACACTCGTTCTAGGATACTACTGATCCCATCTCTAACGAGTCATTCCCGTTGGATATTACTAATCCAGTATCTGATGAATTCTTTCGTATGGTTCTAATGTGCCTTGTTCTCGAGCTCTGTAAACCAAAGCTCTGATACCAACTGTGACGGCAAGGAATTTCGCTCGGTCCGAACCAGTCGCTAAACCGACCCAGACCGTTCGAAACGCCCTATCGTTTGAGAACACGACAAAACAGAACGCATACAGAAGAACATTTCACTGCTTATTACAACAATGCATCAGATTACAAGAATATACAGAGTATAAACGAATATTACACAGAAATATCAGAGATTTAAATTACATTTAAATACATAGCAGCGGAAAATAATACAATACACAACTAGAATGAGATATACGGATACAAAGCTTTCCGGATATCGTCCCAGCTGTAAACCAGGATCCTGTGAATATAAATCTGCAAAACCGAAACTACTAGCTGCCCGTGTCGAAAATAGGGGCACCCAGAGTTTAGGTTAAAACAATAAACTCCAGGTCAGTCATGGGACTGGTGTGAGAACTAAAACAGTAAATCTTTATTTTCAAAGTAAGGTAAATCAAGGGACCACGCCGTATAACACGGAACGGGTTTCCTCCCAAGAATACCAGTGCATAAAAACAAACAGCGCGATGCTAAATAAAGAAAAATGAAGCTGTTATAAGACCCAGGTCCTATCACACAATGCAACGCAAGCCGGGGGATAGGGTTTTTACCTTATAACAGCCAAAGAATGCTTGATACGTTTAAAACAAATCATTTGTTTCTATTATAAGTGCATAGTGTATAAAACAACTTCAAATCATAAGTATCAATCATAGGCGGCATAAGCGCCCCATCCCACTATGTCGCCATATATAGGATTACAGTTAAAACCGCAAATGTCACGTATTTGGAAATTGGATTTCCGTCTATGAACCGAGGCAAAAGATAGTCCTCCACCGATTCGAGACTGCCTAGCCCGAGTCTCAGGATCAGAACGCATCGACCCTTGGATCGTCAGGGCCGGTCCACACGGAGTGGATTAAAAATGCCTGAGCACTACGTTTCGCCGCCCTTTGGGGCGTAAGCGAGCCAACGAATGACTCCATCGGACCCGGATCGTCCGATCTAACCGAGGCGCCTCGCAACAGCAACAACCACATAAGTCAAACTCGTCAGGGCGTGTAAAACCACTGACGCCACTTCTAGCTAGGAGGAAACGCAGGCCCTCCCTGAGGTCCGTCTCCCGTTTTTGGTTCATACCTGGTGTGAAACACGCGAGGTAAACGTTACACAAAGCTACGCCACAAAGGCCGTGCTTTGATCATCACCACAAGACTTTGCTTTTCAACAGAAGCCTTGATCATTTGCATCTTAGCATGCCACACAGGCAAACCATCCTATGCAACCGATATCAGTCACACAGAATGAAATCCGATGTCAGACACACAGTCCATTTACAAGTCCGTTCTGGGTCTGAACGAAACCGGAGGCACCTAGTACCCCGCATATCCATCGATCTCCAAGTACGTCTGGACGATCACTAACTGTTTCCACCTTCTTGGGTGTACAGCCCAATCAAGATCATCAGTTATCCCCCAAACGACGTGAAGACCTCCGGTCTTCGACCATCGTCTTCATCTTCGACTTATCGTCGTATCAGTTATTCAGAATGGGATAAACCCGGCCTTTCCGAATAACTCGCGTATATTTTAAATAAGTGTTACACAAACACAACATACGCCTCATTCCAATTCATTAGTCACTAACCGTAAATTAATCAAGAGAATAATTTCCCAAATATTAACCCCGAAGGCCGAAACCAACATCAGATCAATATCCAGAAAACCATTCTGCTTGGCTAACCGACAGTTAGTTTCTAAATTTCACATTCATAGGGAAAGATTCCCATTAATTTTATCAAAGATAAATTCCTTGAATTTATTCTTTAATCCATTTTTGAATATCAATTCAAACTAGTCGGGATTAGCGAACCTTACCGAAGTAATCATTTGTTTTAATTTCCCAATCCCAACCTATTCATCCCATGAAGTAAAACTGGTAATACTTCATATCTAACACCACAGTGTTATCGGTAAATTCAATTACCATTTCACGTTCAAATCTAATTAAAGATTTAACTATCGCCTGGAGCAAAACTGGTGATACTCCATTTTCGATCTTTTCAATCTAATTAAAGATTCATTAAAACTCCACTCAGTTTTAATCGTTAACTGGGTTAAAGAATCAGTGTCATTTAAAACACGGTTCACGATAAACCCAAAATCACATTCATTAATTATCGGGTTAAAGAACAAGTGTTATTTAAAACACTGTTCACGATAAACCCAAAAATCAATATCAATTCAATTCCAATTAAATATTATTTAATTGGTACACTTCATTAAATCTAAATAAAAAGATTTAATCTTTTCTCAACTGGGTTCAAGAACAGTGTTAGTGAAGACACCATTCACGACAAACCCAAATCACATTCATTAATTATCGGGTTAAAGAACAAGTGTTATTTAAAACACTGTTCACGATAAACCCAAAAATCAATATCCATTCAATTCCAATTAAATATCATTTAATTGGTACACTTCATTAAATCTAAATAAAAAGATTTAATCTTTTCTCAACTGGGTTCAAGAACAGTGTTAGTGAAGACACCATTCACGACAAACCCAAATCACATTCGATATTCAATACAAGGCTCTGAATAGAAAATATATCGGCTTATATTCAATATCGAATTCTACGACTAACAAATGTCGTATTGGAAATAACGATATAAATATATATCTTTCAAATTTCCGTAACAACATCTGTATAATCACGAATTCCAACATCGAAATATTCCGAAGACAATTTCGATTCAAATCCATTCCAATGCAATCATTGGAAATTTTGGTGGTTTCTAAAACCCTTTTCGAATTCAATTTATTTATTTAAAAATAAATAGAATTATAATTCTAGTTCAAAACTAGTTCAATTCGATAAAAATCTATTTTTATCTTTTCAAATATGGAGTTTTTCATCCCAATTCTTCCCAAATCATTTCTTACGATTTTACACAAATTATTACTATTTTTAATAATTTTATCAAGGCCCGTACAGTCGATTTCCAACAATGGCCATCGAACTGCACTTACAGCGACCTTTTTCGAATTTGATTTGGACGTATCTCCAAATCCAACCGTTAGATTTCAAATTTCTAATATTCGTTAGAAAGCTCTTTTCGATACGAACCCAACGGTTCCGGTTTTAGGAGAATCCGACGGTCGGATCTCCCGCAATGTCCGTTTGAAATAAATGGTCGAAATTCACGAACTGCCGCGGCGCGGCGCGTTCTATTCAGGCCATTATATTATATATATAATATATATAATATATACTTCGTCGATTTCTATTTAAAACGAATTATATAAATAGTTTTAAATTCGTTTCAAAAACAATTCCAACTTCCTTTTCAATTCAAATCAAAATTGAATTCTTCTTTATAAATTCATTTTAAAATTCATTTCTATTCAATTCAAATTTCAATTCAATTTGAATTCATTTCAATTCACTTTCAATTCAATTCGAATTCGTTTTCAATTCATTTCGAAATCGTTTTCAATTCAATTCATTTCGAAATCGTTTTCAATTCAATTTGAATTCGTTTTCAATTCAATTTGAATTCGTTTTCAATTCATTTCATTTCGAAATCGTTTTCAATTCAATTTGAATTCGTTTTCAATTCATTTCATTTCGAAATCGTTTTCAATTCAATTTGAATTCGTTTTCAATTCATTTCATTTCGAAATCGTTTTCAATTCAATTCAAAATATTCGATTTCGAAATCACTTTTCAATATTCATTTTTAAGATGAATAAAATCGATATAAATATCGTTCACGTCAAAATGGCGTCAATCTAATCAACACGGCTTCATAAATTTCTATTTTCAAATATTCTATTTCAATTCAATTTGAATTCGTTTTCAATTCATTTCATTTCGAAATCGTTTTCAATTCAATTTGAATTCGTTTTCAATTCATTTCATTTCGAAATCGTTTTCAATTCAATTCAAAATATTCGATTTCGAAATCACTTTTCAATATTCATTTTTAAGATGAATAAAATCGATATAAATATCGTTCACGTCAAAATGGCGTCAATCTAATCAACACGGCTTCATAAATTTCTATTTTCAAATATTCTATTTCAAATATTTCCTATTATCAAAATATTTGTTATTATCAAAATATTCTTTATTTTCACGATTGGAATGAGGCCCAATCAATTACCATATAAAATTAATTATATGGATTTTCATACAACACATGTATATAATAACATTGAAAATAATCAACCATCAACCAAAGTGCACTACACTGTATAAGCATCAAAATAGATATTCAATGCTTATAACAGCCTGTCAATCAATCGATCGACATATTTAATCAATCAGGATGAGTGAAATTCATATTTCATCCCAACACCCGTGTGGGGTTTCAAACAAACAAACACAGATTTTATTTGTGCAGTTGGGCGATGTGTAAAATTTATCGTCCCAATCAATGTCATTCAAATAAGTGTACATAAACAAACCATCTGGTTTGTAAATGAATATTTATTTATTCACTTCACTATTTTCATATTCACGTTAAAAATTATATTTTTAACGATAAAACATTTTATTTCAACCTATGAATTTCTATTCAATTCATTTATTCAATAAAATGATATTTTTATTTTTCTAACATATTTTAGAAAATTTCGGCGGCATAACGGCACGATACTAGAAACGGGACGAGGCCTAGCCTTATCCCCGGTCTAGTGAAGGCCCACGCCATTCACTCATCAATCAAATCAATTTCATTTTGCAAACCACAAAATTTGGAGTAAGGGTCTAACCTAGCCTTACTTCTTCGCCTTATAACGGCGCACGTCTAATCCTAACCAATTTATCGATTCGATTATTCACACCACAAACCACATTCAAACCAATATCGCAATCAATAACCAAACAGCCAAACAAACAAGTCCATGGTCTGTGGACGATTGTGTCGGGTGCTACTAAGCACCGTCTGCATCCTAGTATATATATATATAACTAGAAAAATAAATTGAAAGGTGAGAAATTCTCACAGATTAGCTATCCTAGCTCCACGGCACTTCATTTGCAGAAGTCTTCGCCGTTTTCGCATCTTCGTCAGCTTCGTCGCCCGTAGCCACTATATATATAAAAATCGAATTTTTATTTCGCTATTCAATATATAAAAATCGAGTTTTTATTTCAAAGTTCAATATATAAAAATCGAGTTTTTATTTCAAAGTTCAATATATAAAAATCGAGTTTTTATTTCATAGTTCAATATATAAAAATCGAGTTTTTATTTCAAAGTTCAATATATAAAAAATCGAGTTTTTATTTCAAAGTTCAATATATAAAAATCGAGTTTTTATTTCAAAGTTCAATATATAAAAATCGAGTTTTTATTTCAAAGTTCAATATATAAAAATCGAGTTTTTATTTCAAAGTTCAATATATAAAAATCGAGTTTTTACTATTTTTCAAAGTCGCATCTTTATACTTTTCAAACACTTGTTATTTTATTTCTATAACAAGTTGTATATATATTTTTTTCTAAAAACAATTCTATGTACAAATTTAAAAACAATGCCATATTTATTTACAAAAACATATGCTATTTTTATTTATAAAATTCATACTCCTTATATTTTATAGAATCATGCCACTTATACTTAGAAAATCCTGCTCCTTATATTTTTTTTAACAACATAGATTTATATTTTTTTGATTCTAAAATAATGTATATTTTATATTCTAAAAATCATGCTATTTTAATAAAATCATATTTTTATTTTAAACTATTTATTCCAGATTTTAAAACAATTACTTTTTTTATTTTAGAATTTAAAATAATGTTTTTTTTTATACAGTTAACTACATTTTAAAGCTTGGATAATTTTAAACTAATTACTTAACAAAAATAAACAAAACCAAAAAAAATAAAAAAGCTTACTGTTTTCTGTTTCTTCCTCGCTTACAATCCCCCAGGCCGCAATGTTTTGAACCCAGAATCGCGCTCTAGGGCTCGCCGTAACTCCCCCATCAGGATGCCGTTCGACGATCAACACCCCTCACAACAACCGGCTCCGACCACCCTTCCTTCGCTGACGACCGCATTGAACTCGAGCCCCTCCTCTTGCGTGAAATCGCGACTGAACCTGGCAGCTTGGAGGCAGAGATTCCTTCAAACCACAACACGATTTACAATCAAAACCCTATGAAGACGTAGATCGAACTCGGCTCTGCCGTTTTGTTTTTGGAGCCCCGAATTTCATTGAGTTAATTGAGAGATAAGAGAGGAAGAAAAATCGAGCGTTTCAGCCCTTGAAAACGATGAAGGCGGCAGTTTTCTGTTATGTGAACCTAGGGTTTAGAATTTAGGGCATTTTATTTTATTTTATTTTATTTAATTATTTAATTCAAAAAGTTGACTTTAACATACGACCTCTAAACAAGGTCCACCGCCTGTCGTCCATAACGTTTTACCCCCATTCCGAACACAATGGGATATGTATCGCAAGCTGATTCGATCGTTTGAATCAGTTTCCGTTGAATTTACCTTTAAATCACTATATTGAATTTTAAACGTACATTTCAAATTACCGGGGTCACATACTAACTTTAAAAATTCCTGAAAAATATTTTCTAGCTTTGTATTGACGATACGGTCCTAACAAAACTAGTTTCGTCGAATTCTGAGACCGTTAGAAAAATGGCCAATTTCCAGTCGATTAAAATCAACTGAAACTGGTCAAACGCGTTTTCCTTTGCCACGCTCACATATTGATTCTAAAAATTATGAAATTTGGAATCTAGCAATAACTTGACACTGCGGATCCAACAAAACTGGTTTCGTCGAAATCCGAGGTCGTTTGCAAAATGTCCATTTTTAAGGGCCTGAATTCCATAGCGACTATTCAGAATTTTCAACTGGACATATCTTTTGATTCCCGATATGAAATCTTGATTTTTCGGATTCGTTGGAAAGATATTCACTATTAGATTCCATTATTTTTGGTTTCACTAAAATCCGGATTGTTTTGCACCCGGTACATTCAATTGAAGTTTGAAATCGAATTATCGAACTACCGCGCCATTTTCAATTCCTTTTATAATTATATATAATTATTTATATTCTAACGACGACGCGTGTAAATATATTCGTTCGAATTATATTCAAAATAAATTTCTCGTCGATTTTATTTAAAATAATTCATTTTAAATAATCAAAATTCGCTAAAATTGCCAAAATAAAAATTTTAAACTGGCCCAGATTTTACGGGTTGTTACAAGAAGTAAGGAAATAAATTAATGAAGTGGAGGAAAGAGATGAACGGATAATATATTGTTTAATGTTAAATGCTAGAATGTATGTGACTTTTAAAATTTCTAACACATAATATTAAATATAATGTGTTATTGCATAGATAATGTTAAAAGTTTTACTATGTTTTTTTAAATATAAACAACATAATATAAAAGATAAGGGGATATATATATATATTTAGAAAATGGGTAATTTTTATTTCGGGCTTCTCAGCCCATCAAACGATAATGCCTACAACATGCTTTACAACTCACACTTGACCATCAAAGGCCCAAGCCCATCGCACTACAGAGTAACCCACTACGCATAAGAATACAAATTAGTGCTGTCAACGGATACTTTCGGATACGGATAGTACCATATCCGTATCCGCATCCGAAACCATTTTCGGATATCGGATATCCGTATCCACGGATACGGACGGATATCGGATAATTATCCACTCCGCCAACAATCAATAAATCAATGAATATAAATGAATTTTTTTAGCTTAATATTAATCTTTTTCAACCTAATTGATTACTAAATTGCTAAGAACATATAAATATGATGATAATATATAATTTTGAGCAATTAACATGCGTTTAGTAGACTTTTAATTTTGCAAATTAATAAATTAGTGTATTTAATTATGTTAAAATACACATAATTTAAGCTATAATCGAGAAAAAAGGCGGACGGATAATTTTCGGATGTGGATATGCCTATATCCGCATCCGCATCCGCTTTCCTGGATATCGGATATTTATCCGCTTTTCGGATACGGATGCGGACGGATTTAGGATTTTTCGAATATCCATTGACAGCCCTAATACAAATCCACCTTTCCACTGCCACTTCAAACATTCTCTCGAAAGTTCAGTGATAAACTTTTGACCTAAAAGTAAATCATGGCGACCGATAATTACTACCCGCGAATCGGCTTCCTTCCTCTCCATCCATCAGATCCGCTTCTTGCAACCCCTCTGCTACTAATCCCTGGTTATCAGTAAGTGCTCTCATCCGAATTCTCTTTGCTGTTACTTTCACATCTACCCAGTTTAGGTAACTAACCTTGTTTGGGTTTTGTGCTGTCTATCTGAAAACTCTGGCGTTCCTCTCCCTCCAAATCGACCATACAGAGTTGGTAACGCCAATCTTGTAGAGTTTGGCTTTGTAGTTTACCAGTTGCCTGCCGATTTTCAGGTAATCTATGCATGAATTAAGGTTGTAACTGCCATTATTTATGCTTAATTTGCGCATGCAGTTACCCCAGATCTTCATCGAAAACTCACATTCAAAAAATAAATGTTGGTGCGTTTCAACTTCCTTATTGCAGAGTACACACAGATTTTCCTGTATAATCTCCCATGCAAAAAGCCTGTCTTTCATTGGCAGGCGCTGCTGTATCGCTTTATAAGTAGTAGCCGCCATCTTATATATATATATATATATATATATATATCTATGTATGTAACAAAATGGAAAAAGGAGATTTAAAGGGATGTAGATGAGAATACAAAATAAAATTCATGTAAATAAAATGTAGGGAAAGAAATAAATGAATGCATAGGTAATGTGAACTAGGATGCATGAATGTAGAGAAAAAAAAATGTGAGCATGCAGATTCATGATTTATTTGATTATTAATGTCAACATTAATTTTCGTTAACTGCTAGTTAAAACGTGCGTTGTATACCGTTGACACTCTATCTCTTTACAGTTTCTATTATACAATTCAAACTGGAAACATTCTTTTATTATCAATATATTATTAATAAATCAACTTATCAACATATTATTAATAAATCAACTTATCAATATATTATTAATAAATCAACTTATCAATATATTAATTTTATTTAATTTTTTTTATTAATGGATTTTTTTTAAATTCTGGCGTATTTTCTAATAAAATTTTAAATTTGTTCTGATTTTCCGGGTTGTTACAATTTCTACCCCAACCGATAATGCTGCTAAAAATAATGTTCACGACATCAAATTTAGGTGCTTTTTCACTGTTAGGCACAAATACTTTCATTTATTATTAGCTTTTCATTCAGAGGATTGTGTTCTATTTTATTTTATTTTTCAGGTTTCTTAAAAGAAAGCTACAGCATGTTGTACGTCGTAGAGTAATATTCTATATCCTGAGACATCTGGGAAAGGAGGGTTCAGTATTGAGTTTGTAACGACCCGGATTTTTCGAACATGTTAGTTTAAATATTTAATATTTATTTTAAATATTGATTTGATAATATAAATGAATTTTTAGATTTAAAAATCGATTTCGATTTAATATCGAATATATTAAATTATCGTAATACGAAATATAGTTGAAATCGAAGTTGAATACGGAGTCAAAAACAATTCAGAAGACCGATATAAATTCTGTTTGAATATAGACAATAATAAAAATAATTTATTACCAGTGAATTGATTTGTTCTGAATTTATATTATATTATATTAATTTAATATGGTATATACGTTGAAATTAAATATCAAAATATATTCAGTTTAGTTCAAAATAATGCAATAATATTGAAGCATCGGTCAGTACATTAAAATAGCGGTTCGTGATTTAAAGTAATGGACCCGATATTATTTTAATGATAAGCATGGGATCAAATCGATATCTGTTTAAAATAAAGTGAAAATCTCTATATATCAAATCATATTAATGGTAAATCAAATCGAGTTAAATCGAAATCAAATCAGTAACTGTTTAAAAAGAAACAAAATCTCTTTAAACTCAAATCACATTAAATATAAGGTACTTTGCGCAGAAGAATTCCTTAAGGATGAAGTCTTCATCTTCTATAAAACCGCGACACCAACTGTTATTCTCCATTTTTAGTTCCTCTCAGTAAAAATTAAAGGGACACCGCTCCATTTATACTTGCAAATTGATTTCATTAAATTGAAAACCGGCCTCCGTTTCTTTCCCTATTCTTCATTCTGGAAATCAAAAATCGATAGCCTCCTCAGTTTAAATTCTTCAATAATTTTATACTTAATGGAATTAAATAAAGATTGATTCGGTGAACTCGTCTGGGTTTTTAGTTCATTCGATGGTCTTGATTTTCGAGTCCGGTTATTGTTTCCTGGTGCTCGATGTTGAGCCATCGAAAGCTAGGGCTGAGCTTTGTGAGCCACTGGGGCGGAGCTGCGCTGGACGGAGGATAGCGTGGTGATACTGAAGGTGAGATGCACCTCACGGAGGAGTTCGGTTGTGAAGAGGCGATGGGTTCTATAGAGCGACGAGGGGTTGAAGGCATCAGTTATGGATGGTGTTGAATTCGATCTTATGGGGAAGGTTGCGTGAAGCACAGAGTGGGTGCGATGCTCGTTTTATTGGTAATGGGTTTTGAGGATTTTTGATCCTGTACAAAAAAGGGAAAAAAAGTTGCGATCTGAAAATAGGCTGATGTTGTGAGGTGATTAACGTGAAAACCACGTGTACTAGGAGTTCAAAGTTCTGATGAGAGAACTTGGCTTGTCAGTAGGAGATGGAGTAGTATACTTGTGACGGCCCGCCCCGCATCAACCGACATTTACTCCAATTGTGCGCTGTACACATGTCCAATTGGCATGGGACGGTCGCCAAAGAAGAGAAAAAAAAGAAGATGAACCAAATAAAGGACCTGTAATATGTCTCACAGCGCATGGGATAAAATATAATAACCAACATATACTTGACATAAAACAGATGAGACAGTGCATAAGCTGAAAATCAGAACTAAACATCACAGCAGCGGAAATCCAAAAGTACAGCTTATTACAACTTCAAAATACTGTCTCTAAGATAAACAAAATAGGTATACTACTAATGCCCAAAGTAGATACCGATCACGACACAGGGAGAATAACTATATATCATACGTGGAGCCTCCTGCTCGTCTTCATTCCATCTACCAAGCGCACCACCAGCTATCCCTGTCTCTAGTCTGCTCGTGTGAGCACCCAGAGTAATAAGAAGAAACATAAAACTCTGGGTCAGACATCAGTCTGGTATGAGTGGTAGCAAGCATAAACAGAATAATAACAGGTATACTAAGTCATACCTGAACCTGGACCTGCAATCAAAGAGTTAGTACTACACGGTACAATACTCTAAGATGTCACTAACATATGGTGTGTAAATATACGGGGGTGGGGATGTGTATGTCAAACAATCAAGCATAGCAACCATCCTCACATCTCTCACTCAGTGCGTAAAGCATACGACATCCACTTCTTCGATCACTAGGTCACTTTACTAAAACGACAGAACTCGACTTTGTACGACTATGCACATTCCTACTACCACCAACGCCATACCTATGGGATCACGCCCAACGTTTCCATGACCCCACTCCATTGGTAGGTAGCTCCCTAGTCGCACCATATCCAAAGCCCGAGTTTGTCTCTCTACCTCCAACACCTAGTGATCCAAAGTCATAGACATCGACAACTCCTTAGCACACGTCCCGCAGCAAAGCCCAATCACGAAGTGAACTCATTGGTTCCCGTCTGGATCCTGAGCTCGAACTTCCACTTGAACTACCTTTGCATTTCGGGTTATGGATCTTCCTCCTTCGGATCGGTTCAGATCATCATCTCTTTCACCAATTCGGGTCGGGTCGGGTTCGTGACCACCCATCGGATCGGTTCGGGTCCACCATCTCGGTTCGGTTCGCACCCTCCATCGTGTCGTGGTTCGTGCCGCCCTCAACCACCAAGCATCAGTCCTCGGATCGGGTCGGAGCCTTCTTCATGCCATGGTTCGGATCCCTTTCGTCATCATTGGGATCGTGGTCTTCATCGTCTCGGTTCGTGACTGTTACCTCGGGTCGGATCGGAGTGCACCATCGGTTCGGGTCGGATCCCTGCCTCTCCCTTGTGACGGTTCGGATCGGAGTCCTTCATGGCACACTGGATCGGTTCGTGGTGAAGAGAAATGGGCGGTTCGGGTCGGTAGGGGCGATCCGATCCGATTTCCTGCACTAATTCCTGCAACTTTCCAGCAAGTGTTTATACGCCTCTCGACGGCGTTTTCGACCATTTTAACTATTGAAACCAATCACAAAGCATACCAAAGGGTCATAGCAACACATACAAGTGACCTCAAACACCAAAACAACAATATGACATGGTAAAATAGATCAAACATGCCCAAAACCCCATATTTTCCCTTAAGCATGTGTGAGCATAACTAATGACATGATTAGCAAAACTTAACCAAATTAACCCAAACTCATATCAGAGGTCTAAAACATTATTTATGAATTTATAAACATTTTTCCAGAATTTATTTTCGTTTAAAAACGCTAATTAGCACTAATCACCCCGAATAACCATAATTAGTGCAAAAAGCAAGCTAATCACTCACCTTAGCCACAAATAAAACAAGATCCGAAATAAGTCTCTGACTTGGTGAAGATAACAAGGTGTTGTAGCAGCTCTAATCCCGATTTGGTGTTGATTTGCCTTGATTTGTCGTTGCTAATCTCTTTTCTTCAAGTTTGGAGTGGTTTGGAGTGATTTAGAGGTTGGAGGCCATTAATAGGGTTCTATGAAATGAAGTGGTGGCTGGAAAAATGACTAAAAGGATGTTTTCTAACCCTAATCAGCCCTTATACAGCCCCAATCCCGAAATCCCCTTATGGGCCCAATTGCTAACTACCCGGTTTAGCCCAATTATGCAGTTTTTCACCCTCCAAACCTTGTTTCAGCCATATCTCCCAAACGGTAAGTCCGTTTGGCTATTATGACCACTCTACGGAAAGAGAAACCATCAAACGAATCTAATGGAAGTGGTTTCAGGTCAAAATTCCTTCCCTATCAAAAGTTATGGCCAAAACAGTACTGACTAGGGGCAAAATGGTCATTTAAAAATCGACAAAAATCATGAACAGGGGAAATGACTCAAATAAATGTTTCCCAAAGTTATATGACCATACGACTTCACACGGGAAAGAAATAAATATTCTACAATCCTATGATGTGTAGAATACGGGTCGTTACAATACTGAGGGATTTACAGTGGCGATGGGTTTGATCTGCGATGTTGCGAATCGAATAAACTGGTAACGGAGATGGTCTTGAGGGTGGCGTTCTTGGCAGCAGCAGTTCAACGGTATTGGGAGGAAAAATGGTGTTATTGGAAATTGATTTTTGTGAGGCAAGAAGGAAGTTGGGAAGAAAACAAGGCTATGCAGTTGGATTTCATAGCATCAGGGAGGTCGTGGAAGGGAAGAAAAGCCTTATAATTTTTGCAGTAATAAGGAGGTAAAAATTTTAATTTAAAAAAAAATAAAAAAAATCAAATTTAAGTTTTCCTTTAATTTTATTAGCCGATATAATCCATGTATCTTATAATTGCTAAAATTTGTACAAGGTGGTTAAATCGAGAAATCAATTCCGTGGAGTTGTGGTGGAAAATAAAATTTGGTGTTGGATTGGAAATTTTCCGGAATCAATTGGAATAAGTCACGAATAAAAATCATGGTGAGTAAATCTCACTCATTTTTATTTCGAATTATTTTATTTGTTAAAATAATTGTTTGATGGTTGTTTGGTTGCATTAAAATATTACTGTGGCTATTATTAAATATATATTAGTTATTTAGGATTGGTGTTTATGGTTATTATATATATATTGGTGGTTGGATTCCCGCAGTATCATTAGCGGATGCCCGTGGTATCATTAGCGGATGATTTCCCTATGCGCCCCACAATATATGTAGTGGATGACCTTTATACCGCGATATCCTGCCTCGAAGCAGGATGGGTATTATTTATGTTGACTAACGTCTGTGGATGCAGGAAAAACAGGTTGGAGGAATCCAACTGGATTCCTCAAAATTTATTACTGTTTTTTTCATATATATATTATCATATATGATGTGTTATAAAACCCGTAATTTGATAATTTGGTATTTTGGATGTTTGAAATATCATTGGGCCTAAATGGTAATTTATAGAAATATCGTAAATAGGGTTTTGAAATTTAAAAAAGTAAAATTCTATTTTTCTAAAATAGAATTTGAATTTAGAATGGGCTAAAGATATTTATTTGTTTTGAAAATAAATAAAAACAAGTATTGCATTTATAAACGATGTTTATAAATTAAATAACCAAAGAATTGAAGTAAATTTATAAACGGTGTTTATAAAAAAAATGGGGTGATTTTGATTGGATAATTAAGGAACTGATTTGAATTTATAAATGATGTTTATAAATGAAGGGAAATAAATTATAATTGGATGATATGAATATTTAAATTCTAATGTGAATTTAAAGATATGAATTAGAAATCGTTTTAAGTAGAAAACGATGAAATCTATTCCAATGTTCGGAATGGAAATTTAATTGGATAATTAAGTTAGATTATACTAAATTTATAAAATAAATTATACCAAGAAGGAAAATTAGATTTGAATTAATTAGAGACTAATATTTAAATTAAATATTTAAATAGAATATATGTTATATATAGATTAGATATAATAATTAGAATATTCCAAAATAAGCTTTTGGTTTTCAAACAGATTTTGAAATGGGACTCGTTTTATTCTAAAACAAGGAAGTTGGATTTATAAACGATATTTATAAATCTAGTAAATTAAATTATCATGTGATAATTTAAATATTTAAATTAAAGTATGAATTTGAAAATAGAATTTGATAATAGAATTTGAAATGGAATCGAAATGGGAACTTGTTTTAATTATAAAAAACGGAAATTAAATTTATAAACAATGCTTATAAATTAAAGATAAATAAATTATCATTTGATAATTTAGAAATTTAAATTCAAATATGAATTTAACCGTGAATTGGAAATTTGTTTCAGAAAAGGGGACGATGGTTTTATTTCTGGAATTCGGAATATAAACTGGGATGAGATAAATCAAAAGGATTTATAATTTGAAATTTGATTATATTGAATTTTATAAATAATTTATTTATAAAGGGAGTTGGAATTTAATATAGAAAATTGAGTTATAAATAAATTTATAACCAAGTAAGGAAAAATCGATAATTAGAGAAAATTAGAAATGTTAAGTTGGATTTGAAACTAGATTGAATATATACTAAGATATATATATTAGAAAGAGATTTAAATTTGTTTCTAAACAAAGTTTATATTTAAATATAATTACAACGAACTCGCCGCAACGCGGCAGTTCGTAAATTGGCGTTTCGAACTTCAATCGAGTATATAGACTCAATTTAAGTCGGAATTCTTTGAAATAAGAATCGTCAGGACCGGTTGAATAATAGTTTTCTAATGGAGGATAAAAATATGGATTTGGACTTATAGATTTTAAGTCATGTCAAAATCAATTTTTCAGAAAAACAGCGCCATAGCCATTATAAAACCATAACGGTTTATTTAAATAAATAAAAGGATTTTAAGTAAATAAAATCCGAATTTCATTTAGGAAAAATCCGGATTTGAGTTATAAATAATATCTGAACTTTAGTGGAGTAATGAAATGATTTTTGAAACAGAAACCAGATTTTTAATTGTTGAATAGAAGTAACTAATTTGAAGAAAAATTAGTTAAGGAAATTTTAAATCAAAATTTGAATTTGGATCAGAAAAGGAGTTTTTATGTTCATATCCGAAATCGAATATGAAACTTGAAATAGAAATGACATTTAATTATTTTATAAACAAATTTTTGTATATTTGAACGCGATATGTTTACATAAAAAGTGAAATAGGAAAAAGAGCTAATAAAAAGATTAATTAACGAGTTGAGTAAAAAATGACCGGATTGATTTGAAATAAATTAGAAATGGACACATATGTGTTAGACATGTATGGAATGAAGTATATGAAGAGAATGAATGTTATAATTTGTGTGCTCGACAAAAAGGTACACGTTTAAATTCCATATGAGATTTTATGCACCGAATCGGCAAGCCACTTGGCTTTTTGATTTTCTTTTTGAATGGAAAGGGCCTAGAGAGGCGAGTTGAGGTTTGAACTATCGACCGGTACAAAAGAGGTTATGGCGAAATTTTCCGGAAATTTAAAGAGTTAGAATATTTTAAAGAAAATTGGATAACTAGAAAATCAATATATCAATATATATTGAATTCGATAAGGAAACGAATTTAAAATAGAATATTATAAACAAAAAGGAAATCGATAGTCTGGTAATAGAAAGAGAAATGTATATACGTTTTAAAAATGAATAATTGGCTTTATATGATGTGGATTATTCGAGATAAGTGGTTTTGTCTGTTTTGAAGTTAATGATGTTTTCAGTCAAGGTCTGAGAGGTAGTTATACCCCAACTTGATTGATTTCATTTTTGACCGATAAATAGCAAGATCCAGTCTCGATGAGAAATGTTTGAATAAGAGTTAGTTGAATGCAGTATTTTGGGTTGTTGTAACGATGTTTTACACAACATTCGTTTTAACCCAAAGAAGTGGAATTTTGGAAATATAAAATAAATAAATATTTCCTGAGCGTAGAAATGAACGGGCGTGAAAGAGATAAGTAATTGGAATGTTTTCCAATTATAAATAGAAGATATTTTCTACGTATAGAAAATCAAAGGAGGCGATATATGGAAATGTTTTCCAAATAGCGAAAAGGGCCAAGATGATTGTTGAAAATATTTGGCTAATAAATATTGATAAGGAAATGGAGTAGTGATTTAATTAATGAATGAAATATTAATTAAGGGCCCAGTGATTGTTTGATGTTATGAATGGATGTTTATTTTTTTCTTTGATAGTTAAATAACCGACTATCGAAGTATTTGCCAATATCGTTGTCAATATGAAGAGACCGGCTGGATTATTATCCGAAAACCACTCCGTATTGGCAGTAGCGTTGCGAATCAGATTATATGAAGATAATCCAAGACGGAGTAAAGTGCAAGGACTTTTTCTATTAATAAAAATGGTTCCCTCGGTTTTGTTCTATCCCAGAACGAACGTAAATGGACGAATGTCTGACAGAGTATTTCCAATGATCGCAAATGATTGTTCTGTACAAATATATATGGTAGCGGAGAATTTATTCTCTTAGCATAATATACAGAATATATTTGTGCAATCAATTAGTGATTAACGGATCTGATAATGTGGCATTCAAAGTGATCGTGCTATCAGTGAATGATAAGAAATCGTAGCCTCGGGCCTCAATAACCAGGGAATGACAAAAATCGGGCAGGCAGCATGGCTATGTGGGTCGCTCCCATTAGGATGTATAATCACCTGTCTAGAGAAATTCCTTTTACTTCTTTAATCTATCGATGATGTCCCTTTTCGGGAAACAGTTGCTGATCCCAACCGTTGGTGATATACATTCGATACACTCAAGCGAAATGAGTGGTCGGTCATGTGTGGGCCGGGTTGCAAGATGTTCTTGTTGAACCCAGTGTATTCCTCTCTAGAGATACACTATCGGAAGGTGGTTCCATACCTTGTCATAGTCGGAATCCAATCTCCAATAAGCGCCCTGCGGTTTTTTTGATTTTATATTATATATGGAGCGTGAGATGCAAGCGTTCCGCTAGATTGTTATTTATTTGATTTATACACTTTTATAATATCACTGGATTTTCGTATCAAAGTATTTTGGGTTATAGTAAGGTAAAAACCGTCCATGTTTATGTGTGGGATGGTCTTACTATTATCCTTTCTTTCGAAAGGATTTTGAAAGTTAAACAAATGGTTGGAGTTTACTCACACTAGTCCCATGACTGACCCAGAGTTTATTTTGTTTTTGTTTTCCCTAAACTCTTGGGTGCCTAAATTTGTATGGGCAGTCAAGTAGTCGGGATTTTTCAGATTCACTTGGAAGAGCTAGAAGCAGGAGGCTTCACCGGTTAGCTATAGACTATCATATATTTCCGCTATGTACTATGTTGTATTTGGAAACAGGTGTTTATAACTGTTTCAGGATTAACTGTTGTGCTCTGATAATGGTATGCATATACAGTTTGATTTGTATTTCAAAAGTTATGTTATTTAATATATTTTATTCGTTCCGTTGTGAGATTTATGTTCTTTGTTTTTCTTCTATTTCTAACTTTTCTTTCTTTCTATCCCTCATCCTCTAACTTCTTTCTACTAATGATTCGTATTTATGTGTGATTTGGGTTGGACGTGTGGTGTTATTAGTCAACTCAAAGGGTACGGATTTGCGGGTCGTTACAGTTGGTATCAGAGCTTAGGTTGAGCGAATACCTAGGCTTTGGTGGGGTTGTGCTCATTAGAGATAGGGTCAGTAGTACCCTAGAATGAGTTGAGTGTATATACGAGGGAGCGTATTTGTTAATTGATATAAAAATATATATTTTATTTTGTGTTGGCTAGTCTGTTGAGTTGTTTATGAATTCTGATCGAATCGTGGGACGCCACGAAGTAGATAGGAAATTTTAAACACTTGAGAAGAGCAGTTCGACATGGTATTGTTTTAAAAATGGATGAATGAAATAATTTTATCCAAAAGTCTATTCTGATGTAGAAGAAATAATTTTCTGAAATTATTATATTATATGGATGTGCTGGATGTTAATATTATAATCAAATGAGATTATATAAATGAAATGGTTATATATAACCAAATTAAAATTGTATATGAATGAAATATACAAACAAGAAGAATTAAAATTTAATTCAAACCATAATTTAGGATTTAAAATCCTGGGAAGTTGGAAAATATTTCCAAAGTATATTAAAATAAATTAGTTTTATTTTGAAAGGATTTTTGAATAGAAATCATTTTGAATGGATTTTAAAAGCGATAAAGCACTGAAATCACTTCAGTGGCTGGAAAATAATTCTGATGATGATCGCAACATCATCAGTGTTCATTTTCGAGTTTCTAAGTGAAAGATTGCTATCTTAGAAAAGTTTTTGATGGAAATTTGTTTGAAAGAAAACAAGTTGTTTTAGAAAATTCAAACGTTTTGAATTTGAAATGGTTGTAAATATATGTGTATATATTCATGTGATTTCAAAAAGATTTGAAATGAAAACCCAGGTATTTGAATTATGGAAATTTAAATTCAACTTATGCAAGTTAAATGGATCGAAGTGAATAAATTGATCAGATTCAATTTGAATAGATTAATGAAATACAAATTGGATGTAAATGTGTTGATTGTAGATCATTCAAATTAAATGAATAAAAACCAAAACTTTTGGTTGAACAAAATTGTTGAAAGATGAAAAGTTGAGTTTCAAAATAAATGAGTTTTGAAAAGTAATGGGTTTGAAGCATTTTTCCTACCTTAGTAATTTCGGGGACGAAATTCTTTTAAGGGGGGAAGAATGTAACGACCCAGATTTTTCGAACATGTTATTTTAAATATTTATTGTTTATTTTAAATATTGATTTGATAATATAAACGAATTTTAATATTTAGTTATCGATTTAAAAATCGATTTTGATTTAATATCGAATATATTAAATTATCGTAATACGAAATATAGTTGAAATCGAAGTTAAATACGGAGTCAAAAACAATTCAGAAGACCGGTATAAATTCTGTTTGAATATAGACAATAATAAAAATAATTTATTACTAGTGAATTGATTTGTTTTGAATTTATATTATATTAATTTATTATGGTATATACGTTGAAATTAAGTATCAAAATATATTCAGTTTAGTTCAGAATAATGCAATAATATTGAAGCATCGGTCAGTATGTTAAAATTGCGGTTCGTGACTTAAAGTAATGGACCCGATATTATTTTAATGATAAGCATGAGATCAAATCGATATCTGTTTAAAATAAAGTGAAAATCTCTATATATCAAATCATATTAATGGTAAATCAAATCGAGTTAAATCGAAATCAAATCAGTATCTCTTTAAAAAGAAACAAAATCTCTTTAAACTCAAATCACATTAAATATAAGGTACTTTGCGCAGAAGAATTCCTCAAGGATGAAGTCTTCATCTTCTATAAAACCGCGACACCAACTGTTATTCTCCATTTTTAGTTCCTCTCAGTAAAAATTAAAAGGGATGCTGCTCCATTTATACTTGCAAATTGATTTCAATAAATTGAAAACCGGCCTCCGTTTCTTTCCCTATTCTTCATTCTGGAAATCAAAAATCGAAAGCCTCCTCCGTTTAAATTCTTCAATAATTTTATACTTAGTGGAATTAAATAAAGATTGATTCAGTGAACTCGTCTGGGTTTGTAGTTCATTCGATGGTCTTGATTTTTGAGTCCGATTAGTGTTTCCTGGTGCTCGATGTTGAGCCATCGAAAGCTAGGGTTGAGCTTTGTGAGCTACTGGGGCGGAGCTGTGCTAGACGGAGGAAAAGCGTGGTGATACTGAAGGTGAGATGCACCTCACGGAGGAGTTCGGTTGTGAAGTGGCGATGGGTTCTATAGAGCGACAAGGGGTTGAAGGCATCAGTTACGGATGGTGTCGAATTTGATCTTATGGGGAAGGTTGCGTGAAACATAGAGTGGGTGCGATGCTCGTTTTATTGGTAATGGGTTTTGGGGATTTTCGATCCTGTATAAAAAAAGGGAAAAAAGTTGCGATTTGAAAATAGGCTGATGTTGTGAGGTGATTAATGTGAAAACCACGTGTACCGGGAGTTCAAAGTTCTGATGAGAGAACTTGGCTTGTCAGTAGGAGATGGAGTAGTATACTTAGGGATTTACAGCGGTGATGGGTTTGATCTGCGATGTTGCGAACTGAATAAACTGGTAACGGAGATGGTATTAAGGGTGGCATTCTTGGCAGCAACAGTTCAACGGTATTGGGAGGAAAAATGATGCTATTGGAAATTGATTTTTGTGAGGCAAGAAGGAAGCTTGGGAGAAAACAAGGCTATGCAGTTGGATTTCATAGCAACAGGGAGGTCATGGAAGGGAAGAAAGGCTTCGTAATTTTTGCAGTAATAAGGAGGTAAAAATTTTAGTTTAAATAAAAAAAAATCAAATTTAAGTTTTCCTTTAATTTTATTAGCCGATATAATCCATGTATCTTATAATTGCTAAAATTTGCACAAGGTGGTTAAATCGAGAAATCAATTCCGTGGAGTTGTGGTGGAAAATAAAATTTGGTGTTGGATTGGAAATTTTCCGGAATCAATTGGAATAAGTCACGAATAAAAATCATGGTGAGTAAATCTCACTCATTTTTATTTCAAATTATTTTATTCGTTAAAATAATTTTTTGATGGTTGTTTGGTTGCATTAAAATATTACTATGGTTATTATTAAATATATATTAGTTATTTAGGATTGGTATTTGTGGTTATTTTATATATATATATATATTGGTGGTTGGATTCCCGCAGTATCATTAGCGGATGCCCGCTGTATCATTAGCGGATGATTTCCCTATGCGCCCACAATATATATCGTAGATGACCTTCATACCGCGATATCCTGCCTCGAAGCAGGATGGGTATTATTTATGTTGACTAACGTCTGTGGATGCAGGAAAAACAGGTTGGAGGAATCCAACTAGATTCCTCAAAAAAAATTTCTGTTTGTTTTCACATATATATTATCATATATGATGTGTTATAAAACCCGTGATTTGATAATTTGGTATTTTGGATGTTTGAAATATCACTGGGCCTAAATGGTAATTTAAAGAAATATTGTAAATAGGGTTTTGAAATTTAAAAAAACTAAAATTCTACTTTTCTAAAATAGAATTTGAATTTAGAATTGGCTAAAGATATTTACTTGTTTTGAAAATAAATAAAAACAAGTATTGCATTTATAAACGATGTATATAAATTAAATAACCAGGGAATTGAAGTAAATTTATAAATGGTGTTTATAAATAAAATGGGGTGCTTTTGATTGGATAATCAGGGAACTGAATTGAATTTATAAACGATGTTTATAAATGAATGGAAATAAATTATCATTGGAATATATGAATATTTTAAATTCTAATGTGAATTTAAAGATATGAATTGTAAATCGTTTTAAGAAGAAAACGATGAAATCTATTCCAATGTTCGGAATGGAAATTTAATTGGATAATCAAGTTAGATTATACTGTATTTATAAAATAAATTATATCAAGAAGGAATATTATAATTGAATTAATTAAAGACTAATATTTAAATTAAATATTTAAATAGATTATATGTTATATATAGATTAGTTATAATAATTAGAATATTCCAAAATAAGCTTTTGGTTTTCAAACAGATTTTGAAATGGGACTCGTTTTATTCTAAAACAAGAAAGTTGGATTTATAAACAATATTTATAAATCTAGTAAATTAAATTATCATTAGATAATTTAAAGATTTAAATTCAAGTATGAATTTGATAATAGAATTTGAAATGGAATCGAAATGGGAACTTGTTTTAATTATAAAACAAGGAAACTAAATTTATAAACAATGTTTATAAATTAACGATAAATAAATTATCATTTGATAATTTAGAAATTTAAATTCAAATATGAATTTAACCGTGAATTGGAAATTTGTTTCAGAAAAGGGAACGATGGGTTTATTTCTGGAATTCGGAATATAAACTGAGACGAGATAAATCCGAAGGATTTATAATTTGAAATTCGATTATATTGAATTTTATAAATAATTTATTTATAAAGGGATTCGAAATTTAATATAGCAAATTGAGTTATAAATAAATTTATAACCAAGTATGGAAAAATCAACAATTAGAGAAAATCAGAAATGTTAAGTTGGATTTGAAACTAGATTGAATATATACTAAGATATATATTAGAACGAGATTTACATTTATTTCTAAACGAAGTTTATATTTAAATATAATTAAAATGAACTCGCCGCAGCGCGGCAGTTCATAAATTGGCGTTTCGAACTTCAATAGAACTCAATTTAAGTCGAAATTCTTTGAAGCAAGAATCATCAGGACCGGTTGAATAATAGTTTTCTAATGGAGGAGCAAAATATGGATTTGGACTTATAGATTTTGAGTCATGTCTAAATCAAATTTTCAGAAACAGCGCCATAACCATTATAAAACCATAACGGTTTATTTTAATAAATAAAAGGATTTTAAGTAAATAAAATCCAAATTTCATTTAGGAAAAATCCGGATTTGAGTTATAAATAATATATGAACTTTAGTGGAGTAATGAAATGATTTTTGAAACAAAAATCAGATTTTTAATTGTTGAATAGAAGTAACTAATTTGAAGAAAAATTAGTTAAGGAATTTTTAACTCAAAATTTGACTTTGGATCAAAAATGGGTTTGTCTATTCATATCCGAAATCGAATATGAAACTTGAATTAGAAATGACATTTAATTGTTTTATAAACAAATTTTTGTATATTTGAACGTGATATGTTTACATAAAAAGTGAAATAGGCAAAAGAGCTAATAAAAAGATTAATTAACGAGTTGAGTAAAAAATGACCGGATTGAGTTGAAATAAATTAGAAATGGACACATATGTTTTAGACAGGTATGGAATGAAGTATATGAAGAGAATGAAGGTTATAATTTGTGTGCCCGACAAAAAGGTACACGTTTAAATTCCATTTGAGATTTTATGCGCCGAATCGTCAAGCCACTTGGCTTTTTGATTTTCTTTTTAAATGGAAAGGGCCTAGAGAGGCGAATTGAGGTTTGAACTATCGACCGGTACAAAGAATGTTATGGCGAAATTTTCCGAAAATTTAAGAAGTTAGAATATTTTAAGGAAAATTGGATAACTAGAAAATAAATATATCAATATATATTGAATTCGATAAGGAAACGAATTTAAAATAGAATATTATAAACAAAACGGAAATCGATATTCTGGTAATAGAAAAAGAAATGTATATACGTTTTAAAAATGAATAATTGGCTTTATATGATGTGGATTATTCGAGGTAAGTGGTTCTGTCTGTTTTGAAGTAAATGATGTTTTCAGTCAAGGTCTGAGAGGTAGTTATACCCCTACTTGATTGATTTTATTTTTGACCGATAAATAGCAAGATCCAGTCTCGAAGAGAAATGTTTGAATAAGAGTTATTTAAATGCAGTATTTTGGGTTATTTTAACGATGTTTTACACAACATTCATTTTAACCCAAGTGGAATTTTGGAAATATAAAATAAATAAATATTTTCTGAGCGTAGAAATGAACGGGTGTGAAAGAGATAAGTAATTGGAATGTTTTCCAATTATAAATAGAAGATATTTTCTACGTATAGAAAATCAAGGGAGGCGATATATAGAAATGTTTTCCAAATAGCGAAAAGGGCCAAGATGATTGTTGAAAATATTTGGCTAACAAATATTGATAAGGAAATGGAGTAGTGATTTAATTAATGAATGAAATATTAATTAAGGGCCCAGTGATTATTTGATGTTATGAATGGATGTTTTTTTCTTTGATAGTTAAATAACCGACTATCGAAGTATTTGCCAATATCGTTGTCAATATAGAGAGACCGGTTGGATTATTATCTGAGAACCACTCCATATTGGCAGTAGCGTTGCGAATCAGATTATATGATGATAATCGAAGACGGAGTAAAGTGCAAGGACTTTTTCTATTAATAGAAATGGTGCCTTCGGTTTCGTTCAATCCCAGAACAAACGTAAATGGACGAATGTCTGACAGAGTATTTCCAATGATCGCAAATGATTGTTCTGTACAAATATATATGGTGGCGGAGAATTTATTCTCTTAGCATAATATCCAGAATATATTTGTGCAATTAATTAGTGATTAACGGATCTGACAATGTGGCATTCAAAGTGATTGTGCTATCAATGAATGATAAGAAATCGTAGCCTCGGGCCTCAACAACCAGGGAATGACAAAAATTGGGTAGGCAACATGGCTATGTGGGTCGCTCCCATTAGGGTGTATAATCACCTATCTAGAGAAATTCCTTTTACTTCTTTAATCTATCGATGCTGTCCCTTTTCGGGAAACAGTTGCTAATCCCAACCATTGGTGATATACATTCGATACACTCAAGTGAAATGAGTGGTCGGTCATGTGTAGGCCAGTTTGCAAGATGTTTTTGTTGAACCCAGTGTATTCCTCTCTAGAGATACACTATCGGAAGGTGGTTCCATACCTTGTCATAGTCGGAATCCAATCTCCAATAAGCGCCCTGTAGTTTTTTTTGATTTTATATTATATATGGAGCGTGAGATGCAAGCGTTCCGCTAGATTGTTATTTATTTGATTTAGACACTATTATAATATCACTGGATTTTCATATCAAAGTGTTTTGGGTTATAGTAAGGTAAAAACCGTCCATGTTTATGTGTGGGCTGGTCTTACTATTATCCTTTCTTTCGAAAGGATTTTGAAAGTTAAACAATTGGTTGGAGTTTACTCACACTAGCCCCATGACTGAGCCAGAGTTTATTTTGTTTTTGTTTCCCCTAAACTCTTGGGTGCCCAAATTTGTATGGGCAGTCAAGTAGTCGGGATTTTTAAGATTCACTTGGAAGAGCTGGAAGCAGGAGGCTTCACCAGTTAACTATAGACTATCATATATTTCCGCTGTGTACTATGCTGTATCTGGAAACAGTGTTTATAACTGTTCCAGGAATAACTGTTGTGCTCTGATAATGGTATGTATATACAGTTACTGATTTGTATTTCAAAAGTTATGTTATTTAATATATTTTGTTCGTTCTGCTGTGAGATTTATGTTCTTCTTTTTTCTTCTATTTCTAACTTTTCTTTCTTTTTATTCCTCATCCTCTAACGTCTTTATACTAATGATTCTTATTTCTGTGTCATTTGGGTTGGACGTGTGGTTTTATTAGTCAACTCAAAGGATATGGATTTGCGGGCCATTACAGAGTTCATTTTAAATGCATAGTCAAAAATGAATTAGAAGAATAAATGTAAGTAACTCTACATGTTATATTTTATTCTACTAATTTCTTTCGGGGGCTATCGCTGCCGAACCCCCTTCACCTTTTCCTTTTCTGACATCACCAACAATAATTCTTGGCTACACGAATGGCCATAGTCTATCTTCTATTGCCACACTAACTGCTTCTACACCATGCCTTGAACTGATTACGATGTTTTGAATTATTCTTGCAATGTTGAAATCGTTGCTAAACTTTCATGCAATATGGAACACTTGTCAGAAAAAAATCGAGAGTTGACGCAGACAAACCTACAACTATTAAAATTGTGCCTCCAGGTTAAAATCCTAGCTACACCACTAAATACAAATGATGATGTTCTCTGTATGCGACTTTTTTTATTCAAATAAAGTAAAAGTTTTATTAATAGTTGTTTTGAAATCGAAAACTTTCAAAAATATCTTTGTACATCTTCAGCTTTATATAACACTTAAAAAATGAGATCTAACAATCAAGCCTTTTTACAAATTTAAACTGCATTTTTGTACATATTAACAAATCTTATAACTTGTAAAAATAGGTTCTAACAAATAGACATTTTCTTATATATCTTTTTATATCAATTAATAACAGAAATAGAAACTAAAACTAATAAAATAAATAAATATTGCAATGTAACAATAGAAATTCCAACTAATAAGAGACGATTTTAGAGCAAAACTATAACCACATATTTATGAAAACCATTTCTCTTTGATGTGTCAAATATATAAAAATTTTAAAACTATAATTCACATACAAAACATGTATCATGATCATATGCGTGTTGTAACTCTCGTTCCAAAAATCTATTTAAGCATATTTGTGCAACTGTCATCACATCTTGCATTAGAAAATGAACCTTATAAGATAAAAAACTAGAATTCTACAAAATCGTAGAGGACAAATAGATTAATACCACAGTAATAGTAACAACATGGACCAAAAGAAGACAATTGAACTTTACAAAATTGAAGGCTTTGAGCTGTGTTGACCCGCCTTTTTTAAAGCCATCACGCTTTAGATTTATGGCTTTCGAGTGCTCAAGACTTGGGTATGAACTTAGAAAAACGTAGAAAAGCATGGTTAAAGCAATGGAGTTCATGAAAACATGGATATTGTTTGGGGAAACTTTGGATCAACATTACTCCGATGAGATCGGATCGATATTCGTCGGGTCGGTACAATTCTCATGGATTTGGGTCATTACCTTTTCGGATCGGTATACTTCATTCAGTCTGGATCGAAACTCTCACATGTCATCAGATCAGAACTACTTCATGTTTCTCAGATCAGCCTTACTTTCTCCCTTCAGATCAACATAAAAGTAAAGGAGTAGGATCGGTATAGACCTCATCAAGATGGATTCGAAGATGGCACCATTATAACAAGACTAGGACTTTGCCTCTCCCCGTATTGGTCACCCCAGATTGGTAACGACCCAGATCTGGAACGGTACCGATCTGAATGATTTTTAGGTTGGTCGATCCTGCTCTCTCCACTTCGGACCTTTTCTTCATATGGTCTTATTTTCATGCCACTTCTGTAGGCCAATCCGAATTCCTCAGCACTTATAAGTAGACATGGACTTAGACATTTCAGAGGATTCTTTTGGCACTTATACATAGGGTCCTTACCATTTCCAATACTTTAAATTCTTTTCTCTACATTTCTGTAATCCAACGAACTGCATTTGTAATTGTATAGTGTAAACAATAAAGATTATCTCACAGTGGATGTAAGCACGACTTTCCAAACCAGTGTTAAACATGTGTTCTTTTGCATTTACTCACTTTGTGTTTGCTCGATGTCTAAATTTATTTTATTGTTCCGTGATTAATATCTAGCATTCGAGAGTTGCGTTCGATTGACCAAAATAAATATTAACATTTTAGCACATCAGGAAAGGGCATCTACCTTTTACTTGCTTAAGAATATGGATTTCTCTAGGATTCGACTATGGTGAAAAGGAAGAAGATAGATGCTACCACTCAAGATGATGGTGCTGGATTAGAAGGGAGCCAAAAAACTTCTTCGTTGGAGGCCCCTCCATCTGTCTAACTTGGGAGAGATGGAAGGAGCGATCAAGGAATTAGAATCACTTTTGGAACGGTAGAAAGGACTCCTTAGACAACATAAGGAGGTGATGAATACTTTTCTCTCAAGGATGGATGAACTTGGAAGGCCAGCGGGCCAAGAAATGACTTCTAGGGCAGGACTCAATGGCACATAGGAGGCAGGGTAAAGCTCGGGGACATCCCCACGAGCTCACTATGGGTTGATATCAAACCGTATCAGGCCAGGGACAACTCCCTCGACAATCATGGCATGGCACCCGATGTACAGGCTGGCCGTGTTTTGGATCTTGGTTCTGGAGGTGTAGCGCAAACATACATGCACGAAGGCTTGGATGATGAAAGAGCGACCACAACTCTTGGAATTCGGTTTGTGCCCGAGATGATTCCTCAGACCAGGACCGAACCGAACGATAATGTTGGGAGTCAACATACAAACTCTTCTGAACTAAACACTGGAGGCATTAGTGCAGGATTGGATGATTGAAGATGGTTTTTCAGCAATGGAAATCAAATATTGGATGTGCTTAGATAGTTTTCTCGAGGCCATCATATAGATTTCAACTAAAAGATTTGGAATATAACGTAAAAGCATATGGTGGGCTCTTAGTCAAAACTTTACATGATTTTAAGAAGAAAAGGAAGAAAGAAAGAGAGAAAGCTGTCATATCCAATAAATCATGAATTAAAGTTTCTCCAAACCACTATGGATATAAAAATCATTTTGAAAATGATCCCCAATGTGAACAATATTTTGAAAATAATTCATGCCAAAATTTTGAAAATAGCTAAAATTTCTCTTACAATTTTAATGATTTTGGTGTTAGTCAAAGTGAATACCATCAATTTTGGTTTTTAAGGTGGACCGTCCACCACTATCAGAGTTTAAAGTAGTCCGTCCATCATATCTAATCTAGATTACAAGACCAGAGCTAGACACTAATTCTAGACTACGCATTAATGCACAATCTCCATGCAGGGAGAAATACAAAGTAACTGACATACTTCAGACGAAGTGAACTTACATAGTTGTACAAAAGATACAGACACATAAAACAAATCTGCACGCCCAAATGTAGCTTTTGCACAAATTACATAGCCAATATGGCATGGTGAGAGTGACATTCTAATGGCCTACTGTAACAACCCAGCGGGTTCGACGCCCGAACTTCAACAATAATACATAAAACCCGTATTACTCGCCGAAATCCACGTAACGAAAACACCAGATAGTTATTAGAAAGAAGTTAGAGAGTGAGATAAGAAAGAAAGAAATATTAGAATAGAAGAAGAAGATAAAGAACTAACCAATACAACATAGAGTCTCACATCGCAGCGGAACAAAATATAATATTGAAATAATCTTTTTCTGAGAGCTTGGAAAATACTTACAAACATCAGAGTACAGTCTATAGCCAACACATCTGGACAGTTATAATAACCTGTCCTCATATACAGTCATACAGTAGAAAAAAATACTAGATGTTATACATCTGAACACCTCCAGCTCGTCTCTGGACTTCGCGGCATCCGATAACCTGAACAACCCGATCTAACCCGAGCATTTCAAATACCGGGTCAGTCTGGTGAACCAGAGTGAGAACAACTTGCAAAATTTTAATAACATCCATATTGATTTTAAAGTCAAAAATCCTTTTAAAAGAAAAGGATAATAGTAAGACCAACCCACACATAAACACGGACGTTTTTACCTTACTATAACCTAAAACATTTTTGAAATCATATATTTCTCTGATATTATAATAGTGTCTAAATACAAATAAATAGCAATCTAGCGGAACACTTGCATCTCACGCTCCACATGTATAGTATACAATCAAAACCGCGGGCGCCTATTTGAGATTGGATTCCGACTATGACAATGTATGGAACCACCTGCCGATAGTGTATCTCTAAAGGCGAATACACTGAGTTCAACAAGAACGTCTTGCAACCCGGCCACACATGACCGACCACTCATTTCGCTTGAGTGTATCGAATGTATGTCACCAACGATCAACAGCCATTTCCCGAAAATGGACAGCATCAATAGATTGAAGAAGGAAAAGGAATTTCTCTAGATAGGTGATACACACCCTAATGGGAGCGACCTACATAACCATGCTGCCTGCCCGATTTTTTTCATTTCCCGGTTGTGACAATTGAGGTCATAACGTACCTTTTGGAACACCCGTCCACCATTCACTTTGAATGCCATATCATCAAATATGCCAGAAATCACTAATTGATTTCCAAAAAAAATACTCGGGTTGTTAAGTTAAGAGAAGGTGTCTTCTCCGCCGCTACAGGAATACGTTTGAGGAAATCAATGTACATAACTCCTTTGGAATACTCTATCAGACATTCATCCATACAAGTTGTCCTGGGACTGGACAAACCGAAGGCACCCTCCTACTGCATCCTTGAATTACCCTATGGATCAGTAGCGAGTAGTCCTTGCAATCCGCAGATTCCAATCATATCAGAATCACAAATCAAATAACTCTAGATGCATGCCATAGAGATTCGATAAGTCATTCTTCCACTGATGAGGATCCACGGTCTTCACTGCTTCATCTTTAATCTTCATCTTTGAGATTTCATATTTGTTGGTTCGGAATGGTTTTCGAATATAGATTCGATCCCGGTCTTTCTGTACCAACAATCATATAGGTATGGTTTGACAGTCGGTTATTTAACATCAAATAACATTCATTCAACCATAAAACTAAAATGAGTTCATTAGTTTAGCATTACGCATCACTTGGCCATTTTATTTTAAACTCCTTAATCTTCCCATATTTTAAAACACTGTATTTACTTTTTATTATATTAAAAATATTCTTAAAACAATTTTAATTACTTTAGAATTTAATCATATGTATATATTAACACTTTTGGGCTTTAACCCATTTCATATATAAACAATGTTATGAAATCTCTTCTGTTTCATTCCTAGAATCAATCATTAACACTTTCCCTTTGGGATAAATCTATTCAAACACAACTCATAATTTTCTCAAATTTCAAAAATATCGTTATATTATCTTATAATCTCTTTCTATTCCAGTTACTTTAACATTCATTAGTCCTTAACCAAAAACTAGTAAGTGTACAACTCCCTGAATATCAACCCCGAACGCCGAAACCAACATTAGATCGACACCCAAGAAGTCATTCAACTCAGCTAATCTCCAGTCATTTTCCTAATTTCCTTACTACGTTCAAATCTGCAAAACGTTTGCTTTTAAACCATTTTCCGCTTTGGACATCTCGTTTCAATTCCATTTACTTCACTAAATCTTATTATTAAGTATCATCAATTTAAAATCAACATTTTAACCCCTCACCTTATTTATCCAACTCCTGTTTGTATAAAATACTTTAATAACTCCTTTCACAATCCGGCTAGATTTCATTACAACTCTGATTATCTATTTAAATATATTTTATTTAAATAATACTCACTTAAATCATTATTAATAATAATTTACTTCCTCATTAATTGAAATAAATATTAAATTCCCTATTAAAATCAAACACATATCTGTTAAATCATCTCCTTAAATTTTTTAATCACAACTAATTTACTAATCGATCCCAGTTAAAATGGTTGACTTGGCCAACTCAAAACACAGTTACTTCTTTAACCAATTTCAATTAGTCCTTCCTTTAAATTACTTCATAACTAATTAATTTAAATAACTTAATTAATTATTTCTAGAGACATTAAATCAATCTCTTAACCATTATGTTAATTTTTGCTCATTTACGTACAGATCTTATTATCATAAACCTTTGTTTTATGAAGTCGTTTGATCAATTATTTGTAAACTTAAATATTATTTTTCTTTCAATTATCTTTTATTAAAAACAATAGATTTAAAAAATGTATTTTCAGTTATAAAATAAATTATATAACTTTATTTTTATCGATTCACTTGACAGTAATCAACATTTATAAAGCGATTGATTTATAGGCCAACTACTGTCAATTACTCAACCAATACTACCCATTGTTTTAAAAAGAAACAACGTTAAATTTCCAATTAATGACTAACAGTCCAATAAATCATACAATCAAAACAGTTCATATAATGATGATATATGAAAAAAAATGACTTTCAATATATATGAGGAATCCAATTGGATCCCTCCAACCTTTTTTTCCTGCATCCAAATATGTTATCTCAGCAATATTATTTGATTTCCATAAACAGATATATTATTTAACCATCAAACAATATATAACAGCAATCCAAACATCGGTCAACTAATTAACAATCATAGCACACAAATATTTAAACCCGACTTATATAAAATATAAGTGGGATAAAAACTGAGTGAGTTGAACTCACCTTGGTTCCAATCGATGTTGAAATAATTAAATTAAACAAGTGTTTAATTTAATCCAAACTCTCTGCTCTGCTCAACTCTATCCGAACCAGCTCTACAAAGTTGCGCTTGCTGATATGGTTCCGACGCTTCTGGTTTTGTTAATTCCTGACACTATACGAACAAGCTATAAATTTAATAAGTTAATTGTTTTTTTATAAATCCTTAATCAAACTAATCTTAACTAAATTATAACGTTTGACAATTATAATAATCTCAAGCTTGACAAATAAATGAAAATGTGTGCGTGTGTACTTGCCAAGTATAATACACATAAGGATCGTGTTATATGGTGTACAACACTCAAGTATGAAATGATAGCTAATCACAAATATAAGATAGTAAATGATATAAACAGAGAATGCAGTAAAAATTGAAAAATCACACTAGGGATTTTTATACTGGTTCGGAGCAGCGTCTTACGTCCAGTCCCAGACTTCCTTCTGGAATTTCACTAACAATCTCCTCACTTTACCCAGAGGAACAGGTATACAACACTTGAGCAGCCGAACGGGATTTCACGACTCTAACAACACGATGACTTCAATACTTGCCTCTTACAACACTGAGGACTTCAACACTTGCCTGATCACACACATGACTTCAACTAATACAATGGTTTTGACTTCTGCTTTGTGTTTTTGATTCAACATGGATAGTCAACAATTTGAGTACAATCTTCCTATAATCTTATCCTCAAATAATATGATTGCGTATAAAAAGATTAGGAAGTGAATATCGTATTGAATTAAGAGAATATTAAATAAATTCTAGGATTCAAAACGATATAGAATAGAATATGAGAAATTTGAGTGCTTTGAAAGTATGGAAATTAAGATCAAGAAAGTATAGATAGAATCGGTGATAATCAGTGATCTTGGAATGATGATATCGAGGAGTATATATAAGAAATAAATAGTTGTGTTCCTTTGTGAAAGGTTATAATCAAAGGATATCATCATTCATTAAGAGAAAAAGGGTGCAACTCTTCAAGGAAGAAGGTGTCTCTTCAAAAAGTTGCAATCTAGAAGAAAACGGTCGACAGGTGAAAAAGGACTAGTCTACAGGTTTTCTGAATATATATACGTTATATATATGTGTGCACGTTCATTGTGCATTCTGGGCAGAAACGGTCGACCGCTCATTTTCAACCGGTCGACCGGTTTAGTCCAGAATGCACAATGAATATGCATTCATATATATATATATATATATATATTCAAATATAGGAGGTGAGTGATTATTTGAGGATAGATTTTAACATAAATAACACTTCTAAATAATCAACCTCTAATATAAAATACCATATGACGCTCGTGTCTATTCACACTGACGAATTCTTCTTTTTGTCGATTACAGCTTAATCTATTGTCAGAAATCAAAACTTCGTGAATTTCTTGACTCAACAAAAAATTTCTAGTTTGGAACCACTATAACGAACGGATCCGCTGTAGTATACACAGAAATGGTTGATATTTTAGAAAACTGTAATTGGGATAGTAATTTAGAATATAAGAAAATTTTCCCATCCATTCATGATACCCTTATCATGTTATAATATACCATATTTAGATTTTATAAAACTTGTATCTTATTAATACAGGTAGTCGCAATTGCTCATTTGTAGCAACAATTCCATATTGATCCAATTAGAAAGGAGTTAGAATATTATCAGCCCAAACTTATAGGATCATCCTATTAATGATGTTCAAATAATCAGACCCATTCATCCTATATCATTAGTAATTGAACTACCTTTTTATAATATAACAGGTCACGTTTTATAATTATTTAGGCCCTTTATTACTTAAACAATGATCCCTCACTACTGATATTATTTATTTCTTGCCACATAAACTCATAACTGGCCATGTTAAACTGTTAGTAATAATTTATTAATCAAAACCGTGAATACGATTACTTATACCTTGATTTTCCACTAAACTCGTGATTAGGCATATTGGACATGTTACTGTTCATCTCCTTTAACTTCTGCTCTCAACCAAAAACAGCACTCTCATCGCTCCACTCCTCTCTCTCTCCAGTTCATGCACTTCCACCTTTCCACTAAAACTTCCACCATTGTTGATCACCAGCGAAATCTCCTTCCTTCTGTACTAACTGGGATAAACCCACACTTGCGTTCCTCATTTGCGTCAAAACCCCATTGTTGTTCCAGTACTACTGCTTTACATTCTTTTCTTAATTTGTCCTACTGCTATTGTTTTCGAAAGCACTTTCCCAACCCAGCTCTTCACCGTGATTCATGAACCATCGGCAGTGTTCTCTTCTATGAATTGCTTCCGCTATATTCAATGGCCTTCCCCGCTTCTTGTTTTAATGTTCACATAAGCCCCCCTTCCTCCCACTCATTCTGTTTCTTCACGCAACCCCTCACAAGACAGTGGCGGTCACTAAACGTTGTCCGTACTTCTCCCCCTAACCTCACACTCCCATAATATATTCGAACCTTATACAATATCAAACCTCCCCACTTCATGTTAAGCCCACCCTCGCCTGACTCAGGTGCCAAGCTGTCGTCGCCTCCTCTTCTTCCACGTAGCTCTTTATTTTGAACATGAGCTCTGTTGCCATGATGTCACCGCATCTCAGTCGGTCATCATCACCATGCCACAGTCTGCTCGAAACTCCATATAATATACTGTAATGATCCGGGTTTTCGCGATCCTGAGTAACCGACATAAACTCAATGTCGACTATTCAAGCATCGGAAATACCAGATAGTTAATAAAAGAAAGTAGAGGGTGAGAATAGATAAAATAGAAAGTTAGAATAGAGGAATAAGAAGAGCATGCAACATCAGAGTAAACACGCATCTCACAGCAGAACGAACAATATATAATATATACATAACTTTGAAATAAAATCAGTATATGTATACAGTAACATTATTAGAGTATAATACTTACAACATAGCGGAAATAAACAATAGCTATATATTCCTGAAGCCTCCTGCTCTAAGCTCCATCTAGTGTATCTGTAAATCCTGACTACTTGACTGCCCGTACAAAATTAGGCATCCAAGAGGAAAACAAAACAAAATAAACTCCGGGTCAGTCATGGGACTGGTGTGAGTAAACAATTTAAAACAGTTTGAGAAACTAAACGATATCTCATAAGACCACGCCGTATAACGGAATGGGTTTTTCCCTTTTGAGAATCCAAAACACTTGATTCAACATTTCAAAATCCTTTTGAAATAAACAATGATCTTTTATATCAAAACTCCCTTGATATTATGATAGTGTCTATCAACCACAATATATTAATCATTTAGCAGAACGCTTTCATCTCACGTTCCACGTACATAATATAAAACCAAAACCGCAGGCGCTTATTGGGTAATGAATTCCAACTGGCAAGGTATGGGACCACCTTCCGACAGTGTATCTCTAGAGAGGAATACACCGGGTTCAACAAGAACAACTTGTAACCCAGGCTAAACATGACCGGTCACTCATTTCGCTTGAGTGTACCGAATGCATTATCACCAACGGTTGGGATCAGCAACCGTTTCCCGAATGGGACAACATTGAAATAGATTATAGAAGTAAATGGAATTTCTCTAAATCAGGTGACAATACACCCTAATTGGTAGCTAAGCACTTAGCCATGCGACCTACCCGATTTTATACCATTTCCTGGTTGTGAGACTAGATGCCACGTTTATCTCTGACAGATCACACAATTATTCACTTTCAATGTCACATTGTCATACCCGCCAAATCACAAATTGATTTCTCCAAAAATACTACGGGTATACAGTTAAGATAAACAAATTCTTCCGCCACCAACGTAAATACGTTTAAAACGATCAACTTACGCGATCTACCAGATATACTCTGTCATACATTCATCCATTCAGGTTGTCCTGGGGCTGGATAATCCGAAGGTACTATTCTGTAAACAGGACAACCCTTACATAACTCCGTCTTCAATTATCTTCATCATATTTGATCGCAACGCTAACGCCCATACAGAGTGGTTTTCAGATAATGAATCTGATCCCAGTCTCTCCGTATTGGCGATGGAAAAATGGCCAAGAACTTTGATAGTTGGTGATTTAACTATCAAAGAAAAACATGTGTGTAAACAACGATATTATTTCTAGATGGAAATTCTATCGATCAATCATCAATCATTATTTATTCATTTCCCCATTTCTCGTTTCCATATATTCATCAAATCCTTAATTTCTAAAATTAGAAAATATACATTATTAACTTTGGAAAACGTTTCCATTTCTGATTCACGCATCAATATCTTCCCACATTTATCAGTCTCTAACTATAAACTAGTAAGAGAACAACACCCTATGTATTAACCCCAAAGGCCGAAACCAACATCAGATCGATACCCAGAAAGCTGTTCAACTCAACTAATTTCCAGTCAGTTTCTTATTTCAGTAATTCCATTTAAATTTCTAATTCAAACCCCAAATTCCTTTATAATATTTTATTTGCAAAATATTTACTTTAATCTAATTTTTCACATAGAATGTGAATAATATTTCTTTATATAATCAAAACAGTTTGATTTCTTATTTAAAAACAATATCTCAAACCCAAATTCTATTTATATTTTCATTTGTAGAATTATTCATAGAAATCTCCTTTTTATTTCTAACATTTAAAATCTCATTTATAATTCCCTTTATATAATTCTATTTATTCTATATAAATCCTTTTATATAATTCTATTTATTTTATATAAATCATTTTATATAATTCTATTCATTTCCCAAATATTTCCTTAATTATATTTTCCAATATCTGTTTTCCAAATACTACCTTTTATAATATAATATTTATTTCATATATAAATATTTCATTTTCAATATTCACTTTGAAAATTTCCTTTTACATTCCAGTGTTTCATATGGTATTTAAAATACCAAATAACATGACCAGTGTCATCATAACCAATCACAGATTATATATCACATCATATATCACAATATATGAAAACAAACAGTATTATAATATTGAGGAATCCAGTCGGATCCCTCCAACCTGTTTCCCTGCATCATAGAAATTAAAAAACATAAATAACATCGATTTCATTTCAATACGAAATATTCTGATAAACAGGATCAAGATTTGATTAACGATTTATATATTTATCGTTATCTATAATTTCAACCAATACATCAGCAATTCAACCAAACAATCAACACACAACAATCAATCATCATTTATCATTACTATATTATATTTATAAAAATATAAACTGTACAGAGTTAGTGTGTGATGACCCGTTACTTCCCCATGAAGGAAAGAGCGGATACTTTGAGAACAACACACAAATGAACGCAGACGGAAGAACATTTCATTGCTATTACAACAATTCCATCATATACAAGAATATACAGAGTATAAATGAATAAATTACATTCGATAAATATCAGAGATTACAATAAATTACATAACAGCGGAAAATAATACAAAGCACAACTGAAGGTGATATACAGATACAGAGCTTTCCGGATATCATTCCAGCTGTAAACCAGGATCCTGTGAATATAAATCTGCAAAACCAAAACTACTTGCTGCCTGTGTCAAAATAAGGGCACCCTGAGTTTAGGTTAAAACAATAAACTCCAGGTCAGTCATGTGACTGGTGTGAGAACTAAAACAGTTATTTAAAACTTTACTTTAAAAGAGAGTAATTCAAGGGACCACGCCGTATAACACGGAACGGGTTTCCTCCCAAGAACACCTACATAGAATAAACATCGCAATGCTTTTTCGAAAAATGAAGCTATTATAAGACCCAGGTCCCATCACACAATGCAACACAAGCCGGAGGATAGGGTTTTACCTTATAACAGCCAAACATGCTTGGTACGTTTAAAACAAATCATTTGATACTATTGTAAGTGTATAGTGTCAAAACAATTTCAATCATAAATATAAATCATAGACGGCATAAGTGCCCCATACCACTATGTCGCCATACTAGGCTCTACAAATAAAGCCGACATACACGTATTGGAAATTGGATTTCCGTCATGAGTCGAGGCAAGGGGCAAGCTCCTCACCGCTTCGAGACACTCTAGCAAATGCCTCGGGACTACACACTCTGGGTAACCCCTGGATGCTTCAGGACTGGTCCTCTCTTACGTTTGAGGATTAGTTATTCCTGAACACACGTTTCCCGGTCCTTACAGACATAAAATCAAGGTGCCTCATCCAACAACCACATAGGTGAAAAGTAAATAAATGTCAGGGCTGGTAAGTCACTGACACCACCAAAGCTAGAAAGAAACGTCGTGCTCTCCCTGCAGTCCTTATACCGTTTTTGACTCATACCGAGGTGTGAGGCTCGTGAATTCACGTTATACACAAAGCTATGCTACAGAGGCCGTGCTTTGATCATCAACCACAAGACTTTGCTTTTCAACAGAAGCCTTGATCCATGCAACTTAGCGTGCCACACAGGCAATTCATGCCATGCGGTTGATATCTATCGATATATAACCTCTAAGCTTGTACGTCTCAGAGAAGGGCGTTAAGCAAGAGAATAAATTCTCCGCCGCCAAACAGATATATATTTAACAGAAATCAATCAACACAGAATAAAATCCAATGTCAGACACACAATCCATTTACAAGTCCGTTCTGGGTCTGAACGAAACCGGAGGCACTTTCCTCGCATATCCATCGATCTCCAAGTACGTCTGGACGACCACCAACTATTTCCATCCTCTTAGGTGTACAGCCCAATCAGGATCATCGGTAATTATCCAAACAATGTGAAGACTTCCGGTCTTCGACCACCGTCATCATCTTCGACTTATCATCGAATCGGTTATTCAGAATGGGTATAAACCGGCCTTTCCGAACAACCCGCGTATATAGTAAACAAATGTTACACAAACACAACATACGCCTCCTTCCAATTCAGCAGTCACTAACCGCAAATTAGAAAGAGAACAATTTCCCAAATATTAACCCCGAAGGCCGAAACCAACATCAGATCAATATCCAGGAAACCATTCTTCTTAACTAACCTACAGCTAGTTTCTAAATTTCATATTCTTAGGGAAAGGTTCCCATTAATTTTATCCAAGATAAATTCTTTAAAATTTATCCTTTAATCTTCCTTTGGATATCATTTCAAACCAGATTATGGTTTTCCAAATTAGTCGAGATTAGCGAACCACTCTGAAGTAATTATTTATTTTATTTCCCAATCCCAACCTATTCATCCCATGAAGAAAAATCGGTAATACTCCATATCTAACACCACGATGTCATCGGCAAAATTAATTACCATTTCACGTTCAAATATAATTAAAGATTTAACTATCGCTTTGGAGCAAAACTGGTGATACTCCATTCTCGCTCATTTTCCAAATTTGATAATTTAGATTATCAATTCACATTTCAATCTAATTGCAGATTCATTAAAACTCCTTTTACTGGGTTAAAGAACTAATGTCATTTAAAACACAGTTCACGATAAACCCAAATCACATTCTATTTATTATCGGGTTAAAGAACTAGTGTTATTTAAAACACCGTTCACGATAAACCCACAAACCAATTCTATTTAAAACCCGTTTCAAATCCAATTTATTTATTTAAAAATAAACGGGTTTAATTTTAGTTCAAAACTAGATCATTTCGATAGAAATCTATTTTTATCTTTTCAAACATGGAGTTTTTCATCCCAATTTTTCCCCAAATCATTTCTTATGATTTAACCCAAATTATTACTATTTTTAATAATTTTATCAAGGCCCGTACATTCGATTTCCATCAACGGCCATCGAACTGCACTTACAGCGACCTTTTCCAAATTTGATTTGGATGTATCTCCAAATCCAACCGTTAGATTTCAAATTTCTAATATTCGTTAGAAAGCTCTTTTCAATACGAACCCAATGGTTCCAGTTTTAGGAGAATCCGACGGTCGGATCTCCCGTAATGTCCGTTCGAAATCAATGGTCGAAATTCATGAACTGCCGCGGCGCGGCTCCTTCTATTCAGGCCATTATATTATATATATAATATATATTTCGTCGATTTCTATTTAAAGCGAATTTTATAAATCGTTTTAAATTCCTTTTCAAATCGATTTCAACTTCTTATTTCAAATCCAAATCAAAATTGAATTTTTCCTCATAAATTCGTTTTAAATTCATTTCAATTCAATTCAAATTCCAATTCAATTTGAATTCATTTCAAATTGATTTTTATTCTATCTCAATTCGTTTCCAATTCAATTCGAATTCGTTTTGTATTCAATTCAATTCGAATTTGTTTTCTATTCGATTCAATTCAAATTCGTTTTCTATTCGATTCAATTCAAATTCGGTTTCTTTTCAATTCAATTCAAATTCGGTTTCTTTTTAATTCAATTCGAATTCATTTTCTTTATATTCGATTTTTAAATCTCTTTTCAATATTCATTGTAAAACGAATATAATTGATATAAATATCGTTCGCGTCAAAATAGCGCATCTCTAATCAACACGGCTTTATATATTTCAACAATTCCGTTATTCTATTCAACAAATGAATATTTATTCTATTCACTATGTGAATCAATATTTTTGTCAACACATGACTAATCTCAACGAATGAGTACTGTCCACGTGTGACTATTTTTCTTATTTAATATATTTAATAAAAATTATGGTATCTATCGTTAAATTTCAAATCAGACTCCAACTGTAAATTAGTAAGAGAACGATTCCCTAAATATTAACCCCGAAGGCCGAAACCAACATCAGATCGATATCCAGGAGACCACTTATCTCATCTATTTTCCAATTAATTTCTAATTTTATATATGATAAAGATGTAAATTTTATTGTTAAAATATTTCGTTCAACACATGACTAATCTCAACGGATGAGTACTGTCAACACATGAACCTTTATTTTGTAATACTCTTTATTTTTCAAATTGGAATGAGGCCCAATCAATTACCATATAACGTTAATTATATGGATTCCATACAACACATGTATATAATAGCAACGACAAATAATCAACCATCATCCAAAGTGCACTACAATGTATAAGCATCAAATATAGATATCTAACGCTTATAACAGCCTGTCGATCCATCGATCGACATACAACTAATTATTGGGATTAGTGTATGCCGTATTTTATCCCAATACCCGTGTGGGGTTTCAAATCAACAAACACAGATTTTATTTGTGCAGTTGGGCGATGCGTAAAATTTATCGTCCCAATCAATATCAGTCAAATCAGTGTGTATAAACAAATCGGCCGATTTGTTTATAAATATTTATTGATTTATATTCACGTTAAAATTTTTATTTTTAACGATAAAATATTTTTAACTATATAAATATTTTATTTCCTTTCAATACAAGAATATTTTATTATTCAATCATTCCACAACACAATCAATTTTCACAAAACATCAATCAAACAAACAAGCCGTCCATGGTCTGTGGACGACGGGTGTCGGGTGCTACTAAACACCGTCTGCATCCTAGTATATATATATAACTAGAAAAAGGGATTGAAGAGTGAGAAATTCTCACCGACTAGCTATCCCAACTCCACGACACTTCTATTATAGGAAATCATCGCCGTTCTCGCCTTTTATCACTTTCGTTGCCCGTAGCCACTATATATATAAAAATCACATTTTTATATTGTTGTCATGTATATAAAATCATATTTTTATACTACTACTACTTATATAAAAATTCTATTTTTACACCGCTACTATATAGATAAAAATTCTATTTTTACATCGCTACTATATAGATAAAAATTCTATTTTTACATTGCTACTATATAGATAAAAATTCTATTTTTTACATCGCTACTATATAGATAAAAATTCTATTTTTACATCGATACTATATAGATAAAAATTCTATTTTTTACATCGCTACTATATAGATAAAAATTCTATTTTTACATCGATAATATATAGATAAAAATTCTATTTTTACATCGATACTATATAGATAAAAATTCTATTTTTACATCGCTACTATATAGATAAAAATTCTATTTTTACATCGCTACTATATAGATAAAAATACTATTTTTACATCGATACTATATAGATAAAAATTCTATTTTTACATCGATACTATATAGATAAAAATTCTATTTTTATTATCGCCTTTGTTATAAAAAAACAAAAAAAACCCGTCTTTCATGTTTAAAAATCTCTTCTTTTGAATGATAAAAATTATTCCTTTATGCGGTTAGAACATATATAGAAAAACGTAGCTTTTCTATTTAAAAATCCATAGCCTTTCAAAGTCAAAAATCCTACCTTTTCATTACTTTATTTTCAGATTTTATAAATGCTAGTTCATATATAAAAAAATTGATTTTATAAATAAATAAGCAAATAAAAATCACCTTGGTTCGCTCGTTGGACGGCTTGGCGGCTGGGGGAGGGGGGCTGTGGGCTGTCGAATCGGAAGGGAAAGGAGGAGAGGAAGGTGCGAAGGAGGGGGAGGCGGAAGAAGAAGCAGCGGAGGCGGCGGCGGGCCAGTGCTGGCGTCTGGTTGCGGATGTAGGAGATTGCGGCGGTTTGGGGGTATTCAGAACGGAAGAGGAGAGAAGAGGAGGAGGAGGGCGTGAAGAAGAGGGGGCGTTGGGGAGGGCGGTGGCGTCACCGTCGATGGGCGACGGGGGAAGGAGGCTCGTGGGGCTCGAGGTCAACGTCGTCCTCCCTTTTTTTTCTTTAGTCCCGATCTGAAAATAGAGGGGGGGGGGAGAGTATAAGGGATATATATATATTTATTATTTATTTTTTATTTCAAAAAGTAACCTTTATTTTTCGAACTCGAAACGAGACCCACCGCCTGTCGTCCATAGCTAATTACCTTCATTTCAGACACAATGGTATTTGTATCGTAAGCTGATTCGATCAGTTTTCGTCAAAATCAACATATAACTCTATATATTGAATTTGAACGCGCATTTCAATTTACCGGGGTCACATACTAACTCGAAAAATTCCCGAAAAATATTTTCTAGCTTCGTATTGACGATACGGTCCTAACAGAACTAATTTCGTCCAATTCTGAGACCGTTTGATAAATGGCCATTTTCCAGTCGATTAAAATCAACTAAAACTGGTCAAACGCGTTTTCCTTTGCCACGCTCACATATTGATTCAGAAAATTATGAAAATTGGGATCTAGCCATAACTTTACATCACGGACCCAACAAAAGTGGTTTCGTCGAAATCTGAGGTCGTTTGCAAAATTTCCATTTTTAAGGGCCTGAATTCCATAGCGACTATTCAGAATTTTCAACTGGACATATCTTTTGATCCCCGCTATGAAATCTTGATTTTTTGGATTCGTTAGAAAGATATCCTCAAATAGATCCTATTATTTTTGGTTTCACTAAAATCCGGTTTATTTTGCACCCGGTACGTTCAATTGAAGTTTGAAATCGAATTATCGAACTACCGCGCCATTTTCAATTCCTTTTTATAAATATATATAATTATTTATATTCTAACGACGGCGTATATAATATATACATTTGAATTCATTTCAAAATAATTTTTTCATTGATATTATCTAAAATAATCTATTTTAAATATTCAAAATTCGTCAAAATTGCCAAAATAAAAATTTTAAATTGGCTCGGATTTCCGGGTTATTACAATCTCCCCCACTTAAAACTTTTCGTCCCCGAAAAGGAACGAAGTCGAAAGTGGTTTGATTAACCAACTCTACTTTCATTATTTTGACTACGGCTTAAGTTCTTCAACTTTTCAGTTTCTAAGAACTTTTCAAATTTTTCAAAAATTTGGCTAACACCCTAATTTTTCGAAAAATTTCGCCATAACCTCCCCTGCACCGGGAGCACGGGAAAATCCCGAAATTGCCATACAGGCCCTCTGATCTCAAAAAGAAAAAGAAAAAGCCAAGCGGCTAGCCAATCGGCTTATAAAATCATCATCACCCAAACAAAACAGTAAATTATAGTAAATATGTACCTATTTGTCAGGCAAACAAATTTTATTCTCTGCTCTAGCCTCCTTGCTGTGACCTGTTCAATGTAAGTATATGTATATGCACGCCAATGCTACCAATTTTCAATATAATTCAATATTCGGTTCAATTTGGCATATTGGTTCGAAATTATCAACAAATAGGCAAACAACACAAACATCAATCAATTAGTGGATTAACGTTTCAAATTCATAACTTTGATATATATATATATATATATATATATATATATACAGAAAATCATGTTTTTGATGCCAAATCACACAATAAATCTATCTATATAAGTTTTTGTTCTCACACCAGTCTAATGGAAATATATAGATCTCACACCTTCGTCACTCGAAAATTAATGCTGATGATGTTTCGAACCACCATCAGAACATCTCCGGGCTACTAGAGTGCGGTTCTATATCTATCCGGTATATTAAAACTTCGAATATACGTTCCTGACGCGTATATGCAATATCTTTATATATCGGACTGTCCAAATTCAATACAAATAAAATATTCAAATACGTATAAAATGATTTAATTTTTCAAAACAAAATTGTTTTCATTTGAAAAATATATTCTTCACACTCGTTCTAGGATACTACTGATCCTATCTCTAACGAGTCATTCTAATTGGATATTACTAATCCAATATCTGATGAATTCTTTCGTATGGTTCTAATGTGTCTTGTTCTCGAGCTCTGTAAACCAAAGCTCTGATACCACTGTGATGACCCGTTACATCCCCGTGAAGGAAAGAGCGAATACTTTGAGAACAACACACAAATGAACGCAGACGGAAGAACATTTCATTGCTATTACAACAATTCCATCGGATACAAGAATATACAGAGTATAAATGAATAAATTACATTCGATAAATATCGGAGATTACAATAAATTACATAGCAGCGGAAAATAATACAAAGCACAACTGAAGGTGATATACAGATACAGAGCTTTCCGGATATCATTCTAGCTGTAAACCAGGATCCTGTGAATATAAATCTGCAAAACCAAAACTACTAGCTGCTCGTGTCAAAATAAGGGCACCCAGAGTTTAGGTTAAAATAATAAACTCCAGGTTAGTCATGTGACTGGTGTGAGAACTAAAACAGTTATTTAAAACTTTACTTAAAAGAGAGTAATTCAGGGGACCACGCCGTATAACACGGAACGGGTTTCCTCCCAAGAACACCAGTGCATAGAATAAACAGCGCAATGCTTTTTCGAAAAATGAAGCTATTATAAGACCCAGGTCCCATCACACAATGCAACGCAAGCCGGAGGATAGGGTTTTACCTTATAACAGCCAAACATGCTTGGTACGTTTAAAACAAATCATTTGATACTATTGTAAGTGTATAGTGTCAAAACAATTTCAATCATAAATATAAATCATAGATGGCATAAATGCCCCATACCACTATGTCGCCATATTAGGCTCTACAAATAAAGTCGAAATACACGTATTGGAAATTGGATTTCTGTCATGAGTCGAGGCAAGGGGCAAGCTCCTCTCCGCTTCGAGACACTCTAGCAAATGCCTCGGGACTACACACTCTGGGTAACCCCTGGATGCTTCAGGGCCGGTCCTCTCTTACGTTTGAGGATTAGTTATTCCTGAACACACGTTTCCCGGTCCTTACAGACCTAAAATGGAGGCGCCTCATCCAACAACCACATAGGTGAAAAGTAAATAACTGTCAGGGCTGGTAAGTCACTGACACCACCAAAGCTAGAAAGAAACGTCGTGCTCTCCCTGCAGTCCTTATCCCGTTTTTGACTCATACCGAGGTGTGAGGCTCGTGAATTCACGTTATACACAAAGCTACGCTACAGAGCCCGTGCTTTGATCATCAACCACAAGACTTTGCTTTCCAACAGAAGCCTTGATCCATGCAACTCAGCGTGCCACACATGCAATTCATGCCATGCGATTGATATCTATCGATATATAACCTCTAAGCTCGTACGTCTTAGAGAAGGGCGTTAAGCAAGAGAATAAATTCTCCGCCGCCAAACAGATATATATTTAACTGAAATCAATTAACACAGAATAAAATCCAATGTCAGACACACAATCCATTTACAAGTTTGTTCTATGTCTGAACGAAACCGGAGACACTTTCCTCGCATATCCATCGATCTCCAAGTACGTCTGGACGACCACCAACTATTTCCATCCTCTTGGGTGTACAGCCCAATCAGGATCATCGGTAATTATCCAAACGATGTGAAGACTTTCGGTCTTCGACCACCGTCATCATCTTCGACTTATCGTCGAATCGGTTATTCAGAATGGGTATAAACCCGGCCTTTCCGAACAACCCGCGTATATAGTAAACAAATGTTACACAAACACAACATACGCCTCATTCCAATTCAGCAGTCACTAACCGCAAATTAGCAAGAGAACAATTTTCCAAATATTAACCCCGAAGGCCGAAACCAACATCAGATCAATATCCAGGAAACCATTCTTCTTAACTAACCTACAGCTAGTTTCTAAATTTCATATTCTTAGGGAAAGGTTCCCATTAATTTTATCCAAGATAAATTCTTTAAAATTTATCCTTTAATCTTCCTATGGATATCATTTCAAACCAGATTATGGTTTTCCAAACTAGTCGAGATTAGCGAACCACTCCGAAGTAATTATTTATTTTATTTCCCAATCCCAACCTATTCATCCCATGAAGAAAAACTGGTAATACTCCATATCTAACACCCCGATGTCATCGGTAAAATTAATTACCATTTCACGTTCAAATCTAATTAAAGATTTAACTATCGCTTTGGAGCAAAACTAGTGATACTCCATTCTCGCTCATTTTCCAAATTTGATAATTTAGATTATCAATTCACATTTCAATATAATTGCAGATTCATTAAAACTCCTTTTACTGGGTTAAAGAACTAATGTCATTTAAAACACAGTTCACGATAAACCCAAATCACATTCTATTTATTATCGGGTTAAAGAACTAGTGTTATTTAAAACACCGTTCACGATAAGCCCACAAACCAATTCTATTTAAAACCCGTTTCAAATCCAATTTATTTATTTAAAAATAAACGGGTTTAATTTTAGTTCAAAACTAGATCATTTCGATAAAAATCTATTTTTATCTTTTCAAACATGGAGTTTTTCATCCCAATTTTTCCCCAAATCATTTCTTATGATTTTACCCAAATTATTACTATTTTTAATAATTTTATCAAGGCCCGTACAGTCGATTTCCATCAACGGCTATCGAACAGCACTTACAGCGACCTTTTCCAAATTTGATTTGGACGTATCTCCAGATCCAACCGTTAGATTTCAAATTTCTAATATTCGTTAGAAAGCTCTTTTCGATACGAACCCAACGGTTCCGGTTTTAGGAGAATCCGACGGTCGGATCTCCCGTAATGTCCGTTCGAAATCAATGGTCGAAATTCACGAACTGCCGCGGCGCGGCGCGTTCTATTCAGGCCATTATATTATATATAATATATATTTCGTCGATTTCTATTTAAAGCGAATTTTATAAATCGTTTTAAATTCCTTTTCAAATTGATTTCAACTTCTTATTTCAAATCCAAATTGAATTTTTCCTCATAAATTCGTTTTAAATTCATTTCAATTCAATTCAAATTCCAATTCATTTCAAATTGATTTTTATTCTATCTCAATTCGTTTTCAATTCAATTCGAATTCGTTTTGTATTCAATTCAATTCAAATTCGTTTTCTGTTCGATTCAATTCAAATTCGTTTTCTATTCGATTCAATTCAAATTCGGTTTCTTTTCAATTCAATTCAAATTCGGTTTCTTTTCAATTCAATTCGAATTCGTTTTCTTTATATTCGATTTTTAAATCTCTTTTCAATATTCATTATAAAACGAATATAATCGATATAAGTATCGTGCGCATCAAAATAGCGCATCTCTAATCAACACGGCTTTATATATTTCAATAATTCCGTTATTCTATTCAACAAATGAATATTTATTCTATTCACTATGTGAATCAATATTTTTGTCAACACATGACTAATCTCAACGAATGAGTACTGTCCACGTGTGACTATTTTTGTTATTTAATATATTTTATAAAAATTATGGTATCTATCGTTAAATTTCAAATCAGACTCCAACTGTAAATTAGTAAGAGAACGATTCCCTAAATATTAACCCCGAAGGCCGAAACCAACATCAGATCGATATCCAGGAGGCCACTTATCTCATCTATTTTCCAGTTAATTTCTAATTTTATATATGATAAAGATGTAAATTTTATTGTTAAAATATTTCGTTCAACACATGACTAATCTCAACGGATGAGTACTGTCAACACATGAACCTTTATTTTGTAATACTCTTTATTTTTCAAATTGGAATGAGGCCCAATCAATTACCATATAACGTTAATTATATGGATTCCATACAACACATGTATATAATAGCAATGACAAATAATCAACCATCATCCAAAGTGCACTACACTGTATAAGCATCAAATATAGATATCTAACGCTTATAACAGCCTGTCGATCCATCGATCGACATACAACTAATTATTGGGATTAGTGTATGCCGTATTTTATCCCAATACCCGTGTGGGGTTTCAAATCAACAAACACAGATTTTATTTGTGCAGTTGGGCGATGTGTAAAATTTATCGTCCCAATCAATATCAGTCAAATCAGTGTGTATAAACAAATCGGCCGATTTGTTTATAAATATTTATTGATTTATATTCACGTTAAAATTTTTATTTTTAACGATAAAATATTTTTAACTATATAAATATTTTATTTCTTTTCAACACAAGAATATTTTATTATTCAATCATTCCACAACACAATCAATTTTCACAACACATCAATCAAACAAACAAGCCGTCCATGGTCTGTGGACGACGGGTGTCGGGTGCTACTAAACACCGTCTGCATCCTAGTATATATATATAACTAGAAAAAGGGATTGAAGAGTGAGAAATTCTCACCGACTAGCTATCCCAACTCCACGACACTTCTATTGTAGGAAATCATCGCCGTTCTCGCCTTTTGTCACTTTCGTTGCCCGTAGCCATTATATATATAAAAATCACATTTTTATATTGTTGCCATGTATATAAAATCATATTTTTATACTACTACTACTTAGATAAAAATTCTATTTTTACACCGCTACTATATAGATAAAAATTCTATTTTTACACCGCTACTATATAGATAAAAATTCTATTTTTACATCGCTACTATATAGATAAAAATTCTATTTTTACATCGCTACTATATAGATAAAAATTCTATTTTTTACATCGCTACTATATAGATAAAAATTCTATTTTTACATCGATACTATATAGATAAAAATTCTATTTTTACATCGTAAAAATTCTATTTTTACGTCGATACTATATAGATAAAAATTCTATTTTTACATCGATACTATATAGATAAAAATTCTATTTTTACATCGCTACTATATAGATAAAAATTCTATTTTTACATCGCTACTATATAGATAAAAATTCTATTTTTACATCGCTACTATATAGATAAAAATTCTATTTTTACATCGCTACTATATAGATAAAAATTCTAATTTTACATCGATACCATGTAGATAAAAATTCTATTTTTACATCGATACTATATAGATAAAAATTCTATTTTTATTATCGCCATTGTTATAAAAAAAAGATAAAAAAACCCGTCTTTCATGTTTAAAAATCTCTTCTTTTGAATGATAAAAATCGTTCCTTTATGCGGTTAGAACATATATAGAAAAACGTAGCTTTTCTATTTAAAAACCCATAGCCTTTCTAAGTCAAAAATCCTACCTTTTCATTACTTTAGTTTCAAATTTTATAAATGCTAGTTCATATATAAATAAACTGATTTTATAAATAAATAAGAAAATAAAAATCACCTTGGTTCGCTCGTTCGAGGGCTTGGCGGCTGGGGGGGGGGGAGGGGGCTGTGGGCTGTCGAATCGGAAGGGAAAGGAGGAGAGGAAGGTGCAAAGGAGGGGGAGGCGGAAGAAGCAGCGGAGGCAGCGACGGGCCAGTGCTGGCATCTGGTTGTGGGTGTAGGAGGTTGCGGCGGTTTGGGGGTATTCAGAACGGAAGAGGAGAGAAGAGGAGGAGGAGGGCGTGAAGAGGAGGGGGTGTTGGGGAGGGCGGTGGCGTCACCGTCGATGGGCGACGGGGGAAGGAGGCTCGTGGGGCTCGAGGTCAACGTCGGCCTCCCTTTTTTTTTCTTTAGTTCCGATCTGAAAATAGAGGGGGGGGGGGAGAGTATAAGAGATATATATATTTATTATTTATTTTTAATTTCAAAAAGTAACCTTTATTTTTCGAAATCGAAACGAGACCCACCGCCTGTCGTCCATAGCTAATTACCCCCATTCCGAACACAATGGGATATGTATCGTAAGCTGATTCGATCAGTTTTGATCAGTTTTCATCAAAATCAACATATAACTCTATATATTGAATTTGGACGCGCATTTCAATTTACCGGGGTCACATACTAACTCGAAAAATTCCCGAAAACTATTTTCTAGCTTCGTATTGATGATACGGTCCTAACAAAACTAATTTCATCCAATTCTGAGACCGTTTGAAAAATGGCCATTTTCCAGTCGATTAAAATCAACTGAAACTGGTCAAACGCGTTTTCCTTTGCCACGCTCACATAGTGATTCAGAAAATTATGAAAATTGGGATCTAGCCATAACTTTAAATCACGGACCCAACAAAAGTGGTTTCGTCAAAATCCGAGGTCATTTGCAAAATTTCCATTTTTAAGGGCCTGAATTCCATAGCGACTATTCAGAATTTTCAACTGGACATATCTTTTGATCCCCGCTATGAAATCTTGATTTTTCGAATTCGTTGGAACGATATCCTTAAATAGATCCTATTATTTTTGGTTTCACTAAAATCCGGTTTATTTTGCACCCGGTACGTTCAATTGAAGTTTGAAATCGAATTATCGAACTACCGCGCCATTTTCAATTCCTTTTTATAAATATATATAATTATTTCTATTCTAACGACGGCGTATATAATATATACGTTCGAATTCATTTCAAAATAAACTTTTCGTTGATATTATCTAAAATAATCTATTTTAAATATTCAAAATTCGTCAAAATTGCCAAAATAAAAATTTTAAATTGGCTCGGATTTTCGGGTTATTACATAGTGAGATTTACTCACATTGGACGGTCATTGTTAAATAAGATAACTATCGGTTGATTCAGACAGACAATTTATTTAGCTATAAATTGTAACGAGCTCCAATCCCCTCCTAGTCAGTTCCATTTGTAGCCGCCCTCCATATGATCCCAACGGATCTTGTTTTGTCCAATTCTGATAATGTACATGCACGATGTAACATTTTTAAATTTAGATATTAGTTTAAATTAAAATAAACTTTGTTTTTTTATAAACCGGGCCTCATCGTTTATAAAAATTGGCCCATCTTCATTACATTAGAACCAGGCCCGCTCAAAACTATTCAACCCGTACTGAATAGATGCATCTTCCTCCTTATTTTATAGTCTGTTGCTCCAGTATTCTTTGAACACCATTATCGCACCATCCATTCGATCTTCCACCCTTTCCCAAAACTTCAAACAAAATCACCCTTAACTGTTTTGAACAACAGTTCATCTCCTACTCTACACACTCAAACTTGCATGCCATGTTAATGTCCATAGCCGATCCTTTCTCAAGCCCAAATTCCCATGTTTCCTGTTACAATGAACCCATCTTCCTTTCTTCTACCCAGTGCTTCACACGGTGTTATTCCTCACGCCCATAACAGCTTCCATACTCCACATTCTACAAAAACGATATCACCCTTTTTAAACTAGTTATAAATTAAAACTTTACTACTTCACTGCTATTCACGTTTTTAACAGACTAAACCTTCCTCTTCTTTTACAAAAACAGCGACTTCCTGGAATAATACCTTGTCCAATCTCGCATACTTATACCTCGCGTCCTCCTTTATTCCTCCACCGTCCTCAAAACCGCCACCACCATTGAACTCAGCACACAACCCGCTCCTTGAACATCGCCATCCCCTCCATCCGATTGGTCTTCTTATGGAGCGATTTTCTGTTCATTGCTGCACCTGGTGCGAACCTTATTATTGCCAAATTCCTCCGCATTTTTCCAAACCTTTCTATTCGATCTACTCAGCCCGAAAATAATTTCTATTCGACCTAACTTTCCCTTACTCTCAAGGAAATTGTGCCCTGGGCACAACTGCTCACGTAAGAGCTTCCCAGATTGACCGAACCTAACACTACTTATGTGAGGCTGAAGCTATTGAGTGTAGGAATCCCAATAAACAAGTTTTATGATTTATGGAATTTTTACTGGATTTGATATGATTTTGTGAAGCTATCTTTTTCTTTAGAAGGGTGGCGGCGTGAATTTGTTGCTGTGTTGACTATGGGATGGAAAATTGATGGTTTGGGGTAACGATGTAGCTTATTTATAGAATGGTTTTTAGCTTCTCTCAGAAGCTTCATATAAATTTATATTATTATTCTATTTGTATTTTCCATCCAAAAATTCCTATGATTACACATGATATCCAAAAATCACGAAAATGGATATGCAGCTACAGTTTGATATTACGGACCCAACAAAATTGGTTTCGTCGAATTATGAGTCCGTTTTCTCACACAACATATTTTTAAAGTCAAATATTGACTATTTTTAACATTTAAATCCTGTATGGCCACATACGGATTCCAAAAATCATGGAAATTGAAATCTAACAATAATTTAACATTTCGGATCCAACGAAATTAGTTTCATCGAAAACGGGGATCGTTTGCAAAACTGGCTATTTTTAAAGCTCTAAATAAACCCATTTTAAATATTATTATATTTAAAAATAATCAAATTTAATATTAATAAATTAATATTGTCGTATATATATTCACATAGAATATCATACAACTCCAAAATAAATATATCAGGGTTTATAACTCGATATTAAATTTATATTGAAAAATCCATTTATAATATAAATACATCGCTATAAATTATAAAGGAATTCCATAGTGACTTTTCGAAAATTTGATTTGGACATAACTCAAAATCTACACGACGAAATCTCGAAATTTCTCTTCCATTAGAAAGATATAGTTCACCAGCTCCGAACGTTTCTAATTTCATAGAAATCCGGCTTAAAATGGATTCTATATATTCATTTAAAGTTCGAATCGCAAAATTACGAACTATCGCGCCATTACGGGCTCGATTATAATTAAATTATAATTATACGTTCAACTGACATTTATAAAACAATTCGTTAATATAATTCAACTCTAAACTGAATTATATATTTCAAATTGTCCAGTTCACACAATATTGTCAATTCACTATTTCCGACTATTTCAGAATTAAATATATTATTCTATTAATTGTATTATTTAAATATTCAATATAATTAATTAGACGACCATTTAAATCTCTAAATCACTATTTAAATTAATTAATTATTATACTGTAAAAATATGGGACATTACATTCTTCCCCTCTTAAAATATTTTCGTCCTCGAAATTGCTAAGGTAGAAAACAAACTCTATTAACTGGGTTAAACGTTATTCGTTTGCTTTTAACTTCAGTTTCAACTAAACTAATTGATTTCAATTAAAATATTAATTCATTTCAATTAACAAAAATTTTCAAAATTTCTGAAAATTTTCTAACACCCGAAATTTTCTAAAAATTTCGCCAGCACCTCCTTTGTACGGCCCAATCGGTACAACAACAACGCGCCTCTCTAGGCCTTCTCCAACCCAAAAGAAAATCAAACAGCCAAGCGGCTTTCCAAATTCGGCTCATCCAAAATCTCTAACCCATATATAATATAAACTGGTACTTTTTGTCGGGCATATCATTATATCCTTTTCATCTGCTACCAAATCAACATATATCAATGTCATCCAATCAAACTCAAATCACTTTTATCTCCAATACAACCATTCGCTTATCCAAGCCAAACTACATTCTAAATCTCAAGTACCATTCTTGATTTTCAAATTCATAACTTATCAATCCAACATAATTCTAGATTTCTATCCCATCAACCAACTTTATCCGATATTTTCTATTTCAATTCAATATCCATTTATTTGGTCTTCAATTCAATTTCAATTTGTTTCCACAAATTTCTACTTAATTTGTTTTAAAGTCAAACAATCTCCTTCTGGGAGTTTTAAATAACTTAGCTTTTCTTAAAAAAAAACAAATATTCATTTTCAATATTCAAAACGACTTGTTTTTTTCAAAACAATTCAAAAACAATATCTTTGGTAGTAATCCGTCACTTAGAACTCGAAAATGAACACCGATGATGTCCGAATCATCATCGGAATTATTTCCCAGCTATCGAAGTGAGTTCAATACTATATCACTTTCAAAACCATATCTAAACACTTCCATTTTGAAATTCATTTCAAAACACCATTTACAATGCTTTAAAACAATTTAAAATCTCCCAGGATTTTAAAAATTCTCGTATATTTAATCTAGATTCATTTATAAACACTTACTCAGATTTTCAGAATTTTAATTTCAACTCTGATTTTAATTCAGATTTTATTCATCTGATTTCATATATTCCACTTATATGAATTCTAAGTGGTTATTTACATGACCATTTCACATTTTATAATCTTATTCGATTATAATTACGACCAACACATCCAATATACGATAATACTTCAAATAACTATATTTTGTTTATATCAAAATATATTTTGGGTAAAATTAATGCATTTACCCTCTTTTCAAAACATACTGTGTCGGTTCATCATATTCGAGTGTTTATAAACCCCTACCGGTACAGTGGATCAAACTGATCGACCAGAACTCATAAATAACTCAACCCATAAATCTTCACAATATAAAACAATATTTAAAAAATCTACTCATACTCTCTCTCGTATATATACACTCAACTCAATCTAGGGCATTACTAACCTCATCTCTACTGAGTTACGCCACAGAGCCATGGTAATAACTTAAACTTCAGCTCTGATACCACTGTAACAACCCGAGTTTTCGCGATCCTGACTAACCGACATAAACTCAATGCCGACTATTCAAGCATTGGAAATACCCGATAGTTAATGAAAGAAAATATAGGGTGAGAATAGATTAGAGAGGAAGTTAGAATAGAAGAAGAAGAAGAACATAAAACATCAGAGTAAACATGCATCTCACAGCGGAACGAACAATATATAATATATACATAACTTTGAAATAAAATCAGTATATGTATACAGTAACATTATCAGAGTATAACACTTACAACGTAGCAGAAATAAACAATAGCTATATATTCCTGGAGCCTCCTGCTCTAAGCTCCATCTAGTGTATCTGTAAATCCTGACTACTTGACTGTCCGTACAAAATTAGGCATCCAAGAGTTTAGGGAAAAACAAACAAAATAAACTCCGGGTCAGTCATGGGACTGGTATGAGTAAACAATTTAAAACAGTTTGAGAAATTAAGCGATATCTCATAAGACCACGCCGTATAACGGAACGAGTTTTTCCCTTTTGAGAATCCAAAACACTTGATTCAACATTTCAAAATCCTTTTGAAAGAAACAATGATCTTTTACATCAAAACTCCCTTAATATTATGATAGTGTCTATCAACCACAATATATTAATCATTTAGCAGAACGCTTTTATCTCACGTTCCACATACATAATATAAAACCAAAACCGCGGGCACTTATTGGGTAATGAATTCTAACTGGCAAGGTATGGGACCACCTTCCGACAGTGTATCTCTAGAGAGGAATACACCGGGTTCACCAAGAACATCTTGTAACCCAGGCTAAACATGACCGGTCACTCATTTCGCTTGAGTGTACCGAATGCATTATCACCAACGGTTGGGATCAACAACCATTTCCCGAATGGGGCAGCATCTAACTAGATTATAGAAGTAAATGGAATTTCTCTAGATCAGGTGACAATACACCCTAATTGACAGCTAACCACTTAGCCATGCGACCTGCCCGATTTTATACCATTTCCTGGTTGTGTGGCTAGAGGCCACGTTTATCTCTGATAGATCACACAATTATTCACTTTGAATGTCACATCGTCATACCCGCTAAATCAAAAATTGATTTCTCCAAAAATACTACAGGTATACAGCTAAGAGAAACGAATTCCTCCACCACCAATGTAAATACGTTTGAAACGATCAACTTACGCGATCTACCAGATATACTCTGTCAGACATTCGTCCATTCAAGTTGTCCTGGGACTGGACAATCCGAAGGTACTATTCTGTGAACAGGGCATCCCTTACATAACTCCATCTTCAATTATCTTCATCATAATTGATTGCAACGCTAACGCCAATACAGAGTGGTTTTCAGATAATGAATCTGATCCCGGTCTCTCCATATTGACGACGGAAAAATGGCCAAGAACATTGATATCGAGGATTTAACTATCAAAGAAAAACATGTGTGTAAACAACGATATTATTTCTAGATGGAAATTCTATCGATCAATCTTCAATCATCATTTAGTCATTTCCCCATTTCTCGTTTCCATATATTCATCAAATCCTTATTTTTCTAAAATTAGAAAATATACGTTATTAACTTTGGAAAACGTTTCCATTTCTGATTCAAGCATCAATATCTTCCCTCCTCTTCCAGTCTCTAACTGTAAACTAGTAAGAGAACAACCCCCTACGTATTAACCCCAAAGGCCAAAACCAACATCAGATCGATACCTAGAAAGCCATTCAACTCAACTAATTTCCAGTCCGTTTCTAATTTCAGTAATTCCATTTAAATTCCTAATTCAAACCCCAAATTCCTTTATAATATTTTATTTGCAAAATATTTACTTTAATCTAATTTTTCACATGGAATGTGAATAATATTTCTTTATATAATCAAAACAGTTTGATTTCGTATTAAAAAACAATATCTCAAACCCAAATTCTATTTATATTTTCATTTGTAGAATTATTGATTCAAATCTGCTTTTTATTTCTAACACTTAAATCTCATTTATAATTCCCTTTATATAATTCTATTTATTCTATATAAATCCTTTTATATAATTCTATTTATTTTATATAAATTATTTTATATAATTCTATTCATTTCCAAAATATTTCCTTAATTATATTTTCCAATATTTGTTTTCCAAATACTACCTTTTATAATATAGTATTTATTTCATATATAAATATTTCATTTTCAATATTCACTTTGAAAATTTCCTTTTACATTTCAGTGTTTCATATGGTATTTAAAATACCAAATAATATGACCAGTGTCATCATAATCAATCACAGATTATATATCACATCATATATCACAATATATGAAAACAAACAGTATTATAATATTGAGGAATCCAGTCGGATCCCTTCAACCTGTTTCCCTGCATCATAGAAATTAAACAACATAAATAACATCGATTTCATTTCAATATGAAATATTCTGATAAACAGGATCAATATTTGATTAACGATATATATATATATATATATCGTTATCTATAATTTCAACCAATACATCAGCAATTCAACCAAACAATCAACACATAGCAATCAATCATCATTTATCATTACTATATTATATTTATAAAAATATAAACTGTACAGAGTTAGTGAGATTTACTCACATTGGACGGTCATCGTTAAATAACGACAACTGTCGGTTGATTCAGATAGACAATTTATTTTGCTATAAATTGTAACGAGCTCCAATTCGCTCCTAGTCAGTCCCATTCTGATAATGTATATGCACGATATAACATTTTAAAATTTAGATATTAGTTTAAATTAAAATAAACTTTTTTTTATAAACCGGGCCTTAATGTTTATAAAAATCGGCCCATCTTCATTATGTTAGAAACAGGCCCGCTCCAAACTATTCAACTCGTATTGAACAGATGCATCTTCCTCCTTTTTTTTATAGTCTGTTGATCCAGTATTCTTTGAACACCATTATCGCACCATCCATTCGATCTTCCACCCTTCCCAAAACTTCAAACAAAATCACCCTTAACTGTTTTGAACAATAGTTCATCTCCTAGTCTACACACTCAAACTTGCGCGCCATGTTAATGTCCATAGCCAATCCTTTCTCAAGCCCAAACTCTCGTGTTTCCTGTTAAATACAATGAACCCATCTTCCTTCCTTCTACCCAGTGATTCACACGCTGCTATTCCTCATGCCCATAACAGCTTCCATACTCCACATTCTACAAAACCGATATCACCCTTTTTAAACTAATTATAAACTAAAACCTTACTATTTCACTGCTATTCACGTTTTTAACAGACTAAACCTTCCTCTCCTTTTACAAAAACAGCGACTTCCTGGACCTTGGCCAATCTCGCATACTTATACCTCGCATCCTCCTTTATTCCTCCACCGTCCTCAAAACCGCCACCACCATTGAACTCAACAGACAACCCACTCCTTGAACATCGCCATCCCCCTCCATCCGATGGGTCTCCCTATAGCGCGGTTTTTTGTTCAGTACCATACAAGGTGCGAACCTTATTATCGCCAAATTCCTCTACATTTTGCCTAACCTTTCTATTCGATCTACTCAGCATGTAAATAACGTCTATTCGACCTAACTCTCCCTTACTCTCAAGGAAATCGTGCCCTAGGCAGAACTGCTCACATAAGAGCTTCCTAGATTGATCGAACCTAACACCACTTATGTGAGGCTGAAGCTATTGAGTGTAGGAATCCCAATAAACAAGTTTTATGTTTTTACTGGATTTGATATGATTTTGTGAAGCTATCTTTTTCTTTAGAAGGGTAGTGGAGTGAATTTGTTGCTTTGTTGACTATGGGATGGAAAAGTGAGGGTTTGGGGTAACGATGTTGCTTATTTATAGAATTGTTTTTAGCTTCTCCTATAAGCTTCATATAAATTTATATTATTATTCTATTTGTATTTGCCATCTAAAAATTCCTATGATTACACATGATATCCAAAAATCACGAAAATGGACATGCAGCTACAGTTTGATATTACGGACCCAACGAAACTGGTTTCATCGAATTCCGAGTCCATTTGCTCACACAACGTATTTTTAAAGTCAAAATATTGACCATTTTTCACATTTAAATCCCGTACGGCCACATACGGATTCCAAAAATCACGGAAATTGAAATCTAACAATAATTTAATATTCTGGATCCAACAAAATTAGTTTCATAAAAAACGGAGGTCGTTTGCAAAATTAGCTATTTTTAAAGCTCTAAATAAACCCATTTTAAATATTATTATATTTAAAAATAATTAAATTTAATATTAATAAATTAATATTATCGTATATATATTCACACAGAATATCATACAACTCCAATATAAATATATCAGGGTTTATAACTCGATATTCATTTTATATTGAAAAATCCATTTATAATATAAATACATCGCTATAAATCATAAAGGAATTCCATAGCGACTTTTCGAAAATTTGATTTGGACATAACTCAAAACCTACACGACGAAATCTCGATTTTTCTCTTCCATTAGAAAGATACAGTTCACCAGCTTCGAACATTTCTTGTTTCATAGAAATCCGGCATAAAACGGATTCTTTATATTCATTTAAAGTTCGAATCGCCAAATTACGAACTGCCGCGCCATTACGGGCTCGATTGTAATTAAATTATAATTTTACGTCCAACTGACATTTATAAAACAATTCGTCAATATAATTCAACTCTAAACTGAATTATATATTTTAAATTGTCCAATTCACACAATATTGTCAATTCACTATTTCCGACTATTTCAGAATAAAATATATTATTCTATTAATTCTATTAATTAAATATTCAATATAATTTAACTAAACGACCATTCAAATCTCTAAATCACTATTTAAATAATTAAATTAATTAATTATTATATCGTAAAAACACGGAACATTACATATACTCTGCACCTTCCATTACAGAAGCCAAACTCCACACTACCCGCTGACACGAGCGCCGCCATCACCAAGTTGGCATACTGCCTTCTTCTTCAAGACAACCATGCATGCACAACGATCAGCCCACAAGCCGTGCTCCAGACAGTTCACCGGTACTTGATCTGGAAGTGCCCACCAATGTGCCCTCCAGTCCGAATTTCATTAGTTGACAACTATAACTAAAATCAATTGTAACGACCCGGAAAATCCGAACCAATTTAAAATTTTTATTTTAAATTATTTGGTGGAAAAATGTGGCAGAAATTAAAGTTTTCATTTTTAAATAATATTTAAGCCAGTGAAAATAGTCAATTTTCAAACGATCTCTGTTTTCGACGAAACCACTTTTGTTGGAACCGGAATGTTGAATTATTGCCAGGTTTCAATTTTTCGAATTAATATGTGAGCGTGGCAAAGAAAAATGTGTTTGGTCGATTACAGTCAAATTTAATCGACTGAAAAATAGCCATTTTTCAAACAGTGTCAGAATTCAATGAAATTAATTTTGTTAGGACCGTATCGTCATAACATAGACAAATATATTTTTTCTGGATTTTTCTGAGTCCGTTTGTGGCCTCGGTGAATTTATTTATGTAGAAGAATTAAATTAATAAAAGAATTAAATATTAAATTAAATAATACAGGCCACAGACAGCCGTTTAGGCTGACGGGACCTGTTCCATTGGATCCAGAATATGGGCTATTGGCTAGGGTCACTTTCTGCTGGACTGAAATTGAACCGGTTTGGAAGATATGGATTTTATTGCAAAAATAAATTATAATATTATAAATAATAGGAGATTAAACCCTAATGCACTATTCATCATCTTCTACCGCCGCCACCCCCAAAATCAATGGCCCATGACCTCCAAACTTCCTCCACTAATCTCTCCTCCATCTCTTCGAATTAGAACCCCTCACATACACCATATCGAAGCCCTTTCCACCACCTTCACATCCGTACGGTCATCACCCCTGTAATTGCCACTAGCAGCCACCCCAACTCCCCAAACTTCGCCGTATCTCGCCGTCGTGGGCCCCCCAGAGCTCGACCGAGCTGCGCCGAACACCCCGCCTCGTGCGCCTCTCCGAGCTCCCCCTCGTGACGCCGCCGATCAGCTCCTTGACTCCTGTAGTGGCTGCAATCCCGAACCCTAGTTTTGAACAATGGGAAAAAGCATACGGCCGTATTTCTGAGGGAAGAAGAAAGGGTAATTACCTGACTAATTAATTAATTAATTAATTTAAATTGTTTTAAAAATTTCATTTAACCATAACTGATCCATTTCAACTCAGAGTTCGACGATTTCGGAAGCGTTGGAATCGTAACAGCGAATAGAACACATTGAGACTGAAACGGGACCATTCTGAACAGTTTGAATTTTGGTCAAAATCTTCAACGACTGTGAGATTTTTGAATTTGAATAATTAAATAATTTAATTATATTCAATCAGTTGAATCATTGTATGTTATTTCTGATCTGTTATGTGGTGATTGTTGTATAGTTGAATTATATTCGTTGTGATATCATGTTATAGTGTGACAGTTTGGATCTATAAAATTCTGATGTAATTATAATAAACTTCTCATCTTTTTATTTTTATTTTTAATCCTTTCTATTAAAGTTGAATTTTTATTTTGAAACAAAAAGCAAAGTGAGAATTTTAATTTGATAAACAAAATATAATAAAGTTTTGATCTTTTGTTTTTGAAACAAAATATAATAAAGTTTTGATCTTTTGTTTTAGAAGATTTGATCTTTTATTTTGAGATATAATAAATAAAGATTTGATCTTTTACTTTGATTTATAAAATAAAAGAAAATTGGATTTATATAATAAATAAAGATTCGATCTTTTATTCTAATTTATAAAATAAATAAAGTTCATATATTTTGTTTGATTTCACAAAATAAAGGTGGGACCTTTTATTTTGATTCATAGAAATTATACACCCGATCATATGTTGTCGTTGTTGTAATGACACAAAATTCATCGTTATGTTGTCGTTGTTGTAATGACACAAAATCTCATCGTTATGTTAATTTAGTCGTAATGACACAAAATTCATCGTTATGTTGTCGTTGTTGTAATGACACAAAATTCATCGTTATGTTGTCGTTGTTGTAATGACACAAAATTTCATCGTTATGTTAATTTAGTTGTAATGACACAAAATTTCATCGTTATTTAATTTAGTTGTAATGACACAAAATTTCATCGTTATGTTAATTTAGTTGTAATGACACAAAATCTCATCATTATGTTAATTTAGTCGTAATGACACCAAATTCATCGTTATGTTGTCGTTGTTGTAATGTATCAAAATGTCATCGTTATGTTTATTTAGTTGAAATGAACATACTTTGGTGTTGGGTTAAAAATTGAAACTAAAAGAAATAATAGAACATTTGCATTTTTCTATGTAAAGAGAAAATAATATAAGGTTTACATTTTTCTATGTAAAGATTGAAAATTTACTTTTTTCTATGTAAAAATATAAGATTTACATTTTTCTATGTAAAGATAGAAAATTTACATTTTTCTATGTTTGATCATCATAAGGGAAAACTCTATCCTCTAGTGTGCGTTGCATTGTGTGATAGGACTTGAGTCTTATGATTATTTCATTTTTCAAAAGTCATTTCGCTGTTTTACCCAAACTTTATAAAATTATGCACTGGCAATCCAATGGAGTAAACCCGTTCCGCGTTAGTGGCGTGGTCCTGAGATTCGCCATATTGATAGTTAATTTAGTTAAGAATTCTCACACCAGTCCTATGACTGACTCGTAGTTTGTTTCACTTTTGCAAACTCGGGTGCCCTCTTTCCACACGGGCAGCCAATTGACAGGTTCAGGTGATACATTCTGTTTTGGAGCTTGCTTGGACGGAAGAAGAAGAAGGCCCTTTCTCTAGTTTTATTTTGCTTTGAGACATTTTTCCATCTTTTGCTTTTTGATGTATGTAATGGAATTTGGAATTTATTTCCTTATCTTTTGAGACTTATTGTATTGCTAAGTGGATCTTGTATAACTGCATACTCTGATGTTTTGTTGGGATGCTGATGACATTTTATTTCCGCTGAAATGTTTATGTGCTATGTTCTTTCTCTGAGATCTGTTTATTGTTGTAATTATGTTGTGTTCCAAAATGATTATCCTTGCTTTCAGTCAACGGAAGTTTGGGGTTATCACAGTTGGTATCGAGCCTAAGGTTAACCTTAGCTTCGGAATATAACATATTTAGAACAATTCATCTAGATAGTATCCACATAATTCTAAGACGAGTAGCTCATTAGAGATAGGACTAGTAATGTCCTAGAGTGAGCACAGCAGAATAGCACATATTTACCAGTCATTACATCATCATCTTTTCATCTCGTCCTTATCTTATCTTTTCTTGAAAAATCCTCATTTTTGTTGGTCTGACTCTTTCCTTGATGATACAGACTGATTTAAATGGATACTAGAGCAAGAACAGCCCGAGGCGGAGCCCGAGGTGGAGCTCGAGGCGGGGCTAGAGGAGGAGCCCGAGTAAGAGCTGGAGGGCAAGCTAGAGACGAGACACCCATCACTCAGGAACAACATAATTCAGAGGTCGTAGTCGAACCACCTCCACCTCCACAGCCTTTCGATTTGGAGAGAATGTCAAAGAAATTCAAAAACCTTGGAGGTGTACCTTTTACAGGGCGAGAGTCTGCGATTCAGGCCGAAGCATGGCTTAAAGATTGCGAAAAGATCCTAGAAGGCTTGGAACTGGAAGATCAGCGAAAGCGTTATCTGGCAGTTTGGCAACTAAAAGAGGAATCAGGGCATTGGTGGGATACGATCAAAATCTGCAATGACGTGGCCAATATGTCTTGGGCCAGATTTAAGGAGCTTTTCAATGAGAAGTATATACCCCCACAAGCTAGAGAGCGCCTGCGCGAGCAGTTCGTTAACCTTCAGCAAGGGAATATGACCGTTTCTGAGTATGTGAGGAAGTTTGATGAGTTTTCACGATATGCTCCTAGTTTGATTCAAGATCCGGTTGAGAAGAATAAGAAATTTATCAAGGGGCTGTCCAAGAAATATTTGAACCGAGTCACTGCCCATATTAAGCTTCCTTTCAATGAAGTAGTGGAGATGGCGTGCCGCTATGAGGAAAATGACGAGTCTGGACCGCAGGATAGAGGGAAAAGTCAAAGCAACAATCAGAAGGAACAGGCTAACAAGAAACAGGAGGCGAGCAATTCTTCTACAGCTAAACCCCAAGGGAAGAAGAGGGATAGGAGCAATGTGACCTGCTATAACTGCGGCAAGATTGGACATTTCGATTACGAGTGTAGAGTTCCTAAAAAGGTCAAGAGAAATGATTCAGGCCCTAGTCAGAACCGTGGTCAGAGTTACCAGAACCGTGGTCAAAATCCTCAGAATCGTGGCCAGAATTCGCAGGACAAAAGGGAATGCTACAATTGTCATCAAAGGGGGCACATTAAGGCGAACTGCCCACTGCTAAGGAATGCTCAGGTGGCACATGTTTATGAGGGAGCAGATACACCAGCTTCGACTGAGGGGCCTAATAAACCCGATGTCTTAGGAGGTACACTTAATATTAAGAACATCCCTATTACTGTCTTATTTGATACTGGTGCTGCTCGAATTTTTATTTCTAATGATGCCATTCAAAAGTTGAAATTGAAACCAAGAAACCTTAAAGAGTTAATTAGAGCAAATAGTTCTATAGGAGGTTCTCTTATACTCGATAAATACTGTAGAGTGCCAATCTCCTATTCTTGCTACCAATTCCCTATAAATCTAATAGTTATGAATTTCTCTGGGTATGATGTAATCCTTGGGATTGATTGGTTATCAAGGCATGGGGCTGAAGTCAAGTGTGCCGAGAGGATTGTCAAAGTTAAAACTAATCTCGGAAATGTATGTATCCCCTGCCATGGCTCAGACACCGACAGGAAAACATTCTGGTCTTCTCTAGAAGTTACCCCTACTTCCATTGAGGATATCCCTGTCATCAAAGATTACCCTGATATATTCAAAGAAGTTGAGGGCCTACCTCCGCATAGAGAAATCAGCTTCCGAATTGATTTAGCTCCGAATGCAAGGCCTGTTGTACATCCCATTCGGAGAATGTCACCAAAAGAAAGAGAGGAGCTGAAAAATCAAACCAAGCAGCTTTTGTGGAAGGGTCTGATCAGGCCCAGCTTCTCATAATGGGGAGCAGCAGTGGTGTTCGTCCCAAAATCAAACGGTACTCTCAGGCTATGTGTAGACTACCGAGATCTCAACAAACAAACTCTGAAAAACAAATACCCACTGCCTCGTATTGATGACTTGCTTGACCGATTACATGGGACACGAGTATTCTCTAGGATGGACCTAGCTACAGGCTTCCATCAACTTAGCATTGCAGAGGAGTGTGCGCCTTTAACTGCTTTCAGACGACTGGACATCTTTTATGAATGGCTAGTAATGCCCTTCGGTCTATGTAATGCTCCAGCATATTTTGTTGACCTGATGAATAGAGTATTCAGAGATGTTTTAAATAAATTTGTGCTCGTGTTCATCGATGACATCCTCATCTTTTCTAAATCCACTGCTGAGCATGAACAACATCTGAGAGAAGTCTTAGAGATTTTGCGAAGAAATGTGCTGAAAGCAAAATTTTCTTAATGCATATTCTGGCAAGAGGAGGTGAAATTCCTCGGCCATGTTGTATCAAAGGAAGGCATCTCAGTAGATCCAGGAAAGATCTCTGCCATCCAAGAATGGAAGCATCCTAGAACTCCCACGGAGGTCAGAAGTTTCTTGGGACTGGCGGCTATTATCGGAAATTTGTCAAAGATTTTTCGAAGGTAGCTTGCCCATTGACAAACCTGACCAAGAAACATACAAAATTCAAGTGGACACCGGAATGCGAGACATCTTTCCAAGAGCTAACGAAGAGGTTGACCAATGCTCCTGTGTTGACCATCATAGACGGCAATCAGGATTTGAAGGTCTGGACCGACGCCTCTAAGAAAGGTTGTTTCTTTTATAAATTAACATGTCTGAGATAACATTTTTCCTTTAATGACAATTCTCATTTTAACATGTTATCCCTTATTTATTTAAGGTATTAGTGCGGTGCTGATGCAAAGTGGCAGAGTAGTCGCATATGCTAGCCACCAGCTGAAACCACATGAGGAGAATTATGTCACGCATGACCTTGAACTAATGGCCATTGTGTTTGCTCTTAAAATATGGAGGCATTATCTCTTGGGTGAGAAGTTTGAAATTTACACGGATCACAAATCCTTGAAACACCTTTTTACCCAAAAAGATTTGAATATGAGGCAGCAACGCTGGGTCGAATTTCTTGCATCATATGACCTGGATATTTTATATACTCCGGGAAAAGCCAACGTTGTAGCCGATGCACTCAGTAGAAAGAATGCAGAATGCAACAATCTCATTATCGCCAGTCTCATTATCACTCCTTCTTTGATTGATAAAGTCTCTTCCCTTCAGAAGAATGATAAACTTATTCATAGGATTATTAAAAGAATTCAGGATGGCGAAACCACAAGTTTCCAAATTGACGACAAAGAGGTTCTGAGGCTATTAGGCCGAATCTGTGTCCCATACGACTCTAAGCTCAGAAGGGAGGTTATGGATGAATGTCATAAATCTAAGCTTAGTGTTCACCCTGGAGTGAGCAAGATGCATCACGATCTTAAGCGCACATTTTGGTGGAGGTCGATGAAGAGAGATATTTCTATTTATGTTGCCAGATGTCCCACTTGTCAGCAAGTTAAAAGTGATCAACAGAAACTGGCAGGTTTGTTGCAACCACTGGGAGTTCCAGGTTGGAAGTGGGAGGAAATTTCTATGGACTTTATAGATGGCTTGCCCCGAAGCCGAAAAGGCAACGATAGCATATGGGTGATTGTCGACCGCTTAACAAAATCTTCCCATTTCATCCCTGTTCGGTCCAATAGAACAGCTCGTAGCTTGGCACAGCTTTATCTCAGAGAGATAGTCAGACTGCATGGGGTTCCCAAAAGCATTGTCAGTGATTAGGATCCATTATTTACCAGCAAATTCTAGGAAGCTTTTCAAGAAGAGCTTGGGACCAAGTTGAATCTGAGCTCTACCTATCACCCTCAGACAGATGGCCAGACTGAGAGGGTGAATCGTGTTTTGGAAGATTTATTGCGTGCTTGCATCCTTGATTATGGCGGTTCATGGGAGGACCACTTGCACTTGGTGGAATTCTCCTATAATAACAGCTACCAAGCAAGCTTGGGGATGTCACCGTTTGAATTACTTTATGGCAGGCCATGCAGATCTCCGGCATGTTGGGTGGAGTCAGGCAATCGACTAGTCTTGGGCCCCGACATGGTTCGTGAAGCATCAGATAAGGTTGACTTGATTAAAAAGCGCTTGTTGACTGCTCAGAGCCGACAAAAGAGCTATGCAGACCAGCGAAGAAGAAATCTAGAATTCGTTGTGGGTGATCGAGTATACCTAAAGGTTTCTCCTTTGAGAGGCGTGATTCGTTTTGGGAAGACAAGAAAGTTGGCACCGAGATTCATTGGTCCATTCCCTATTCTCGAAAGGATTGGTACTCTCGCTTATAGAGTGCAGCTATCCGACTGGTTGCCAGGGGTGCATGATGTATTTCACGTGTCGCAGCTCCACAAGCATGTGCACGATCCAGATCTGATTGAGGATGAACTAAACCAACAGGTCCTAGATATAGCTCCAAATCTGACAGTGAGGAAGGACCCGATTAAGATCGTTGGCAAAGAAACCAAAATCTTGAGGAACAAGAAGATCAACCTAGTCAAGGTTCAATGGAGTGGGGATCCAAGAGACTGTACTTGGGAGACAGAGGATAGCATCAAAAAGGCTTACCCCAAGTGCAGAGTGGATATCTCCGAGTAACTCTTGTACCGAGGTACGTTTATACCAATTTACATTTTCCATCTTGGTTCCTACTTTTCTTTGTTTCCTTTTCGAGGACGAAAATTCTTAAGTGGGGGAGATTGTAACGACCCGGAAAATCCGAACCAATTTAAAATTTTTATTTTGAATTATTTGGTGGGAAAATGTGGTAGAAATTAAAATTTTCATTTTTAAATAATATTAAAGCCAGTGAAAATAGTCAATTTTCAAACGATCTCTGTTTTCGACGAAACCACTTTTGTTGGAACCGGAATGTTGAATTATTGCTAGGTTTCAATTTTTAGAATTTTTCGAATTAATATGTGAGCGTGGCGAAGAAAAATGTGTTTGGTCGTTGATAGTCAAATTTAATCGATTGAAAAATAGCCATTTTTCAAACAGTGTCAGAATTCGACGAAAATAATTTTGTTAGGACCGTATCGTCATAACATAGAAAATATATTTTTTCTGGATTTTTCTGAGTCCGTTTGTGGCCTCGGTGAATTTATTTATGCAGACGAATTAAATTAATAAAAGAATTAAATATTAAATTAAATAATACAGGCCACAGACAGCCGTTTAGGCTGACGGGACCTGTCCCATTGGATCCGGAATATGGGCTATTGGCTAGGGTCACTTTCTGCTGGACTGAAATTGAACCGGTTTGGAAGATATGGATTTTATTGCAAAAATACATTATAATATTATAAATAATAGGAGATTAAACCCTAATGCACTATTCATCATCTTCTACCGCCGCCACCCCCAAAATCAATGGCCTATGACCTCCAAACTTCCTCCACTAATCTCTCCTCCCTCTCTTCGAATTAGAACCACTCACATACAACATATCGAAGCCCTTTCCACCACCTTCACATCCGTTCGGTCATCACCCCTGTAATTGCCCCTAGCAGCCACCCCAACTCCCCAAACTTCGCCGCATCTCGTTGCCGTGGGCCCCCCAGAGCTCGACCGGGCTGCGCCGAACACCCCCCTCGTGCGCCTCTCCGAGCTCCCCCTCGTGACGCCGCCGATCAGCTCCTCGACTCCTGTAGTGGCTGCAATCTCGAACCCTAGTTTTGAACAATAGGAAAAAGCATACGGCCGTATTTCTGATGGAAGAAGAAAGGGTAATTACCTGACTAATTTATTAATTAATTAATTTAAATTGTTTTTAAAATTTCATTTAACCATAACTGATCCATTTCAACTCAGAATTCGACGATTTCGGAAGCGTTGGAATCGTAATAGCGAATAGAACGCGTTGAGACTGAAACGGGACCATTCTGAACAGTTTGAATTTTGGCCAAAATCTTCAACGACTGTGAGATTTCTGAATTTGAATAATTAAATAATTTAATTATATTCAATCAGTTGAATCATTGTATGTTATTTCTGATATGTTATGTGGTGATTGTTGTATAGTTGAATTATATTCGTTGTGATATCATGTTATAGTATGACAGTTTGGATCTGTAAAATTCTGATGTAATCATAATAAAGTTCTCAACTTTTTATTTTTATTTTTATTTTTAATCCTTTCTATTAAAGTTGAATTTTTATTTTGAAACAAAAAGCAAAGTTAGAATTTTAATTTGATAAACAAAATATAATAAAGTTTGATCTTTTGTTTTTGAAACAAAATATAATATAGTTTTGATCTTTTGTTTTAGAAGATTTGATCTTTTATTTAGAGATATAATAAATAAAGATTTGATCTTTTACTTTGATTTATAAAATAAAAGAAAATTGGATTTATATAATAAATAAAGATTCGATCTTTTATTCTAATTTATAAAATAAATAAAGTTCATATATTTTGTTTGATTTCACAAAATAAAGGTGGGACCTTTTATTTTGATTCATAGAAATTATACACCCGATCATATGTTGTCGTTGTTGTAATGACACAAAATTCATCGTTATGTTGTCGTTGTTGTAATGACACAAAATCTCATTGTTATGTTAATTTAGTCGTAATGACACAAAATTCATCGTTATGTTGTCGTTGTTGTAATGACACAAAATTCATCGTTATGTTGTCGTTGTTGTAATGACACAAAATTTCATCGTTATGTTAATTTAGTTGTAATGACACAAAATTTCATTCTTATGTTAATTTAGTTGTAATGACACAAAATTTCATCATTATGTTAATTTAGTTGTAATGACACAAAATCTCATCGTTATGTTAATTTAGTCGTAATGACACAAAATTCATCGTTATGTTGTCGTTGTTGTAATGTATCAAAATGTCATCGTTATGTCTATTTAGTTGAAATGAACATACTTTGGTGTTGGGTTAAAAATTGAAACTAAAAGAAAAAATAGAATATTTGCATTTTTCTATGTAAAGAGAAAATAATATAAGATTTACATTTTTCTATGTAAAGATAGAAAATTTACTTGTTTCTATGTGAAAATATAAGATTTATATTTTTCTATGTAAAGATAGAAATTTTACTTTTTCTATGTTAGAACATAAGATTTACATTTTTCTATGTAAAAATAGAAAATTTATGTTTTTCTATGTTAAAATATAAGATTTACCTTTTTCTAGGTGAAGATAAAAGAATTTATATTTTTTCATTGTAAAAGGAAAGGAGATAAAATATATACATTTTATAAAAACATAAAAGTTCATTTTTATGAAAATGAAATAGGATAAAAGTTCATTTTTATGTTATAAAAATGAGATAGGATTAAAGTTCATTTTTATGAAAATGAAATAGTATAAAAAGTTCATTTGTATGTTATTAAAACAAAAAGCATAAAGATTCATTTTTATGTCTTTAAAACAAATAGAATAAAAAGGTCATTTTTATTGAATATACAATATTCAATGTTGAAAATATCATTTTTGTCGCATTAGAATTGGCGAACAATAATGCCATTTTTGTTGAATATAAAATTATACACCGCTGTAAACATCATTTTTGTCGCATTAGAATTGGCGAACAAAAATGTCATTTTTGTTGAATATAAAATTATACACCGCTGTAAACATCATTTTTGTCGCATTAGAATTAGCGAACAAAAATGTCATTTTTGTTGAATATAAAATTATACACCGCTGTAAACATCATTTTTGTCGCATTAGAATTGGCGAACAAAAATGTCATTTTTGTTGAATATAAAATTATACACCGCTGTAAACATCATTTTTGTCGCATTAGAATTGGCGAACAAAAATGTCATTTTTGTTGAATATAAAATTATACACCGCTGTAAACATCATTTTTGTCGCATTAGAATTAGCGAACAAAAATGCCATTTTTGTTGAATATAAAATTATATACCGCTGTAAAAATCATTTTTGTCGCATTAGAATTGGCGAACAAAAATGTCATTTTTGTTGAATATAAAATTATACACCGCTGTAAACATCATTTTTATCGCATTAGAATTGGCGAACAAAAATGTCATTTTTGTTGAATATAAAATTATACACCGCTGTAAACATCATTTTTGTCGCATTAGAATTGGCGAACAAAAATGCCATTTTTGTTGAATATAAAATTATACACCGCTGTAAACATCATTTTTGTCGCATTAGAATTGGCGAACAAAAATGTCATTTTTGTTGAATATAACAAGGGGAAATCAAATTTCAAGGGGAAATTTTTATATATAAACCATTTGGCGATTTCCCCTTGTCGCATTAGAATTTGCATATCGACAATCGTAACTTCAAACGATTATTACGAAAGATCCGACCGTTGGATTTTCCCAAAACTGGAACCGTTCGAACCGCTTTGGGAAGAGCTTTCCAACGATGTGAATTTCATCAAAATCGGACGGTTAGATTTTAAGATATGTGTAAATCAAATTTTGGTAAAAGCAGTGCAAGTGCCGCCCATTGACCCGAAACGTCGTTTATTTATTTCGAGCTATTTTTAATAAATAAAAATAGCGATAAATAGTTATAAATATATATGAAATGTTTTAAATTATAATTATGCGACAATTATTTGAAAAGGCCGAGTTTAACTCATTTCAAATAATTGCACGGCGATTAAATCATAGGTGTAAGAAGACGATGGTTGAAGACCGACGATTTTCACATCGGATGGACGATGACTTCTGATACCTTAGACTGATTTGCTCCCAGGACAGGGTTGAAGCAGTAATTGTTCGGACGTGTGTGTTGATCGTGCGGATAAGCGAGCGCCTTTTTGGTGTCTCCGGTTTCGTTCTGACCCAGAACGGACTTGTAAATGGATGCGTGTCTGACGTTGGAATTCGCTTCATGTAATTAAATCGATTTCTATTAATATATGTCTATTTGGTGGTAGAGAATTTATTCTCTACTTAACACCCTGATTCGTAGTAATAGTTATCGATTGCATGCCGTTGAATTGTCAATGTGGCACGCCAAGATGCAATGATCAAGGCTTTGTTGAAAAGCAGGCCTTGTGGCTGATGATCAAAGCATAGCCTGTTTAGGCATAGTTTTGTGTATAACGTAACTTCGCGAGCCTCACACCCTGGTATGAGTCAAAAACGGGATTAGGACTGCAGGGAGTGCACACGTTTCTTTCTAGCTAGTGGTGTTTGGGTTTTAACACGGCCCGACATTTTACTTATGTGGATTTTGGATTGAGGTACCTCAGGTTTTTTTTATAGGCCGGAAGTGGTCATACTAAAGGTTCATAGGAACCGGGAAACGTGTGTTCAGGCATAATTAATCCACTACCGTTAGGTGGGGACCGGCCCTGAAGATCCAAGGGTTCACTACGGGGGATCCTGAGGCATTTTCTAGAGTGTCTCGAATCAGAAGAGGACGATCCCTAGCCTCGACTTCATGACAGAAAACCAATTCCCAATACGACATCACAGTTTTGATTGTAAACTTATGTACGGCGACATAGTATATGGTACCTATGCCGTCTAGGATTGATATATGTATTTTGAAGTATTTTAATACTGCTTAAACACTAATGATAATATATAAATATTACTTTTCACGTACTAAGCATGTTTGATCATCATAAGGGAAAACTCTATCCTCCTGTGTGCGTTGCATTGTGTGATAAGACTTGAGTCTTATGATGATTTCATTTTTCAAAAGTCATTTCGCTGTTTTACCCAAACTTTATAAAATTATGCACTGGCAATCCAATGGAGTAAACCCGTTCCGCGTTAGCGGCGTGGTCCTGAGATTCACCATATTGATAGTTAATTTAGTTAAGAATTCTCATACCAGTCCCATGACTGACTCGTAGTTTGTTTCACTTTTGCAAACTAGGGTGCCCTCTTTCCACACGGGCAGCCAATTGACAGGTTCAGGTGATACATTCTGTTTTGGAGCTTGCTTGGACGGAAGAAGAAGGCCTTTTCTCTAGTTTTATTTTGCTTTGAGACATTTTTCCATCTTTTGCTTTTTGATGTATGTAATGGAATTTGGAATTTATTTCCTTATCTTTTGAGACTTACTGTATTGCTAAGTGGATCCTGTATAACTGCATACTCTGATGTTTTGTTGTGATGCTGATGACATTTTATTTCCGCTGAAATGTTTATGTGCTATGTTCTTTCTATGAGATCTATTTATTGTTGTAATTATGTTGTGTTCCAAAATGATTATCCTTGCTTTCGGTCAACGGAAGTTTGGGGTTATCACATCGATGGTCGATGAACTTCGAATTTCAGTTGAAATGGTGGCTCGGGTTTTAAATTTTTAAATGAAGGTGTTCATCATATTTCTCTGCTGAAACCAAACAATACAAAATTGGAAATTGAATTTGAGGCCATCTACGTATACATGGGTAAGTTTTTGGCAAACGATATAATGCAGGGCCTCCTATATATAGGTGAATAGATCTTTGGATAATAACAACGTCGTATCAGCATGCGTAGCTTGATTTTAGGTATGCAGAAGTATATGGAACTAGGCGTTGACATTATTTACTTCAGGCTTAAGTATATTAAAGTAGGGAGAGTGTCCACATCACAGAATAGGATAGAAGGTAACCCAGTATAGTTGTGCGTTAACCTAATATAGCTGTGCATGTATGCCTCCTTTCATTTCCGGGTTTAGACGTGATGCTTAAGGGTGAAGCGTACCGGTTGAGGTAAGACAGGTGAGTACTCTCGTTACTTAGCCATTAAGTTTATATGAGTTTTCTTTTCGATCTGCATGTGTTTTAGTCAGTTTACCTCAGTTGAAAAAAAATATGGGGTAGCTCATTAGGACAATTGAGTCACGTGTAGCTTTGTTGTTAAATAACTGCTCAAACTACAGTGGCTTTGTTGTTAAAAGTAATTTGCATTTGTTTACACCATGCGTGCATGTAGACTTACCTGTTAGTAGATAACCGTTTCTTCTCAATAGTTTATTGCTTCAATTATTATTATAGGTTAGCAACTTCAAGAACCCTATACAGCGCATATATCCAAGCTAAAATAATGTATTAGTGTGGTTTAACGAAAAATGAGTAAAGTAAACATAGTTACTAAACACATATTAGACAACAACAAAATAATTAATTAAGTGTAAATTATTTTAATTAAAAGTCACAAATAAAACACTTCTTTAAAATGTCTCTCACGAATAAGTCGTATATGTGTGTATACCATGCGATAACATTTCTCATTCAATTCGTTTTCTTTAATGCTATATTATCATTTATCGCAAACATATCCGAAAAACAGAGGAAAAAGGTGGTGGATTATTCCATATCAATATTTAAAATAATATAATATATTAAATACTTGATTACCCAAAATACGGGATGTTACATTCCTTCCTCAAAAAATTTCATCCCCGAAATTACTAAGGTAGAAGAATTTGTTACCAACCACATTAAATTTCAAAAATCCAATTTATTTTAAATCCAAAACCAATTCAGGAATTATATATCGAACCAATCTACTATTCAATTAAACAAACAATGCATAACTATAATCACAACCAATTTAACCAACATTTAATTTGTATTCAGCCATTAATATTCACTGTTAATATCCGTGTATATTTATTCGGAATATCAAACGATTAATATCTGATCAGTTCCCATAATTATTATTTGTTTTATTTTAAATATCCAAATTTCATATTTATCTTATTTAACTCCAATATCCAACATTAACTCCACTTAACCAAATTTAGTTTCAACTCAAAAATTCAATTAACTAATTGAATTTCTAATTAGTTTTCTTCCATTCCAAATTTCAAATTCTGATTCATTCCATACCATTTACTAATTTCACAAGTGAAAGCACCCTTGGTAATATTAAACCATTCCAAATTTTAAATCCAGTTGGAATTCTATTCAAAACACCCAAATAACTCAATACTGAATACTTTGATAAAATCATTTCTTTTCTACAAAAAATACTTTGGCAAGAATTATTTCATTTATCCCTCTTTGCAAAACAATATCATATCAATAGTGAGTTCAAAAATTGAACTGATCAAATAACACAATATAAAACATTTGTACATAAAATTTACAAATACGCGCTCTCATATATACACTCAACTCAATCTAGGGTATTACTAACCCCATCTCTATCAAGTTACGCCATAGAGCCAAGGTTATTACTAAACCTTATGCTTTGATACCACTGTAACGACCCAGCGGGTTTGATGCCCGGACTTCAACAATAATACATAAAACCCGTATTACTTGCTGAAATCTACGTAACGAAAACACTAGATAGTTATTAGAAAGAAGTTAGAGGGTGAGATAAGAAAGAAAAAATATTAGAATAGAAGAAGAAGAAGATCTAACGAACACAACACAGAGTCTCACATCGCAGCGGAACAAAATATAATATAGAAATAATCTTTTTTTGAGAGCTTGAAAAATACTTACAAACATCAAAGTACAGCTTACAACCAACACATCTGGACAATTATAATAACCTATCCTCATATACAGTCATAGAGCAGAAAAAAATACTAGATGTCATACGTCTGAACACCTCTAACTCATCTCTGGACTTCGTAGCATCCGATAACCAGAACCAGTACAACCCGGTCGAACCTGAGCATTTCAAGTACCGTGTCAGTCTGTGAACCAGAGTAAGAACAACTCGAAAAGTTTTAGTAACATCCATATCTATTTTAAAATCAAAAATCCTTTTAAAAGAAAAGGACAATAGTAAGACCAGCCCACACATAAACACAGACGGTTTTTACCTTACTATAACCCAAAACATTTTTGAAATCATATATTTCTCTGATATTATAATAGTATCTAAATACGAATAGATAGCAATCTAGCGGAACGCTTGCATCTCATGCTCCACATATATAGTATACAATCAAAACCGCAAGCACTTATTGGAGATTGGATTCCGACTATGACAAGGTATGTAACCACCTACCGATAGTGTATCTCTAGAGGCGAATACACTGGATTCAATAAGAACGTCTTGCAACCCGGTCACACATGACCGACCACTCACTTCGCTTGAGTGTATCGAATATATACCAATGGTTGGGATCTACAACCATTTCTCTAAACGGGACAACATCAATAGATTAAAGAAAGAAAAGGAATTTCTCTAGATAGGTGATTATATACCCTAATAGGAGTGACCCACATAGCCATGCTACCTGCCTGATTTTTTTCATTTCCCAATTGTGAGACTTGAGGTCATAACGTATCTTTTGGAACACCCGTCCACCATTCACTTTGAATGCCACATTGTCAAATCCGCCAGAAATCACTAATTGATTTCCACAAAAATACTCGGGTTGTTAAGTTAAGAAAAGGTGTCTTCTCCGCCGCCACAGAAATACGTTTGAGGAAATCAATGTACGTAACTCCTTTCGAAGTACTCTGTCAGACATTCGTCCATACAAGTTGTCCTGGGACTGGACAAACCAAAGGCACCCCTACTGCATCCTTGAATTACACTATGGATCAGTAGTGAGTAATCGTTGTAATCCACAAACTCCAATCACATCAGAATCACAAATCAAATAACTATAGATGCATGCCAAAGAGATTCGACAAGTCGTTCTTCCGCTTATGATGATCCATGGTCTTCACTGCTTCATCTTCAATCTACATCTTCGAGATTTCATGTTTGCTGGTTCGGAATGGTTTTCGAATATAGATTCAATCCCGGTCTTTCCGTACCAACAATCGTATAGGTAAGGTTTGATAGTCGGTTATTTATCTATCAAATAACATTCATTTAGCTAAAAAAATAAAATGAGTTCATTGGTTTTGGCATTCCGCATCGCTTGGCCTTTTTTATTTTAAACTCCTTAATCTTCCCATATTTTAAAACACTGTATTTACTTTTTATTATACTAAAATATTCTTAAAACCATTTTAATTATTTTAGAATTTAATCATATGTATATATATATTAACACTTTTGGGCTTTAACCCATTTCATATATAAACAACCTTATGAAATCTCTTCTGTTTCATTCCTAGAATCAATCATTGACACTTTCCCTTTGGGATAAATCTATTCAAACACAACTCATTATTTTCTCAAATCTCGAAAATATTGTTATATTCTCTTAATTATCTTTCTATTCCAGTTACTTTAATATTCATTAGTCCTTAACCAAAAACTAGTAAGTGGACAACTCCCTGAATATCAACCCCGAAGGCCGAAACCAACATCAGATCGACACCCAAGGAGTCATTCAACTCAGCTAATCTCTAGTCATTTTCATAATTTCCTTACTCTGTTCAAATCTGCAAAACGTTTGCTTTTAAACCATTTTCTACTTTGGACATCTCGTTTCAATTCCATTTACTTCACTAAATCTTATTATTAAGTATCATCAATTTAAAACCAACATTTTAACCCCTCACCTTATTTACCAAACTCCTGTTTGTATAAAATACTTTCATAACCCCTTTCACAATCCGACTAGAATTCATTACAACTCTGATTATCTATTTAAATATATTTTATTTAAATAATACTCAGTTAAATCATTATTAATGATAATTTACTTCCTCATTAATTGAAATAAATATTAAATTCCCTATTAAATCCTTATTAAAATCAAACACATATCTGTTAAATCATCTCATTAATTTTTTTAATCATAACTAATTTACTAATCGATCCCAGTTAAAATGGTTGACTTGGCCAACTTAAAACACAGTACTTCTTTAACCAATTTCAATTAGTCCTTCCTTCAAATTAATTCATAATTAATTAATTTAAATAACTTAATTAATTGTTTCTAGAGTAATTAAATCAATCTCTTAACCATTATGTTAATTTCTGCTCATTTACGTATAGATCTTATTATCATAAACCTTTGTTTAATGAAGTCATTTGACCAATTATTTGTAAACTTAAATATTAATTTTCTTTCAATAAACTTTTATTCAAAACAACAGATTTAAAAATCTATTTTTAGTTATAAAATAAATTATGTAACTTTATTTTTATCGATTCACTTGACAGTAATCTACATTTATAAAATGATTGATTTATAGGCCAACTACTGCAATTACTCAACCAATACTAAAATGAAACAATCTTAAATTTCCAATTAATGATTAACAATCCAATCAATCATACAATCAAAACAGTTCATATAATGATGATATATGAAAAAAATGACATTCAATATATTTGAGGAATGCAGTTGAATACCTGCAACCTGTTCTTCTCTGCATCCAAATATGTTATCTCAACAATATTATTTGATTTCCATAAACAGATATAAAATTCAACTATCAAACAATATATAACAACAATCCAAACATCCATCAACTAATTAACAATCATAGCACACAAATATTTAAACCCGACTTATATAAAATGTAAGTGGGATAAAAACTGAGTGAGTTGAACTCACCTTGGTTCCAGTAGATGTTGAAATAATTAAATTAAACAAGTGTTTAATTTAATCCAAACTCCAAGTTGTGCTCAACTCTGTTCAAACCATCTCTACAAAGTTTCGCTTGCCGATATGGTTCCGACGCTTCAGGTTTTGTTAATTCCTGACACTGTACGAACGAGCTAAAAATTTAATAAGTTAATTGTTTTTTATAAATCCTTAATCAAACTAATTAAACTAATCTTAATTAAATTATAACGTTTGACAATTATAATAAGCTCAAGCTTGACAAGTAAATTTCTAGTTTAGAACCACTATAACGAACCGATCCACTGTAGTATACATAGAAATGGCTGATATTTTAGAAAACTGTAATTGGGATAGTAATTTAGAATATAAGAAAATATTCCCATCCATTCATGATACCCTTATCAGGCTATAAGATACATATTTAGATTTTATAAAACTTGTATCTTATTAATGCAAGTAGCCTCGATTGATCATTTGTAGCAACGATTCCATATTGATCAAGTTAGAAAGGAGTTAGAATATTATCAGCCCAAACTTATAGAATCATCCTATTAATGATGTTCAAATAATCAGACCAATTGATCCTATATCATTAGTAATTGAACTACATTTTTATAATATAACAGATCACATTTTATAATTATTTAGGCCCTTTATTACTTAAACAATGACCCCCCACTACTAATATTATGTATTTCTTGCCACGTAAACTCATAACTGGCCATATTAAACTATTAGTAATATTTCATTAATAAAAACCTTTAATATGATTACTTATACCTTGATTTGACACTAAACTCGTGATTAGGCACATTGGACATGTTACTGTTCATCTCCTCCAACTTCTGCTCTCAACTGAAAACAACACTCTATCGATGCACTCCTCTCTCCAGTTCGTGCACTTCCACCTTTCCACTGAAACTTCCACTGTTGTTGATCAACAACGAAATCTCCTTCCTTCTGTTCTAACTGGGATAAACCCACACTTTGCGTTCCTCATTTGCGTCAAAACCTCATTGTTGTTCCAGTACTGCTGCTTTACATTCTTTGCTTAATTTGTCCTGCTGCTATTGTTTTTGAAAGCACTTTCCCAACCCAGCTCTTCTCCGTGATTCATGGACCATCGGCAGCGTTCTCTTCTATGAATTTCTTCCGCCATATTCATTGGCCTTCCCCACTTCTTGTTTTAATGTTCACATAAGTCCCCTGTAACACCCCACACCCGCTAAGGTCACTCACTAAGGGAATGCCTTAACTTTGGTGGAGCATTTTAAGTGAATATAGAACATAAAAATTACGCAAGACAGATATAAATACTTGAAAATCTAAAACATCATTTCATTGCAGCAAAAGGTAAACATGTTTAGTTACAACACCATAAAGAGTCAAGTACTAAATATCCATCCTGATAAAAACATAAGTACATAATCCCACTACATAAACAATAGCCAAAAAAGAAAAGATAAGCTGGGCTTTACATCACGGTCCAAGCTCCAGAAGATAGATAAAGAAATCTGATCAAAGCCCACTAGTGCTAGGCCCAACCTGAGGACCTGAGGGGGGAAAAGATAAAAGCAACGGGGTCAGACATAAGTCTGAGTGAGCGCTATAACTTTAACAACACAATCATTAAAGTAATTAGGGTATGATATAAACTTGGTACGGGATGACTGGGGATAAATGACTACACTAAGTAGCCAACTAGACATAGGATGAACTAAGATAACGGTAAAGACGCATCTACCCACCCAAGGGTAATTACTAACTGCACCACACCAGTCATTCCTACTTAAAGGTTGATCCCACCCAAGGACTTAGAGAATTTACCCAGTAGTTTCGTGTACCCCTAGCTGACTACATAGGTGCCGTCTGCCCCTATCTCCACTAGGTGTACCCACTACTCCCAAGCGATCGGCTCCCTACCGTAGATACCCGTGCTGGCCCCACAGTGGGGTGTATCACTCCCCAAAGTGGCAACCCGATACAACAAATGGTGCACGACTTATACCTACACGATGCAACAACGTCTTACCTACCAGCCCGGGTCCACACACGCATATGAAACCCGTTGGACTTGCATTGCCACCGCTAACCCGTTTTGACCTCTTATAATCAAGCCCAGTACGCGTGTCCCGTCCTCGACATGGGTCGAGCCCAATAAGATACATATGGGTTACTGGTTGAAATGGGCCCCCCACAAGCTACCACCTAAGCTTGTCACTTTGTCTAGTGCATCCCACTTAACCCTTTAATCATGTTTAATTACATGTTTCCACTTGGTTAAGTATTCTAATCGTATTTTCTATTGCCACCCAAGGCAACCCACTAGATTTCCTCATGCCACCCAAGGCACTTACTTGATTTCCACATGCCACCCAAGGCACCCACTTAACCCCTCATGCCCACTACATGCTTATCTGGTTAAGTGTTTCTTAATTGATTAGAAACGTAACCGTTGTAAAGACCTCTCACATTAGACTATCTTTTATGGCAGCTGGATTTGCCGGTTGGGTCCAGGCAGCCTTACGCCATAACCGAGTCTAACCTCGTGTCTATACACTTGTCACGTATTTAGTTTGTGCCTAAGACCTCTCACATTGGGCCAATCATTTGTAGCCGCTGGATTTGCCGGTCGGTTCCGGGCAGTCTTATGCTACAAAAGGGTCCAACCTCGTGTCTTAGTCGATTAATTACACCTAATTAATCACCCCCATATTTCGAATTAATTTTCCCTAATTAATTCCAATTTTAACGATGTACATAATTGACTCAATTATGTCCATCCACTTTATGGTATGCATAATCATACCAACTTCACACCATTTCATTAACATGTATATTAACCCCATCGTTCCCCACGTAATTCGCTAACATGACATACAAGGGAAGATTCATCACAAATACAATGGGTTCAACTTGCATAACATTAGCATCAACATGGGTTTAAAGGTGTCAACATGCATATAACATCAAACCCAACTAGCATAAATAATCAACCCAAACTTTCATGAATCACATATGTCATAAGGAGGTTAACTTGCACAAGTTATTTATGTCATACAATGGGGTAAACTTGCATATGTATGTATGACATACAAAGGGGTTAACTTGCATATGTATGCATATCATACTAAGGTGTAAACTTGCACATGTTACTTGCATACAATCAAACACCAAACTTGCATAACATGTCATATATGAACTTGCATATAATCATACACCAAACTTGCATAATCATGGTGTCATAATGGATCAATGTTTATCATAGCAACTAGCATCATGAACACATAGCCTAACACTTGCATAACTTGCATAACATCATGATCATATAGCATATAGCTTGCATAACTTGCATAACATCATGAACATGTAGCATATGACTTGCATAACTTGCATAACATCATGAACAAGTAGCATATAACTTGCATAACTTGCATAACATCATGATCACATAGCATATGACTTGCATAACTTGCATAACATCATGAACACATAACACATAACTTGCATAACATCACAAACACATAACATATGATAACATAATCTTGCATTGATCCACATTCATAGCCATAACCTCATTATATCCTATCATAATCATTTCAACAATTGGTTATTAAGGCTATAGAAAACTCAAAACTTGTTGATTAGCACTCCTAAGAAGAAGATTAAGTTGCTAGAGTTGATTAGAGATTGATTTGAGAAGCTATCTTCCTCTTTAAATTGATGGAGGCTCCTTCAAGTTGCATTTTGACGGCATAACGGTGTTGTATCTATTTTTAGTATGAATTAGGGTAGTCTTAGGGTGTATTTATAGAGTTGTTAGGTGTTTTAGGCCATTAGATTAACCCTAAATCAGATTAGAGCCATCAGATCTCGTCCTAGCCACCAAAACACAGCCAAAAAGCCAAACTGGTGCACCCAGGTCACCTGGGCTTGACCAGGGAGGTCGACCCCCAGGTCGACACTAGGGTCGACACCCTAGTCGACCTGGTGGGCAGGTCGACTCCCCAGTCGACCCCCAGGTCGACTCCCTGGGTCTGGCGGGAATTTCTCGCCACTTCTGAAATTTGAAATTTTTGTATTTAAAATCTGTTTTAAATTTTCTGAAACTTCTTCGGGCCTTAACTGGGTCATACGGACTCCGATTTTCGAAAACTCGGACTCTATTTCACTTATTTTTCCGAGACGAACGCAATGGCATAGTCCGTTTCCCCTGATTCAGATTTTAAAATTTAATTCTGCCCTGTTTTATATTATAGCAAGTTATTCAACATACGGGGTGTTACATTCTCCCCTACTTAAAGGATTTCGTCCCCGAAATCTCTAAGTCAAGAAGAACGTATCCTACCATCCAAACAACCATCTACTCAAACCATCAAACACTGGCATCCATTGTCCTTAGAGTTTCTAATGCTGTATGAACATATGCAAAAAGTGTGTGTATATGTTCCCTGACTAATGCAAAATCAGGCGGTCTACTGATTCAGTTGACCTCCTTAATGAAAACCATGATAGTGCCATGCATCCAATATGTATGCGAAAGAACCCTATCGACACATACTATCTCTACATGAGTGCACAATCATTCACCAAAATGCATCATCCATATGATAACACAACCATTATACATCCATTAATATAGCTACCTACACACAATTTTATGCAATATGCAATATGAAGTGACTGAGCCGATCTAGTGCCTAGAGTGTGTGTATATGCATCCACGAGCAACCACTAGCAACCACTTGCATCCACACGCATCCATCAAACATAACATGTCTCAAACACATGTTTCAACCATAGGTTTACCCTATCTAAAGGTCAAAGGTACTAATGAGAGGACATACTAAAGATAAGATAAGTACTAGACAAACGGTAAAGGAGAAGTTAAAAGACATACCCTCAAAAAGGAATGGGTATAGTGAACGCATCTTCGCTTCTGTCTCCCAAGTAGCATTGCTCTCATCCTTTCCCCATTGCAATTTGACTAGTCGCACCTCTCTGTTCCTCAACTTCCTAATCTCTGACCCAAGGATGCGGGTAGGAGCTCGTCGAATAGTCGCATCACGCTCTACCTCTACTTCTTTAAGCAAGCTCGGCTCTACCACCTCTGCGGTCTCATGTAGGCATTTCCTCAAATGTGACACATGGAATACGTCATGTACCCCACTAAGTCTCTCGGGTAAATCCACTCTATATGCCATCTGTCCAATCCTTTCCTTGATAGGAAACAGTCCTACAAATCTTGGAGCTAACTTCCCAACGGACCCAAAGCGAACTACATTCCGTAATGGATATACTTTGACAAAGACCATGTCCCCAACATCAAACTCAAGATCCATCCTCCTCTTATCCGCGTAAGATTTCTGTCTGTCTTGCGCTGCTTTCATCCTTCTTCGAATCAAGTCAATCTTTTCCGAAGTCTCCCTAACCATATCGGGCCCAAGCAAGATCTTATCCGTAGATTCCCACCAACATGTAGGTGATCGACAAGGCCTTCCATAAAGAGCTTCGAAAGGAGCCATACCAATACTGGACTGAAAGCTGTTATTATACGCGAACTCTACCAATGGAAGATGCTCTTCCCATGTACCTCCAAAATCCAAGATACAAAGCCTCAAAAGGTCTTCTAGAACACGATTCACCCTCTCGGTCTGGCCGTCCGTCTGAGGATGATATGCGGTGCTCAAACACAATTGAGTCCCCACTGCTTCCTGCAAACTCTTCCAAAACTCGCTAGTGAAGATAGGATCTCGATCACTCACTATGCTAGAGGGTACCCCATGCAACCGAACTATCTCTCGAAGGTAAACTGAAGCTAGCCATGGAGCAGTCCTCTTACTCTTCACGGGTATGAAATGGGCGCTCTTAGCAAGCCTGTCTACTACAACCCAAATTCCCGTATTACCCTTCCTCGATCTAGGTAATCCATCAATAAAATCCATCGAGACGCTATCCCATTTCCATTGCGGAACTTCTAATGGGTGAAGCAACCTACCGGGTTTCTTTTGCTCCGCTTTCACTTGTTGGCACACCAAGCATCTAGCGACATACTCGGCCACATCTTTCTTCATACCGGCCCAAAAGAAAACTCGCTTCATCTCTTGGTACATCTTGTCCCCACCGGGATGAATGGTCATCCTAGAACGGTGTGCATCATCAAGAATAGCCTTCCTCAAACCCTCGTCTTGCGGTACACAAAGTCTACCGTCTCTATGCATGCACCCCCTATCGTCTAGGGTGTACCTACTCAAATGGATGGACGACTCCCCCCTTATGAGCCTCTCTACCAACTCAACCAAATGTGGGTCGTCCCTTTGTGCCTCGCCAATCCGCCCCAAAAGAGTAGGTCTGACCTCCAAGGCTGCTAGCAAACCGGGTATATAGTCAACGGAAGGTCTGAAATCAAACATCGAGATAAATTCCAAGCTTCGTCGTTCCACGAACAATGGACTCAAGGACAACCTTTTTCTACTCAAGGCGTCCGCCACCACGTTACCCTTGCCAGGGGTATACGCTATCTCGAAATCATAGGATGCTAAGAACTCCATCCACCTTTGCTGTCTCAAGTTCAAATCTTTCTGAGAAAACAAGTACTTCAATGATTTGTGGTCAGTGAACAATTCGAATCTCTCACCAAGAAGATAATGGCGCCAAATCTTAAGCGCAAAAACAATAGCGGCCAACTCTAGATCATGGGTAGGGTAATTTTTCTCATGCGCCCTCAACTGCCTTCCACCGTAGGCTATTACCCTTCCCTCTTGCATTAAGACTGCGCCCAGTCCTGTTCCACAAGCATCGGTATAAACAACAAATGGCTTACTCCCATCTGGCAACACTAAGACTGGAGCTGAGGTTAAAGGTCTCTTTAACCGTCGGAACGCATCATCACAATCTACGTCCCATGCGAAGACTAGATTCTTCTTCGTCAAGCAAGTTAATGGGGCTGATATCTTCGCGAACTCCTTGATAAACTTCCTATAGTAGCCATCCAACCCTAAGAAACTCCTCACCTCGGTAGCATTCTTCGGAACCTTCCAATCTTGGATGGATACTACCTTCGCGGGATCCACAGCTATCCCTTCCTTGGAGACCACGTGCCCCAAGAACCGCACTTCCTTCCTCCAGAAGTGACATTTAGAGAATTTATCCTTAAGGCTATGCGCTCGAAGAGTCTCCAACACTTCCCTAAGATGTAGGGCATGCTCTTCTTCACTCTTAGAAAATACTAAGATATCATCCACAAAGACCACCACGAACTTAAGGAACTCCCTGAACACCCTACTCATCAAATCAAAAAAATATGCAGGGGCGTTCGTCAAACCAAATGGCATCACTAGCCACTCATAGAAACCATCCGGAGTCCTAAAGGCAGTCTTGTCTACGCTATCCTTAGCCACTCTCAACTGATGAAACCCCGTGGCCAAGTCCAACTGCGAAAATACTGAAGCGCCAACCAACTGATCAAAGAGATCATCAATCCTCGGCAATGGTTGTCTATTCTTCTTTGTGAGCTTGTTGAGTTCTCTATAGTCTACACAAAGTCTGAGGGACCCATCCGCCTTCGTGGCAAAAACTACTGGAGCACCCCACTCCGACATACTTCGTCTTATGAACTCCTTCTCAAGCAACTCCCCTACTTGCTTATGGAGTTCCCTCCTCTCACGAGGAGCCATATGGCGCACTGGTAAAGATACAGGTTTAGCATTATCCACCAGATATATTCGGAAGTCTATCTCCCACTTCGGAGGTAAACCCTTTACCTCCTCTAACACATCCGAGTATTCCCGGACCACTCTAACAGATCGCAAACTCTCGACCGAAGCGTCAAGCGATTCAAGATAACTTAGCATAACAGAATCCATGGGATTACAAGAGATCTCGAGAGTGTTCCCCAAGCGGGTCATGAGCCTAACAACTCTCCTTTCGCAATCAAGAACGGCACCACTACTGGATAACCAATCCATGCCCAAATCAACCCATAGCCCGTGAAGCCCAAAACAAAAGCATCACATCTAAACTCAACGCTAAGTATAGAATCTTCAAACCCAAACATATCATGGACAAATAAGTGGAGCCCCCAATTGGGTTTGAAACAACCAAGGGATCATCTACTAGACTGGTGTCTAAGTGTAGTGACTCAACTAATGATGATGAGATAAACGAATTCGATGCGCCAGAGTCAAACAATGTACGGACAGGATGATCAAATAGAAAAACCAGACTTTCAACGGAAATAGTTCTACCTCTTTCCTGAATCGGTGGAACCGCGAGAGCCTGAACTTGCCCCCTTGCCTGACCCGGTGCCACAAGAGCTTGCACCTGTCCTCCTGAGGTAGATCCCGTCCTTTGCCCCTTCTTAGGGCAGTCCTTCACTAGATGCCCTGCTTCGCCACAGTGATAGCAGCCAGTCTTCTTCTTCTTCCGACGGTCTTTACTTAGGTGGCCTGGTATCCCGCAGTTGAAGCACTTCTTCTTCCCCTTGCCACCGTTGCCTTTCCCACCTTTGCTCTGTTGCTGTTGAGGTCTCTTTTGATCTCCTTTCTTCTCGGGTGCCTTATTAGCATTGGGACCCTTCTCTTCCTCATGCATGAGTGCCATGTCAACTGGCTTCTCAAAGGTGGCCCCCATAGGGATGTGAGTCATAGCCAAACCATGCATTGGTTCATTCAAGCCTTTCACGAACCTCAAAGCCTTCTTCTCCGGTGTATTCACCATGTCTATGCCAAACCTTGCCAATTGATTAAACTTGTTGACATATTCCTTCACCGAGAGGTTTCCTTGCTTTAGAGTCAAGAACCTTTCCATATACAAGTTTTCCTCCGCCCTTGAGAGAAATTTCGCCACAAATCTTTGCCTAAAATCCGCCCAAGAGTCAACGGGGCGTTCTCCATTAGTGACCTCCCACCAGAATGAGGCCTCTCCCTTCATTAACCAAGCAGCTAACTTGACTTTCTTTCCTTCTTCCATCTCAAAGATATCTATCAACTCTTCCACCTCCTTAAGCCAATCTCTAGCCTCTACAAAAGTTTCTGATCCTTGAAAAGGTTTCCCTCCCATAGCTTTAAATTCCTTGCAAGTCTTTGCAAAAGTATCCGTGCGAGGAGGAGGAGGGGGAGGAGGAAGATCGGGTGCTACTGTTGGTGGAGGAACATTTGCTGGACCCGCAGTGGCGGCCCTAGCCTCCATCAATCTCCTATACCATACTGGTATCGTCACACCCTCTGGAAAGTTAAGATCTTCAGCCATGCTGAAACGAAAAAGGAAAGATTCAAAATGGTGAATTCGAAAGATAAAGATATGGCTATTGGGGATTATGCTTTTCTTTCAAAAACGTTTCTCTTTAAAGACATGTTTTTGAAAATACTTCTTCCAAAAATGTTTTTAGAAAAATAGTTTTCTAAAAAATTTATCTGTTCTGGTAACCTTCGCTCTGATACCACGTGTAACACCCCACACCCGCTAAGGTCACTCACCAAGGGAATGCCTTAACTTTGGTGGAGCATTTTAAGTGAATATAGAACAGAAAAATTACACAAGACAGATATAAATACTTGAAAATCTAAAACATCATTTCATTGCAGAAGAAGGTAAACATGTTTAGTTACAACACCATAAAGAGTCAAGTACTAAATATCCATCCTGATAAAAACATAAGTACATAATCCCACTACATAAACAATAGCCATAAAAGAAAAGATAAGCTGGGCTTTACATCACGGTCCAAGCTCCAGAAGATAGATAAAGAAATCTGATCAAAGCCCACTAGTGCTAGGCCCAACCTGAGGACCTGAGGGGGAAAAAGATAAAAACAACGGGGTCAGACATAAGTCTGAGTGAGCCCTATAACTTTAACAACACAATCATTAAAGTAATTAGGGTATGATATAAACTTGGTACGGGATGACTGGGGATAAATGACTACACTAAGTAGCCAACTAGACATAGGATGAACTAAGATAACGGTAAAGACGCATCTACCCACCCAAGGGTAATTACTAACTGCACCACACCAGTCATTCCTACTTAAAGGTTGATCCCACCCAAGGACTTAGAGAATTTACCCAATAGTTTCGTGTACTCCTAGTTGACTACATAGGTGCCGTCTGCCCCTATCTCCACTAGGTGTACCCACTACTCCCAAGCGATCGGCTCCCTACCGTAGATACCCGTGCTGGCCCCACAGTGGGGTGTATCACTCCCCAAAGTGGCAACCTGATACAACAAATGGTGCACGGCTTATACCTACACGATGCAACAACGTCTTACCTACCAGCCCGGGTCCACACACGCATATGAAACCCGTTGGACTTGCGTTGCCACCGCTAACCCGTTTTGACCTCTTATAATCAAGCCCAGTACGCGTGTCCCGTCCTCGACATGGGTCGAGCCCAATAAGATACATATGGGTTACTGGTTGAAATGGACCCCCACAAGCTACCACCTAAGATTGTCACTTTATCTAGTGCATCCCACTTAACCCTTTAATCATGTTTAATTACATGTTTCCACTTGGTTAAGTATTCTAATCGTATTTTCTATTGCCACCCAAGGCAACCCACTAGATTTCCTCATGCCACCCAAGGCACTTACTTGATTTCCACATGCCACCCAAGGCACCCACTTAACCCCTCATGCCCACTACATGCTTATCTGGTTAAGTGTTTCTTAATTGATTAGAAACGTAACCGTTGTAAAGACCTCTCACATTAGACTATCTTTTATGGCAGCTGGATTTGCCGGTTGGGTCCAGGCAGCCTTACGCCATAACCGAGTCTAACCTCGTGTCTATACACTTGTCACGTATTTAGTTTGTGCCTAAGACCTCTCACATTGGGCCAATCATTTGTAGCCGCTGGATTTGCCGGTCGGTTCCGGGCAGTCTTATGCTACAAAAGGGTCCAACCTCGTGTCTTAGTCGATTAATTACACCTAATTAATCACCCCCATATTTCGAATTAATTTTCCCTAATTAATTCCAATTTTAACGATGTACATAATTGACTCAATTATGTCCATCCACTTTATGGTATGCATAATCATACCAACTTCACACCATTTCATTAACATGTATATTAACCCCATCGTTCCCCACGTAATTCGCTAACATGACATACAAGGGAAGATTCATCACAAATACAATGGGTTCAACTTGCATAACATTAGCATCAACATGGGTTTAAAGGTGTCAACATGCATATAACATCAAACCCAACTAGCATAAATAATCAACCCAAACTTGCATGAATCACATATGTCATAAGGAGGTTAACTTGCATAAGTTATTTATGTCATACAATGGGGTAAACTTGCATACGTATGTATGACATACAAAGGGGTTAACTTGCATATGTATGCATATCATACTAAGGTGTAAACTTGCACATGTTACTTGCATACAATCAAACACCAAACTTGCATAACATGTCATATATGAACTTGCATATAATCATACACCAAACTTGCATAATCATGGTGTCATAATGGATTAATGTTTATCATAGCAACTAGCATCATGAACACATAGCCTAACACTTGCATAACTTGCATAACATCTTGATCATATAGCATATAGCTTGCATAACTTGCATAACATCATGAACATGTAGCATATGACTTGCATAACTTGCATAACATCATGAACATGTAGCATATAACTTGCATAACTTGCATAACATCATGATCACATAGCATATGACTTGCATAACTTGCATAACATCATGAACACATAACACATAACTTGCATAACTTGCATAACATCACAAACACATAGCATATGATAACATAATCTTGCATTGATCCACATTCATAGCCATAACCTCATTATATCCTGTCATAATCATTTCAACAATTGGTTATTAAGGCTATAGAAAACTCACAACTTGTTGATTAGCACTCCTAAGAAGAAGATTAAGTTGCTAGAGTTGATTAGAGATTGATTTGAGAAGCTATCTTCCTCTTTAGATTGATGGAGGCTCCTTCAAGTTGCATTTTGACGGCATAACGGTGTTGTATCTATTTTTAGTATGAATTAGGGTAGTCTTAGGGTGTATTTATAGAGTTGTTAGGTGTTTTAGGCCATTAGATTAACCCTAAATCAGATTAGAGCCGTCAGATCTCGTCCTAGCCACCAAAACACAGCCAAAAAGCCAAACTGGTGCACCCAGGTCACCTGGGCTCGACCAGGGAGGTCGACCCCCAGGTCGACACTAGGGTCGACACCCTAGTCGACCTGGTGGGTAGGTCGACTCCCCAGTCGACCCCCAGGTCGACTCCCTGGGTCTGGCGGGAATTTTCCCGCCACTTCTGAAATTTGAAATTTTTGTATTTAAAATCTGTTTTAAATTTTCTGAAACTTCTTCGGGCCTTAACTGGGTCATACGGACTCCGATTTTCGAAAAATCGGACTCTATTTCGCGTATTTTTCCGAGATGAACGCAATGGCATAGCCCGTTTCCCCTGATTCAGATTTTAAAATTTAATTCTGCCCAGTTTTATATTATAGCAAGTTATTCAACATACGGGGTGTTACATCCCCCTTCCTCCCACTCGTTCTGTTTCTTCACGCAACCCCTCACAAGCCAGTGGCGGTCACCAAACGCTGCCCGTACTTCTCCCCCTGACCTCACACTCCCATAATATATTCGAACCCTATACAATATCAAATCTCCCTACTTCATGTTAAGCCCACCCTCGCCTGACTCTGGTGCCAACCTGCCGTCGCCTCCTCTTCTTCCATGCAGCTCTTTATTTTGAACTTGAGCTCTGTTTCCATGATGTCACCGCATATCAATTCGTCATCGTCACCATGCCACAATCTGCACAAAACTCCATACAATATACTCTGCAACTTCCATTACAGAAGCCAAACTCTACACTACCCGCTGACTCGAGCGCCGCCATCACCAAGTTGGCATACTGCCTTCTTCTTCAAGACAACCTCACACACACGACGATCATCCCACCTGTCGTGCTCTAGACAGTTCCCAGTACCCGATCTAGAAGTTCCCACCAACGTGCCCTCCAGTCCGACTTTCATTAATTGACAACTATAGCTAAAATCAATGGTCGATGAACTTCGAATTTAGTTGAAATGGTGGCTCGGGTTTTAAATTTATAAATGAAGGTGTTCATCATATTTCTCTGCTGAAACCAATAAAAACAAGATTGGAAATTGAATTTGAGGCCATCTATGTATACATGGGTACGTTTTGGGCAAATGATACAATGCAGGGCCTCCTATACATAGGTGAACAGATCTTTGGATAAAAATAACGTCGTATCAACATGCGTAGCTTGATTTTAGGTATGCAGAAGCATATGGAACTAGGTGTTGACATTATTTACTTCAGGCTTAAGTATATTAAAGTAGGGAGCATGTCTGTATCACAGAATAGGATGGTAGGTAACCCAGTATAGTTGTGCATGTATGACTCCTTTCATTTCAGGGTTTAGACATGACGCTTAAGGGTGAAGTGTACCGGTTGAGGTACGATAGGTGAGTACTCTCGTTACTTAGCCATTAAGTTTATATGAGTTTTCTTTTCGTTCTGCATGTGTTTTAGTCGGCTTAGCTCAGCTGAAAAATATATGGGGTAGCTCATTAGGACAGTTGAGTCACATGTAGCTTTGTTGTTAAATAACTAGTCAAACTACAGTGGCTTTGTTGTTAAAAGTAATTTGCATTTGTTTACACCATGAGTGTATGTAAACTTACCCGTTAGTAGATAACTGTTTCTTCTCAATAGTTTATTGCTTCAATTATTATTATAGGTTAGCAACCTCAAGAACCCTATAGAGCGCATATATCCTAGCTAAAATAATGTATTAGTGTGGTTTAACGAAAAATGAGTAAAGTAAACATAGTTACTAAACACATATTAGACAACAACAAAATAATTAATTAAGTGTAAACTATTTTAATTAAAAGTCATAAATTAAACACTTCTTTTAAATGTCTCTCGCAAATAAGTCGTATATGTGTGTATACCATGCGATAACATTTCTCATTCAAATCGTCTGCTTTAATGCTATATTATCATTTGTCGCAAACATATCCGAGAAACAGAGGAAGAAGGTGGTGGATTATTCCAAATCAATATTTAAAATAATAAAATATATTAAATACTTGATTACCAAAATACTGAACGTTACACCTACAGTAAAAAGAAAACATGGAAAGAAACAAACACAACGACAAGATTGAGGGAAAAGCTTCACCTTGTTTGCTAGTCCCGGGGGAGCATTGTCCAGCACACCAATATTGACATAAGAATACACAAATATTCTCAATATGCCTAAAAATATTACTGCAGACTTTATCAGAGAAACGTATCCAAGAAGCACTACCAACAACACTTACCAACAGCAAGCCGACAACAGTATCGTCATTGAATATCAAGCCCCATTGTTTAGCCCATCACAACCGTACCATAAACAACAACATAACCCACTCAGTTTCTCTCCAATAAGAGACAAAGAACATGTGCTTGGTAAAAAAAAGGTTACTGCATACCATTGTAGTAGGTTAATCGCGAAACCTCACCAGAAGCGAGAAGTTGCTACCTTCAATTAAAGCTCCAGGCTGAAAGCAAGCATTCCACTTTGTGGAAGATGAAACCTATCCAGGCACATCCAACACTTAACTGTAGCACGCACAGGAGATATGAGTTCCACACCATCCCCAAACCACCTGGCAAAGGCCAGACTCTCACAGGACAAAAACCCACTTGGCAATGTAGCACCAACTAGCCAAGGAATCTCAAGGAGAACATTACTAGTTATCATACAAGATAGGAACATGAGATTCTAGATCCGCACAACAGTGAGGTCGAAAGACCCAGAAGGCCGCCACGTAGCCAAGCAAAAGGGTCGTAGTCGTACTAGCGGGTTACAGATTCTAACGCAGTGGGGAGAGATTTAAGGGCATGAAGAAAATCAGGTTTAGACCTAAAATTAGAATAAGGGTTTAGGAAAAGCCTATGCAAGCGAACGCATGGGGAACGAGGTCCGAGGGAGTGAGAGAGTATGAGAAATGCGAGGGGAAATTATGAGTGGATTAGAAGAGGAAAAGAAATAATTCGTAGAGAATGAAGGCGGAAGAAATCGTTTCCCTATCTCCATTAACGACACTTTTCCAAGCACGAACCGTTCAATTATGCAATTTTTGTTCACTGGGTGCCAAAGGTAGATTAAACAATTTCAAAAAGAATCAAACGAAAAATTTAATCAACTCATGAGCATGATAAAGAACTTATCAGTAAATAAAGGGAATGAAAATTTTCCAAGCCAAACTTGCAACGAATATAATGATAATCCAAATCCTATTCACAATGGTAATTTTGAAATAACAACCTATAAAACTGGAAACGATAACCATAACAAAGTTCTTGAAAATTCGCGGATAGGTTTGGATTTCAGTTATTTGAAAGAAACTGACTGAAGTCTGGATTGCAATCTCCCTTTGTTTTGCATGAATAAAAGTAAAACAAAAATTTTTCGAAACTGAAAACTATGAAGACAATAAAGCTATTAACGGTTTTGTGAAATATGAGGAATTTTGTAAACATGAATTTTTTGGTCTATTTGAGAATGAACACCCACCCAATAATGAAGTAAATTTGAAATCTAAATAACTTGTAAAAGAGGAAGAACATGAAAGTTTGTAAACGAAATTGAAAATTCAACTAAGGAAACTGATGATGAATGTAAGCATAAGTTTGATCTAGAATTTATTGAGAATGTTAAAATGTTAGCTAACAAGACACTTGATATTAAACGTAATGCCAAATCTTCTCTCATAATTGACAAACGTAAGCTGAAAAATTATTAGTAAACATTCGACATAATGATTTCATTGGATCAACTATAATTATGCACAATCACTTATTATTGAAGGACTACATCGATAAATTTGTTGAGTATATGAATCACATCGTAAAAGATGCTTGGTCAGAAAAATTTATTTTGCAAGATGCCTTGATGTTAATTCAATAACTATAATATGGGTATAAGGATGAAATATTGGTGAGCCACTAGAGAAAGGCAGTTTTTCTCCTAGCTATATATTTTAACTTTCTTAAAATTTGTAATATTAGTAAAAATATTTTGTTTGTCATGTAACATAGGTAAGCACGGTGTGGGAAGAATACATAAAACAAAAACCAAGTGCATAAGAAAAAAGTAGTGGCATATTAGCATTGTATTCATCATAAACATATATGTTATTTTATATACAATCCATTTCTACATATCGTTAAATTGCATTTATATTACAAATTATTTTGTATTGCATTCATTTATGGGTACTTTCTTTCAAGTATAAAAAACGTTATGAACAACGAAGACACTGTTGAATTCCAGTGTGGGGGAGGATGGTTGTTTTCATGCATTCATATAGATGCATTAAAAAATGCATTTTCATTCGTTTTTTAAACTTATTTTTCAAGATTTTTCTTTTAACGCATTCATATTTCCATTTGTGTTGCTACTATGTTCATATTTTTACATCTATTTTTAAATTCCTCTACATGAATTTCTTAGGCTTCCTATATCAGGCACATGTAGATTCATATTTACTTGAAAATTTTTCATTAAAACTTGATGATTTAAATAGGCATAGTAGAGTAGATAATTTTTTTTGGCAAAGCCAGCGGGGTTGAATGGCCCCTACCATATATTCATATAATAAGAGAGTCTTACAATATAAATATGAACAATAAATGAAAATGAGCAGAAAAATAAGAGAGGGGAGAGGGACTATGTCCAGATGTCTTTGACCTTAACATCAAAAGCAAATGGGGACATAAGGATTTGTATGGGTATGCTACAACAAACAGCATAGTAAACTTGCATTCTATTATTCTTCTTGCCATTGAATATACATTGATTTCTCTCTTTGTAGACTTCTTTGATTATCACCGTCAGCATGATTAGTAGCTCATAGGATGAACTTAGCTTCCATCTTGTTGATTTGTATATGCTCATCGATTCTTCTTGGCTGTCCGTTGGGGGAGCAACAAAACCTCCTCTAAGTTTTATTTTACACCATATAAACTCATATGAATGAGCACTAAATGAACATGTGAGGTATGTTTTCATGTCCAGGTCGATAAAGTATGCACTCCTTTGAGACATTCATACCCTTCATCGCAAGTTTAGATATGGTATGTAGAACATCATTGAGAACTTTCCACAGACGAAAATTCATTCTTTCGTTTGCATTTCTGTTCCACACTCTCTTATACCCTGGAAATTTTTGCATTTTCATTTCACTAGACAGTTCTGAGTACACTATATTTGTTGCATGCTGCTTCTTGTCATTAGACCATACATATTCCTTAAATTGGCTATATGTATAAGTCTGATAATTGTATATTTTCCATAATTATTTATTGAGCTATTACTGGATCTTGGAAGTCTAATACGACCATTGATTATACAAGAGTTGCTTTTACATTCAATGGGATTCCACTTTGAACTATCTCTACAATATTTAATTTGTTATATAGAAGCTGAATTTTATAAAGCCAAGGAGTGGTCCAAAATTTTGATTTGCTATCATTTGTTTTTTGCATCAAAGATTGCGGCAGCATCTTATCACGAATTTTCAGCATAGACTTCCATACCCAGCTTTATGTTGGTTTCGGGCTTACAATCCAGATTTCTTCATTTTTCAAATTATATTTGGTGCTCCATTCAACCCATAATGTCCTTTACTTTATTACTAGATTTTGAAAATGTTATGAGAGGGTTGCTACATTCTACAATTTCACGTTTTATATTCCTACCCCCGTGCTTTTGGCTTCTCCAATTTGTTGAATGCTATAGGAGACAGATTGGATGAGTAGATTGATCCTGTCTAAAGAAGTTTTCAAATTTGCTGTGTTGATCATGGCTATCAGTTTTGGTGGTAGAATGAAGGTCCTACTTTAGTACACAATTATAGAGAACATAACAAAGTTCAATATAACTAGTCTTCCAGGTTGAGATTAGTATCTATTTTCTCATCTAGAAAAAACATAAGTTATTTTCTTGTACAATGGAAGGCATTGAGTCTTATTGATTCTTTTTATAGCTAGAGGTATGCTTAGGTAAGTCATGTTTGTGTTCACTGGTGACATTTTGGTAATAGAGAGGCATTCAAGAACATTACAAGGAGCAAGACCTACTACTAAAATTTGAGATTTGTTGTCATTAAATTGTAGGTCAGAGAAGGTCTAAAAGGATGATAAAATGCTCATTGCGGATTGAAGAGAGGTAGGGGATGGTTTAGCGAATATAGCAAGTCATCTGCAAAGGCTAGAGAAGGTATCCGAGGCTGTTTGCATTTAGGGTGCAGTTCAAACTTCTTATTATTAACCTATCTTTCGAATTCAATGGTGAGAGATTCCGTTAGGATAATAAATAAATAAGCTGCTATTGGATCTTCTTGTCTCAAGCCATTTCACCCTTTAAAATATCAAATAGTATGAGCATTATATACAAGTGTGTACTATTGAAATGCACAGGAATATCCAATTAATGATTTTGCAAAGAATTTCATTTTTTTTCCATAACCCCGGTGAGGGCAATCTAGTTGAAAGAATCAAATGCTTTGTTTATATCATTTTTGAGCATGGCTCTTGGGGATATGTTTTGGGTGGAGTGTCCATTTAGAAGTTCACGCTTAATAAGGACATTGTATAGGATATTTCGATGTGGTAGTAAGGCTACTTGGTTGGAGGATATTAGGGTCTGAAGAGCTTCTTTGAGTCTATTTGCAAGTATTTTGGAAAATTGTTGTGTATATTACATTGCACCATGCTATTGGTCTGAACCTTGTTACATCTGATGGGTTTTTTCATTGATATCAGGGCAAGATTGGTTGAATTAATAGAGCTTAACATTCTACTTCTGTCAAAGAAGTTATGTACTTCTTTAAGGAATTCTTTAGAAATGATTGGCCAATATTGTATGAAGAAAGAAAATGTAAAACCATTAGGTCCTGAAGAGGCAGAATTCCTCATATTGAATATTGATTCACTTATGTCTTCATCAGTAACTTGCATAGTTAATTGATCATGCATAACAACAGTTAAGGAGGCAATTAATAGATTGGTGGTGAAGGATTGGTTGGGTTCAATTGGCCGATTTCCTAGCGAACCTGAGAAGTAGTTCAGAAAGGATTCATCTTCATCGGTAGGGGATGAGTGGGATACACCATCAACATAGTTAATAAAATGAATATATTCTTTTGCTTGTTTGAGTTTCAGAGAAGCATGATAGCTTTTTGTATTTCTGTCACCAAAGACTGACCATTCCTGCTTGTTTTTCTGTTGTATTTTTTTTTTTTTTTTTTGAAAGGCAAAAAGAAATTTATTATTCACAGAACATTTACAGCATTACATCCTAAAGCATTATACCAAAAGAAGAAAACTATAACGTGCTATACAGTAACTTAAGAGAATCACAAGGACAATCTGGTAGATTTTGTAAACTTTCTGAGAACAGTCATGCAAAGCTGATCAGCATTCCTCATGTGGTCTCCAAAAATCCGATTATTCCGTTCAGTCCAAATTTCATACATAAACTTTTTCATAAGCTTCAACAAAATGCATGTTCTCCTGGTCTTCCACCTGGTAGCTTTATATATGTTGTACCATTCAATACGACTAGATGAAGAAGGCTTATGGAAACCATTAGCAGCAAGCAATCTAGACCAAATAACATGTACAAGTGGACACTCAAAAAAGATGTGATCGTTTGTCTCAGCATACGACTTGCATAAAACACATACATCATCAGGTGCAATGCCATAATTAAAAAGCTTACTCTTAGTATTTATAGCATTCGCCATAATTTTCCAAAGTAGGAGATTTTCCTTAGCAGAACTTCCACAATTCCAAATTCTTTTATGCCATGGAAACGTTTGTCGATGTGATAGCATCAAGTTGTAAACATGTTTAATAGAATGATCTTTACCACACCATTGTGTTTCTTTATTACCTGCAAATGCAAAGTTAACACTAATCTCACTCCAAATATTCCGCAAAACAGACGAGCTGGAGTAAGGTAGCAAAAGAGCGCCATCATGGATGTAATCAGTAACAAATGCAGTTTGCGGAATGCCCGAGTTCAACATGGTATTATAATCAACAATCTCACTCAAAATTAGACCCGGTCTAGCCCATGGACTATGCCAAAAAGAAAGGTGAGGAATAATTCGATAGTTACATTGGATGAAAGGCTTGAAAGTGTCTCTTAGCTTCAGAATATTACGCCAGCTCCAACTGCAGCTTTGCGGTATTGACATAGACCAAAAATTCCTATCTCCAATCAAATTATTATGTACCCACAATGCCCATAAACCTTTCTCCTTTGCAAACAATTTTTCAAAGTAGACAGAAATGGCTGCTTTATTCCACACAAGAAGATTTGTTATTCCAAGACCGCCATACTTTTTATCATCATAAAGTTTGTTGAAAGCAAAAGGAATCATCTTTTTAGAATAAGGATCACCATGCCATAAAAATTTATTTAAAGCACTTACAATCATATCAATGAGCTTAGTGGGTAGGATGTAGTGTCTTGACCAATAAGTTGTCATGGCATTTGCTATTGACTGGACTATAGTGAGCCTACCTGCCTGAGACAGACGACAACTAGGCCACTGCAACAATTTACTGATGATTTTCTCATATAGGGGCATGCACTGCTGCTTTGTAATCCTGGAACAAATTAAAGGCATTCCTAGGTAAAAAGAATTAGCAGGCAATTCAGCAAGTCCTGAAAATGATATTATTTCCATTTTCCTTTCAGACGTAACTCCAGCAATCAAAATATGCGATTTGTCAATGTTGATACGAAGTCCTGTAATACTATAAAACCGCTCAAGAATACCAAAGATGCATTGAATGTTGTGGAGAGATGGCTTAGTAAAGATGATAAGATCATCAGCAAAAAGCAAATGAGAAATTAAGGGTCTCTTACATTTTGGATGAAGCTCAAGGTTACCACTTGTAATTTGCTCAATAATAAGGGAGTTCAGCAATTCCATAATGATGATAAACAAATATGCAGAAATTGGATCTCCTTGCCTTACTCCTCTAGTGCCTTTGAAATAGCCATGCAATTTTCCATTCCTTATGATAGAGTAAGTAGGTGTCGAAAAACAGGAATATATCCATGCAATAAAAGGTTTTGGAAAGTTCATGCGAGACATCACAGCCAAAATGGCTTGCCAAGTGACCGAATCAAAAGCCTTTTTAATGTCCAACTTAATCATACATCTGGGGGAAATGCCTTTCCTCCTATAGCCATGCAAAAGCTCCTGTGTAATCAGAATATTGTCACTAATAGACCTTCCTTTTATGTATGCTGATTGATTTGGAGAAATAATTGTTGGTAGAACACACTGCATCCTCATCGCTAAGATTTTAGAAATAACTTTATAGACAATGTTACAACAGGATATCGGCCGAAAATCAGCGATTGATGCAGGGGAGTCAATCTTTGGAATAAGTGCAATGGCTGTCGCATTCAGGCTTAAGGGTAATGAGTTACTCATAAAGAAATGTTGAACTGCACCAATTATGTCTACACCAATCTGTGACCAGCATTGTTGCAAGAAGTGAGCATTGAAACCATCTGGTCCGTCACAACTATTTGAATCCAAGCTAAAAACAGCAGCTTTAATTTCTGAGCCATCAACAAGAGTAATTAGGCGATGAGATTCTTCCTCAGAGAGAGAGGGGACAACAATATTGAAAAGAGGTCGCACATCATATGTTGGCAAAGGAGATGCAAGGATAGATGAAAAATATTCTACAAAGGCATTGTCAATACCATCATCAGAATTGTGCTCAATACCATTCATATCCTTGATAGAGAAGATTGAGTCCTTATATCTCTTTATCTTGATTGAGTCATGAAAGTATTTAGTATTTCTATCCGCTTCCTTTTCTCTTCTTACATATGCATTCTGTTTCAGACCTTCAAGTTCAAGATTTAAAGCACGCTTCAAGGCACTTTGCAATTGATCCTCAGCTCTAATCAAAGATGCATTATTAGGCGAGCGAGTAAGGTCTTGCTGTACTTTGAATAACTCTTCTCTTATGCTTGTAGATTGTTTAGCTCCAGAGCCAAAAGTGTATGCGGACCAAGCTTTGAGATGTAATTTAAGAATTCTGAGTTTAGCCATGAGTGTCTGCAAGGGGTCACAAGGGGCTTTCTGATTCCAGACCTGCGCTAAAATATTAAAAAAGTCAACATGTTTAGTCCAGTGATTAAAAAATTTAAAAGAGGAACCTCCCTTGCTAATGGCATTAACATTTCCCCAGCGAAAAAGAAGAGGACTGTGGTCTGAGAGAGAAGAAGGGAGAGCTTGATAGAAGGAATCATGCCAGGTGTTTATAAAATGAATGTTAACAAAGATATGATCTAATTTGCAACGAGTAGGAAGTCCAGATCTACTACGATTAGACCATGTAAACTCAAAACCAGAAAAGTTTAAAGGGATAAGACAAGAACTGATCAGAGCTTGATTAAGAGGAGAAATCTCTTTGAAAGAGAGAGGGATACCACCAGATTTATGTGTGGAGGAGTGCATGCAATTGAAGTCTCCTCCAACAATCCAAGGAAGATTCGGATTCAAAGAAGGCAAATTATCAAGAAAGGATTGTCTCAAAGATGCATTGTTCTGAGCATAGACCGAGGTAAGAAAGAAGCGAGAGTTTGAGGATAAGTGAGTGCAAAAGAAATGAACAAATTGGTCAGATGAGGCAAGTTTTGTCAGGTGGAAGATGGATGGGTCCCACAGAGTGAGAAGTCTACCATATTGAGCATGGTCAAGATTATGGTCAAAGTTCCACCTAAAGGAAATATTTACAGCAGCTTTCTTTGTCAAATTCAAATCTAGTTTAGTTTCCGAGAGGCAAATAATCTGAATGTTATATCTTCTAATGAATGCATGAATATCACATTGTTTTGATTCCAAATGTAGTCCTCTAATATTCCAAAAGGCGATATTGTTCAACATCATAATTTAAGAGGGCTAGTGAGTGGGGCGGGATGTTTTCGCGTGTGCCTTTTGGATGGAATTTTGTTGCTAGAAGAAGGCATAATGTCAAGAGAAGAAAACTCCTTGCCATCATTAAGATCCTCCAACTCAGCAACAATTTCTGTCAATGATTTTTTCTTTCTACCTCGCTTTTTCTTTTTACTACCTTGGGCGCATGAGATGTCCTCTTTAAGCATGGGCGAATTGCTTTGACCTATCAGCGGCGGAGGAAGGATAATATGCGGGGGGGTAGAGAGGTGGCTATAAGGTGAGGACGCAGGAGCATTTGAGAGAAGTTTGCAGCTAAACTTTGAGTTATCTGGGACTTGAAACAAGGGTGAATGGTTAGATGAAGGATTAGTCTTTGAAGAGGATGCACCATGATCATTGTGCGTGTCCTCATTAATGTCCTGTGTCATGCCTTCAAGTACAGAGAAGGTGTTATGCAACTGAAAACCGTCCAATTGAGGATCATTACTGACAGTCACTTGCTTTCCTTTGCCCTGAGTTGTTGCGCCATTAGCATAATCTGCTGAACGAACATCAGCACTCTCCACGTCATCTATTTGAATATCACACTTTTCATGCACTACACCCGCCTCATCAATTATAATGACCCCGTCCAAATCTTGTCTTTTCTCATCCGACTTCTTCCCCTTCAAACCACTTTCCACTTTTGTAAATTCTTGCTTGTTTTCATTGGCATTTTGTTGCTCACCTACAGATTTTTGGACCCAGACTTTTTTCCTTCTATTAGCAACATCCTTCCATTCATAGTGATTGTTCCGAGATCTCTCTTTGCCCCTACCATACCTTTGCTTGGTATTAACACCTACATTCATATCAAAATGCTGCTCTTCAGTTTCATCAACATGACAATCATTGTGCTCACATTCTACCGTACTGTGCCCAAAAACCTTGCAGATAGTACATATCGATGGTCTCCAGTCGTATGAGACTTTGACAGATGGACAATTAACACCCAATTCAGGAACTTCAATACTATCAGGCAGTTCATAATCAGGATTAATTTCAACCAGCGCTTTGGCATATTTAAATCGCTGCATCTTCTCAGTGCTTTCATCGAAACAGATCAACCGTCCAACATGGCAAGCCAGCCAATTAATACCATAAAGAGTCCATAGCAAGAGAGGAATACGGTGCAAATGTATCCAGATTGGAACTTTTCTGATTTGGGATTGTGAACTACCAATGGAGGGGTCCCATGTTGTGATTATAAACATTCTTCCCCTGAAGAATATAGGATCAGCATGAAGTATTTTCTCCCTGTCTTGACTGTTTGAGAATTTAAATAGGAAGTTGTAGCCATCAGATTTTATGTCAACTTCGCCTTGCAGTTTCCAGTACCTTCGCAAGAAATTAACCACAGAACTGTAAGATGATGTTCCATCCAAAAAGAACCCAACTAGATAATCACTCCAATAGTTCAAGCCTGCTTCTTTCACCAAAGTGGGAATCAATGGTTTTGTCTTACCGTCTCTAGGTATCTCATAATGAATAGGTTTAAATTTGCCTGCATTTCGGGGTAGAGCTTTGAAAAGAGAAGCATAGTCTTGTTTAACTGGGTTAGATGGATTAATAGAGGAGCTCGTCTGAACAGCATGAAGTGAAGATGAGATATTCGATGAAATGCGTTGCAGATTTAATGAGGCACTGGCCTGATGATTGGGTAATTCAGTGGACGGTTTACAATTATCCATCACATTCATAGCAGGGTTCATGGTATCATCAAAGCTCCGATCTGTTTGAGTTAATAGCGAGTTACCAATTGGATTAGATTTGAGTGGATCCGGAGATACCTTTGAAGGCTTCACACGTTGATGGAAAACTGGATATTCATCAAAGACAGGAAGCGATCCAGATGAGGGAAAAGCAAAATCATGATAAGCAGATTCAGATCCGGCATGAGGATTAAGATCGAGGTTATCAAAAGTAACAGAGGATGGATTGACTGGACGAGTAGTGACAGGAGGTGGAGGATCTGGTGGTCGAGAGGGTAAAGGAGGAAAGTCTTGATCGAAAGCGAAAGAAGAAGAGGATGGGGAGGAGGTAGATGTAGCCGCTATTAGCTCAGTTCAGCCGATTAATCAATCTTATATTGCGTGAATTGTTTTTTTTTTTTCTGTTGTATTATCTCAGCTTCAGTCTCCAAAGCTTCCTTAAGTTTTAATTTGTATCTTTCTCTAGTATATATGTGTTCATGTCAGCATTGGGGAGGAGAGTCTGCCTTTGTACCTATTCAAGTATTTCTTCAAATTCAGTTGATTTTTTATTACCTTTTCTATCAATAGCTTTTGACCATTTCTTCATAGGTTCCTTTGTATTTTTCATTTTCATCTGCAAATTGAGCATAGGGTTTCCAAATGTTTTTATTCTCCAAGATTAATCCACTACCTGCAGCATAAATGTTTTGTTTTGTCCATATATCCAAAAAAATTAAAGTTTACCTGTTTAAATATGGTTGCTGAGCCGAAGGATAAGATTATAGGGCAGTGGTCAAAGAGTAGGAATGGGTATTTGGATTTGTATAGAAGGTCGAGTTGAGAGAGAAGACATGTTTATTAAGCCATAATCTGTTTTGGTTAGGGTTGAGGGCTAGAGATGGTGTTATTAGACCAAATGAAAAAGGAGCATGAAGACGGTATTTCAATCAATGATGCATTATGCATGGCTTTATTTAGAGAAGCAATATTCAAAACTGAGAGGATTGCCTCCATATTTGTGAGAAACTTGGAATGATCATTTGAAGTCTCGAATCACAATCCAAGGATGGGAAGACTGGTTGAATTAATGTAGATAGTTTAGCAATTTTTGTCTGAATGAAGGTGTGTAGCTAGCATAAATGAAAGTCATATAAAAGGAGGTGGATGAGAGAATATGATATGCTTTTGTGTGTATGAATTGATAGTCAAAGAGAATAGAGGTAAGAGTGAAGCCAAAAGGATCATAAATAATTAATAGCCTACCATAAGGGGCTTGGATATGATTGGATAAGGTTTTCCAAGTGGGATTGATGTATGTAGAAGCTTGAGTTGCAAGGTTAGAATCAAGTTTAGTTTCATAAAGAGATAGAAGGGAAAGATGGTTATCAAGAATAAAAGTTTTGATTTGATCAAGCTTTACTTTTTTTGTGAGCTACTCTTATATTCTATGCACCAAATTTATTCATCATGATGAATCTGATTGGGTGTTTTACTTGAGATTCTTGTTCTTCTCTTGAAATAAGACGGAGTTTTGTAGTGAAAGATATTATGAGAATTATGAATTTCACATTCTAAGTCGATTGGCGATAGGTCAGGTGAAACATAAGTATTTTCATTTCTCCTTTTTTTTTGTTTTTTTAAATAGAACTAAAGCTTTGTTTTCTTCTTTTTCTTTTGGCTTTTTTTTTGAAAAAGACAAAGAGAGAGAGAGAGAGAGAGGAAAATTTGTTTATTGTATAAATATTGGTTGAGTGGGGTTCAGGTTGGTCTGTGGATGCAACTGAGTCGTTTTGATGGATATTTTGTGGAAAATAAGTTGGTAATGGCAATATTAGGGTCAACAACAATTGTCTCACTAGTAGAGGGTAGACAGTTATGTGTTGAGGTAGATAGGAGAGGATGGGTTTTCTCCTTCTGATGAACAGATGGAGTAGATAGTAGAGGGACTGAATGTGTTTTTATGGATTTGTTTTGAGGTGGAAAGGATTATACAAGTGAGTAGAAGGTGTTAGAAAAAAGGGGTTTGATTGGTTAGAAGTAAATATAGGAGATGGTTAAGCAGAGTTATTGTTATGTGGTGCATTTATTATGCCATGCATGGATTCATTAGTACATGCGTGAGTTACATGCATATCAACACATGATTTTCTTTTTTCATCTTTTCCTTTGTTTGCAGCTGTTTTCTCATTTCTTCCATTTTTTGGTTTTGCAAAATCTACTTCTACTTCACTATTTCCAGTTTCATGCAAGTCATTTTGTTTTTCACTACTTTCTTCACCATCATTTTCTACTTCCCCTTCTTCAACTTCTACTTCATAATTTGATTTTTCTTCTTTTATATCATCATCTTCATTTTCTAGTAGAACATTTTTTTACATTTCTATTTTATCTGTTGTATCTGTTTGCTACTTTTCTAGTGGTTGTTGGGTGAGTTTTGTGCTATTTGTTTCATTGTTTTCTTTTGTCATTCCATTGGTTTGCTTCACATTATCTTGATCATTTCTTGTTGCATTTGTTTCATATTGTACTAGTTATTTGATAGGAATATTTTATGAATCATTAGCTTTAGATGGAAAATAAGATGAAAAGTGCAAATCACAAACGATAATAGTAAGCTAATACGCAGGCTTATTCATAGGTAGAAATCATGAAGCTTGTTATTTATTTTCATCATTTAAAAAAGGTTATACCTAAAATACACAAGTTGATTATTTTCAAATCTATACAACAAAAAGTGTAACGACCTGCCTTTTCGACCGCTTCAAATCGGTAATTAAACCAACTCAAACCATTCGAAATGGCAGATTGTTATTGCTATGGGGTTTAATAAATCAAATCACAGAATCACAGGCACAAAATAGCAAAATATCTCGCAGCGGAATAAATTAAATGCAATAGCAGTTCATAAAGATACTACATAAAATTCAAAATCTATACATAATATCAGAGTTATCGAATTTAATACAGTGGAAGTCTAAATACAAGAATTTCTAATACAAAAAAAATAACCAGAACCAACAGATAGAGATGATGTCTTCAACAAGTCTCCAGCTTCGAAAGTTGAAATCTCATTATTGTAATACTCAATCTGGCCCAAATAATAATGCAAAAACAAAATATTCGGATCAAGACTAACATTCTTATATCAGTTAATCAACTCAAGGAAAATATTCAATGAAATGCATCAGTGACTTAAAGAATGTCTGGTATTTCCATCCTCTAAGGATCCGTCAAACTAGATATCATATAATACAATACGCTATTATAATAGTGTCTATGGTTAAATATACTATTGAAAATAACATAAGCAGGATTACGTTTTTACTCTTACACCGTTTATGATGTCATGGTCTATACAGTATCGTAAACCAATGACATCAGGGGGGCAATCCATAGGTACAACACAACTCAAAATCATAGGGGCTCGATCAGGATAATATGAAAAGGCACACGAGGAATACCGACGGTGGGATTCTACCGATGCACACCCGGACTAGTGGTAACGCATAGCCGCGACTACCGCCCACCTCGAACAACACTCCCATAATCATGGGTGGCCACCGACCAAATCATAAAGTAATAGATAAGGTTCGAAGATGTGAATCCGGTAGAAGGTGCAACCTCACTTAATCATGGTGTAACACCTGTTTTAGTCATTTTAATTATGACCCGAAGGTCAAGGACATCCATCGTTGTTTTCTTACTTCATTCCAGTAGTGTTCGTCAACCAACCTACTTCATTCTGGATTCTCCACCACGTACACAGTTGTTAAAGTAGTTTTCGATATTGGTAGAGAGTATGACAATATCTGATCCCGGTCTCTTTAATAACCAAACGTTTACATTTTTCACACCGTGGTCATTCATGTTTGAAATCATATTTTAAATATCATGAATTTGTTAACTCCAAATATTGGTTTTATAAACAATTAAGTTCAAATATTCAAACGTCATAAATTTTATTTCAATTGTTTCATTATTTGATTCCATTCAAGGTTTCAGGTTTCATATTTGCAAATAGTTCATTGACGAGAATTACATTTGATTTCGAATTTCAATCACAATTATCGTTATTCAAAATATTCATATTAAACATTTTAGATCTAATAGTTCGGGATAGAAATGACTTTTATTTAAAATAGTAAATATAATATAAACTAGTTTAATTTAAAAGAAATATATATATATATATTAGACAGTTTGGCTAAATAATTATAAAATATATATAATAGTTTAATATTTAAGCAAAATATATTTTAAATAGCTATAAGTTGTTCAATAGTTAAATTAAGTATATATAGATGTAAAATAATAATTATGTGAAATAATCAAAATTAGTTTTTGTTACAACCAAAATTTGACAGTGATATAGAATAATAGCAAAGGGGTATCAGATAACCATAAGCACCCAATGGTCTTTTAGGAAACATGACCAAGGGCTAAGAAGAGGCAACGATAGGGAGAAAAGTTCCGAAGGGAAATGTCAACCGAACACATCTTCGCTAACATCTAGTGGTGAAAAGGGAATTTAGTGAATATGAGTATGAAAGGGTGATCTAAGAGCCATGCCGACCCCGCCTCCTTAAGGGAAGAGAATTCCTTAAGGGAAGAGAATTCGAAGCTTACAAATTTCCAACACAGTCTATCCAGTAGAGCATATCCGATAGGGATACCCTATAACAAAAGGAAAAGCGGTTGAATCGGAAAAATAAGGCAAAGAAAGGAGAGAATCCTGACAATAGGAACCTAGAAGGGCGAGAGGGTGTGCCGACATTAGCCCCTTGAATACCGACGCGACAAGACGGGGAAACATCGGAAAAACGAGCTTCTCTGAGTATCCGTAGAATGGCAGGGAGTTAATCGCCGAGGGCATACAACCGAAAGCAGCCACCAAGAAATCCAAATACCTTCCAGAAGGCACCATATCAACAAATTCATGCCCATCTTAAAAGGAGTGGTGAACAACAGAAGCCGTAATTCGAAGGCCATAACCAGTACCGCAGAAGCAACCGGGAGCCTGACACCCGAAACCAAAGAAATTTATGGCCGACAAAGCTCTTATAGGCCCAATAGCCCAATAGCAAAAGGGTCCTCAAACCTCCTATAAGTAAGACCCTAGGGGTAACACCAAAGGGAGAGGAATTCTTAGACAATCTTCTTCTCTTATTCTAAGAAAAATAAAAAATTAAAATCCCAAGTCCATAAATATATTTAAGGGATTTCTCATGTAAACTCCTCCTCCTCCATGAATAAAACCAGTAAAAGCTGTTAAAGTGGACGTAGATTCCCAAGGAATCGAACCACTATAAAATTGTGTGTCTTTACCTTTTCCGCATGCTATGTTACTTTACAATATACTCCTGTGTGAATTTCGTGATGTGGCAGGATCATCAGAATATTTACGCCCAAACCGTCAGGCCCTTAGCCACCTGACTCTTTTTCCACTGTCATTTTGATAGACCCATATCTGGTGTTGACGAAAAATATCATAACATTTTGGCGCTAGAAGGAGGGCCCTGAACCTCCTACCTTGTGGTTAACAGCCACACATATCTACCTAGGCTGTTCCGTCCCGGATTGGACTAGATTTGAAGAAATGGAGCTAAACAAGGGGAGCCTTGTAAGACATCCTCGAGAATTGGTTGGAATGGATGCACATCCGGAAAGCACGGAGAGGGTCTCCCACTTGTCCTCGGATGTAGAAATTAGTGTACTATCAAATGTCGGCTCTACTGATTTAAGAGTGAGAAAGGCCCTAAGTCTGATAAAGGAGAAGAATGATGAACTGAAAGTACTATCTCCGACTTTGCAGCTTGATGCTACTTGGAGGTCCGTTGAAGAAAATTCAACCTGGAGAGCCTTTGAAATGGAAGCTTATCGAACAAAGTTTGTGGCAGAGATACCCCCCGAATTTAACAACAAAGCAAGACCTCCATCCAGTTTACACACTGATCCGGCTAAATCAGAAATAAAGGGACCTCCAACCTTGATGTTAAAAGGGTACACGACGAGACATAAATATTACTTTTGGCAACACAAATCGATACTACCAGGAGGATTATTGAAGCCGACTTGGCTCGGTGGGCCTCAAGCACGATGCCCCATGAAGCAGAGTCAAGAATAGTGGCACCTCAAGGGTCTGAGAGCCCCATCAAACCTATAGCGGACCTATAGAGTAATCCAGTTTCACTAGGGAACAATCGAGTGTCAAGTGAAGTAACTAACTCGGACATAAACAAAAGTCCGTCACCATCGGGGTGCGAAAGGTAGAGAATCACTGAAACTCCATCTAGCATAAATGGCCTGTTATTTATATATGATGGAGCTACAGGCCCAGAAGAACACCTTGATGCGTTTGAAAGTTATATGGATTTCCATGATGCATTAGAAATAATTCGACGCTGAATGTTTCTTTTGACACTGCGAGAAACAACCATTAAATGGTACCGCCGGTACCAGGAGAAAGAAATCAGTTCTCGAAAGCAACTCTCCCATAGTTTCTCTATACAATTTTGTAGCCATAGGAACCCAGTGGTGAATTACTCAACCATTATAGGCGTAAAGCAAGGACCAGAGGAATCTATAACTGACTACATAAAGCGATTCAATGCTGAAGATTCGAGAGAAGAGGGTATGAGTAGCCGCGATAAACTTGTCGCCATCCATTCAGAACTAATTGAAGGAACACCTTTTTGGAAAGAATTATACATACGAGGATGTAAAGATTTACCAGAATTTTACCATCGAGCAAACACCTTTGCCCATGTGGAAGAGTTGTATCATCTGAGTGGGAGTCTTGTTTGTTACAAAGAACACAAGGAGCCTCACACTCCCCAGTTGGGGTGGGAGGCGTAGATTTCACGAAGATTAGAAGGACCTAAGGGGAAAGGAACCAAGCACCAACATTATGACCTTAAGCAAACCTATTTCACACCTGTATGCAACAGTGAAGGAGAAAATCAACTTCTCGGTGCCTTTCAAATCAAAAAACCATCCAGAACCATTTAAAGGAGGGAAGTATTGAGAATATCACAAGAGAAATGGACATCAAACTGACAAATGCAAGGTGTAATGTCGAATCTCATCCTGAAAGGACACCTAAAGGGAGATACCAATGACGAAAAAAAGCCAACTCATCAACCACTCAGCTTCACGTCGAATAACCCAGCAGTCATGGCATCTCCTACACCTGTTCCCCCTAAAACAAGGTTTGCTAATTCTTATGGCAAAGGTCTGGATTCTGGAAGTAGGAAGGTATCTCCCGAACTTAGAACCTTCGACTCCACCCATGGGAATAACTACAATTACGGGTCAAAAGACTGCTACTCTAAATGTCCAGGGACCCGCAGTTGTCGCATTTTCCAATTGTTCGGACATGTGACGCTTTCATGCCCCCGCATTTCGGAAGGAATGTAGGTATCAAGTAAGCTCCTAGAGGAAACTCCTTCCGGATCGGGTAGTTACTGCTGCCTCAATTTCCAACTTATGAATGCTTGCTTGTATGTGCGTTGTGTGGTTTGTACCTAGATAGTCGTACTAAGGGCTATATGCCTGTTTAAGGATTCTGTAGTGTCAAAGTTAGCTTAAGACCTTAGTCTAGATAACCCTTCTTCGTACCCAATCCTTGCTCTTTAAGCAAATAAGGAGTTTAAGGTAGCACCTAGAGTAGCTAAATCTTTGAGTCTAAGGCGAGTAAGAGATTTTTCTGCAAGGTGTCATGGATGATTGTGTGATTGGCTATGTTGTTTTACTTTGTATGGTGTGCCGGAAAGCGTTACAACGTCGAGGGGTTCCTCTAAGGATTCCTCGGCACTGTAAGTTCCAACACAATTATTTTGTTTTGTATCTAGTGCTAGTTTAACAACTCTTAAACCAAGATTCTCAAGCTAAGTAACCGTGCGACATTTGATTGATCTCGCCGGCTTGCAAAGCTTTGTGTGGATACACTTTTCACAACACCTTAGAGGGCCATAGGTGCTTTGCCCATCCGTGGAACTATGGTTCCGCTCTTAACATTTTCACACTACGTGAGTTATATGCTCGTCGCGACACGAGCCGTATGCTTTACGCTACATGAGCCGTATGATCACCCAACCAATGCTCTTGAGTACGTTCTAACCAATGCCCTTCTTGGATACATTCTAACCAATGCCCTACATGGGTACATTCTAACAAATGCCCTTCATGGGTACGTTCTAACCAATGCCCTATATGGGTATATTCTAACCAATGCTCCAAAGAAGAGTACGTTTTCATCCCGAAGAAGTGAGAAAAAGCTCGAAGGGAGCATCTGGAGCACGTACATCCTCTGGTCAAATTCCATCCCGAAGAAGGGAGAAAAGCTCGAAGGGAGCATCTAGAGCACGTACATCCTCTGCTCAAATTCCATCCCGAAGAAGGGGGAAAAATCTCGAAGGGAGCATCTGGAGCACGTACAACCTCTGCTCAAATATCATCCCGCAGAAGGGTATGAAAGCTTGAAGAAAGCGAAAGCTTGAAGAAAACAAAAGCTTGAAGAAAATGAAAGCTTGAAAAAACTAAAGCTTGAAGGAAATGAAAGCTTGAAGGGAGCACTCAAAAACGCACACAATCTACACATAGACGAGCGGAACCGAAATAGATTCCGACTTCTATTTAATACCGGAAGATGTTCCGGTCTTCTATCTATTTAATAATCAAATCTGGGTTTTGTTCAGGACTTCTATTCAATACCGGAAGAGGTTCCAGTCTTTTATCTATTTAATACCCGAATATGGGTTTGGTTCGGGACCTCTATATAATAACGAAAGAGGTTTCGGTCTTCTATCTATTTAATACCCGAATATGGGTTTTGTTCGGTACTTCTATTTAATACCGGAAGAGTTCCCGGTCTTCCATCTATTTAATACCCGAATCTGGGTTTGGTTCGGGACTTCTATTTAATAGTGGAAGAGGTTTCGGTCTTCTATCTATTTAAATACCCGAATCTGGGTTTGGTTTGGTTTAGGACTTGTATTTAATACCGGTAGAGGTTCCGGTCTTTTATCTATTTAAATATCCGAATCTGGGTTTAGTTTAGGACTTCTATTTAATACCGGAAGAGGTTCCAGTCTTCTATCTATTTTAATACCCAAATTTAGGTTTGGCTCATGACTTTTATTCAATACATAAGAGGTTCCAGTTTTTTATCTATTTAATACCAGAATCTGGGTTTGGTTCGGGACTTCTATTTAATACCAGAAGAGGTTCCGGTCTTCTATCTATTTAACACCCGAATCTGGGTTTGGTTTGGGACTTCTATTTAATACCGGAAGAGTTTTCGGTCTCCTATCTATTTAAATGACCGAATTTGGGTTTGGTTCGGAACCTCTATTTAATACTGAAGGGGGTGCTGGTCTTCAATTAACCCGAACTCGGGTTCAGCCCAAAGACGAAGGCCGCCCCAATCTTCCGTTGGTGGCGGAGTCTGGACCATTACCGATGCCTGTGGTTAAGAAGAGATAGATAAACCAATCACTGTATGACTGGGATGCATGCTCTTTACATCGTTAGGTGCAAGCCTATAGGATGCTAACTTGCTCAGGGAAGATCGTTCAACTCATATTTTTATCATGTTCTTACACACGTTTGTCACACATCGGTAGATGGTACACATTTCATGTCCAACATATTTAGGTGCAAATAACAACACTTAGAGTTAATGACATCCCACCATAATCCGCGGCACCTACCCTTATTAAAGAAGATTTTATTGGTTAAAGAACCATGTCCCTAAGATATTATCTGCTCCAAAGGCCTCTTCGTATTCTAAAATTCTGAGCACGGTCAAGTCGTATAAACATATACATATATAATACACACTTACGATGCACCGTTAGATCAAGGATTTCAGAGATCCGATTATTTGCTTCAAACATAAAGATAGGACATAAGGGGTTTTAGCGATCAAACACATTCTCTTTGAGCAAGTATGGAAACAAGAAATGAGATCAATATGATGCCACTTGTTCCTGATGAGGATTTGCAGTGCTTCATCTCGTGGGCGATCATCTCAATTTTCTCCGATCAATTCTCAATCAACCGCATCGAGCGAGCTTTAAAATGGGAATTCAAGTACCTATATTCATGGGAATGGAACATTAAGAAGTTTGGGAATGCTTTCATGATGAAATTTCCGAAAATTTCTTTATGGGGGATTTCTACTCCATTACAAGCGACAGAGGTACCCTACACATTCGACCATGGAGCCTCAATTATGGCTCGACAAGACCAAAACCGGAGGTGATCCTTTGGGTCATCTTAAAGAATATCCCCATCATATTCCGTAATTTCAAGATGATGAAGATCATACAGTCAAAAGTTGGAAAGGTCTTTAGAATACAAGAAGACGCTTGGGCTGTAGCCGATTTCATATATCTTAAAGTAGAAATAGAAGTTCCCTCTCCGGTGTATGTTCCGTCACTAATAAGGCTCTTTACCCAGACTTCTTATCACGAAATTAAAGTTAGCAAATTTCCCGGAAACCCCAACGATCCTATTGAACCCGCTGGATTCAAGAATGTGGTGTTTAGAAAAGACAGGAATGGGTTTCTATGGGTCTGGAAGCCGAGGAGAAAGATGAAGTTTGTTGATGACCTTAGCAGTGGTGGAGTGTCTTCTTCAAATCCCTTTACGATTCTTTCAAATTTCAACGAAGATGACGATGAGCAGTCAAGCGAGGACGAGGTAGAGGCTTTCAATTCTGAAGATGGCAAAGAAAAGAATGACGTTATCAACATGGTACTGGAAAATGTGAGTTTCGATGGAGACATTGAGGAGAGTTTCGCTGGGAAGAACAGCAAGGACAAGGAAGTGACATGCCCCTCGGGTGCAACAAAATAGAGGCACGACGATGTGGAAAGCTCAGGTCTTGAGCACCTCCTGGGGGAGCTGGATCATTGTGAGTTTACCGAACTACTGCATGACCGCTTGGGCAACAGAACATGCAGCTGGTGGATGATATAGTTAGAGTTTGGTAAGTGTTTTCCTCATTTTGCATGAAAATTCTCGGCTCCTGTGTTGTCCCCGTTTGTGTGCACATTTGTTTATGAACTGTAATGGAAGTATTACTATGCTCTGATTGTTGTATGTATTTAAGTGTAGCACCAAATTTTGTTGTGCCTCACTATCCTTCCTGTTAAAAAAAATTCAGGATCAGAACAAATACGAACTTTACAAAGAAAAGCCAATTTAGACTTCTGTTAAAAGAGATCGAAGGATACCACAGAAGGGGCAGGGAGTTTGACTTGAAAAGTCAAGGATACCCCTTCATTAGAGGGGGGATAAATGTTACTACCAAAAATTGACAGTGAAATAGAATAACAGCGAAGGGGTATCCGACAACCATAAGCAAGGTTTTAAATCTCGGATATCGGTCGCGTTTCATCTCAGAGATTTTATAGACTCAGTCTCGTATCGGGGGAGATCTCGGACGAGATGAGTCTTACTCGGGAGTTCGTCTTGGATTTTCATCTCGGGTCTAAAAGTTCATATCGGAACAATCTCTGGGTACATGATATGTTAAAAATGATATTTTAACAAAATGATTTTTACGAATGCTATTGAAAACATAGTAACTTAAACTTAAAATGAAAAATAACTTTATTATTCTTTATTTTGTGAAAGATCATTCATACTCTAAATCGTAATATGCTTAATACAGAAATATTCTTAGACAGGAAACATTAAAATGATCCAAAACATTATAAAATTGTGTATCTTTACCTTTTCCGCATGCTATGTTACTTTACAATATACTCCTGTGTAAATTTCGTGATGCAGCAGGATCATCAGAATATTTACGCCTAAGCCGTCAGGCCCTTAGCCGCCTGACGATTTTTCCACGGTCATTTCCATAGAGCCATATCCGGTGTTGACAAAAAAAAATATCGTTAACAGTTTTGTGTAAAAACAATACAAGTTTTAAAAAAAATCAAGTCTTAAATAATAATCCAGTCTGAACAATATATCCATATGTTCAAGTTCAACTTATAATCAATTCAGTTATCAGAACTTCACTTCAAATTAATTTCAGCTTAACATTATATTCTAATTTCAATACATTTCATCCATTATTCAAGTTGGGTTTACATTTTATTACTTCAATCAAATTCTTAAAGTTTCATATTTACTTTACATCTCATTTAACAATTTCAAGCTTGTTAAATCTAATTTTTTCAAATTTATTCGATTCTAAATATTTAACTTCAAGTATACTTAGATTCAAAGCATTTACTTAACAACTACTATCAAATCTACTTATTTAGTTTTATTATCCTAACTAATTTCATATAAACTCATTTCGTCATTTTCTATATCATACCTTAAGTTAATTTTGCTTCATTTTGAAATTTCACTTCAATCAATTCAATAAACAAATTAATTAAGTTACAATTAAATTCCAAAACTCTCTTTTACACCTTTCTTAATTTAAATATTAAGAAAAGTTATATTTAAATTTTACAAAATCTATATTTGTATATTAAATTTAAAATTTGAATAATATTAAATTACAATAAAAGATTTATTAAATTGCTTATAAAATAATTTAAATTACTTAAATTTTAAAAATAATATTATAATTAAAATGGCTTTGTACATCAAAATATATTCAAACTCGGAAATTATTTTAAAAAATAGACCAATGGTGTTTGTATATATTTTTCTATCTAAGCCATGTAAGGATATATATCATTTCAATCCATAATTTAAATTCTTAAGGGTATATATCATTTCAATCCGCAGTCCCCAAATTCAATAAAATCACTCAGGTCTATCATTTCAACCTATAACGATTTTTCGCTAATCTAATGTCATTCGGGTATGTATCATTTCAACCCATAGAGAAAAAATAAATAATATAAACTCAAAAATCAATTATATACAAATCTTATGTGTATATCCATATCATAAATATTAGTAGTGCCAAGAATGAGTGTCATATGTGCATTACATATAATAAGATTTTCTAAAACAATCGTATACATTTCAAATACGCTGAATTTCACTTCTATGAAAATGTAAGTCAAGTGTGAGATAAACTCACCTTTTCAGAACATAAGAAAGAAGACAATAACGATGAATGCATGATGAAAAATCTGACGCCATCCAAGAAAAACTTGAGAACGATTCAAATGCAATACATCTCAAATCGGATCAGCAAAAAATCAAATGGAAGCGGAAAAAGAACTCTTAAAACCCGACATGAAAGTCAACACAACTCTTTCATTTTTTTAAGATATGAAGATCTGTAGACGTAAAGAAAAGAGAAAAGAAAAGGGGAAAGAAAGGGCACTGTTTTATTATTGAATGAATTCTGAAAGATATGTAGTAGGGAAGATGGAGGAGAGAATAAATACATGACTTATTTCCCCAAGACACCTCTTTGTGTTATGCAAGTTACGATTAAATTAAATGTGGCCGACTAAGGCTAAGATGGAAATACTTATTTCTTATTCAAATTCAAAAGTAAATCAAAGAAGAAAAGAGAATAAATGGAAAGGAATGGATGCATGATTGGTTGCCTGACGGTTACTATTAGAAAGTTGTGTGACTTTTCAAATGTCAAAACACAGAATAATAAAATTTTAGAATTTAAGGAACATGTTAAAATAGAGAGACACAAATAAGGTAAAGAAAATGGCTAGATGTATTCATAGACAACGCTAATAGTTTTTAAGGTTTTTTGGTTGTCTTTGTCTCTTTGTATAAATTGAGAAAGGAAACATATATACACATAGGTAGTTTTTTCTTGAAGAAAAATAATGATGGAAAACAAAAGGGTAAAAGAGAAATAAGGGGATGTAAATATAAGGAATGAAAGCACGCAAATGAAACATGATGTGAAAAATAGAATGAAGGAAAGAAATTAACAGAATAAAGGGTAATAAATTAATTGAATAAAGGAAAGAAATGAATGCATGGTTAATGAAAGAAAATAACTTGCATGGAACGTGAGTGGACAAACAAATTATGCATAATTTATTTTTCTTTGAAAAGAGTTAATTGGGAAAATGTTACTTTAAAATTAAGGAAAAGTTGCATGACATAGAAGTGAAAAGGGAAAGAAGAGAAGAAGAAGGAAATATCATGCAATATTTAGGAAAGGATAAATTAAAAGAATGTGTCAATTTTGAAGGAGAGGGATAGTGAAGTATTAATGAAACAACAAAGAGAGGAGGACACTAAAAACAAATGCAGCTATTCACATTTCAAAATAAATAAATTAATGAAGGCTTAAATATGTAATCCCCATTCCAAATGCCTAAACGTTACATTTTGAACAATCAGGGAATGAATTAAAGACGATAGACAAAGATATATACATGTATGTATTGGAATTTATTTCATCTTGAATGTACACATGATTTCCAATCAATCTTTCAGCAAAAATTAACAAATTTCATTAACAACATCATAAATTTTATTCCAAAACCATTTTAAATTCAATAATTAAATTGTCAAAATTTATAGGATGTTATAAAAAGGTGCTAGGATGATTTTTCATTATCCTATTTCAACTAATAATTATAATAATAACGATAACGATAATCAATAAGCAAAGATTATCCAACATTGCTAGTACATCTTGTAACACCCCGAAATTTTAACGACACTTAAGATGATGAATTAAAGAATAATTAGTGTGAAATACACCATTAACAATGAATTAAGGAAAAACTTAATTAATATTTAGAATTAAGTAAAATGGATTGTGCCATTGCATCCGACTCGAAATTCTGGTCAAAATAGACACTTGGTTTGCGTAAATCGGACACCGTATGAAGAAGTTATTTAGATTTGAAGTTTGTATACGCATAGGAATACTATATATATATATAATAAGTTTAGAAATTCAAAAATGGGTCCAGAAATACTAAATTCGGTTCAAAATTTGAAATTTGAAAAGGCAACAGATTTCCCGCTCAGGTGGGTCTATCCACTCAAAGGGGGTCGACCCACCCCTGACGGATCTGGGCGAAATACTTTATTTTGTATTTGGACACATTTCTGAGCAAGATTCATTGAACCGTAGGCTATATAAAGGACCCTAGACCTAGGTTTTATTTATCTAAAAATAATGGTGACGGCAAAGCTCTGCTGCAACGAAAATTAAAATGGCTTTTCTTCTTCTAAATCAATTCAAAGAAGATTATACATATTCGAAGACTGCTATAACAAATTCAGCGATGGCTACATCAACTTATTCAACATGTTCTTCGCAGTAATTTGGATCCATTTCCTTAGATCTATTCACTGCGAGTTCATGTTGTTTTTAGATCTAAATATTTAAATAGTAATCTTGATATGTATGTAAAAATTGGATCTTGAATGAGTGCCTAATCAGTTCTACTATGACATACCTATCAGATCTACTTTTATATGTTCATACCGCCGCCATTTTAAATTTTGTCATAATATGCCAATTCAGTTTATGCCTATTTCTATCATTTTATTATTGATTCATTATTATGCCTGTTCGCGATTCTCTTCTCTCCCTTTTTATTTTTATATAGCTAGGCTACCTTCGAGCCTATGCCTAACGCTGAAAATGTGAACGTGCAAAATTGGGAATAATGGGAAAAGACATAATTTTGGGCATAATTGATATTGGAAAATATGGAACTAAATTTGGGCATAAATTTGGAAATATACGAATATGGGTTTGGGGGCACATGTCTTGTTGGATAATATGAATTTAGGCATATGTTGGAAAATATAATTTGAGCATAAATTGGGACATGTGTAAGTACTGATTTGGGACATAAATTGGGACGTATGTGAATATGAATTTTAGGCATACATTAGAAAATAGGTGAATATGGATTCAGGTATAACTTGTATTGAAATGGGTGAATATGGACTAGGGACATAAATTGGAAAATAAGTAGATTTGGTTTTGTGCTTAACACACACATATATAAATATATACATGTATGTATATGCCTTGACTTATAACTTGGAATAAAAGCATATGGTGCATGTAACAACCCGAATTTTAATAACGTGTAATAACCATAAATCAGGGCAGAATTAATTTTTAAAATAAGAATCAAGGCCAACGGGGTATGATATTGCGTTCGTCTCGAAATTCTGCTTGGAAACGAGTCTGAGTTTTCGAAAATCGGAGTCCGTTTGACCAAGTTATGACCCTTCGAAGTTTTCAGAAATTTTCAAGTTCAAAACAGCTCAGAATTCGAATTAAAATTTTGAATTCAAACCCCAGAATGGAATGGGCGGGAAATTTCCCTCCCAGGACTAGGTCGACCTGGGGGTCGACCATGTAGTCGACCTGCCCAGGACCAGGTCGACCATAGAGTCGACCTGGGGGTCGACATGGTGACATAACCCATTTTTGAGTCTGAGTTCGTTCTGATGTTTCTGGCCTCGTTTCTGTCTACATTCGTTGGTCTGACCCTATATAAACAGCCCCTAACACTAGTCTCTCTACACAAAATTCTCTCTGACCTTATGCTGCTCTAATTCTGGTTGAAAAGTTAGAGAAAGGGACTACTTCTTCTACGTCGAAACTACGCTGATTTGGGGATATCTGTTAGGACTCGACTAAGCATATAAAGATTCAACATCGACTTTCTTTTTCTAATTCTCGAACCACGATCTGTAAGCCCCAGTTACTTTTAGATTTAAACTGTAAACGTAATATAAATATGTTGTAAATTGAAATTGGACCTGTGTATGATGACTGTTTTACATCCATTCTTGTTCATCTTGGATCTTGACTTTTGGGTGTATTACTATGACATTGATTTGGGGCCTATTCATGTTGTAAATCAAAAAGAAAAACCCCTCATATTATCATGCCTGCAATGTTGAATCTGTTATTAGTCATAAGTTTACGACTACCACCTTATGTCAACCGTTACCATGACTATCACCTTATGTCGACCGTTAGCTTGATTAGTACCTTATTTTGCTAGATTTGGAATCTTAATGTTCGAGGCCGATATTCCATATGCCTGTAATGTTGTAATCATTTATCTCAAGTTATACCATGCTATGCTAGTAATCACTTTTGCCACCTTATACCCGTCCCTTTTTATGTTATTCCCTAATTAGATTTATTTGTATCGATTCGAGTTTACGTGCGATGGGAATACGATTTGGGTAGATTAGGTAAAACATGAATTGGCTTTGAACTTGAACATGAACGTTATTATAACTTGAACCTGTATATGGAAGACAACTTGACATGAAATTTACATGAAACCTGACATGAAACTCGACATGAATTTTGACATGAAAACTTGAACATGGACATGACACTTAGATAAACTTGAAAATGGCCAACTCGAGGTTGGGTTGAGTTTGCAGCGTAAATCTGCCCGGAACCGCCCGACGAATCCAGTTACTGCAAACAATAGGATCCAATGTGGGTAGTTGGTCATATCGCACGTTAGGGATGAGTAGGTGCGCCATTGTAGGTTCAGGCGGACTATGGTCGTGCACGTAGTCCGGAGTTGAAAACGCAGGCATTGGGCACCAGTAGGTTTACACTGTGCGTGCTTGATTCGTGTCGGTGGTTGGCACCATAGGGCTTGATACACCCTATGGTGGACCTAGCATGGGTGACTACATTTCATGATTGGGCCGTATGACACAGACACTTGACGAGCTAGAACTTGTAGGGAGCCGATCGAGCAGTAGATTGTAACGTAGGACCCCGTAATGGGTCACTTCATGATATTGGGCCAAGGGATCATTTCATGATTAATACTTGACATGGGTTAGAACACTAGTACAGTTGGTGCAGCGAACCTTGAACATGCGATGCTATACTTGAGTTATCTCGTTATCTTAGTTTATCATGCCAGACTTATCATCATCCTTATGTTTATTTTCAGTTTATACCTGTCTTGTTACCTTTACTAGTTTTTATACTGAAAGTCACTAGGAATTACCAGTCTTTATGATTGACCCTTTTTCTTTTGCCTCTTTTTCTTTCATTCCCCCCCCAGGTTCTCAGGGAGGAACCACTAGCGCTTAGCTTGGATTTAGCTTGCTTCCTGTCAGCTCATGTACGGTTTGGTCTTGAGCTATGCTATGGCTGCACTTCTTCTATGTTTGGGGAATAATTTACTTTTGTTATCTTAAGTTTATGCTTCTTTATCTAGAACTTGATGTAATGGAATAATTTGTACCTTGGATATATGAGGTTTTGACTCTTTTCTTGAAAGTAATGAAATTTGGTTTTTAATTTCTACCGCTGCTTTATTTATGTTCTGCCTTGTGATGTCTCTGTGTATGTTTACCTAGATAATACTCCACCAAAACTAGTGCATTCCCTTTGTGAGTGACCCTAGCGGAGGTGGGGTGTTACATTTGGTATCAGAGCAGAAGGTTACCAGACGGGACAAAAGTTTTAAAAACCTTCTAAAACTATTTTCCAAAACCGTTTATAAAGAACCATTTTTCAATAAAAGTTTTATGTTTAAAAAGGCTATTCCCTAAAAGCCATTAGCATTTTCCTTTGTTCCCTCATTTGAATCTTTTTCTTTTCAGCATGTCTGATCTTAATCTTCCTGAGGGAGTACACGTACCTGGATAGTTCCGATGGTACTTGGAAGCTAGGGCCAACAGCGCGGGCCCGACAGATATCCCTTCTCCTCCTCCCCCAGGGGCCGCGGTTCCTCCTCCTCCTGGTACCGCCTTTGCCAAAATATGCGAAGACTTTAAAGAAATGGGCGGCAAGAACTTCGTTGGAACTGAAACTTTCGTTGAGGCACGAAACTGGCTAAAGGAGACTGAAAAATTGTTTATTATCTTTGATGTGGAGGACCATAGGAAAGTTCAGTTGGCAGCATGGTTGTTGAAAGAGGAAGCTGCATTTTTGCGGGAAGTCACCAACGCTACCAGGCCAATTGAGACTAGGGCAGACTTTAGAGAGAGTTCTGGGCTTAAATTATTATCGTCAGCAGAAGAGAACCTTCAGATGGAGAGGTTCCTAGCATTCAAGCAAGGGGACATGTCTGTTAGGGAGTATGTGAATAAGTTTAATCAGCTTGCTCGGTTCGGTTTGGACTTGGTCAACACGGCCCAGAAAAAGGCTGTACGCTTTGCTCGAGGATTGAAAGAGCCACTACACAGTTTGTCCATAACTCATATACCCATGGATGCGACCTTTGAAAGCTTGGTGGATATGGCTCTACTTCACGAGGAAGACAAGAATAGCAAGAAGGAGGTTAAGCCTAGTGAGACTCAGAATAAGAAAGTTGACTTCAAGAAGGGAGGCAACAAGAATAACAAGGGCAACAACAACAATAATAACCAGGCACGTGAGACAAGGAAGTGTAACTTTTGCGGTATTACGGGACATCTAGCTAAAGACTGTAGAAAGAAGAAGAGAAAGTTGGGTGAATGCTTTCATTGTGGAGATACTAGACACATCAGCAAGGATTTCCCTAAGAAGCAAGGACAGGGGCAAGGGAAGACCCAGCGAGCAGGACCTTCTGGAGGGCAGTTGCATGCTCTCAACACCACTCCAGCTCTTGACCGAGGTAGTAATATTTCTGTAGAAAGCCTTGTTTACATTTCTGACTTTCCTGTTCGAACCTTATTTGACTCTGGCGCATCGCATACTTTTATTTCTTCTGATATTGTTGAAAATCTGCACCTAAGTACTAGTCTAGTTGAGGATCCCGTTAGTGTTTCAAATCCAATTGGGGGCTCCGCTCATTTATCTATGATATGTGTGGATTCGAGGATTTCTATCTTAAGCGTAGAATTCACGTGTAATGCTTATGTTCTCGGATTTATAGGATACAAATTGAACCTAGGTATGGATTGGCTATCCAATTTTGGAGCCATTCTTGATTGTGAACGAAGGTTAGTGAGGCTCATGACTCGCCTTGGTAATACCCTTGAAATTTCTTGTAACCCTAAGGGTCCGGTCATGTTGTGTTATCTTGAATCTCTTGACTCGTCCATCGACAATTTGCAATCTGTAAGAGTGGTCCGAGAATATCCAGATGTCTCTGATGAGGTGAGCGGGTTACCTCCTAAACGCGAGATAGACTTCCAAATTTATCTTGTTGATAATGCCAAGTCAGTTTCATTACCCGTTAGGCACATGGCCCCGCGAGAAAGAAGAGAGCTCAGTAAACAAGTTAAGGAGTAGCTTGAGAAAAATTTCATAAGGTGAAACATTTCTGAATGGGGTGCTCCGGTGGTATTCGCTACTAAGGCGGATGGTTCGCTTCGTCTATGTGTAGATTATCGTGAGTTAAACAAGCAAACTAAGAAAAATAGACACCCACTACCAAGAATCGACGATTTGTTTGACCAGCTTGTGGGAGCATCTGTTTTCTCTCAACTCGATCTAGCCACAGGATTCCATCAGCTTAGAGTGGCTGAGGATAGCATTGACAAAACTGCGTTTAGGACTCCAGATGGGTTCTTCGAGTGGCTCATCATGCTGTTTGGATTAACGAACTCACCCGCATGTTTTGTAGATTTGATGAGTAGGGTGTTTTGGGAGTTCCTTAACAAGTTTGTAGTGGTTTTCGTGGACGATATTCTGATCTTCTCAAAGGATGAAGAAGAGCATGCTAGACATCTCAAGGAAGACATGGATACGCTTAGAGCACACCAGTTAAAGGCTAAGTTCTCCAAATGCCATTTTTGGAGGAAGGAAGTTCGATTTCTTGGACATGTAGTTTCTAAGCAAGGCATAGCTGTGGACCCCGCAAAGGTAGTTGCGGTTCCAGACTGGAAAATTCCTAAGAACGCAACGAAAGTGAGAAGCTTTCTCGGTTTGGCGGGCTACTATAGGAAGTTCATTAAGGACTTCGCTAAGATTTCAGCCCCTCTTACTAAGTTAACGAAGAAAAACCTAGCGTTTGCATGGGACATAGAATGTGAGATTGCTTTTCAGAGACTTAAGAGAGCCCTCACCACAGCTCCAGTCTTGGCATTACCCGATGGTGGTAAGATGTTTACCGTGTACACAGATGCATGTGGCACGGGATTAGGCGCAGTCCTAATGCAAGAAGGGAAAGTGATATGCTATAGGGGTAGACAACTTAAAGTTCATGAGAAGAACTATCCCACACATGACTGGTAGTTGGCGGCGATCGTTTTTGCACTTAAATCTTGGCGCCATTATCTTCTTGGGGAGAGGTTCGAGCTGTATACCGACCACAAATCGCTTAAGTACCTCTTCTCACAGAAAAATTTGAATCTGAGACAACAGCGGTGGATGGAATTCTTGGCATCATATGACTTCGATATAGCTTATACCCCTGGCAAGGGTAATGTGGTGGCAGATGTGCTAAGCAGGAAAAGGTTGACTTTGAGCCCCTTGTTTATTGAAAGGAAAAGTCTAGAGTTTATAGCAACCTTTGATTTTACACCTGCTATTGAGTCATTGACTGTTACGTTAGCATCTCTTGAATTAAGACCTACACTTCTAGATCAAGTAGGGACTTCGCAGAAGGAAGACCCATAGATAGTCGAAATCATGGACAAGCTGATTAGTGGTGAGACGTCAAGTCACCTCGGTACGTATGCCATGGATGACAAGGGATGGCTAAGGCGTGATGGAAGGCTATGTGTCCCACAAGTGGGAGACTTAGTAAGGAAAGTTCTCGAAGAGGCGCACCACTCGAAGATGACTATACATCCCGGAGGGGATAAGATGTACAGGGATATGAAACACATATTCTTTTGGGCTGGAATGAAAAAGGACGTGGAAGAGTTCGTTTCAAAGTGCATGGTGTGCCAACAAGTAAAGGCGGAGTCGAAGAAGCCCGGTGGGCTATTACATCCTTTGGAGGTTCCGCAATGGAAATGGGAGAGTATCTCGATGGATTTCGTGGATGGACTGCCTAGGTCAAGGAAGGAAATACTAATATATGGGTCATAGTTGATAGACTCACGAAAAGTGCTCACTTCATTCGGGTAAAAAGCAAGAGGACCGCATCACGGCTAGCGTCTATTTACCTTCGAGAGGTAGTACGGTTGCACTGGGTTCCTTCTAGTATAGTTAGTGATCGTGACCCGATTTTCACTAGCCAGTTGTGGAATAGTCTGCAAGAAGCAATGGGTACACGACTGAGTTTAAGCACGGCCTATCACCCACAGACGGATGGACAAACCGAAAGGGTAAATAGGGTACTAGAGGATCTCCTGAGGCTATGCTTTCTTGACTTTGGTGGTACTTGGGAAGACCATCTTCCTCTCGTGGAGTTTGCTTATAATAATAGTTATCAAGCTAGCATCGGGATGGCACCGTTCGAAGCCTTGTATGGAAGACCGTGCAGGTCACCAACTTGATGGTGGGAGACGACAGACATGCTTATACTTAGGCCCGACATGATAAGGGACACTTCTGATAAGGTTGAGTTGATACGAAGACGGATGAAAACGGCCCAAGATAGACAGAAATCTTATGCGGACAAGAGAAGGACATACCTAGAGTTCAAAGTCGGAGACATGGTCTTCATAAAAGTTTCTACTTTACGCAATGTAGTTCGTTTTGGAGCAGTTGGAAAGCTAGCACCAAGGTTCGTAGGACCGTTCCCTATCACTGAGAGGGTTGGGCGGATGGCCTATAAGGTAGAATTACCCGAGAGGCTGGCCGGAGTACATAATGTCTTTCATGTCTCGCATCTCCGAAAGTGCTTAATGAATCAGCCGAAGTGGTTGAGCCAAGCGTCCTTGAAGGCGTAGAAGTGGAAAAAGAAGCAACATTGAGGCGAGTTCTGATTCGTATCTTAGGAACGGAGATCAAGAAGCTAAGGAATCGAGAAGTCAAGCTAGTTAAAGTTCAGTGGAGTGAAGCCCAAGAAGACGCAACTTGGGAAACCGAAGAGAAGATACGCGCACTTTACCCATTTCTTTTTGAGGGTACATTCTCGATCTCTTTTTCCTATAAACTTGAAAACCTTTTCGTATCATGCTTTTACTACCTACGTTTGTCTTGTTGTCTTCTCGATCTTATCTTGAGAACCTTAGGTAGAACCATATGGATGTAAACGTGTGATTGAAACATGTTATGGTTGATGTTTGCAAATGGTTGCAAGTGATTGCTAGTGGATGCATGACACACATTAGGCACTAGATCGGCTCAGCCACATTTTCATGTTGCATATGCATGAGTGCTTATACTTGTACATGGATGGAACTTGTTATGCTATCACTAGGATGTTGCATATGAATGAATGTTTGTGCACTCATGTAGATATTATAAAGCATGTTAGGAATTTTTGCATACATGTTGGATTCATTACACTAACATATTTTTCATCAAGGAGGTCTATTGAATCAGTAACCGCCTGATCTTTTGCATTTGATAAGTACATATACACACACTTATTGCATATGTTCATATAGCACTAGAAATATTTTAAGGACAATGGTTGCCTGTGGGTGATGTTTTGAGTAGATGGATGATTGGATGGTAGGACACATCCTCCCTAACTTAGAGATTTCGGGGACGAAATCCTTTAAGGAGGGGAGAATGTAACAACCCGTATTTTAATAACGTGTAATAACCATAAATCAGGGCAGAATTAATTTTTAAAATAAGAATCAAGGGCAACGGGGTACGCCATTGCGTTCGTCTCGAAATTCTGCTTGGAAACGAGTCCGAGTTTTCGAAAAACGGAGGCCGTATGACCAAGTTATGACCCTTCGAAGTTTTCAGAAATTTTCAAGTTCAAAACAGCTCAGAATTCGAATTCAAACCCCAGAATGGACTGGGCGGGAAATTTCCCGCCCAGGACCAAGTCGACCTGGGGGTCGACCATGTAGTCGACCTTCCCAGGACCAGGTCGGCCATAGAGTCGACCTGGAGGTCGACCATAGAGTCGACCTGGGGGTCGACCTGGTGACATAACCCATTTCTGAGTCTGAGTTCGTTCTGATGTTTCTGGCCGCGTTTCTGTCTACATTCGTTGGCCTGACCCTATATAAACAGCCCCTAACACTAGTCTCTCTACACAAAATTCTCTCTGACCTTATGTTGCTCTAATTCTGGTTGAAAAGTTAGAGAAAGGGACTACTTCTTCTACGTCGAAACTACGCTGATTTGGGGATTTCTGTTAGGACTCGACTAAGCATATAAAGATTCAACATCAACTTTCTTTTTCTAATTCTCGAACCACGATCTGTAAGCCCTAGTTACTTTTAGATTTAAACTGTAAACATAATATGAATATGTTGTAAATTGAAATTGGACCTGTGTATTGTAACACCCCACTCCCGCTATGATCACTCACTAAGGGAATGCCATAGCATCGGTGGAGTATTTTAGTGAATATAGAACAGAAAAATTACAACAAGACAGATATAAATAGTACTTGAAATTTTAAAACATCATCTCATAACAGCGGAAGTAAAACATGTCTGGTTACATCATAAAACCAGAATAAAAGTCAAGTACAATATCCATCAAAATAAAGAAGTACATAATCCCACTCTCATACAATAGCCATGACAAAAGAAAAGATAACTGGGTAACTGGAGCTTTACATCTATCCAAGCTCCTAAAGACTGGAACAGCAATCCGATCAAGCTCCACTACTGCTAGGATCCACCGTAGGACCTGAGGGTTGGGAAAAAGATAAAAACAACGGGGTCAGACATAAGTCTGAGCGAGTCCTATAACTTTAACAATACAATCGTTAAAGTAACCAGAGAAGACATAAACTGATATACGGTAACTAATGGGGATGAATGGCTACACTAAGCAGTCAACTAAACTAAGATAAAAGATAAAGACGCATCTACCCTTCCAAAGGTAAATTACTAAATTGCACCACACCAGTCGTTCCTAACTTAAAGGTTGATCCCACCCATGGACTTATAAAATTAACTTAATAGTTCTCGCGTACCCCTAGGTGACTAAGTAGACGCCACGGGGCCCTATAATCCACTAGGTGTACACACTACTCCCCATTCGATCGGCTCCCTAACGTAGATACCCGTGCTGGCCCTACAGTGGGGTGTACCATTCCCCAACGTGGAAACCTGATAAAATTAACGGTGCACGGCTTATATCTACACGATGCAACAACGTCTTATTTACCAGCCCGGGTCCACACACGCATATGAAACCCGTTGGTCATGCGTTGCCACCGCTAACCCATTTTGGCCTCTTATAGTCAAGCCCAGTATGCGTGTCCCGTCCTCGACATGGGTCGAGCCCACTAAGATACGTATGGGTTACTGGTTGAAATGGGCCCCCAGCACAAGCCATCCCCCTAAGCTTGGCCCACACACTAGTGTTTCCCACTTAACCCTTTAATCATGTTTTAATTACATGTTCCACTTTGGTTAAGTATTCTAATCGTATTTTCTATTGCCACCCAAGGCAACCCACTAGATTCCTCATGCCACCCAAGGCACCCACTTAACCCCTCATGTCCCTCTACATGCTAATATGGTTAAGTGTTTCTTAATTAATTAATTAAGGTCATGACCTCATAAAGACCTCTCACATTAGACCGTCTTTTATGACTGCTGGATATGCCGGTTGGGTCCGGGCAGCCTTACGTCATAAAAAGGGTCTAACCTCGTGTCTTTACTTTAATCACGTATTTAATTTGTGCCTAAGACCTCTCACATTGGGCTAACATTTGTAGCAACTGGTTAAGCCGGTTGGGTCCGGGCAGTTTTACGCTACAACTGAGTCCAACCTCGTGTCTTAGTCGATTAATTACACCTAATTAATCACCCTCCTAATTTATATTAATTATCCCTAATTAATTAATCATGTTTTCCAGAATATGGGTAGACCTAACTCAATAGGTAAATTCCCAACTCCGTAGTGTGGGTACACCTAACTTAATAAGCAAATTCCCAACACATAGTATGGGTACACCTAACTTAATAGGCAAATTCCCAACTATGTTCATTTATTTTATGTTATGCATAATTATATTAATTTCACACAATCTTATTAACATATGAATTTAATTAACCCCATCGTTCCCACATAATTTCGTTCTCATGACATAACACATATAAAAGGTGTCAACTTGCATATGTATGAACATGTTTCAAAGGTGCCATCTTGCATATTAACAAACACATAACTTGCATATGAACTTGCACAACATGTCACATAACTTGCATATAATCTTGTATAACATGTCACATAAACTTACATATTAACAAATACATGACTTGCATATAATATGTCACATAACTTGCATATAATCTTGTATAACATGTCACCTAACTTGCATATAATCTTGCATAACATGTCACATAACTTGCATATAATCTTGTATAACATGTCACATAAACTTACATATTAACAAATACATGACTTGCATATAATATGTCACATAACTTGCATATGAACTTGCATAACATACTTGCATATAAACTCATAAACTTACATATGAACTTGCATAACATACTTGCATATAAACTCATAAACTTGCATATGAACTTGCATAACATACTTGCATATAAACTCATAAACTTGCATATGAACTTATAAACTTGCATATGATCTCATAAACTTGCATATGAACTTATAAACTTGCATATGAAGAAACATACAACTTGCATAGTTATCATCCATGTAACTTGCATATTAACATACATATAACTTGCATATTAACATATGATCACAAAGCACAAAACTTGCATTGTGCATGTCATAAAAAGAGACAAACTTACATGTATGCATAAAAATCAAATACTTAGCATGCATAAAATCAAATACTTAGCATGCATGAAATCAAATACTTAGCATGCATAAAACCACATACTTAGCATGCATAAAATCAAATACTTAGCATGCATAAAATCAAATACTTAGCATGCATGAAACCCATCACTTAACTTGCATAAACCCACATACTTAGCTTGCATAAACATAGGGTTAACATTAAACATAGATTAGCAAACTAACATCATATCATATGACTTAAAACCCATTAATCCACATATAAAACCATATGATCTCATCATATCTCATCTACTTAGTTTAGCAATTGATCATTAAAGTGATAGAAACTCACAACTAGCAAATTTGCACTCCAAATGAAGAAGATTAAGATGCTTAGAATGGATTAGAGGTTGATTAGAGAGTGATTAGCTTGCAACCCTTTTCATAAATTAGTGGAGGCTCCTTCTAAGATTTAATTTGGCGGCATGTAGCCCTCAATTCTATTTTTAGTATGGATTAGGGTAGGTTTAGGGTGTATTTATAGATTAGGTGAGTGTTTTAGGCCCTTAGATTAACCCTAGATTAGATTAAGTCCATCAGATTTCGGAACCCTATAGAACACAGCCCAAGACTAAACCCAAAAACCAGATCTGGTGCACCCAGATCAACAGGGCCGACACCCTGTGTCGACACCCCTGTCGACATGCCTGTCGACACCCCTGTCGACATGCCTGTCGACACGGGGCTAGGTGGGAACTTTCCCGCCCTTTCCGCTTTTGGCTCCAAACTTGTTTTAGAACTGAATTTTAAATCTGTTTTTAACTTTGAATTTTCTGAAAACTTCATTGGGCCATAACTGGGCCATACGGACTCCGATTCTCGAAAACTCGGACTCTATTTCGCGTATTTTTCCGAGACGAACGCAATGACGCAGCCCGTTTCCCCTGATTCTCACATCTGTGATTAATTATACTTTAATTACTAACCATTAGTGTTAATTAAAATTCGGGGTGTTACATTCTCCCCTACTTAAAGGATTTCGTCCTCGAAATCTCTAAGTCAAGAAGAACGTATCCTACCAACCAAACAACCATCTACTAAACTATCAACCACAAGCAACCATTATCCTTAGAAACTTCTAATGATGTATGAACATATGCAGAAAGTGTGTGTATATGTCCGTATACTAATGCAAAATCAGGCGGTCTACTGATTCAGTCGACCTCCTTAATGCAAACCATGATAGTGCCATGCATCCAATATGTATGCGAAACCCTATTGACACATACAATTTCTATATGCGTGCACAACCATACACAAAAATGCATCATCCATATGATAACACAGCCATGATACATCCATCAATCTAACTACCACATCCATTTATGCGATATGCAACATGAAGTGACTGAGCCGATCTAGTGCCTAATGTGTGTGTATATGCATCCACGAGCAACCACTAGCAAACAATTGCATCCACATGCATCCAACAACCATAACATGTTTCAAACACATGTTTCAACCATAGGCTTTACCCTATCTAAAGGTCATAGGTACTAGCGAGAGGATATACTAAAGATAAGATAAGTACTAGACAAGCGATAAAGGAGAAGTTAAAAGACATACTCTCAAAAAGAAATGGATACAAAGAACGCATCTTCGCTTCCGTCTCCCAAGTAGCATTGCTTTCATCATCTCCCCATTGCACTTTAACTAGCTGAACTTCTCTGTTCCTCAACTTCCTAGTTTCTGACCCAAGGATGCGAGTAGGAGCTCGTCGAATCGTCGCATCACGCTCTACCTCTACATCTCTAAGCATGCTCGGCTCTACCACCTCTGCGGTCTCATGTAAGCACTTCCTCAGATGTGATACATGGAATACATCATGAACACCACTAAGTCTGTCGGGCAACTCCACCCTATATGCCATCCGTCCAATCCTTTCCTTAATAGGAAACGGCCCAACAAACCTCGGTGCTAACTTCCCAACGGACCCAAAGCGAACAACATTTCTCAATGGAGATACTTTGACAAAAACCATGTCCCCAACCTCAAACTCAAGATCCGTCCTTCTCCGATCCGCATAAGATTTCTGTCTGTCTTGCGCTGCCTTCATCCTTCTACGAATCAAATCAATCTTCTCTGAAGTCTCTCTAACCATATCTGGCCCAAGCAAGATCTTATCCGTAGATTCCCACCAACATGTAGGAGATCGAAAAGGCCTTCCATAAAGAGCTTCGAAAGGTGCCATGCCAATACTAGACTGAAAGCTGTTATTGTATGCGAACTCCACCAAAGGAAGATGTTCTTCCCATGTACCTCCAAAATCCAAGATACACAGCCTCAAAAGATCTTCTAAGATACGGTTCACCCTCTCGGTCTGACCGTCCGTCTGAGGATGATATGCGGTGCTCAAACACAACTGAGTCCCTACCGCCTCTTGCAAACTTCTCCAAAACTCACTAGTGAAGATAGGATCTCGATCACTCACAATGCTGGATGGTACGCCATGCAATCTAACAATCTCTCTAACATAGACTGAAGCAAGCCATGGAGCGGTCCTCTTACTCTTCACGGGTATAAAATGGGCACTCTTGGTAAGTCTGTCTACCACAACCCAAATTCCCGTATTGCCCTTCCTCGATCTCGGTAACCCATCGATGAAATCCATCGAGACACTATCCCACTTCCATTGCGGAACTTCCAATGGGTGTAGCAACCCATCGGGTTTCCTTTGCTCCGCTTTAACTTGTTGGCACACTAAGCATCTAGCCACATACTCGGCCACATCTTTCTTCATACCGGCCCAGAAGAAAACTCTCTTCATATCTTGGTACATTTTGTCTCCACCGGGATGAATAGTCATTCTTGAACGATGTGCATCATCCAAAATAGCCTTCTTCAAACCCTCATCTTGCGGTACACAAAGTCTACCGTCTCTATGCAACCATCCCCTATCATCTATGGTGTATCTACCCAAATGGCTGGACGACTCCCCCCTTATAAGCTTCTCTACCAACTCAACCAACTGTGGGTCGTCTCGCTGAGCCTCGCCAATCCATCCCAAAAGAGTAGGTCTAACCTCCAAGGATGCCAACAAACCAGGTGCAAGGTCAACAGAAGGTCTGAAGTCGAACAAAGAAAGAAACTCCAAGCTTCGCCGTTCCACGAACAATGGACTCAAAGATAGCCTTTTTCTACTCAAGGCGTCCGCCACTACGTTACCCTTGCCAGGGGTATACGCTATCTCGAAATCATAGGATGCTAAGAACTCCATCCACCTTTGCTGTCTTAAGTTTAAATCCTTCTGAGAGAATAAGTACTTCAATGATTTATGGTCAGTGAACAACTCGAATCTCTCACCAAGAAGATAATGGCGCCAAGACTTAAGTGCGAAAACAATCGCGGCCAACTCTAGATCATGGGTAGGGTAATTCTTCTCATGCACTCTCAATTGCCTTCCTCCATAGGCTATTACCCTTCCCTCCTGCATCAAGACTGCGCCTAATCCTGTCCCACAAGCATCGGTATAAACAACAAACGGCTTACTCCCATCTGGAAGCACTAAAACTGGAGCGATGGTCAAAGCTCTCTTTAACCGTCGGAAAGCATCATCACAATCTACGTCCCATGAGAAAACCAGATTCTTCTTCGTCAAGCGGGTTAATGGGGCTGATATCTTCGCGAAGTCTTTGATGAACTTCCTATAATATCCTGCCAACCCCAAGAAACTTCTTACTTCGGTAGCATTTCTAGGGACTTTCCAATCCTGGATAGATACTATCTTTGCGGGATCCACAGCTATCCCTTCCTTAGAGACCACATGCCCTAAGAATCGCACTTCTCTTCTCCAAAAATGACATTTAGAGAATTTAGCTTTAAGACTATGTGCTCGAAGAGTCTCCAACACTTCTCTGAGATGTAAGGCATGCTCTTCTTCACTCTTGGAAAAGACCAAGATGTCATCCACAAAGACTACTACAAACTTATTCAGATACTCTCTGAACACTCTACTCATCAGATCAACAAAGTATGCATGGGCGTTTGTCAACACAAATGGCATCACAAGCCACTCATAAAAACCATCCGGAGTCCGGAAAGCAGTCTTCTCTATACTGTCCTCCGCCACTCTCAACTGATGAAACCCTGTAGCTAAGTCCATCTGCGAAAACACTGAGGCGCCAACCAACTGATCAAAGAGATCATCTATCCTCGGTAATGGGTGTCTATTCTTCTTCGTGAGCTTATTAAGTTCTCTATAATCCACACAAAGTCTGAGGGACCCATCCGCCTTTGTGGCAAACACTACTGGAGCTCCCCACTCCGATATACTTCGCCTTATGAACCCCTTCTCAAGCAACTCCCCTACTTGCTTTTGAAGTTCTCTTCTCTCACGAGGAGCCATGTGGCGCACTGGCAAAGACACTGGTTTGGCATTATCCACCAAATAAATTCGGAAATCTATCTCCCGCTTCGGAGGCAAACCCTTCACCTCTTCAAACACATCCGGATATTCCCGGACCACTCTGACAGAACGCAAACTCTCGACCGAAGCATCGAGCGATTCAAGATAACTTAGCAAAACAGATTCCATGGGATTACAAGAGATCTCGAGAGCATTACCCAAGCGGGTCATAAGCCTGACAACTCTCCTTTCACAATCAAGAACGGCACCATTACTGGATAACCAGTCCATGCCCAAAATCAACCCATAGCCCGTGAAGCCCAATACGAAAGCATCACATCCAAACTCAACGCTAAGTATAGAAATCTTCAAACCCAAACATATCATAGACAGATATATGGAGCCCCCAATTGGGTTTGAAACAACCAAGGGATCATCAACTAGACTGGTGTCTAAGTGCAGTGACTCAACTAACGATGGTGAGATAAAAGAATGCGATGCGCCAGAGTCAAACAAAGTACGAACTGGATGATCAAACAGAAAAACCAGACTTTCAACGGAAATAGTTCTACCTCTCTGCTGAATCGGTGGAACTGAGAGAGCCTGATCTTGCCCCCCTGCCTGAGCTGGTGCCATAAGAGCTTGCACCTGACCTCCTGAGGTAGACCTCGTCTTCTGCCCCTTTTTTGGGCAGTCCTTTACAAGATGTCCTGCCTCACCACAATGAAAGCAACCGGTCTTCTTCTTTTTGCGACAATCCTTGCTGAGGTGGCCTGGGGTCCCACAATTGAAGCACTTCTTCTTCTTCTTCTTCCCCTTGTCACCATTACCTTTTCCACCCTTGCCTTGTTGTTGTTGTTGTTGCGGTTTCTTCTGATCCCCCTTCTTCTCTGGTGCCTTAGAACTCTTATCATCCTCATGCATAAGTGCCATGTAGACAAGCTTCTCAAAGGTGGCCCCCATAGGAATGTGAGTCATAGCTATTCCTTGCAATGGTTCGTTCAAGCCTCTAACGAACCTCAAAGCCTTATTCTCCGGTGTATTCACCAACTCTATGCCAAACCTTGCTAATTGATTGAATTTGTTGACATATTCTTTCACCGTGAGATTCCCTTGCTTCAAATTCAAGAACTTCTCCATAAACAGATTCTCTTCCGCCCTTGAGAGAAACTTAGCCCCAAACCTTTGCTTGAAATCTGCCCAAGAGTCAACAGGGCGTTCTCCATTAGTGACCTCCCACCAGAATGAGGCCTCTCCCTTCATTAACCAAGCCGCCAACTTGACTTTCTTTCCCTCTTCCACTTCAAAGATATCTAGCAACTCTTCCACTTCCTTAAGCCAATCTCTAGCCTCTACGAAAGTCTCTGAACCTAGAAAAGGTTTTCCTCCTATAGCCTTGAACTCCTTGCAAATCTTAGCAAAATTATCCACTCGAGGCTGAGGAGGAGGAGCGGTTGCCTCTGGTGTAGTAGCATTGGCTGGACCCGCAGCCGCGGCCCTAGCTTCTTGTAACCTCCTATACCATAGTGGTATAACTAAACCCTCCAGGATGTTAAGATCTTCAGCCATGCTGAAACGAAAGAGGAAAGATTGAAAAAGGAGATTCCGAAAGATAAAGATATGGCTATTGGGGATTATGCTTTTCTTTTTCAAAAACTTTTCTCTTAAAAGACATGTTTTTGAAAATACTTTTTTCCAAAAATAATACCTTTACTATTTTCTAAAAAAAAAAAATATTTTTCTCAAAAATTTATCTGTTCCGGTAACCTTAAGCTCTGATACCACGTGTAACACCCCACTCCCGCTATGATCACTCACTAAGGGAATGCCATAGCATCGGTGGAGTATTTTAGTGAATATAGAACAGAAAAATTACAACAAGACAGATATAAATAGTACTTGAAATTTTAAAACATCATCTCATAACAGCGGAAGTAAAACATGTCTGGTTACATCATAAAACCAGAATAAAAGTCAAGTACAATATCCATCAAAATAAAGAAGTACATAATCCCACTCTCATACAATAGCCATGACAAAAGAAAAGATAACTGGGTAAGTGGAGCTTTACATCTATCCAAGCTCCTAAAGACTGGAACAGAAATCCGATCAAGCTCCACTACTGCTAGGATCCACCGTAGGACCTGAGGGTTGGGAAAAAGATAAAAACAACGGGGTCAGACATAAGTCTGAGCGAGTCCTATAACTTTAACAATACAATCGTTAAAGTAACCAGAGAAGACATAAACTGATATACGGTAACTAATGGGGATGAATGGCTACACTAAGCAGTCAACTAAACTAAGATAAAAGATAAAGACGCATCTACCCTTCCAAAGGTAAATTACTAAATTGCACCACACCAGTCGTTCCTAACTTAAAGGTTGATCCCACCCATGGACTTATAAAATTAACTTAATAGTTCTCGCGTACCCCTAGGTGACTAAGTAGACGCCACGGGGCCCTACAATCCACTAGGTGTACACACTACTCCCCATTCGATCGGCTCCCTAACGTAGATACCCGTGCTGGCCCCACCGTGGGGTGTACCATTCCCCAACGTGGCAACCTGATAAAATTAACGGTGCACGGCTTATATCTACACGATGCAACAACGTCTTATTTACCAGCCCGGGTCCACACACGCATATGAAACCCATTGGTCATGCATTGCCACCGCTAACCCATTTTGGCCTCTTATAGTCAAGCCCAGTATGCGTGTCCCGTCCTCGACATGGGTCGAGCCCACTAAGATACGTATGGGTTACTGGTTGAAATGGGCCCCCAGCACAAGCCATCCCCCTAAGCTTGGCCCACACACTAGTGTTTCCCACTTAACCCTTTAATCATGTTTTAATTATATGTTCCACTTTGGTTAAGTATTCTAATCGTATTTTCTATTGCCACCCAAGGCAACCCACTAGATTCCTCATGCCACCCAAGGCACCCACTTAACCCCTCATGTCCCTCTACATGCTAATATGGTTAAGTGTTTCTTAATTAATTAATTAAGGTCATGACCTCATAAAGACCTCTCACATTAGACCGTCTTTTATGACTGCTGGATATGCCGGTTGGGTCCGGGCAGCCTTACGTCATAAAAAGGGTCTAACCTCGTGTCTTTACTTTAATCACGTATTTAATTTGTGCCTAAGACCTCTCACATTGGGCTAACATTTGTAGCAACTGGTTAAGCCGGTTGGGTCCGGGCAGTTTTACGCTACAACTGAGTCCAACCTCGTGTCTTAGTCGATTAATTACACCTAATTAATCACCCTCCTAATTTATATTAATTATCCCTAATTAATTAATCATGTTTTCCAGAATATGGGTAGACCTAACTCAATAGGTGAATTCCCAACTCCGTAGTGTGGGTACACCTAACTTAATAGGCAAATTCCCAACACATAGTATGGGTACACCTAACTTAATAGGCAAATTCCCAACTATGTTCATTTATTTTATGTTATGCATAATTATATTAATTTCACACAATCTTATTAACATATGCATTTAATTAACCCCATCGTTCCCACGTAATTTCGTTCTCATGACATAACACATATAAAAGGTGTCAACTTGCATATGTATGAACATGTTTCAAAGGTGCCATCTTGCATATTAACAAACACATAACTTGCATATGAACTTGCACAACATGTCACATAACTTGCATATAATCTTGTATAACATGTCACATAAACTTACATATTAACAAATACATGACTTGCATATAATATGTCACATAACTTGCATATAATCTTGTATAACATGTCACCTAACTTGCATATAATCTTGCATAACATGTCACATAACTTGCATATAATCTTGTATAACATGTCACATAAACTTACATATTAACAAATACATGACTTGCATATAATATGTCACATAACTTGCATATGAACTTGCATAACATACTTGCATATAAACTCATAAACTTACATATGAACTTGCATAACATACTTGCATATAAACTCATAAACTTGCATATGAACTTGCATAACATACTTGCATATAAACTCATAAACTTGCATATGAACTTATAAACTTGCATATGATCTCATAAACTTGCATATGAACTTATAAACTTGCATATGAAGAAACATACAACTTGCATAGTTATCATCCATGTAACTTGCATATTAACATACATATAACTTGCATATTAACATATGATCACAAAGCACAAAACTTGCATTATGCATGTCATAAAAAGAGACAAACTTGCATGTATGCATAAAAATCAAATACTTAGCATGCATAAAATCAAATACTTAGCATGCATGAAATCAAATACTTAGCATGCATAAAACCACATACTTAGCATGCATAAAATCAAATACTTAGCATGCATAAAATCAAATACTTAGCATGCATGAAACCCATCACTTAACTTGCATAAACCCACATACTTAGCTTGCATAAACATAGGGTTAACATTAAACATAGATTAGCAAACTAACATCATATCATATGACTTAAAACCCATTAATCCACATATAAAACCATATGATCTCATCATATCTCATCTACTTAGTTTAGCAATTGATCATTAAAGTGATAGAAACTCACAACTAGCAAATTTGCACTCCAAATGAAGAAGATTAAGATGCTTAGAATGGATTAGAGGTTGATTAGAGAGTGATTAGCTTGCAACCCTTTTCATAAATTAGTGGAGGCTCCTTCTAAGATTTAATTTGGCGGCATGTAGCCCTCAATTCTATTTTTAGTATGGATTAGGGTAGGTTTAGGGTGTATTTATAGATTAGGTGAGTGTTTTAGGCCCTTAGATTAACCCTAGATTAGATTAGGTCCATCAGATTTCGAAACCGTCTAGAACACAGCCCAAGACTAAACCCAAAAACCAGATCTGGTGCACCCAGATCAACAGGGCCGACACCCTGTGTCGACACCCCTGTCGACAGGGCTGTCGACACCCCTGTCGACATGCCTGTCGACACCCCTGTCGACATGCCTGTCGACACGGGGCTAGGCGGGAACTTTCCCGCCCTTTCCGCTTTTGGCTCCAAACTTGTTTTAGAACTGAATTTTAAATCTGTTTTTAACTTTGAATTTTCTGAAAACTTCATTGGGCCATAACTGGGCCATACGGACTCCGATTCTCGAAAACTCGGACTCTATTTCGCGTATTTTTCCGAGACGAACGCAATGACGTAGCCCGTTTCCCCTGATTATCACATCTGAGATTAATTATACTTTAATTACTAACCATTAGTGTTAATTAAAATTCGGGGTGTTACATGTATGATGACTGTTTTACATCCATTCTTGTTCATCTTGGATCTTGACTTTTGGTTATATTACTATGACATTGATTTGGGGCCTATTCATGTTGTAAATCAAAAAGAAAACCCCCTCATATTATCATGCCTGCAATGTCGAATCTGTTATTAGTCACAAGTTTATGTCTATCACCTTATGTCAACCGTTACCATGACTATCACCTTATGTCGACTGTTATCTTTATTAGTACCTTATTTTGCTAGATTTGGAATCTTAATGTTTGAGGCCGATATTCCATATGCCAGTAATGTTGTAATCATTTATCTCAAGTTATACCATGCTATGCTAGTAATCACTTTTGCCACCTTATACCCGTCCCTTTTTATGTTATTCCCTAATTAGATTTATTTGTATCGATTCGAGTTTACGTGCGATGGGAATACGATTTGGGTAGATTAGGTAAAACATGAATTGGCTTTGAACTTGAACATGAACGTTATTATAACTTGAACCTGTATATGGAAGACAACTTGACATGAAATTTACATGAAACCTGACATGAAACTCGACATGAATTTTGACATGAAAACTTGAACATGGACATGACACTTAGATAAACTTGAAAATGGCCAACTCGAGGTTGGGTTGAGTTTGCAGCGTAAATCTGCCCGGAACCGCCCGGTGAATCCAGTTACTGCAAACAATAGGATCCAATGTGGGTAGTTGGTCATATCGCACGTAAAACCCGAGGTTAGACTATGTTGTGGTGTAAATCTACCCGGAACCGCCCGGCAAATCCAGTGACCACAACAATTAGTCTAATGTGAGAGGTTGGGTGCATTAATGAATTAATGCCACATGATAGGGTTAAGTCATGAACCACTTGAATATACTTAACCAATTTGACACGATGATTTGATAGGGTTAATTCATGAACCATTTGAATATACTTAACCAACATGATACATGATTTGGATAGGGTTAAGTCACGAATTTAAATGACAACACTTAACCCATTAGAAACTCTAGTTACGCGGTCTTTTTCAGCAGTAACCCACTTAGATGTATCACGATACCCTGGGACTAGGCAGGGTGGGACACGATTACTGGGCTGATTGTAAGCGACCAGAACGACGACTGAGTAGGTGCGCCATTGTAGGTTCAGGCGGACTATGGTCGTGCACGTAGTCCGGAGTTGAAAAAGCAGGCATTGGGCACCAGTAGGTTTACACTGTGCGTGCTTGATTCGTGTCGGTGGTTGGCACCATAGGGCTTGATACACCCTATGGTGGACCTAGCATGGGTGACTACATTTCATGATTGGGCCGTATGACACAGACACTTGACGAGCTAGAACTTGTAAGGAGCCGATCTAGTAGTAGATCGTACCGTAGGACCCCGTAACGGGTCACTTCATGATATTGGGCCAAGGGATCATTTCATGATTAATACTTGACATGGGTTAGAACAATAGTACAGTTGGTGCAGCGAACCTTGAACATGCGATGCTATACTTGAGTTATCTCGTTATCTTAGTTTATCATGCCAGACTTATCATCATCCTTATGTTTATTTTCAGTTTATACCTATTTTGTTACCTTTACCAGTTTTTATACTGAAAGTCACTAGGACTTACCAGTCTTTATGACTGACCCATTTTCTTTCGCCTCGTTTTCTTTCGTTCCTCCCCAGGTTCTCAAGGAGGAACCACTAGCGCTTAGCTTGGATTTAGCTTGCTTCCTGTCAGCTCATGTACGGTTTGGTCTTGAGCTATGCTATGGCTGCACTTCTGCTATGTTTGGGGAATAATTTACTTTTGTTATCTTAAGTTTATGCTTCTTTATCTAGAACTTGATGTAATGGAATAATTTGTACCTTGGATATATGAGGTTTTGACTCTTTTCTTGAAAGTAATGAAATTTGGTTTTTAATTTCTACTGCTGCTTTATTTATGTTCTACCTTGTGATGTCTCTGTGTATGTTTACCTAGATAATACTCCACCAAAACTAGTGCATTCCCTTTGTGAGTGACCCTAACGGAGGTGGGGTGTTACAGTGCATAATTAAAAGGTAAATTGAAAAGGGTGTAAAAGTCTATGATTTGAATAGTGAATTGGGCACATAATTAAATATGGGGAAAAAGAGAAATAATCACCTATAATGACATAGGTAGATTTGGATAAAAATGGAATGTTTAGTAATTAAATTAGGAATTGTAATTGCACTTATGACACGAGGTTAGGTTGCAATAGTGGTGGAAATCTGCCCGGACCCGACCGATATATCTAGCAGCCGCTAATGTTGAACCTAATGTGAGAGGTCTAAGTGTGCAAATACGAATCGGGCTAAGACACGAGGTTAGACCCAGCTGTGGAATAAGGCTGCCCGGACCCAACCGACATATCCAGCATCCACACGTTGTAGGCCTAATGTGGGAGGTCTAGCTTATTATAACCATAATTGGACATGGTAATGAATTGGACTACTTAAACTAATTTAATCCATAAGGATTGTATGATTATGAACTTGAGTTAGGGTTAAGTAAAATTGGATGGGTAGTGTGTGGGTTAAGTAAAATAGAGGGGGTTGATAATATTTACATATAGGCCCACGAACTTAACTGAATAAGGTTATGTAATTAAAGACACCTAGTGGTATAGGAAAATATATTGAAGTTATGTAATCAAAAACACCTTGTAGGGTAAGCATAACTTGTAGAAATGATAGAATTAGATATGCGTAATAATCTGCTAAGTGAACAACGATAAGTTGTAGTGACGATGTAAATTGAATTTATGATTAAATGAGAAAGAATGAGGAAAACTTGTAAAATAAATAAGTTAAGTTTAATCATAAATGGTAAGTGACATGTTAATTAGGAAACATGTGAATTGAGATATACTTAGTGACGTATTAAGGAGAACATGTTATTGTAATGATGTAACCAAGCAAGAATATAAAATAGATTGTGGATTATAGACCTTGGGCCACAATCTAGAGAATAACATGTTGTGGGCTTAATAATAAACTTAAATGGATTAAGTTATATGATTGAAATTAATAAGCAAGAGAAACTTGGTAAATTGGAATAAGAATCCAATATGAACGGGAATAACCAAGTTAAATGGGAACCTGGCGAGATAAGGCAAGCGCGTAAAAAGAATGTTTAGACATAGGGTCCAACAACATATTAAAGAAAGGTGCTTGGACCAGTCTGTACGTTTGAGGGTGAATAACCCAACGGGGTAGATCACCGAGGTGTTATAATACTTGAAGGGAGTGCACATTCATCTGATTGTTATGACGGCTCCAAAGGAATGGGAAGGGGAAGCATGCAGCTTCTTGAAGTACGTAAGGTGCTCCTAGTAGTCCACTGTGCGGTGACAGATGTCTTAGGCTGTACTCGCAGAGGTTGGGTCTACGCGTAATTACTAGGTGGGTGGGCCTTGAATGCAGATGTAGCTATGCAGTCAGAATGCTGTGACGAGGAGACACCAGGGTGATTCGACAGTTGCCTCACGAGGAGGTAGAGAGGGTCACGACCAACAAAGGATAGTAAACCGTTGGATATCCGTCATCGACAGCCAGCGGGATGCGAAAGACTAGAGCTAAACCCAAGATACCATTTCACCTTTCACGATCAAGGTACGGGGTTGAGGGTAAACGCCGCATGGATGTTTAGATTGGTTGTTATTAGGGGTGGTCGCTTAGCTCTTGCAGTCTTTACTAGTTGAGGGAGTGGCCGAGGTGGGGCCATAGCCACCACGAAAACAGACCCTAAGTACATCTGTATATAGAGGCTCTTTAAGGACGGGCCTGTACAGGTATGGAAAAGCTTTGGGCCGAGTTCCGTATTTCTTGTTTAGCCCTACCACGGAATTCGGTGCACATTAGAGGACATGCGAATGAGGCATCGAGCTACAATTACTATACATACGCGGGACAGTCTAGATACCTGCATATCTGTTGTGGGTGGTGTATCGTAGACTAGAGGGCATTATTCCGATAAGGAATCTGATTTGATCGATGGTAGTAGTCCATACGCTTACATAGCATAGTAATGACAAATATATGCAGAACATAACATTGTTATATAGATATCCGTACGTCACTCCGGCGTAGGATGAGGGACTGCGTTCATTACGGTGGAGACCGTGCGAGTGGGTTACCGTGGGGTGTGTCTTAGTATTGAAAGATAACTACATATATTGTATTAGGTGAATCCGTGGGGAAGTAAATGGGTATGATGCACAAGTAAGTCTTGAGTTCTACTAACCCAAGTAACCTAATAATCAAGAAAATGAAATGGAATGATATTGGTAGGGATTATTCTATTTCTGATATACTAGTATCGGTGCAGTACATAGAAATGTATTTAAGAAGCGCTATATATCCTGTTCATCTTATCTTGCTCAGTTCACACTTGTTATTGTTACTGTTATCTTGTTCTTCCAGTTTTATATACCTGCCATGATACTTTTATTTATTTATATTTAAAAGTAACTGGACTCGCTAGACTTTATGTCTGAACCTTTTTGTTTCCTCTTCTCTCTCTTCCGTTCCCCTCTAAGGTTCTCAGGGTGGAAGTGCTTAGAGTTGATTTGGATTCTTTCAGCTTAGCTTGGATTTTGGATATAGATGTATCGCTTTGAGTTCTGGTCAACTCTCTTATGGCTTCACAGGGAAATATGGTTTTATTTTTTTGGACTCTGATATTTTTGGCAGGACAGATTATTTATGTAATTGGTTACTTCAACTTACAATGTAAACTCAGTATTTGGGACCAAGATGTTTTGATTTAAATAAAGTTTTTAATTCCGCTGCTATTTTACATGTCTGTCTTGTGCTATTATGTTCTTATTTAACTATAACGCTTCACGAAACTTAATGCATTCCCTTAGTGAGTGACATTAACGGACGTGGGGTGTCACACGTCTAGCGTTAGAGAGCATACCCACCAAGTTCTGTCCCATTCTCACGTAAGCCGTGAAGGTAGTTGCGGATGATATAACTTAATCTCATTTTATGAGTTGGGCACCTAAGGTTCACCGATCTACACTAACATTGTCAATCGGTTTGCACAATCTGCAATGCTCTACTCCATTCTCACATAAGCCCTAAAGGCAGTGCACGGATTGTATACCTTGGTCCATGTGTTATGTGTACACGTTAAAAAAGTTATCATTAAGTAAACGTATAATAATAAATAGTGGATATGTGATTAAAATCAATGCAATCTCATTAGTTTTATTGATTTTAAATTGTTATACAAGTAAAAATAGAAATACCACTTTGCGAACTTGGAAAATCATATAAAAACGAACTTCACAATTTCACTATGTTTTAATCTGAAATATTAGCAAGTTAATGTCTGAAGTGATGAAACTTGATTTTTGTTTACAGTTCATTACTAAGTGATGGACTTAAATTTCTCGATTTTGGCTGAATCATTTATATACTACAATATTGTAACTATTCAAACAGATTCATCAATTTTCATATAATTTTGCATTCAAATAGCTGCATTAATAGCATATCATGTTGCATTTAGAATTTGTGAGTAGTATCCGCTGAAAACTCTCAGAAGAGACACCTCGTCCTACTAAGGACACCTAGTTTAAAGGTCATTATTCATACGCTAAATGCAATCGTGATTCCTTACGAAAGTGTGGCTAATAGATTTAGTTAGGTTTCATTCGAGGATGAATAAAAGTTCTAGTATGGAGGCATTTGATGAATATCAAATTGCATACATTTTTCATTACTTGATTATACATTTTATTACTCTTAAAGTAGTAGTACTAGGTCTTTTAGTCTTGTTTATTGTAGGTTTATAATTTAAATGAAGAAACTCTTGAAGAATGGGCCTTAAAATAGTAGTTCAAGTTCAAGGCTCTATTGAAACGAAGTAGAATGCCAAGATATGCACAAAAGCAATCATAGCTCAATTAGTTTAAAGATGTGTATTCTATTAGAAGGCTGCTGGTTCAAATCCCATCTTAGACTGTTTTTTTTACCAACTACATCTCCTAAGAAAAAAATTCCTTCTAAAAAAGGCCAACTCAAGAAGCCTATAGGATATACCAGAGAAAGAAGAATCTAGAAGAATATGGAACATGCTAGATTAATAAGCATCTAAAGAAGGAACAAGTCAAAAATTTCTAGCATGTGCTAGATCAATAAGCTCATAAAGAATACACAGAAAGAAATTAATAAGCATCTAAAGGTTTATGCTGGATTTGTCAGGCGGGTCCGGGCAGTCTTACACCACAAACGAGCCTAACCTCGTGCCTTTACAACTGTTACACATTTAATTCATGCCTTTGACCTCTCACATTAGACTGGCATTTGTGGCAGCTGAATTTGCTGGGCGGGTTCGGGCAGTCTTACACCACAAAAGAGTCTAACCTCGTGTCATAGGCGGTTTATTATTACATATCTTTATTTAACCCCAAATTGGATTATTATCCCTATTCAAATTTGTAAATAATTTCCAAATTCATTTATGTCCATAATTGTCTCAATTATGTCAATAAATACCAATTATGCCAATTAATATCTAAAATTTATTATATGCCTTTTTCAGGCCATTTATGCCAATTCTCAATAGGTGTATATTCAGTATTACCCCCATCGTCCCCATGCTGTTCGTTCGTTTATCATGACATATACATATATTAGACTATAAATTAGTCTGATACATAAAAGGGAAGAAACATCACAAATTTGCATAACACCCAAAATAGATCTAACTTGCAAATAAGAATTACAACATAACTTGCACAAACGTTGTATAGTAATGAATCTAAACATAAACCTAAAAGGTGTGAACTTGCATGTATATGATATAGTTTTTCACTTAAAACTTTCATAGGCCATAATCATAAACTTGCATAAAACTATACATGTCATAGATCTAAACGTAGGGGTGTAAACTTGTATATATGTGATATAATATTTCACCTAAAACTTGCATAGGCCATAATCACAAACTTGCATAAAACTATACATGTCATAGATCTAAACATAGGGGTGTAAACTTGCATATATGTGATATAATTTTTCACCTAAAACTTGCATAGGCCATAATCACAAACTTGCATAAAACGATGTATGTCATAGATCTAAATCTAAAGGGTGAACTTGCATATATGTGAATCCAATTTCTACCTAAACTTGCATATAATCACTTTATTTGATTCACATGTAAACTAGTGTACAATTCACATAGAAACTATCATATAATCTACACCCAAACTTGCATATAAAATGATGTCAAACGTGAATCAAGTTGAACATAGATGATTTGGCATATGAAAAGGGATCCACAACATAACTATCATGATAAACAACTAGCATATATTCACAAAAGATTACATTTTTCCAATGATTCACAAACATAGCCATATAACCCAATTTATATCTCAACCCAATTAACTTATTAATTATCTTATTAAAGAAATTGAACTCACAACTCAAAGAAGGTCTTGAGTTCTGAAATCTGAGTTCTGAAATTGATTTAGCTCGCCTCTGAAGTAGCAATTCGTTGTTGTTGTTGTTGTTATAAACTTGATTTGAATTGAGTTGATTAGCTTTTCTTTCTCCTAAATGGTGGCGGCTACTCTAGGTTGCAAGGTGACAGCATGGCGACCATGGTTCTAATTTTAATTAGGTTTTAGGGTTTGAGTCTACATGTGTTTATATAGAGTTTAGAATTAATTTAGGCCATCCGATCAACCTAGAATTAACCACAGCCATTCAGACCAGATCAGCACTATCCAGAAACCCTAATGACTCAGCAACCAGTCACAAAGTCGTCATTTTTCAAATCTGCCCGGGGGGGGGGGGGGGCAGGTCGACCCCCAGGTCGACCTGTAGGGGGGAGGTCGATACTAGGGTTGACCCCCTGGTCGACCTGGGTCCTGGGCGGGAATTTTCCCGCCCAGCCCGCTTCTGGCTTTTGGTTCAAAATTTAAATTTGTTTTCGAGCTATTTTGAATTTATTTAATTTTCTGGAAACTGCCGACAGCCATAACTTCTTCATACGAAGTCCAATTTACGCAAACCCGGACTCTATCTCAACCAGAATTTCGAGACAAACACAATGGCGTAACCCGTTTCCCTTGATTCTCAAATTTAGATTTAAGTATTCTTTAATTTGTTAACAGAAAACACGGGGTGTTACATTCTCCCCTCCTTAAAGGATTTCGCCCCCGAAATCTCCAAGTTAAGGAGAATGCATATCCTAACATCCAATCATCCATCTACTTAACCATCAAACACAGGCATCCATTGTCCTTACAAAATTTCTAATGTTGTATGAACATATGCAAGAAGTGTGTGTATATGTTCCTTATCTAATGCAAAATCACGCGGTCTACTGATTCAGTTGACCTACTTAACGCAAATCATGATAGTGCCATGCGTCCATTATGTATGCGAAAGAATCCTATCGATACATATTATCTCTATATGTGTGCGCAACCATTCATCAAAACGCAGCATCCATATGATGACACAACCATTATACATCCATTAAATTAAATATGCACACACATTTATATGCAACATGAAGGTGATCGAGCCGATCTAGTGCCTAAGGTGTGTGTATATGCATCCACGAGCAACCACTAGCAACCACTTGCATCCATCAGACATAACATGTCTCAAACACATGTTTTAACCATAGGGTTCTTCCTAACTAAAGATCAAAGATACTAGCGAGAGGACGTACTAAAGATAGAATAAGTACAAGCTAAGCGATAAAGGAGAAATTAAAAGACATACCCTCGAAAAGAAAAGGGTACAATGAACGCATCTTCTCTTCCGTCTCCCAAGTAGCGTCGATCTCATCATCTCCCCATTGCACTTTGACTAGCTTGACCTCTTGATTCCTCAACTTCTTAATCTCCGACCCGAGAATGCGTGCAGGAGCTCATCTAATCGTGGCATTGCGCTCTACTTCGACTTCCTCGAGCGTGCTCGGCTCTACCACTTCCGCCGTATCGTGTAAACACTTACGCAAATGTGAAACGTGAAACACGTCATGAACTCCGCTGAGCTTCTCTGGTAACTTTACTCTATATGCCATCTGCCCAATCCTATCTGTAATTGGAAAGGGTCCTACGAACCTTGGTGCTAACTTCCCTACTGATCCAAAGCAAACTATGTTTCTCAATGGTGACATCTTAACGAAAACCATGCCCCCAATATTGAACTCAAGATCGGTTCGTCTCCTATCAGCATATGACTTCTGTCGGTCCTGTGCCGTCCGTTTGAGGATGATAAGCGGTACTTAAGAATAATTGCGTTCCAACCGCCTCTCGTAAGCTTTTCCAAAATTCGCTTGTGAAAATGGGATCTCTATTGATCACAATACTAGAGGGTATGCCGTGCAAACGGACTATCTCTCGAAGGTAAACGGATGTTAACCATGCGGCGGTCCTTCTACTTTGAGTAAGTCGGCCTACAATTACCCAAATCACCATATTACCCTTTCTTGATCTTGGTAACCCATCTACAGAATCCATGGGAACGCTTTCCCATTTCCAAAGCGGAATCTCTAAGGGATGGAGAAAATTTCCGGGCTTCTTTTGCTCCGCGTTGACTTGCTGTCGCACTAAGCATCTAGCAACGAACTCGGCCACGTCCTTCTTCATTCTAGCCCAAAAGACAACTCGCTACATATCACTATACATCTTATCTCCACTGGGATGTATGGTCATCTTAGAGTGATGTGAGTCTTCAAGAATTGCCTTCTTCAAACTTTCGTCTTGTGGTACGCAAAGTCTTCCATCTCTACGTAGCCAACCTCTCTCATCTATAGCATATCGATTAAGATGACTCGAGGACTCCCCTTCTATAAGCTTGCCTACTATCTCAACCAACTGTGGGTCGTTCCGCTGTGCCTCTCCAACTCGACCCAAAAGTGTAGGTTGCACCTCTAAGGATGCCAACAATTCGGGTACATAATCGACATAGGGTCTGAAGTCAAAGGAAGATATATACTCCAAACTCTGCCGCTCTACAAACAAGGGACTTAAAGTTAACTTCTTTCTACTTAAGGCGTCAGTTACAACGTTACCCTTGCCACTGGTATATGCGATCTCAAAATCGTAGGATGCCAAAAACTCCATCCATCTCTGTCGCCTCAAGTTTAGGTCCTTTTGAGAGAATAAGTACTTTAACGACTTATGGTCTGTTCTTCTTTGTGAGCTTATTCAGCTCTCTAAAGCCCACATACAATCTAATTGAACCATCAGGCTTTGTAGCAAAAACGACTGGAGCACCCCACTCCAAAATACTTTTTCTTATGTACCCCTTCTCAAGCAATTCTTTCACTTGCTTACTGAGTTCTCTTCTCTCTCTCGGAGCCATGTGGCGCACTAGTAATGCAACTGGCTTTGCATTATCTACTAAGTATATTCGAAAGTCTATCTCACGCCTCAGGTTAAACCTCGAACCTCGCCAAAGACGTCACTATATTCACGTACCACACGAACAGATTCCAAATCATCATTGGATGCATTAAGGGATTCTAGGTAGCTAAGCGCTACCGGACCGCTAGGGTCATAAGAAATATCAAGGGTCTTTCCACAACGAGTCAATAATCTAACTACCCTTCTTTCACAATCTAGGGTGGCAGTGTGCCTAGTTAGCCAATCCATACCTAGAATCAAGTCGTAGCCCATGAAGACAAGAACGAAGGCGTTGCATTCAAGCCCAACGCCCAAGATAGACACTCTCAAATCCCGACAAATCATAGAAAGATGAGCCGAACCACCAATAGGATTTGAGACTACTATGGGATCCGAAACTAGACTATTATTTAGGTGTAGTGTTTCAACTAACGAAGCAGACACAAACGAGTGTGAAGCGCCAGAGTCAAACAAAGTATGAACAGGATGATCGAACAGAAAAACTAAACTTTCAACGGAAATGTTTCTACCTCGTTCTTGCAGCGGTGGGACCGCGAGAGCTGGACCTGCTCCCTTGCCTACCCCGGTGCCATGAGAGCCTGAAGCTGCCCTCCAGAAGTTCCTGTACCTTGTCCTTACCTTTGCCTTTTGTGTCTTTGGACAATCCTAATAAGATGTCCTGTAACGATAACAACTAGTTTTCTTCTTCTCTCTAACGTCTTTATTTAAGTAGTCAGGTATTTCATCAGTGTGGCCCTTCCTTTTCTCTTGGCCCCTTGTTATCCTTTTCGCCTTTCTTTAGATCTACTTTATCATGTTTGTTTCCATGTCTTTCCTGCACATTCTCTGTTCGTGGCCTCCTACCAATAGTAGGCTTCGTTCTTCATTAACCAAGCAGCTAATTGAACCTTCCTCCCGTTGTCTATCTTAAAGGTACCAATAAGTCCTCCACTTCCTCCTAGTTTTGACAGACGTCTCAGTACCATGAAGTGGTTTTCCACCCATCGTACGGAAGTTCTTACATATCATAGAAAAAGCGTCTATATGCATGGAGGAAGAAATTCAAAAAGGAAAGAGGAAGAGATCTAAAACGGAGAATCGAGGGAAAGATATATGGCTCTTGGGGGTTATGTTTTTAAAACAAGCAAACTTTTCCCTTGAAAATACTTTCCTTAAAACGTATTTTTGAAAGTATTTCTTTATAAAATGCTTTTGAAAAATAGTTTTTCAAAATTCATATCTGTTCTGGTAACCTTCATCTCTGATACCACGTGTGACACCCCATGTCCATTAATGTCACTCACAAAGGGAATGCATTAACTTCTATGGAGCGTTTTAAGTGTGTATAGAACAAAAACTTAACAACAAGACAGATATAAAACAGTACTTAAAAATTTAAAACTTTATTTATTGCAGCGGTAAACAGATAAGGTTGATTGCATCATCAAAAACCAAAGACTAGAGTCAAGTACAAAATATTTATCTTGACTAAATCACAGTACATAAAATGAAAGACATAACCCCATCATAAAATTGCCATAAATGAGAAAGGCTGAACTTTTACTTCAGCGATCTGTAACACCCCACACCCGCTAAGGTCACTCACTAAGGGAATGCCTTAGCTTTGGTGGAGTATTTTAAGTGAATATAGAACAGAAAAATTACAACAGGACAGATATAAATAATACTTGTTAACTAAAACATCATTTCATTGCAGCAGAAGGTAAACATGTTTGGTTACAATAACAAAACCATAAAACAAGAGTCAAGTACTAAATATCCATCCTGATAAAAACATAAGTACATAATCCCACTACATAACTAATAGCCATAATAGAAAAGATAACCGAGCTTTACTTCAAGAGTCCAAGCTCCAAGATAGATAAAGCAGTCTGAATCAAACTCCACTAGAACTAGGCCCAACCTGAGGACCTGAGGGGGAAAAAGGTAAAAACAACAGGGTCGGACATAAGTCTGAGTGAGCCCTATAACTTTAACAATACAATCATTAAAGTAATTAGGGTATGATATAAACTTGGTACGGTAATGACTGGGGATTAATGACTAGACTCAGCAGCCAACTAAGATAACGGTAAAGACGCATCTACCCACCCAAGGATAATTACTAACTGCACCACACCAGTCATTCCTAACTTAAAGGTTGATCCCACCCAAGGACTTAGAAATTTAACTAGTAGTTTCGTGTACCCCTAGCTGACCACATAGGTGCCGTCTGCCCCTATCTCCACTAGGTGTACCCTCTACTCCCCAAGCGATCGGCTCCCTAACGAAGATACCTGTGCTGGCCCCACAGTGGGATGTATCACTCCCTAAAGTGGCAACCCGATACAACTGAAGAGTGCACGGCTTATACCTACACGATGCAACAACGTCTCACCTATTAGCCCGGGTCCACACACGCATATGAAACCCGTTGGACTTGTGTTGCCACCGCTAACCCGTTTTGGCCTCTTATAGTCAAGCCCAGTATGCGTGTCCCGTCCTCGACATGGGTCGAGCCCACAAAGATACATATGGGTTACTGGTTGAAATGGGCCCCCACAAGCTACCCACCTAAGCTTGTCCCTTTTCTAGTGCATCCCACTTAACCCTTTAATCATGTTTAATTACATGTTTCCACTTGGTTAAGTATTCTAATCGTATTTTCTACTACCACCCAAGGCAACCCACTAGATTTCCACATGCCACCCAAGGCACTTACTTGATTTCCACATGCCACCCAAGGCACCCACTTAACCCCTCATGCCCCACTACATGCTTATCTGGTTAAGTGTTTCTTAATTGATTAAGACCGTAACCTTTGCAAAGACCTCTCACATTAGACTATCTTTTATGGCAGCTGGATTTGCCGGTCGGGTCCGGGCAGCCTTACGCCATAACCGAGTCTAACCTTGTGTCTTTACACTTGTCACGTATTTAGTTTATTCCTAAGACCTCTCACATTGGGCCAATCATTTGTAGCCGCTGGATTTGCCGGTCGGGTCCGGGCAGTCTTATGCTACAAAAGGGTCCAACCTCGTGTCTTAGTCGATTAATTACACCTAATTTATCACCCCCATATTTTGAATTAATTTTCCCTAATTAATTCCAATTTAATGATGTACATAATTGACTCAATTATGTCCATCCACTTATGGTATGCCACATCATACCAATTTCACCACAATCTTGTTAACATGAATATTAACCCCATCGTTCCCCACGTGATACGCTAACATGACATACTTAAAAGGGAAGATTCATCACAAATGGGTTCTACTTAGCATCAACATTAGCATCAACATGGGTTCTACTTAGCATAACATTAGCATCAACATTAGCATCAAAATGGGTTCTACTTAGCATAACATTAGCATCAACATGGGTTTTAAAGGTGTCAACTTGCATATATGACCATGGCATCAAACCCAACTAGCATAAATAATCACCCCAACCTTGCATGAATCACATATGTCGTAAAGAGGGTAACTTGCATAGATGTTCATGTCATAGACCTATCATAAAGGGATAAACTTGCATACATGTCATAGGTCTAAAAAGGGATGAACTTGCATATGTTACTCATATCATAAAAAGGGGTAAACATGCATATGTATGCATGACATACAAAGGGGTAAACTTGCATATGTATGCATATCATACAAAAGTGTAAACTTGCACATGTTACTTGCATATAATCAAACACCAAACTTGCATAACATGCCATATATGAACTTGCGTATAATCAAACACCAAACTTACATAACATGTCATATATGAACTTTCATATAATCAAACACCAAACTTGCATAACATGTCATATATGAACTTGCATATAATCAAACACCAAACTTGCATAACATGTCATATATGAACTTGCATATAATCAAACACCAAACTTGCATAACATGTCATATATGAACTTGCATATAATCAAACACCAAACTTGCATAACATGGTGTCATAATGGATCAATGTTTATCATAGTGATTTGCATAACTAGCATCATGAACACATAGCATAAAACTTGCATAACTAGCATCATGAACATATAGCATAAAACTTGCATAACTAGCATCATGAACACATAGCATATGATAACATAACTTGCATTGATCCACATACATAACCATAACCTCATTATATCCTATCATAATTAGTTTAGCTATTGCTTGCTAAAGGCATAGAAACTCACAACTTGTTGATTAGCACTCCTATGAAGAAGATTAAGTTGCTAGAGTTGATTAGAAGTTGATTTGAGAAGCTATCTTCCTCTTTAATTTGTGGAGGCTCCTTCTAAGTTGCATTTTGAAGGCATGACGACGTTGTATCCAATTTTAGTATGAATTAGGGTAGTCTTAGGGTGTATTTATAGATTAGTTAAGTGTTTTAGGCCATTAGATTAACCCTAAATCAGATTAGAGCCGTCAGATCTCGTCACTAGCCACCAAAACACAGCCCAGATCCCAAATCAGTGCACCCAGGTCACCTGGGCTCGACCAGGGAGGTCGACCCCCAGGTCGACACTAGGGTCGACACCCATGTCGACCTGGTGGGCAGGTCGACCCCCAGGTCGACTCCCAGGTCGACCTGGTCTGGGCGGGAATTTTCCCGCCTAGCCCATATTCTGCATTTTTGAAATCTGTTTCGTTTTCTGATTTTTCGTGAAACTTCTAAAGGCCATATCTCAGTCATACGGACTCCGATTCACGAAATTTCGGACTCTCTTTTGCGTATTTTTCCGAGACGAACGCAACCGCGATACCCGTTTCCCTTAATTTTCACGTCTGAGATTAATTATTCCTTAATTACTAAACATTAATATTAAGTGAAATTCGGGGTGTTACACGATCCAAGCAACTTCCAAAAAAAGAGATAAAGCTGTCCAAATCAAGCTCCACTAGTACTAGTCCCACCCTGAACACCTGGGTGGGGGGGAGGAAGAAAAGAGGTGGAAACAAGGGGTTAGACATAAAGTCTGGCGAGTGCAATAACTTTAATAATATAATCATTAAGTAACTAGGATAAGACATAAGCTGGAAAATAAGGAAATGACTGTGAACAAATGGGTATGACAGAGCAAACAAAGGAAATAAGATGAACAAAGATAACGTTAAAGGCACCCCTAATCACTATAGGATAATTACTATACTGCACCAAAGCTAATTACACCGCACCCTTTCTCTTCACCCTAAAAGTTGATCCCGTCCACTGAACAAAATAATGATAATAGCAGTTCGTGTACCCCTAGCTGCCTTCATAGGTGTCATCTGCCCCTATCTCCACTAGGTGTACCCACTACCCTCCCCATTCTAATTACAATATTTATTCATAATATGGTAGTTATACTCCTAGCTGTCTTCATAGGTGTCGTCTGCTCCTATCTCCACTAGGTGTACTCACTACCCTCCCCATTCGATCGGCTCCCTAACTCGTAGATATCCGTGCTGGCCCCACAGTGGGGTGTATCACTCCCCAAAGCGGCAACCCGATACTACCAAGATGCACGGCTTATATCTACACGATGCAACAACGTCTTACCTACCAGCCCGGGCCCACATACGCATATGACCCCGTTGGACTTGTGTTGCCACCGCTAACCCGTTTTGACCTCTTACAATCAAATCCAGTACGCGTGTCCCGTCCTCGACTTGGGTCGATCTCACATAGATATTAAATGGGTTACTGGTTTGAAAAAGGTCCCCACACAAGCTTTTCCCCTATGCTTGGTCCCCACTAGAATTTCCCACTTTACCCCTCTTATTCATGTCTTCTTACATGTTTCAACTTGGTTAAGTGTTTATAATTATATCCCACATCTCACCCATGTTACTTACTCAACAAATCAACATGTGTTATTGGTTAAGCTTGTATTAACCCTACTAGATCAATGTATATTATTGGTTAAGTTTGTCTTAACCCTACCCATTTATCAAATTATTGGTTAAGTTTGTCTTAACCCTACCCACTTATCAAATTATTGGTTAAGTTTGTCTTAACCCTACCCACTTATCATTTTATTGGTTAAGCTGGTCTTAACCCTTTTACTTAGTTTATGAATAGGTACTTCTTAGTCCACAGATACATTGGTTAAGAGAATAACTCCCTAAGTACCAACCGCGAAGACCGAGACCAACATCAGATCGTTACTCAGAGAATCACTCACTCAACCAAACTTCGGTTTGTCATTCATATTTGTCTTTAATCAGCATTAATTAATTATTCAGACACCTAATCGTATTTCACATGCCACCCAAGGCACCCACTTAATTTCACATGCCACCCAAGGCACCCACTTAATCCCCCATGTCCCACCACATGTTTATATGTTTAAGTGTTTCTTAATTCATTAACACCGTAACCTTGTAAAGACCTCCCACATTAGACTGGCATTTGTGGCAGCTGGATTTTCCGGGCGGGTCCGGGAAGTCTTACACCACAAACGAGCCTAACCTCGTGTCTTTACAACTATTACGCATTTAATTCATGCCTTTTACCTCTCACATTAGACTGGCATTTGTGGCAGCTGGATTTGCCAGGCGGGTTCAGGCAGTCTTACACCACAAAAGAGTCTAACCTCGTGTCTTAGGCGGTTTATTATTACATATCTTTATTTAACCCCAAATTGGATTATTACCCCTATTCAAATTTGTAAATAATTTCTAAATTCATTTATGTCCATAATTATCTCAATTATGTCCATAAATACCAATTATGCCAATTAATATCTTAAATTTATTATATGCCTTTTTCAGGCCATTTATGCCAATTCTCAATAGGTGTATATTCAATATTACCCCCATTGTCCCCACGTTGTTCGTTCGTTTATCATGACATATACATATATTAGACTATAAATTAGTCTGATACATAAAAGGGAAGAAACATCACAAATTTGCATAACCCCCAAAATAGATCTAACTTGCAAATAAAAATTACAACATAACTTGCATAAACTTTGTATAGTCATGAATCTAAACATAAACCTAAAAGGTGTGAACTTGCATGTATATGACATAGTTTTTCACTTAAAACTTGCATAGGCCATAATCACAAACTTGCATAAAACTATACATGTCATAGATCTAAACATAGGGGTGTAAACTTGCATATATGTGATATAATTTTTCACCTAAAACTTGCATAGGCCATAATCACAAACTTGCATAAAACTATACATGTCATAGATCTAAACATAGGGGTGTAAACTTGCATATATGTGATATAATTTTTCACCTAAAGCTTGCATAGGCCATAATCACAAACTTGCATAAAACGATGTATGTCATAGATCTAAATCTAAAGGATGAACTTGCATATATGTAAATCCAATTTCTACCTAAACTTGCATATAATCACTTTATTTGATTTACATGTAAACTAGTGTACAATTCACATAGAAACTATCATATAATCTACACCCAAACATGCATATAAAATGATGTCAAATGTGAATCAAGTTGAACATAGATGATTTGGCATATGAACAGAGATCCACAACATAACTATCATGATAAACAACTAGCATATATTCACAAAAGATTACATTTTTCCAATGATTCACAAACATAGCCATATAACCCAATTTATATCTCAACCCAATTAACTTATTAATTATCTTATTAAAGAAATTGAACTCACAACTCAAAGAAGGTCTTGAGTTCTGAAATTGATTTAGCTTGCCTCTGAAGTAGACAATTCATTGTTGTTGTTATAAACTTGATTTGAATTGAGTTGATTAGCTTTTCTTTCTCCTAAATGGTGGCGGCTACTCTAGGTTGCAAGGTGACAGCATGGCGGCCATGGTTCTAATTTTAATTAGGTTTTAGGGTTTGAGTCTACATGTGTTTATATAGAGTTTAGAATTAATTTAGACTATCCGATCAACCCAGAATTAACCACAGCCATTCAGACCAGATCAAAACTATCCAGAAACCCTAATGACTCAGCAATCAGTCACAAAGTCGTAATCTTTCAAATCTGCCCGGGGGGGGGGGGATAGGTCGACCCCCAGGTCGACCTGTAGGGGGGAGGTCGACACTAGGGTCGACCCCCAGGTCGACCCCCAGGTCGACCTGTAGGGGGGAGGTCGACACTAGGGTCGACCCCCTGGTCGACCTGGGTCCTGGGCGCGAATTTCCCCCCCAGCCCGCTTCTGGCTTCTGGTTCAAAATTTGAATTTGTCTTCGTGCTGTTTTGAATTTATTTAATTTTCTGGAAACTTCCGACAGCCATAACTTCTTCATACGAAGTCCAATTTACGCAAACTCGGACTCTTATCTCAACCAGAATTCCGAGACGAACACAATGCCGTAACCCGTTTCCCTTGATTCTCACATTTAGATTTAAGTATTCTTTAATTTGTTAACAGAAAACACGGGGTGTTACAACTTCTTTCCCTGCGGATCGACTCGTATTCGCGACGTACTAACAATTGTACGCCGTGCGCTTGTAGTTTATTACAGTTCATGACGGTGTTCTAATTCATAGAATATTCATTGTCAAACAAGTTTTTGGCGCTATTGCTGGGGAAGGAATTTGATTTTGATTTTATTCTTTGGATTAATTTTTTTGTAAATAGAAAATGTGTGCATTTGTGTGTTTGTTCTATTTGATCTCGTTTCAATTGCATTTGTGTGTGTTTTGTCGAGTTTGATTGTCCATTTTTGTTTGTTTGTTTGTTGTTTCTTAAAAAATAAAAAAGTTCTTTTGATTTGTGCATTCCATCTCTCATGCAACCATCTCTTGTTTTCTTCCTTAAATTTGCATTTTAATTTAATTTTGTTATTTTCATTTTGCATTTTTGTTTATAAAAAAAGAGAAAAAAATATACACTTGCCTTTTGTTTAATTTCTTTCCTGTTTTTACTACAATTTCTTTTATTTCTTTCCCTCTCTCTTTCTCTCATTTATTTCTTTTCTTCTCTTTCTCTCCATTTATTTCTTTCCATAATTGTATGAACTCTTCCTTCTTTTTCAAAAAAAAAGCCATATTTCCTTTGATTTCTTTCCTTCTTATTTTTAGTACATAGCTATCCCTTCTCCTTTTACAATTCTTACTAATAATATACAAAATATAAAAAACTTACCTTTTTTTAATGATTACTTTCATTTCTTTTCTTTATTCTCTTTCCAATCTTTTCTACATTTGTTTTCAATTTTTTTTCTCTGCCTACCAAACCTGCTCCATCCTTTAAATCCATATATCACTAGATCCAAGTCTCCCTACTTGTTCATTCACCGTCACTACAACATACTTCTCTATCCATCTTCACCTCAAATCCTCTTTCCTCTTTCATTGCCTTTTTAATTTCTTTTCCGTTTTCAATACAAGTTCCTTCACTTTCTTTCATTCATTTCTTTCCAACTTTTCTTACAATTTTCTTCCCTTTTTACAAATAAAAAAAAATCCCCTTTCAAATTTTCTTTCCTTTCTTCTCTTGCTTGCTGAAAACCCAATTCTCATTGCCAAATTTCACACAAGTTTCTTCCTAACTCACGCAAATCCCGAGTCTAAACTCCTCTGCCTTCAACCCCATTCACTACAATTCACTTGATCTTTCTTTTATCACAATCTATCACTTTTAATCATCACCCCGAACCACTTTCAACCATCATCCTGCTACTTATTCTCCTTCATATTACACCATCAACAATCCTCCTGCTCCACAACCAAGTTCATCCACAAAACTCCTACCTGGATCACAACAGCGCAACACCAAAAATAATCCTTAAAACCAATGCAAACCCCTCTCCTTAATTCAAACCGCCTTCTCCAAAATCAATATAGTCCGATTCGAAACCCAAATCAGATTTTAATTCGAACAAAAAAAAGAAGGACGAACTCGAGTTGAAACGCAAGCGAAAAGAAAATTTATTGCGTGATTTGTTTTCTAGAGAAAGACGTGATTTTTCTGTTGACTGTTTCGGTAGTTTCCATTTGTTTTGGGATTATCGGGTTCCAAATTTTGCTTTGTGAGGAAAGAAATTGTGGTCCTAATTTTGAAAACTGGCTTGTGTGAATAGGTGAACGTGGGGCCTAGTTTAACTTTAAATAAGACAAGGGGGCTTAAAATAGTAAGTTGTGTGATTTGTTCCTGATTTCGTTCATTTGGCAAGAAATTTTTGGACCATTTTGGTTGAGCAGCATATTTGGGAAGTGCTTGTCTTTATTTTGAGGGGGGTGAGAAGTTTTTTTTCTTCCCTTACTTTGTTTTTGTTTAGCTTAGTTTAGTTTTATTTGTTCTGAGCTCATTTCTTCTTTCTTGTCATTTGTTTTCTATTCTGTAAAAAAGAAGAAGATTATTTCATTTTCTTTTGTTTTTATTTTGATTGTTGATTTTCTTTTGATTTCACTCATCTTGTTTTCATTTTGTTTTATTTTAAGTTTCATTTTGTTTTTAGATACGTTTTTTTAGTTTTTGTATTTAATTTTGTTTTGAGTTTCATTTGCCTTGATTTTATTTTGGTTATATTAGTGTTTTCATTCTTGTTTACTTTATATTAAAAAATTCCCTTTGTTTTCTCAGTTTGAGTTACTAGTAATCTATGTTTTAGTGTGGTTTTCCTTGATCTTCAAAAGTAAGTTGCTAATGTACATTCCCTTTGGTTTTCTTTTCATAGTTTTTTTCTTCTTTTCTTTAAAAAAAAGAAAGAAAAATGTCTCCTTGTTTTTATTTACCTTTATTTTCATTTCTCTTGGAATAATTTTCAATTTTGTTTTATTCTTGTACAAATCTCTTTTCAGGCTGCCGGAAGTCAACAAGGAACTTCTTTGCTTTGCTAATACTTTGCTTGCTCTACGCTAAAAAAAATGTCGTTAAAAATAATTTGCTAATTCTACACGCTCAGGTATCGTGTTCTGACTCTTTTTTTTATTTCTTTGCATAGTTGTTTGCTTGCATTTGCATAAAAAATCCAATCACAAAATAAAAAATCATTCGTAGTTGCATCGTTAATTCACATTAAATTTATGTTCATCTTATTTTTTTTGTTTTCTAAGGACACTATTATATTTTGACAAATTGGTTTATTTCTAATGAATTATTTCTTGATGTCTAGACTACAACAGAGTAATAACCGTTTATAAATATTACGGTAATTCTTAAATATTATATCGGTTGTTCCTCTGAAGGTACTTAAATCTTCGGCTGCATTGCTAGGGTGATTCCTGGTGCACCAATAACTTCTGTCCGTTAACTGGCTGAAAAATCTTTTGTTGAAATTAATCTAACCGTCATTATATAATTTTAGAAAAATTGTAAATAAGTAATTTACATTCATATAGTTGCATTAGGTTCATGCATACATAAAAAAAACCAAAAAAATATATATACAAAAAAAATCGAAAATCCAAAATGGAAAAAATATTTTCCATGTGTAAATAACTTATTTTTATTTAAGCATTTTGTTTTTTTTTTAAAAAAAATCTAAAATCCAAAAAAAAAAAAAATCAAAAAAAACTTTCTTGAAAATTTCCCAATTTTCTTATTCTTACAGAATTTACGATAGTTGTCAAAATTAGTATAATACATATAATTTTACACCAAATTCATATGGATATTTTAATAACAACTATTGCACGAATAATTTGGATTTTACACCACCAACTTTTCAAAATTTTCAAAATAATTGTAACATCCCAATATTTTAGTCATCTAAATTTAATTATTTTAATTGTTTTAAATGTTGAGTTAGGAATATAAATGATTTTTATATTGAATTTATTGATTTAATAATCAATATACAATTTATTTTCGAATATATCGAGTTATCAACAAATAATTGGATTCTAAGTTAAAACTGAACTTAAATAGTTCAGTCGATCAATATATTGAATCAGAACGATAATAATAATAATTTATTTTCAGTAAATTTCATTATTTTGAAGTTGATTTATATCGATTGAATTTAAAAGAATAAATAAAAATCCAAGCTTAATTAGTTTAATTCGAATTTAAAACAAAAAGAGAAAATTTAAATCTAAGTTTAATTAGTCCAATAAATTTGTAACCGTTTGATATAAATCCATTCATATAGACGCAACCAGATTTAAACGCTGGTGGATATTACCTTATACGATTATATTTCGATAGTGTATAGACGAATGTTTAAAATCATATATTTAATTTCAAATAAAAAATAAATTTACATTAGTTCGAGCCACTCTAAAATTTATACAGAGCCGAGCTATGTTAAAATCGCGCAGACTAATTTCCTTCCCCGAGCTATAGAGATTTTCTCCTTTCTTCAAAGCAAAGAAAAACATAAATTTAATGGCTATGTCCTTAGTGTCTGTTATCACATGCATATAAATTGAGCTATAACTTTCCCACCTCAAACCAGTGAAATATTTCGATTTTTAAGTTCCTCCTCCCTTCATTCTTTTTCCTTCCTTGGTCTTTCAAAATCAAAAACCACTAAAAGAAAAATCGAAGCCTGTTCTTTCCTTCTCCTGAAATTCGAAATCAAATCGAAAAGCACCGATTTAACAAAGAAAGAAATAAAAATAATAGATCGCAATCAAATACAGCCGATCCCTTGAATCTCATCTGGTTCTAGAGCAGTTGTGTTGGGATGATTGCGATTGTAGGACGATGAATTTGAATGATTAGGTCACAGGAGTTGTGAGTATTGCGATTGAAAGAGGCACAGAGATTTGCTAAGGAGGATTTTGACATTTTTGGGATACGGGATGGAGTGGGCTGCGATATTGGTAGTCGCGATGTGGGGGGGGGGGCTACGAGTTCGGTGTTTTCAGGCTGGGGAAAGACGACATCGAGCCCAGTCCCGGGTAGGTGATAGTGTGGAGGGGAAATGGTAGAGATTGAGGTCTGGCTATTTACTGTAGGAGGGTTTGAATGTCAGAAAGGGGTTGCTCGTGGTGATGGTGTAGACAATTTAGTTGCTAGTAGCTGTCGTTGTCTGTTTTTGGGACAGTTAGTTTTGGGTTATATTAGCAAGATAGTGGAGAGATGAGAGGTAGTGTATTATTGATGGAGTTGTGGTGTTGCTGTCTTGGGCTAGTAGTGTGCGATGGTTGAAGGAAGTGGTTGATATGGAGACGGGTGCTTTCGGTTTGACATCTAATGGCTATGCAGTGTAGTGATGAACATGCTCTGTAAATTTGGGTTTGGCAGTAGGAGATGTGGGGGTTCAATCCTTGTTTATTGGGTGATAGTGTGGTACGGGGGCTGGTAGTATTTAAATGACAGCAAGGTATGTCTTTACCCAAATTTAAAATTTATAGAATAATTAATAATGTTAAGTTAATTGAATTAATTAGCAATGTCTAATTTAACATATGAAATTAGTTAATTCGTATAAGATAATTTATTTAAATAGACAATAGCTCGATCGATAAATAAAATCATATAATCGTAGGTGAAGAATAAATTCATTTGAGTAGAGTCGTAGCCGCGACAACACGGAATTTAACTGGATGCTCAGTGCAAATAAATTCAGGTGAGTAGACTCACTCTATTCAATTATAATTTATTATAATCAAATTTTTTATTTTTATATGTTGTTTATTGGTTTATTGATTGCATTGCTATTTATTGAAAAATTGTGGTTATTTTAAATATTAGTTATTTAGGCTTGGTGATTGTGGATATATATATATATATATTGAATTTCCCGCAGTACCATTAGCAGACACCCGCTGCATCATTAGCGGATGACCCTATCGCGCCACGATATATGAGTGGATGATCTTTTATACCGCGACGTCCTGCCTTGAAGCAGGATTGGTATTATTTATGCTATCTGACATTTTTGAATGCTGGAAAACAGGTTGGAGGAATCCAACTAGACTCCTCAAATTTATTTACTGTTGTTTACATATTTATATGTGTGTGATGTGTGAATTGAATGGATGATCTGTTTGTTTGGATATTAGAATATCATTGTCCCTAGATATTTATATTTTAAAATATCAAAAAGGGATATTTGAATTTAAAAAGGAAATTTTTCTTTTTGAAATGGAAATGGAAATGAAAATTTCAAATAAATTGAGAAATATATGCTTGTTTTTAATAATAAAAACAAGTAGCTGAATTTATAAACAATATCATAAATGGAAAGAAAAGTTATCATTTGAAAATATTATATTTTTAAATTCAAGTTTGAATTTAAAAAGGAAAAATTATTTTCCAGAATGAGAATTGGATTTCAAATAAGATTTGAAAGAGGACTTGTTTTAAAACAAGAAGTGGAATGTATAAATGATGTCTATAAATGAATAAAAATTATATTATCATTGGATAATCTAGAAACGTAAATCTATGCATGATTTTAAAAAGGAAAATTTATTTTCCAAAGTGGGTTTCCAAATGGAATTTGAAAGAGAAACTTGTTCTAATATTTAAACCAAGAAGTGAAATGTATAAACAACATTTTAAAATTAATGTGAAAATTATCATTAGATAATTTATAAATTAAATTCAAGTGTAAGTTTAAAAGGGTAAATAGAATTGTTTTGAAAAGAAACAATGAAATTTATTTCCGATGTTCGAAATGTAATCAAATTGAAATAAATCTATTTGGATTTATAGTTGGAACTCGAGCATGTCAAATTTATAGAAATAGATTTATTTCCAAAGAATATTGGAACTGTATTGAATAGAAATTTAGAATTTTTAATATGAAAATAGATTCTATGCTTATATATATAGTAATAATAATAACATATTTCAAACAAGGAATCGAGTTTTAAATGGAAGTTTGTTAAATATAAAATAAGAAAGTGATTTATAAACCATGTTTATAAATAAAATGAATAAAATTTTCATTGGAGAACATTTAAACATCGTATTTTTAAATGGATAAAAGAGGGGATTTTTATGATAAGCAGTGGCGGTCTTGTATTACAAACTCTTATCCGTCTCAAGATAAGAACGTTGTTGGTCAAGGTCTGAGAGGTAAATAAAATACCCCAACTTGAACAACTTCATTATTATCAAGGGATGGCATTAGTTTGTAATGGTAAAGGATATTGAATTAATTAATTATTCCTATAAAAATAATTTATAATTGAAATTTGATTATATCGAATTTTATAAATAATTTGAATATAGAAA